>OX383252.1:3760000-5010000 GCA_947522985.1 Lithophane socia
TGTAAAAGATAATGCGTATGTCCAAAAAGTCCAGCAACGGTTTTTATTTTTGATTTGAAGGAGTGATTGTTTTCAACCAGGAACATACTGAAGGAACGATAACTTTAGGAACTCTTAGGGTAAACTGGCTCTAGCTCACGGAGTGTAGTTCAGAACCGTTAAAAGTGGAAGTAAAATAACAAATGGGACAGTTCCTTATAATAATCGCTTGCGATAAACGCAAACGTGAGGCGATAAACTACGCAAGCTAGCCATTTTTACACTGCCACTACTTCGAAACTTCACGCCGAGCAAAATAGTCACGTCAGATCAACTCATATTTTACAACTTGCAACACTTTCCAACTTCCAACTCAAGCACAGTAATAACTCTTTCATTCCAATTATAAACTCAAACTTTGAATAAACAAACCAGCCAGACGGCCAGACACTAAAATTGTAATTAAAACATTCTTTATTCAAAGCACGATTTAAAAAATAAAAAAACTAAACTGTCAAGCCCCCACTTTTGGCAGCAACTCGAAAAAAGAACTCGGCGACTAGCTGGTATTTAAATTTTTAAAAGTTTGCGCAGTGGCACTCGAGTCTTCAGAACTTGTCTCCAGTAATTATTTGTGTATTAAAGCTGTGTCGAGCATCTGCAGTGGGTCAGTTTTGTACAAGTTATAGTGGCACGAAGTTGGTGGTAGCAAGTGGAGCGAGGCAACGGAGCGGGACATAGAGTTATGATAATCAGGATGCGCTACATTTGATGCCAAAAATGAAATAAATACACTATTAAACTAGAAAAACTAAGACCTCAATATAAGGTGAGGAACATTGAATAGAGAAGACAGACAAGTTCGGAAAGTTCATGTGAACTTTGACATTTCATCAAAGAGGCAGTAAGTTTGTTAGTCTTTATATCAATATAATAAATACAGTCTGCTTCATGTCAGTGTGGGCGCGATCCCTGAAATACAAAAAAGATTGGTACAGAAGGCCGGTTCCTTACAACCAGCGAAAATAGACGTGCGCACACATAATACGTAGGTACCCGTACAGCGATCGTTCGATCGATTTTTCGAGGTAGTTTGAGATCGCCATACGTAGGTACCTGTACGGCGATCTCAAACTACCTCGAACGAATCGCACGAAATTGCTTGCGCCCGTGTAGGTAGACGCGTATCAATTTATGTGTGCCTTTTCGCTCTTATCATGAAGCTGACCTTCTGTACCGACCTTTTTTGTGTCCAAAAACATCTCTTAACCTTGGCCGAAATCTATTGAGCCAATATACACCCACGGCTTAATATAAGGTTCGGCACAAATCTGTTTTATAGGGAGCTTATACTCGGCGTACTCTTTGCCATCCAATAATGGTTACTGTGTAGATAGGAATTAGAACTTAATATAGATAAGCAAAACTGCGTTCCTGGGAACAGTTTGGCTCTCAAAGTGAAAAGATGCAGAGTAAACAACCAGGCAATCCATCTTGCCTAAGGAAGAAATAGTATAAAGTTCAGTTTAAAAAGAAACTGAACAAAACTCCGCAAAATTTGACTATAAAAAGCTTTTGAGAATTTTTTTTAAAACTTTGTAAAATTATTTATTTCAACAACTCCATTAGTTTTGAATTACTATTTTCAAAAATATTTGAATTACCATTTTCAAAAGTATTTGAATGACCATTTTCAAAAGTATTTGAATTACCATTTTCAAAAGTACTTGAAAAACTTACCATTTTCAAAAGTAACATACCGTTCATAGGACGTTTTGCTAAAGTGTCGTTTGATTACAGGTGTATTTGCTTTTAGGACCTGATACGGATTGAAGAAAAATAGGCTAAAATATTTTCCAAAAAGAATTCTGTGTACGATCCATTACATCCACGCTCTGAGTCCCAAACTCCTCGTACGGACACTGGCTTTGTAAGCCGAGCCGTCGACTGTGTAGTGGCAGAATTTCATTAATTTACATCCCGTCCCGACTTTTCAACTCTTTCACCCTCCAAAAGTCAACTATAACTGTTTTGTACCCCGGATGCTTTTCAAAGTAAACAGACGAAATTATTATATTATTGTAGACAATTTTAATTAAGTAATTATGGGGTTGGTAAAGTTGGTTTTGTTTATTTCGTGGTATTTTCATTTATTTGGGCTCAATAGAATAGTTCTATGGTCTCTAAGTAAAACGAAAGTTCTAATGGATTTCAGTTTTACGGAATCAGGGTTACAACAAACCTTTGAATGATAAAAAGTGTCCGTTAATATTGAAAGTCGTTATTTTTATATTCCAACAAAAAATACGACCAGCACTTACTTATTTTAGTCACCTAACCAACACAGACGTCAACATAGTTCAGAATCCACACAAAATACGGCACAAAGAATAAAAATTGACAGTCACAAACAAAAATTGGGACAGACCAGAACGCCCGCTGTGGTACGCAAAATTTATGGGGGCCTTCTCCGGCATGAGCTATTTTGATTTCAATAATATCCACGACAAAAATGTCGGGGGAAAAACGCCCCGGGCGGTGGACGCGACGCCTCGGCTACGACACGGGGTGAATATCACCCACGAATAAAATATGTGAAGGAGAATTAACGGTGCCAGGAATATGGATGACGGTTTTTTGATGAGAATTGTTGCAACGTGCGATTTGTGGGCTGTTTGAGTAGTATTTGCAATCTACTGGAATATAAAACAAAGTATTGAAATGATTGATGTCATTGTAATTGTAATGTAAGTAATGATCAAGATGAGTATGAGTGAGGTGCATTCGTTGTTGAAATTCAAGACATAAATGTAGAATTCACTATCAGTTTTACTGTTTAAATCTCGCGCACTAGACGGCCACTACTTCGGCCAGCCGTGGCCGCCTAGTGTTATTGTATGGGCTGCCGCTAGTTGGCCATTGCGACCAACTGCGCGATATGTGTCGGTTTCTATAGTTTACCTGAGGGCCAAGTGACAATCGCTTCGAAAGCGTTTCGTGTTTCTACGAGTACAACGGCTTTCAACAGGATTGACATAAGCTTTTCGATAGTTTATGTCAGTTCCATACATTTTTGCCTTTTCCATCATCGTTATCGCTGATAGAATGTCACTTTGTCTAGGGCCTCTGGTCGCTGCGACCACTGGTCGTGGGCGTTTTATTGTTTTTTGTTTTATTTTTTTTATTTTTTTTATTTTTTTTTATGGTGTAACTGCATAATAAAGAGTACTTTTCTATTATATAAACAGAAATGCTTGATTGATTGTTAAATCCCTTATTTATACCAATATCAGTTAATTTTGGCCCGATCTCTTTCAAAATACAATGCCAAGACCTCACAGTACCTATATATCTATAGATAGGTAACCAAATAGTACCAATTCAGCGAAGACTGTTTGAAGTGCGTAAGATAGTGAATAAAGACAAGGGCTCTTCACCCTCCATGCTCTAGTTGTCCACTAAACGATTAATAAATCAAATAAGTAGATCCCCAATCGGAACTCACGACAAATCCGATTTCCTATTGGTCTCCCGTCAAGGACGAATCTTGTTATAGATACTTTACTAGATTAATTCGGCTTCGTTCATACTCATCCCTAGTTCGAACTCGCCCGCTTTTTATATGCCTATCAGCTGCAAGGGTACAACGGACCGAGTTTGAACTAGGGACGAGTATGAACCAAGATTCATATCTACGGTTCTATTTATATTCTATAAGAATTGAATAACAACTGAATGTCACTAAAAGTGAATCAAACTGGAGTTCCTACAGAACCCATCGGAACTGGACAAAGACAAAGTTTGTAAAAAAACAAGGAAAGGTAAACAAGTGAAAGAATGCATTTTTTTTTTCACCCAGCTCCCCTAAATAGACATTAAAATTTTACTACATTAAAATTTTAATTAACTTCAAAAAAATCAAAGACAGACCACCCTAACTCCAGGATTATATCTTAAAAAAATAAGAGCCATACAACACTGTCCAAATGAAAATAAAAAACGTTCAGTTCGGAGTTATGCTTTCTTTTGAAAGTCAAAGCCCTCTAGATACCTACGTACGAGCACATGCTGGTGAAACACACATGTTCTCATACTGTACGAGTCGTGACCCCTGCATAGACAGTTTCCGAATCAGAATTCACGATGTGATCCAAAGCGTGGTGTTCGAGGCGATACTTCATTTGTTTTTCATCCCATCTGAGACCTCGGGATTTGGGGCATTCGACGTTTCGAAGGTCAGGCCACACCGAATAAAGATGCAACGCGAATAGAAGGACCTGTAATGTATTTAACTTCATTTAAGGCCGGGTAGAGATTGGTGAAATGTTACATGAATGTAACACGTCGAAAGAAATTCGCCTCGTTGTTATTGTCTTAAATTTTATGTTGCATTGCAGAGATTTGGTCTGGTCATTTGTATTATATTTAATGTTACTCTTCACCAATCTGTAAATATGTTAAAATCAGAAATATTACGCAATTATAAATATTTTGTAAATATTCAGCTGCATCCGGTTAGAATGGAAGCCCATCCCAACATATTTGGGAAAAGGCTGGGCAGATTGATTATAAATGTTTTGTAAAACGTGTCAATCCCACTAAAGAGCACGGTCCTTTCAAGATACAGGATTTTCCTAGTTTGAAGGGCAGGGGTCTAACTCATTTGTAAAAGCCATACCCATCCCATAATAATAGAACAATCACGTTACCTTTGCAAAGTTTAAGGTAAATTAATGATTACTAACTTTAAAAAAATAAGAGTTACAAACATTACAATTCGGTGCACTCGACGTTTTGTTCTACCATCATAAACTACCTAATTTACTGCGACGGAATTAATTGCGATGGTATTTTGTTTTATAAGTTATTTATCTAACAAATGTATTTTTTACAAAATCGTCTGTATTAAAAGGATGCTTTGTAGTGTACTCCTTAAATGCACACCTGTAGATACCAGAACATGAGTCAGCCCGTCGCCCGTCGTGTCGCCTCGGCAATTACTCAGTGAATTAGGGGACCCCCGACCTTTCGCGGTACACTCACAACTGAGGTACAGGAAGTACACGTAATAAGTAAGATGTTGCAGAAGGACAACGCCTTCGAAAAAGGTATTCCCACACGAAACGATTTACTTGCGCAAGTTTAGGCTTCGTCCGGCGGCGGCGGTTCCATCATGCAGTATTTGACATTAGGGTATCTATAAACCTGGCAGGGTTACGGGTCCTGCCAGGGTTGCGGGTCCTGCCAGGGTTGCGGGTCCTGCCAGGGTTGCGGGTCCTGCCAGGGTTGCGGGTTAGTCTGGAAGGGATACCGGGACCCTGGCAACAGGCAACTGAAGGAACACGGGTGGGTTTTAGTTAGTAAAAGTTTGACACGCCTTTCCGCTCCACCCAGAGCGGGAGAAGTCGCTGGATGACTTCCAACCCTCAAAAAAAAAAATAAGGCTATCTATAAACGCTCCTTATTTGGAGGGCCGTTGTTATGTGATCATTCACTGCTTACTTAGGAAAAAATAGAACTTCTGCGTCACCTGCTGATCGGTACAGCGAGCGGTAGGAAACGTAATTTCCTACCCGCAATGTTTTCCTGCCACGGACGTACACGGATATAATGTTAATATAGAAAAGCCGAGGGCTTGATTGAATCTGTCGTGAATGCGGCAAGGAACCTCTGCATTTAGCTCTGCAACGTTTATTATACTCTTATTTATTCTTTCATTAATTTATGTTTTTTTCTTGAGTTAAATAAAAGTAATAAAGGAAAGGTGATGTAGCAAGGAACTTTATAAAGAAAGGTTTAAAGTATTTTGCTTAGGATGAAATATTTCAGCGGTTAAGTATAACACAAGTCTTAGGGCTCATTTTCATTGGTCAATAGGGCTGGTATGCGGAGTGCGGGAGTTTTCTTTAACGCATGCCATTAGGCCCGCATACAGGGAACCGTTTTCATTAGTCGATACGGCCCGCATTTAGGGTGCTGGAGATTTCTGTAAGGCATGCCCGTATTCGGGGAACCGTTTTCATTAGTAGATAGGGAACCATTGCGGTATACTGATACCCTGCACCGCACGTTTAGCAGTTGCTTTGAAGGCTCAATTTCATTGGTAATTTTCATTGGGTGTGAGCCCGCGCACGCTTTTTACCGACCGATGAATTTCATTAGTCATTACTCCACCTGCGGTGAGTCCCCGCATGCTGTATATATCGACCGACATGTTATTGACTAATGAAAATAAGCCATGATAGCTGTTATAGCATAGTCAGGCTTACGATCAAAGACAAAAGTTTTTATTGTGATGAAATGAACGCAGTCGAATAGAGGTCTTGATAAAGATGAAAATAACGATGGGCGCCAACGAGACTTAACTTTATAATTTATTGAATAACTTTATATTTTTAAATGGTTTCATGCTTAAACTGCGTGTAAACATTAATAAACAAAGCGAATGGTTGAAAAAATAATAAATTAGGATGAACAAGGCATGAATGGTTCACAGCAAGGGGTTGAAATTAATTGGGCTATGCTAATTAGTATTTGGAGTTTGTTTATTTAATCATATTAAGTAAAATCCGAACTTTTAATTCCAATCAAAGTTAATTGCAAACAAAGTTAGTCTAGTCGACAGTTGGAGAAACTATACTTAGTTTATAACCTCTTTTCAGTTCCTGTTTACTGACAAAACGAGGTATATCGGCCAGATAATGTACCTACTGTTATAAACAAATAATATTTTAATCATTTTAACTATGGCTAAGTTTTAGTTTGGGAGAGATTCAGTACTCCAAATTGACTTCAAAACTGTCCCGAACTAGTTGAGTCTAACTTCAAAATACCCTAAACTAACATTTTATAGTATAAATAACGATTTAACATTACGGATAGTATCAATAATCGTCAATCCATACTAAATTATGGGTTCGTCGATATAAACATATTAAATGTTAATAAGTTATCGACAAAATTGACGCTTTACAAAATTATTATCTCGACCGATGATTCGACGGTACGGTACGCGTACGTGAATTTATTACATCGTAAATTGTGATATCTGCGCTTTAAATTATGTTGAATATTTTAGTTTGGTAATTTTTGACGTTATAGCGCTTCATCAGCTGGATTTGGTGCCAGAGTGTAAGCTTAATAATCTGTACTAGTAATTATAACGGGTGTAAAAAGACACTTAATGAAGCCGAAAGCCACTTGTTATCCTCGTCATTGTGATATTTTTTTTGTAGTGGACCATACCTGGGAACCTTCTGGTTACGAAGATATTGCAGGTTAAAGTTCCAACTTTTTCAGACGTTTTTTAATGAAAGCAAGCTTTAACTGTTATAATTTAAATTTAAATACCCCCACAAACCCTGGAATTTTTTGCATGCACCCATAAACACAATGTTTTGCGTGCGTTACGTCGCGCAGTGCCGTAAACAGCGATTTTTCACACCAAAAATAAAATTCGTTTCCCAGCAATTATTTTTGTGCCTTGTTACTTAATTGTACAGAATGCGTAGTTGACGGCTATGTGATGGGTCTTTTTACACCCTGTATAAAGAAGTTTTGTGAGTTTGTATGCAGGGGATAATCTTCCGACCATCTGATCCGATTCAAAAAACTCTTGCACTAATGGGAAGCTACAGTATTTAATTGCAGATCGTATTTTATGTTAAACAAGAAATTTCACGCGGAGCAAATTGCGGGCAGCAGCTTGTTTTTATTTTAAAGAGGTAAAATTGTTTGTTTATAATACTAGAAAACCGCTCTCCTGCTTCTCACGGTTTTTATAACTTGACAAAACATCGAGATTTCTTAGTTATAAGTAACTTTAATAGTAACGTATTATGCACATAAACCTTCCGGAACAAAATTCTCTAAACGATGGTGAAAACCTCATCAAAATCTGTTGCGTGGTTTTGAAAAACAACGCGGACTTAAAGTCGAACACGAAGAGCGTTATAATATGTATAGATAACATTTAAAAAGAAACACTATAAGGAAAGATTCAGGTTAAAAAGTTATCTAGACTAGAAGCTCAATACAATAAGTACCTATTTTTACTAAAAAGCTTTTCTAGAGCAAATTTCCGATACGACATTTCTACACCACTGTAAGTTGCTACACGGATTTCTTTTTTACAAAACACCGAGCGCAATGGTTTTAGTATTAGCGGTCTACTTATCCACTATACACACGTACATACGCATGTAACATGAAGATGTGGTCATATTTAAGAGCGTGCAGACCAACTTTGTCCGTGTGACTAACATCGTAATCATGGTAAAATATCTAGCAGCTCTCTCGACCCAAATGAGTGGGACAAGTGATTATTTTGTCGCAATTACGATGTTGGTCCCATGGAGAAAGTTGATGATCTGTACCACACCCTTAAATATGACCAAACACGTCTGATACACGATATACATATAAATATAGATAGCTACATAAGCTTCATCTCCCTCTCCCCACGCCTCAACGCCTTTCAGCACAAATTATTTCATGCATTGATTGCTCGACACCCAATTATAGGACACAAATTGCCAAGATTCCTGAATCGCGTTATATATAGCGAGAGAAAATAATTGGTACCTATTAGTACTGTGCCAGACGATGTTTATGGTAATTTGAATGTTTTTTGTACTGAAAATGTTTGATAAGCTAACACGTATTGAAATAAATTGGGGATAATTGAAAGGAATAAGATCGATAATGTTGGGTATTTAATGATACTATGTTAAAACGTATGGATACAGTAATTAGAATATGACTATTGGCATTCTACAAAGACTTTGTTTTGCTTTGTGTATCGTACGAGTATGTGGTAGACAGAAAATTAATGTAGGCTACTGGAGCCAGACAGTGTTCTCTAAAATACTTCTTTGATAACGTCAAACCAGAATTATTATTGACAGGTGTAATGAAGCTGATATGACACGCAATTTTCCGGTAATAACTTTCCATGAATTTTTAGAATCATCCAAATTTCAAGTAAAGCTAAAAAATAAATATGAATAAAATCATTTGACATTCAAATAAAATACAGTAGATAAAATCACGAACTTCCCCGAACTGAATATACATTTAGGATTGAATAGTAACTTGGAACGAAAGTCTTTGAAACAAAATAACTTTGTGAACGATGCCTCGCGAGATATCCTTCAGGAAATATGAATCTTAAAGGGCAAAATGTAAATAAATTATTTATATACAACTTCGATATTAATGAGATACCTACTGAGTGTGTACGTTTTGCTTAGCAACACCTATTTTTGGAAGATGAAAGGATAAGAAGAGTGTGTCCCTAAGCCGTTTGACTTCATGTGTTCATTGTTTTGTTATTATTATTACTAACTTGAATGTTTATTAAGGGCCATAATATATGTACAGGGGGTCCCACGGATATGCCACATGGAGGGAAAGTACCTTGAATATTGTAGATGGAACATTTTACTGAAAGAAGACATTATTTGAATTTAAAAAACAATTTAATACTACATTCATAGATATCTAATTAATTACCTGGTTAAAGCGGGAATCGAACCCGTTACATGAGAAAAATAATCACCTGTAGCTTTATCATACCGATCGAAAGGCTTCATCATAAAGATTATTTTTTCGCTAAATAACAGTGTCACAAATAAAAGGAAGACCATGAATTTTAACATTTTTAATACAAAATTATATATAGGGTTAAAAAGTTTGGAAATTACCTTGCCCACGCCCCTATTCGATTTGATCCATACTTCCAGGGACACTCTGTATATGAGAAGAAATTACACCAAAAAATTTGCCCCTTTAATAGAATGTGGGTAAAAATAGCTTTAACTAACGCTTGCGTGGTTAATTATTTTCGTTACTACCCGGTATGGAAAAGACCGTTGCCCTGACGTGGGACTATAGGCTGATGATAGTGTGGCGATATCTACATCGCCACATGCGAACTACGCATCAAAGATCTGACGTCACACAAAAATCCTGACGTCACATAAATCCTGCATCGCGCAATTAGAGTTTACCACGCGATGAACATATATACAAGAATCTAATATCAATCGTTGGGCAGTTGCCCGCCAGTAGCAACAACCGTCTGGTCGGAGGATCTTTTCTATGGTGGATGAGTGAACTTTGAACACCCTGTTCCTCATACCCCTAAATATTAAAAAAAAACCTAAATAGCCTAAAAACCCCTAAATAGCACTCAACTAAGTGTAACTGCTTATCTTTCATATTCAAAGCCACACTATTTCCATTTAAAATTGTCAACTTTTAAAAACATAAACACAACAACAAAATCCATCTTCCTTGACTCAAAATAGTCACGAAGTCCGAACCAACATTTCTTAAAAGGAATGCCTATAAATAAGCTCCAGCCGTCCTAGGTTTTAAACTTGGAATCCCAAGTCAAACAAGTGAACGGGGCCGGGGCGACCGACTCGGTTTACAGTTAATTAACTAATATTTACATTCGGAGGGTAGAAACAATTTCTGCTAGAACACCTGCTTGCTGGCTCTTCTGTGGCTTGGAAGGCTGCCTGTGAAAATGTACGGGCGAGAATTATGGGCGGCCAAGCGGCAACGTATAGACGGGATTTAGAGCGGGAATAAACCCGATATAGTGCGGTGTTGGCCCGATACTGGTTAGCGATATACGGGTATTTAAATGTGAATTACGTGGGTGTATACGTTTTGTTTGCTTAGTGGTTTTGGATTTAGATTTGCTTAGTAATTACTAAGCTACTACTATTATGTACTTATAAGTATTTTGCGAAAATTTGAGCTGCTAGAACAACACCGCTAATAGGTACCTTTTTTTTTTAGTGTGGGATATCTTCATATTACTAGGTACCTTTTTTTTGTGTTGGATATCTTCAAATGACTTCTCCCACTCTGGGCGGAGCGGGAGGGCGTGTCAGACTTTACTGACTAAATCCACCCGTGTTCCTTCAGTTGCCTGTTGCCAAGGCTCCCGGTATCCCTTTCGGACTTTCCCGCAACCCTGGCAGACCGCTAATAGGTTCATGAAAGATCATTTCTGAATTGATTTCACGACTGAAAATATACCTATGTTATAACAACCTACTGTAAAAAGTACTTACACAGAAACACCCAAAAGAAAGGTGTCCTATTTTTGTTTTGAAACACACAATAAAATCTCTTATCACAAACAAAGCTACACAACATTCTCCAAGAAAACTTTTAAAACTTCCCATTGAAATTCTTACTGCACAAAGTTCACAAATACCTGCTTACAATAAACGCAAAATTATTTGAAAACTTCTGCCGAACGCGATGGCAGCGCCCGCAAACTACGCCCGTATGTCTTTGAGTATTACGTCCCACAGTTTAAAGGTGAGCTTACACCGACAACTTAAATTGGAAATAGGAAACCGCCATGTTCTAAAACTAAAAATTCGAAGACATGTGACATCCACCAACCAGCATTGCGCCCGCGTGGTAGATTAAAGCCCACGCCTTCTCATAGAAAGAGGATGCCTGTCCGTGTCCCGGCAGTGAGAACAATGCAATGCTTACATTCCGTATTAGGCTGATTATTCTAAGCTCTCTTACATCCCTTATAAATGTTGCCGAGCAACAATGGCTAAAAAAGTTGTCCATGTAACCGCACCTTTACATCCCCCAGTCTAAGAGATGTGCATTCCAAGCGATTTAGAAATACAGCACAGTTACACCATATCGTTATAATATCGTTTAAAGTTAGATTCGGTTTAGCCGGCCAGCTCGTTAGTGGATGTGCATACGGCTTAACGTTAATGCACTTCGTTTGGCTCTTGTTCGGTATTAAATTATCTAACTTGTATTACTAGCTGGTCCAGTTTTATAGGATTTGCGGAGTTATGTCGTTGTTGCGGTTGAATAGGGATTAATATTTAGTTTCGTTGGAGGAGCTCGTGGCTAAGTAATAGCAGCCGCACGGGTCGATCCATCAGGTTAAGCTACGCTTGCTGGGGTTGGTTTGTGGATGGGTGACCATCTTGACATATCGAGATTCCTCCGTGCCTCGGAAAGCACGATAAGCCGATGGTCCCGGCTCTCATTTGTGGATCTTTGTCAGTCGTTACGGGTCGTCAGAAGCCCGAAAGTCTGACAACCAGTCTTACCAAGGGGTATCGTATTGCCCAGTTACTGAGTTGTGGAGGTCAGATAGGCAGTCGCTCCATTTAAAATACTGGTATACAGCGGCATCCGGTTAGACAGGAGGCCGAACCCAACATAGTTGGGAAAAGGCTAGGCAGATGATGATGATTTAATTTAGTTGGTGTAACTGTTTTGGCTTATTGCTAATAGAAAGGTTGTCAAAGATTTATGATGTTGCCTGTTTGAATTCAGGTAGCGATTAAGCTAGTGTATTTTTTTTTTCGATTTGTGTTCCTCTGAGAGGCCATTCGACCATTCATACCATCCGCCGAGGCCGGCCCAGGAAGAGTTAGCGAGGCGATCTAGACTCGTACCGCAAGGGTTGGATCGAAGTGGCCCTGAAAAAGGATGCCTGAAAGGCTTTGGGGGAGGCTTTTGCTCAGCAGTGGGAAGGTGTAAGCTAAATTATTAAAAAAAAAAATGAGTAAACTTGAAAGTGGAAATCATCAGTCAATAATCATTAAAAGCAAAACTATAGTAATCATGAATATCCTAACTTATCCTTACTCATATTATAAATTCGAAAGTAAGTCTGTCTGTATGTATGTTACCTTTTCACTCCTAAACCACTGAAGGCATTTCGACAAAATAGGAGATAGATAGCATCCTGGAGAAGGACATAGGGTACTTTTTATCGACACACCACGCGGGCGAAGCCGCGGGCGGAAGATAGTATTATAAATGCGAAAGTGAGTTTGTTTGTTACTCTTTCACGCTAAAACGGCAGAACGGATTTGGATGAAATTTGGCACGTGAGTGGACCATGACCTGGAGAAGGAAATAGGCTACTTTATATCTTGGATCGCAGACGAATTCGCGGGCAACAACTAGCATAAGCATAATCAGCCTAAAATGTTCCCACTTTTGGGACAAAAGCCTCCTCTCTGTAAGAGGGAGTGGGCCGTAATCCACCACTCGGGCCCAGTGCGGGTTGGTAATGTCCCATGTCTTCGAATTTTTGGTTCTAGGACATGCCAGTTTCCTCACGATGTTTTCCTTCACCGTTTTGAGAGCAGTGGTGATGAAATAATTTACAAAAAGTAAAGCGCCTGTCAGGGTTCGAATCTACGACCTACAACTCATAAGTCGTGGCCGTTACCACTGGGCCACCACTGCTTTCACTGGGCAACAGCTAGGTCACTTTAAAAGAATCCTGTCTATTATAGCATTATTTAATCATTCTTCAAGCTCAAAGTCTTCAACTAACCAAAGAACAATTTTTCTCTATTAATACTTAACTTAGCCTAAATAAAAAGATCATAGCAACCACTAACAATTCTTAATAGCCTCTCCGCCACTAAATAATATTCATTCATTTTAATTACTCGTAAAAAATCTCGAGAAACAAACGAAAACTCGTAAAGAAAAACAGAGTCAAGAATAAAAAGTTAGAAATTGGAGTTTGTAAGAAGTTCGATTAATTAAGTATTTTACGAAAAGAATTTCATAATATTGTAAAAGATCATGAGCGTTGGAATATTTCTACGTTTTTCAAGAGAGAAAACGGTTATTTTTGGCTAGAATTAGTGCCTAGTTTCAGTCTAGACTGTAATGAAATTCGACTGTTGAAGTTTAGGTTAACTTTGAGTTAATCTTTTTATTTACCTTCAGGATATTTTCCGAGTAAGGAAAATATTTTAAGGCTGACTCGTGTTGGCTTAGCTTAAATCGGGTTGGTACTTACTTATTATTAAATCTAGTTATAACATTCTAATTTGGTGTGAGGATTTTTCTAGTTGCTTGTGGTATGAAAAACTTCACTAATGAAACTTCAAAATTGTTGAAGGCTCAAGTAACACATGGTTTTGAAGGTGTGTCCAAACATTGCGCGACAAGAGCGCGGCAGAAACACGCGGCATTTGTAGGACATATTTCTGCTGCGCTCTAGTGTGGACTAAACCTACGAATGTTTGCGCAGCAGTACTGCGCGGCATATTCGTGACACGTCGAACACTTCAGTTGGCATGAAAGCGGTTGCGTGTGTCGTAGCTCTGCTTATAATTCGTCCAAACACAATTACTGGCGAATGTTTGCTAGAAATGCTTGTGCGCGCCAGGTAGACAGAAGCGTTTACGCACTGCAGTTGTCCAAACAAAGCGCGGCCAACCGCGCGCGGCAGCCGCGCACTATTGCCGCGCAATGTTTGGACACACATTTTTTTTTTGCTTTGGATAAATTATGGTCCTTACAGGTAGTTATAGGTAGTGCCATCCACGAAGACGCGCTCCACTCTAACACAACCCACGCTAACAGTACAGTATTCGCATACACAGTGGTGGAATACAAAAAACAGACAGCCTTTATCCCCTTGAATCAGCATTGCAGAATGTTATTACAAAATTACAGAATTGCTTATTACAAAAAATAATAAAAATCTAAATTAAAAATACGACCTCAAAAACTTAGGGACTAAGCTTGCTGAAATGACAGCCTCAAAAGATATAAACTTTTACTCCCCTTAATAAATAATAGGACGTAAAAACTTTTCAAATTAGCTACTAACGAAGGCAACTATAAGTCACTCAAAAAATCTACAATGAACTGTTAAATGCCAAAAAAGTATATAAAAATTATCATAATTCCGAGCTCGTAAGTTTCCGACACAATCAGAGAGAAAGTGTCGGAAAAAAAAGAGCAGATATCCGGCGGGATCTTATAAAAACGTCACCTCATCGGACATTGTTCACAGGTCGCAGGATAGTGTTGTCAAATACCAGGTGAAATTCCCAGGATCAAGTTAATTTGGGTCGGGTTTTTATGTGAGTGTTCACTGTTCAGTTCAGCAATTATTGCTAATTCTATAGAATTGATCAAACTGTAGGTACTATCTAAGCTTATTAACAAATATAGTATCTCTTATTTATCTATTGATTTATTGAACTTTCATAAATTACTTACCTTTTCCCTGCCAGTTTGTAACTTGATATACAACATTACAAGTTAAAAGGAACAAGTAAGCAATTTATGAAAGTTGAAGTAGATTATTTAATTTTGATAACTAGAATTGCGACTTCACAATTAGGTTAACAAGTTTCAAAACGACTATTATAAAGTTAAATTGAGCAGAGAGACAGTTAACACAGTGTTATATTTAGAGTAAACAAAACACACCAAAAAAAGTAAGACACAATAATAATTCACCACACATATAGGGGTCAATGAAATCCCGGGATACACCGGGAAAAATTGGGACACCTTGCAACACTAATCGGGGTACAAAGTGGCAGGAAAAGTTTCTTAGTTCCATCTCCCTTACCCCAACCCTCGGCAAACCCGCCCTGGGATTAAGTGAGTGGTCTCCTGAAGGATTTGCTGACGCGACCTGGCTCGCAAAAAGTCGCCAATGTCCCGGGAATGGACGGGACACTGGCGGGGAGGGACGTGAGCTGGTAATTAAAGGTGATAAAGGATATAATAAGGTAGGTTACTGTTTTTTTTTTAAACAAGTTTGGCTTAGAAAAACAAGAGAAACGGGATATTGATTTTCGTAAATATAGTAAGGTCCTATTAAAATTTTAAACTGTGTCCTACAGTTTCCGACCCAAATTCAAGCAATTTACTTAAAACTCTTTTCAAACCCGTAACCTATTTAGGTACGCTTTTAAACTCCCTTTATGCTAAAAAATATTTTCCATTTTTATTACAACGAACAACATTATTGCGAAACTTTAAAACGCGTTATTAAAAGCCATGAAAGAGAAATATAATAAAAAACGAGAGAAAAACGTATCACAATTCAGGGCAGCAACACACGAGCGGCCGCAGTGAACAGTTTCTGTACTAAACCTCGCAAGAATCTTATTAAAACTTGCCGGTACGCCGTCCATTTGTTTAACTTTTATTCCCATAGCTGGGCCGGTCGAAAATGTCCGGGAAAAGTCCAAGCAATAGTGTTGAACTTACCGATATAGTTCGCGGGATTGGGAGTTTTGAATATCTAAGTAGGATTGAATTACATTTCGTTTTAACAACATTTTTCGTTCATTTTTCAACATTGGTTTAGTGTTCACAAGTGCTACTGCTGAGCATGAGATCCTGGTTTTGATTCCCGGGTTGGGCAAGTGTTAGAGTTTTTCATCGGGAATTTCTCAGTAGCACCCCAGAGTCTGGTTTTGCGGTGTGTTGATGGCAATAGGTTTGCCCACTATTTCATGGGACTTACACATAACTGGTGAAATGTGTGTATACTATAAATAGATCCTGGTTTTGATTCCCGGGTTGGGCAAGTGTTAGAGTTTTTCATCGGGAATTTCTCAGTAGCACCCCAGAGTCTGGTTTTGCGGTGTGTTGATGGCAATAGGCTTGCCCACTATTACTGGTGAAATGTGTGTATACTATAGATAGGTGGACCTCTGCCTAACCCTTTGGGGAATATAGGCGTGATATTATGTTATCGTGTAAATACGCTACTATTTAACAAAACGATTAACTACACGTGGGAGGAATCATCGAGTAAGAAGATTACATTATGAAGTATTTAATTACAACATCAATATTAGTACTCGAACTAGTTTTCCAATTCCAATCCGTAGATGACGTAAACTCACACAACGTCGTTAAGAAACTATAAGCTTGTTACAGAAAATATAGCGTTTTCATTAGTATTCTTGTTGAACAAAGTACAGTTTTAATTTTAGCATAAATTATAATAAAAATGTTTGGTCTAAAGGTTCTCTCAAGGTGTTAGGGAAGGATATCCGTAGCGTGTATTTAGATTATGTCCGGGATGGGCCAATAACCCGGGATGTCCCACGGTCGCCGGGACAGTTTAGCATCACTAGTGGGGTACTTACTATACCGTGTCCCTGAAAACTTTCACTAGTGAACGTAGGATTTGTTTTTACGGTTTGGATTCGATGTATACCTTGGTTTTAATCATTTATTTATTTATTATACAACCCCTTATAACTATCTTTAGAGCTTGCCCTAATGCGATAGTTAAGTACACGACATATACTTACTATTATAAAATAAATTCACAATAAAATATTGTTACAATAGTGAAATATAGGCCTTTTTATATAATTTATGCTGAATCTAGATTCGTAGCTAGGATGAAAAACGATAAATGATTGAAGATGTCTAGATAAGTAGATAGATAAACATGACTGAGAGATTCTCTTCATTATTCCACTGATCAATGCGGTTCCATCACTTCGGATAAAACCAAGAACTTTAATGATAGGAAATAAACAAGATTAGAAGAACAAATGATCTTCTTGAACCTAAGCCTGCAGACTGTTTCAATAGTAGTACCTGGGGGCTGGCTATGAAGTATTAATACCCTCATTATCCCACTGCGAAAAAAGGATGGTGCTAGCGGCCTCTCACTAACACTGGAAAAATGGTGGCATTAATACGTCGTGGTATATGTGCTGGTCGACCGAGGTCACTCGGGTGAACATATCGTCCAGGTATACCAACGTTGCATCACATTCACCGAGGCTGTGAAGATACTTTCCCAGATATCTCAGCTATCTCTTGTTATAGCCGTTTTTTTTGAGAACGTGATTACAAATATTTTAACAAATATTGCCCATTTAAATAGTATAGGATAAACGAACCTAGGATGGAAAACTTATTTCGATCAGTGTCCAAAAGCCACATGACAGAAACACGTTGACCAACTTACAACGAGTAATTTAGTCAGAAATTAAATTAAAATGATGTATCAGTTCAGCAATATAAAGTTGTGCTCCACCGAGTGAGTTTTCATTGGAAACTTTATCAATTTTCGACTGCGCCGCCCGGGGGTCGGACGACTTCCAATCAATTACGTCATCGTACGGTAGGTTGACTGGGTGGCTACCTGACGTAAATGTCGAGTATATACTGGGCAGGAATATCATGTTGTTATTGTTGTCAACGCTGATAAAGCTTCGGATAACCTGATTTAAAAACCGGTAGGTATTTTATAATTGTAAAATTATGGCAGTACCGTACCTATCAATTTGAACCTGGACCAATTTGACCCACTATTGTGTACGAGTATAAGCTTTCTATTTCTTTGATCTATGGCAGTTCGACATCACCATCGTCGGTGAGGAAGCGACTAACTATCGGCTATTTTCTCGCTCAAGAAACGTATAACAGATATACAATCCGTGTAAAGAAAAGAGATGGATATATTATTATTTAATCGTTGACTGTTCACACCGCCATCGCCAGCGAGTACTGGCTCCACTAATTTGTCGCTGAATGACAAAAGCTATCAAAGATAATACTCGCTCAGCGATACATGCTCAGCGATGCGAGCTTGGCGGTCAGACCTCACGCCGAGAGGCCAACCAGTAGTTGAGCGAGTGGAGTGAATCCGAGTCCGTCACCCTCGGACACTCGCTGATAGCTCAGCAACAAAACTATCGGAATTACACACCTACTGCTCGCTGCTTGCCAACTTGTTTTCAGTTCCTAGCTCTATTAGGTACTCGTTAATCGCCGGCGGTTGTAAGTACTATGTTCTAATTTTTAGATATCGATACCCATCACCTCATTACGTCAGCGCCGGCTGTCGCTAAAAACCAGCGCTGGGGCTTTTTCTTCTGCCAGGGCTGCGGGAAAGTCCGAAAGGGATACCGGGGCCCTTGGCAACTTACAGGCAGCTGAAGGAACACGGGTGGGTTTTAGTCAGGCTGATACGCCCTCGCGCTCCACCTAGAGCGGGAGACGTCATTTAATGATTTCCCTGCATGATGAAGGGTCGCAGCATAATGCTGAGCGATAGCCGTCTTGCATGGATATTACGCATGCTTCCTCTAACCTTTTCTTATGTTTTTCTTTTTGTGTTTATTTCCTTTTTTGCGTCATGTTTACCGCAAATAAACGTATTTTCTTTCTTTCTTTTTTTTCACATCTGGGGAGTTTTACTAGCTAATTAAATTTGATTTAGTGTAAGTAAACATCACCAGAATTATCTACATAAATGTCACCTGTTAGTAAGTATGTATCGTGACATAGGTATACCAATAATTCAGATTCAGATAATGATAGACGTGTATATCTACCGCATTGACGCTCGTTAGTTAAATGGAGATATTAATTACAAGTATTGTGGCGTTGTTTGTGTAAAGGATTAATGGCGGACGCCATTGTCCCCGAGGAGCGTCGCGGCACGGAATATAGTGCGGTGCGAATATCCGTAGTTGTGGCTAGGTTTGTGATCACGGGGTGTTTTCGGGAATAAAGTGACGATGTTATAATTTTTCTTTTAAACAATACTTGCAACCCGCACCTGCTTCGTATGGGTACAAATGGCGTCATGTCAAATCATCGATATTTCACACATTAATCTTCCGGAAATCATCTATCTATCACCGGTAGCACACCTCCGCCCCAAAACCATAGCAGCGAAACCGCAGTGTAGCGGAACATGACGCGAGTCAGTAAAATTGAACTACTGCGGCTTCGCGGCTGAGGCCGGCGTAAATGATCGCATCAAAATTCATTGTGTAGTTTTGAAGATCTAAGTGGTCATGCATGTAAGACACGTCAAGTGAATGTATAAGCCTACGATTGCCTCACTACCCCTTTGACAGACGACAGACAATGCAAGACCAAACTACTGACTGAGGTACATTCATTTTTTTGCGTTAAAAACTCAACGGTGGAATAGTTTTGTGCATTATTTATTTTAGCATGTGGCGGTATCTACATCGCCACATGCGAACTACGCATCGAAGATCTGACGCCAATCGTTGGGAAGTTGCCCGCCAGACATAACACCCGTCTGGTCGGAGGATCCTCCCTTTTCTATGGTGGATGAGTGAACTTTACACCCTGTTCCTCATACACCTAAAAGCATGACAGGGCAAAAGATAGTTTTCTAAAAACTAAAGCACCTTTTTTTTTATTTGTGATTTAGAATATTATTATAATAATAGGTTTGTCATAATTTAGTGGAGCACCAAAGTGACACTTCGTTTCAGTTACTTGCAATGATTTACTCAGAAAACTATTTTTGGCTCTGCATATCCTATCCTACACTATTAAATATTAGATATATTTGTATACTAGCTTCCGCCCGCGGCTTCGCCCGCGTGGTATGTCGATAAAAAGTACCCTATGTCCTTCCCCAGGATGCCATCTATCTCCTTGCCAAATTTTGTCGAAAGCCGTTCAGTGGTTTATGCGTGAAAATGTTATATACAGACAGACAGACAGAGTTACTTTCGTATTATGTATTATATGGATATTTAACGATTTCGAAAAATCGATCTAGCTAGGTCTTTTATGTGGGAAAATTCATTTTCCCTATTTTCACCCGAGCAGGGCTCGGTCGCCCTGGTACTTATTTAGCAAAGACGAAAGAATATCTCCAAAATTTCTCTTATTGCATGAATTTCAAATAAGAAAATGATTTCATGGCCTTCCTTCCAGATTATTTCCTAATTAATCTCATTACAAAAAATAAAAATCCCAGCAAAATTCAAATCCCTTTGAATACAACACATAATTCTTGTAAGACGCTCGGGACTAAGTAAGGCGGGGAGAAGTAATTAAAAAATGACGTCATTATAAGAAAATTATTCAACGGAGCGATTTCTAAACATTTGCTTACCCGTAAATTTCCGGTCGTAAAGTTTATTGGCGAGGAAAAAGAAAAATCTCAGCAAAATTAAATTTCATTAAATCCCTTCAGACCTTGCTTGGAAACACAGGGGGAACTAGATTAGGGGCGAGCACGCTGATGGCTAAACGAATTTGAGCAATACATGTTTTGTTGTGTAAACATTGGGTGAAAGTGCATGTTTTATCATCGAAAAGTCAGTCGTCGTGTAGTTGCATATTTATACAAAAAAAAAAATACACCCCTTTGCAAAAAAAACGGGCACCTTAACAGTCATTGGCTTTTGTATGATAATATTAATATTTTTACTATGTCATTAGCGTAAATGACTAGTAATTTAAAAAAAAATTAAATTTATTCTACTAAAAATAACGAGAAGTTAGTTTTAGTTGCCAGGATAACCTTCTAACCGCAAACCTGCAAAATAAACAAAAGTTTCGAATTTGGAATTAACTTTTTTCCTTAAAGTGCCAGTAACATAGTTTGGCTATTAAAACCTCTTTACAACTAAATGATTACCAATAATGTACAGACGCCAGCAGGTCAAGCTACCCGAAACTGTCAGATTTTCCCAATCAACCTTGAACCTTAATGCTTTAGCGATAAAGTTGAAAATCTATTAAAGAAATTTGACAGATTGTAGTAGCTTGATGTGCTGGCGTCTGTACCTACAAAAATCAAATCCGCCCGTTTTTTTGGCAAAGGGGTGTATAAACAATGTACGATTTTGGTTTGCGCAAACAAATGGATTTTATCAGCTCTGCAAACTATTTAATAATATAGTTCTTCCGGCTACAATAATGATGACATAGTGTAAGTAAAATGCGGAACTGAGTTCCAAGGACGCAGAAATAAAAGCTTGTAGGTACACTAAAGTTCTGAACCAATCTATAGAGGTATGGGGAAAAGGGTGTAAAGTTCACTCATCCTCTATAGAAAAGGGAGGATCCTACGACCAGATGGGTGTTGTGTCCGGTGGGTAACTGCCCCAACGATTGTTATCGGGATGTTGTATAATTGCTAGTCACACTGCTTGCGCGATGCAGGATTTTGCATGATGTCAGTGTGATGCGTAGTTCGCATGTGGCGATGTAGATGTCGCCACAAATCTACTACAACACGCATTACCGGTCCAACTTACACCCCGTATAAACCCATTTACCCACTATTAAGCACTTCTCTAATAAGTCTCTACAACGCGAACTTAAGGGTGGTTTTTTTATGATCACTCCTTCGTGATCCGAAGGGGAACAACCCCTTATTTCACAAGCACACCCCCTAATGCGCGAGCGTGATTATACGCGTTTCAAAGACGAAAAGCTTATTACAATTAATTGGCATCTCCTGTTGATTTTTGAAGTAATGAATGTAGGGGGTGGATCTCTTGGAAGTAATGGTGAAAAAGAAAAAAAATATATATTTTCGTGTGTCGAAGTTGTTATGTTATGTGAATGACACTCAATGTTTAGTCATGTGCACTTTTAGAGGTATGAGGAACAGGGTGTAAAGTTGTAAAGGATCCTCCGACCAGACGGGTGTTTCTGGCGGGCAACTGCCCAACGATTGATATTGGAATCTTGTCTACCTATATGTCAATTGCGCAGTAAACTCTAATTGCGCGATGCAGGCTTCTATGTGACGTCAGGATTTTTGTATGACATCAGGTCTTTTATGCGTAACTCGCATGCGATGCAGATGCCGCCACACACTCAAAAGATAAATGCCTACTTGGTAACCTACTGGCCACAACTATTAACCCATGAAGTTGTTGGATTAATCAAATCTATGTCATGTTCCATAATGTAAATGAAGCCAGATAAACGTCAACGTCTTATAAAATCAGTAACAAAATGGCTTCTGGAGGTGTTTAGCTTGAACAGTTAGCAAATTAGCATAGGTTGCATTTTGGAATTGCATCTACATTTGTTTTTTTTTTAATTAATTAATTAATTCAGTCTGCCAACCGAAGAAAAAAATCACTCTCACATTATCGATAGTGTGAGAGTAGTTTTTTTCTTCCTAACCTATGCTAATTTAATAACTGTTCAAGCTAAACACCTACAAAATCCATCTAACATTCCCCAGCTCCTTAAAAAAACATCCCAGACACAAAATAGACAGACCGAGAGCTTTAATAAAATTTAACTTTCCACTTCCAAACGTTTCCTCCTTGTAAAATTAAAAAAATATTAACACATTCTCTTGAAAGACTTCGCTTGGCATCCAGACGAATATGCTGAAGATTAGACGTCTTTTTTCAAAGTCGAACGAATGGTATTTTAATTATAGTTCCGTTAATTACGCGGCAAAGGCTTGGGCAGGCGAGCTTGTCCGTTCAAAGCGTAGGTATTTTACTTTTAAACTCGCCTCATTTGTTCTTTAGTCTTGGCTGTTCTCGAATGATCTTAGAATAAATAATGTATCGTGTTTTTTTAACGAGCTGCTGACTTTTAAGAAAAGCGTTTTAAAAGGATCTACCAGTACTTCGCAGTTACGATGTTGTTGCTTCGATAAAATAAAATAAAATGTCGAATTCTTGATCAAGGCTCATAGCCTATTAGAATGCGGGAGTCATTTTTGATGTGTACCGAACATCTTTCCTCTCACTCTCCTGCAATCTGTTGGAGTGATTTCGTGAAAAGCAACGGAAGTGTGTAACAGGAAACCGGGGAAGCGCGCGCTATTTGATTTGACCAATGAGCGCGCGTGGTTCTAGAGTTGGCCGTCAGATGGTACCAACCCATGTTCCGAGAGGTTGCAAACATGATGATGATGATGATGGCAATAGTGATAGTGATGGTGACGGTGACGGTGATGCTGATGGCGAATATTGTTTATAATATTTTAAATCAATTTGAAAGAAGTGTAACATCAGACATCTTAGCTAATTTATTTATTTATTTATTTAGGATCTCCAACAAACAATATAAAATACAATAACAAAAACGGTATGTGTATCCTTTGTTGGAGATCCTAAATAAATAAATAAATAAATTAGCTAAGATGTCTGATGTTACACTTCATAATTATGCGAATTAAGAAAGGCTCGCTCGTTTTTTTTAAATTAATCTCTTAACTCTTAAACAAAAATACAGTGATGATAGTTTAGTCTGCCTTGGTACTTCTACAAAGTACTGCTTAGTGGGGCTTTAGTCAGTTTAGTCAGTTTTTTAAACGCTGTATGTGTGGTAAATTCGCCTTGAAAAACATGGAGCACTTAAGTATCTAAAATTCGAAACACGATACCCACATAATTATGATGTATAGTCCCACCTCATTTCCATTGCATTCTTCGCTCCTAAAATGTATTTCTGATCCTACCATTCAAGTTAATTTGACCGTAAGGGTGACAAATCAACATCGAGCTATGGTGCGCTGTACTGCGCTGTGCTATGTTTGGTCAACTCGCTCGTCTATATTTTAATGAGTATACAAACAAACCATGCTGTGCTGCGCTGTGTGAGGCTACGCTCTGTTTAAAAACGCAGCAGTCTCGAGCGAGGCGCGCTACCCACCGTGCTGAGCCGAACTGTGCCGAACTGTGCTATGTTTTTTATGGAGCTCTGCCGTGCTGCGCATTCAACTATATCGTAATGTTTACGTTTTTTTGAAAATAAAGTCATTTTTGACGAGATAAACGACTACACGAGTTGCTAATTACTTTTAATACTGAGCTAAGCAAATCGCAGCACTGCTTGTTTTTTTTATTTTTATTTATTTAACTATTTATGTACACACATAATAAACAGACAAGAAGAAAAGAACAGAAAAAAACGTACAAAGGTGATGCTTATTTCTAAAGAAATCTCTTCCAGCACACCTGCGATAGGAAAGTAGATAAGAGATGTAGACACCGTGTGTAAAATTCAAGAGAAAGTAAAAAACATAAAATCAACACAATTCACTTAATAAACTAGAACAAATAATATGATCATACACTTACATACAAATATAAATACTACATTCATAATATAAACTACCTACTTCATAAATATATATCGAAATAAATACATACACAACTATGACGAACTTGATGTTGATTGTTAAAAAAACTTAGCTTAAGAAACACAGCACAGTACAGCGCAGCATAGCTCGATGTTGATTTGTCACCCTAAACATAGCCAAAGGTGCCCAATGCAAGAAACGCAAGCCAGCATCTACCATCAACCACGTTCCCTAGTGCGGAGACCTCTCAAGTTTTTCCCGTTGTCTAATCGCCCGATCCGGGATAGTGGGGCGCTCGTTAGTATAATGGCTGTATTAATTGCCGCTCGTATTGTTTGCTGTCCCGGAGTAGGGTAGTGACGTGGCGGGACTGATGTCGAGGCGGCGGACACTCGATTGTTGTGATCGAATAGGGTCTGCGACTGGGAAAGTATTTGTGTAGGTATTCATTTGGGATGCAAGTTTGATTTGTGAATTGACTAGGGTTTTGTATCATTGTGAGCTTAGATTAGGTGAAATTGGACTCATTATGAAATTCAAATACCTACCTAATTATAAGAAGCACATGACTTTTTTTCATATATTTTTTTTCTTTGTCGTATGTTGTATCTTGCAACTAGTACCTAAATATAGAAGTAATAGTGAGGTAATTGACGGCAAGTCATTTACAAGACTCCACACTTTAAAATAGAGTATTGTGTAAAAAAAAAAACATTTTTTTAATTTTTATTGTTTATTTTCATTTTGTATAGTATTGTTCGGGACTACCTACAGACTTCGTTAGGGAATTACGAGTCCCTTGCTTTCCTGAAAAAAATATCCTAAGCGTATAATATTTACATTATCTACATAACAGGAACAAAACTATACAGGTTCCGGACACGATAAGTAGGTATTAAAGCTGTTAGTTTTAAAACGAGAGTCATGACAAGATCCCCTGAAGAAAATACTACAAAATAAAAAAAAACAAAAATGGTGGCCATCGACAAAATTAATTCAAAACCATCCTCAATTAAACTGTACTATCGAAAACTAGTTGAACATTACCCCATCACTACTCCACCGGACTACAGGCTAGGGATTAACGAGTCCCGCGCTACCCCGGGCAAAGTTGAGAGATATCTACAAACGGTCCCGGGCTGATTTGTTTGTCTTGTTACGCGTCTATTAAGTTAAGAACAGTTATTTCGATAGTTTATTCTTGTTCTCGTCTTTATTGCATTTTGTTATCGCTTAGTCGCTTACGATCAGAGGGTATTAGTTGCAGTTCATATTGTGTCTTTATTCTTTTTGTAGGGGCTTTGTTTGTGTAATTAAAAGGGTATAGCCTCTCGCTCTCCTAACTTTCTAACTAAATATAAATGTGAAAGGGAGTTTGTTTGTTTGTTACGCTTCCACACTAAAACGGCTGCATGAATTTAGATAAAATTTGGAACATGGGTAGACCATGATCTGGAGAGGGACATAGAATACCTTTTAACCCAATATTCCCACGGGATCGAGACTGATGCGGGTGAAACTGCGGGACGCAGCTAGTTGATTATAAATTAATAGAATGTCCATGGAGTTTCTTGCCAGGTCCTTTCCATAGAAACCTACTACGCTTTGGAATGGGCAACCGACTCCTTGACAAAAGTGCCAGTAAATCGTTTACTTAATTGTAATAAATGCTTTGAGTTTGAGTAGAAATCACGAGATATCGATAACGACCAGGTGAAAACTTGTTTTCGTGGGTAATTATAATCTTGTTAAAAGTCTAACAGGCTGAGCGCCAGAAAGTGATTATTTAATGATATCAATGATGCTTATGGAAAAGATGAACAGCTCTATAGTCTGATTAAGTCTTCCTTTATTGTATTTCTGTGACACTGTGACTACGTCTCTCATCCAACTCTTCTGCCGTAGGTGTGTTGGAAGAAATTTCTAATGAAATAAACAATACATACTGCTTACTACTTACTTTCTCTTGAATTTTACACACGGTGTCTACTTCCTATCGCAGGTGTGCTGGAAGAGATTTCTTTAGAAATAAGCATCACCTTTGTACGTTTTTTCTGTTCTTTTCTTCTTGTCTGTTTATTATGTGTGTACATAAATAGTTAAATAAATAAATACATTTGTAGTCTTCAAACTTTATGTATATTTCTCTATTAAGTGTTTTGTGTGCACTAACAACTAATCAGCATTAACTCGTCTATTACCCGTGGTCCCTCCCATAGTCCCTGGAAGGTACCAAAGGTAATTTTTTACCCGTGATCCCTCCGAGAAGTATAATGCTGCCAAATCAAGGATCTTTAGAAACAAATCCTAGGATAGAAAATTTCTATAATGATAATGCAAATAGCATCATCTAGGAATATTCTTGTACGAAACCGTTTGCTACCTTCAACACCTTTTACAACATCATAACAATGTCCCCAGAATTTCCATAGCATGATAATGCATTACTCCCATCGACACCCAAAATGAGAATGGATATTTCTCCCATACATCTATTTTTATTATCACTTTATTACATCGATAAGGGGCGATGCACACGACAGAAGGGATAAAAAATGAGACAGATACAAAATATGTTTGTTTATGTACGTATAACGGTGCCAATAAAGGCAATAACAGTAATAGGTATATATGGCCCATCCCTTTGTCCCTTAGAGGGATGTGTAGAGCTTTAAACGGTAATATGAGGTGTGTTCCCATTCTGATCCTATCCTACTAATATTATAAACGCGAAAGTTTGTAAGTATGGATGGATGGATGGATGGACGTTTGTTACTCTTTCACGCAAAAACTACTGAACGGATTTGGATGAAATTTGGCACACAGATAGTTTATAACCTAGATTAACATATAGGATACTTTTTATTGCGATATTTTCACGGGATCGAGACTTACGCGGGTGAAACCGCGGGGCACAGCTAGTAGAAAATAAATTGAAGGTGAAATAATAAAATGTTCCTTTTGGACTTGAAAAATGCTTTGTGATTTTGTTTTTAATTCCCTCGCAGCCAAGATAGATCAACATTTGTCACATTAGAGCACGGTCTTACCTTTTAGCTGTCGAAAACAAAACAGAAATAGTCACTGTTATAGCCGAGATGTGCAGGGAATGTATTCTCAGACCAAATTAAAAACTAAGACACAATGAGAGGTCACGCATTAATACTCTACATTATTATATTAAAATATAATAATATTTGTAAAATATCACTACTGTTAATTTTCCTGTAAAAATTAATGGCTATGATAAATGTAAAAATATCCGAGGGGATTGGCGCTGATAGCCGAAATACAGGTTTTGCCTAGTTCGGCTACAGATGCTTAACTCATTTGTACTAAAAACTAGCCTAGGTAATATTTAACTCTGTCAACCACTTTTGACAGCGCTATGTCTTTTATTTTTTTATTTTAAATAAAATGTTTACACATGGGTTTTGTAAACATGTATGCGCTTAGTGAGGTATAGTTTGATTTCATTTTGATTTCGTGTGAACGAGTATGCACAGAGCGGAGGTGTAGTTTTGGCAGTGAAGCCACTGTATCGTTCGCAGCGCTATGTTTACGTTTTTTATTTGGTCTGAGGGATCTAATCATAGTATTATTTCAATCCCTTAGTCACACTGAATGTAATCACTTACTTGAATTATGTATACTTTGCTAAAATGTAGTGTACTCTGATTTCACCTATTACTTAGATTAAGCTAAGCTATCCTTATTTATCTGAGCCCATGGCATCAAATAATATTATTATTTTAATCCCTTACACTCACTGACATCACTGATTTGAATTATGAAAAAATCAAGTAATAAAAACTAAAACCCAACTACGACTTAAAAGGTATAAACAAGACACCACAGACAGACAAATTAAAAATCCGGAGTCACACGTGTTAGGGCATAAATCGAACAGATTACGTGTGACTCCGGATTTTTAATTTGTCTGTCTGTGGTGTCTTGTTTATACCTTTTAAGTCGTAGTTGGGTTTTAGTTTTTATTACTTGATTTTTTTTTTAAATTCTTTTGGGGTTATAATATATATATTTTTGAAATGTGCTCATTAAGCCCTTTCATTTGATACCCAACATGGTACGATTAAACCATATTTTTTTAAGTTCCTCACTTTATGTCCTCTAGAGGGCGCCATTTTTAATGTGACTTCACATAGCCTATAACCAGCGGACAATCACGACGCTTCTAACGATACCTCATTTGTCAAATTGTGATAAGTGGTTTGGAAGATAGGAGGGAACAGATGAACATACATACATACATACCGGTCAAAGTCATAACCCTCCTTTTTTCTTCGCCGTAGTCGGGTAAAAACTAGGTACGTAAAAGTTTTGTGCACCCAGAGTTCACGTACTACATAGATGGATATGGGCGAGGCTAGCGTCATTTAATAAAGCCCTACCCGCAATAAGGAAAATTCTAAACTTCCCTTACACTTCTGGCTTAGAAATTAAAATAAAATGCGGAACAATTACGGCTTTCAAAAGGCCAAAAAAGGCAAGGCAACACGTCTCGCGACTAATTTATTCGTACCAAGAATAATCGTTAGTCAACTGTAATCTTTTTGGACATTCCTGACAATTCGGACCGGCATAAATTAAAATCATTGGACCCTCTTCTTTCAAATAAAATGTCAACTTTATTAAGGACAGAAGCACACTCGACGATTTTTAATTTAAGGACTTATTCGCACTTACGACATAGACGGACGTTTCAAGTGAATGAATTAAAATTGTCAAGTGTGATTTGCTTTAGGAAGCTTTTTCTGTTGTTATAATGATGGGAGTGGTTCGTGTTTATTTATATTTTGAAGTAAGTTTCTTTGTAATAAGAGGGAATTTGTGAAGTTAGACGAAAAAAAATAAACGACCGATAATAATAAAAAACGTTTACAAAAAAAAAAGCTTTTTTGTTGGGGTAGGAAACATAAAAAATCGATTATCACTACCTGCTATGTAATGCCGAGATCCGACGATCGACGATTTTGCGGACGGACACGCACGGCAGACGACCACAGACCGCCACGCACCGCGCACCGAGGAACTTCCGATGTCTTTGATACCCCGCACGTAAACCTTCCCACGGTGCGTCGCCGTCGTGCGGGCTCGTCTGTGTCCGTCCGCAATATGGCGCACCGTCGGATCGGGGCATAACAGTGACAGGAAGTTATTATAACATCATCCAAATAGGTAAAGTGGGAAAAATACGTATTATTGAAGCTAACTCAAAAACTACCCAAGCCTAATTAATGAAATTTCTTCACTATCGGACCACAGCGCGAGCTTCCTCTACCAAATGAAAAAGAATTTAAAAAATCGGTCCACATTGACCAAAAGATTGACGGAAATACAAAAAAAAAAAACTACTGACGAACATAGAACCTCCTCCCTTTCGGAAGTCGGTTAGAAATAAACAATGATTTTATTTCTTCAATATATTGTAATTTTTTTAATTTGCTATGACTTTTTTTATTAGTAAAATTCTATGTAAAATTTTGTAGAAACAAAAAGATTTAATGAAAACAAAACTTTGACTCGATTATAACACAACATCAATATAAATACATCGCTACATCACACACAGCGATAAAACTTGATTCCCAGACCAACTGTTTACATTAAACTTTGGAAAAAAAGAAAAAAACAAGTTGTTTTTTCTACTGGCAACATTATGCAGATTCGTCCTCTCAAATTACTTATTTTAAGCAATAAACGGCGTGAGACGTCGTAGAAAAATCTTCGCCTGAAGAAATGACTTCAAAAAGTTTGGCCCAAGTAATAAACTTTCGGCCCTCACCGCCGCGGGCTGGCTTTAATGTGCCAACTTCTTTTTTATGATGTGACAATATGTTCTGAACGTGAAGGAATGAGTTCTTGAGTTTTCTTTGGAGATTAGGCATAGTGCGTCGTTAGGTCTTTAGAAGTTTTGGAGCTGGTGCTGGAAAGTTTTAATATGAGGACGGTACATTTTTTTATTGATAGAATAAATGAGAAAAATCACGTTTTAACACCGATGTGACGAAATTATATTTCCGCATAATACAAAATGTATAAGCGTCGTTTATCTGTAGAATAGGGAATATGCATGTATTTTTTAAATCTTTTTATTCGATAGTTTACATCGTCAAATAATAGTAAAAAAAAAATCGACGGCAGAAAAGCAATTTAAAGTTGTTAAAAAAATGTTTAAAAATATCCAACCGATCCGGGCTATTTAAACGCCCTCCATTTGGCGCGCTTGGTGTGGTGACGTCACCGTCTGTGAAAACAGACAAGCAACTGTCAAGTCAACGTCAAACACTCCTTTTTCTATGAGCGTTTGACATTGACTTGACACTTGTTGATTGACTTGACATTGACATTTTGATTGTTATTCCGGATTGTTACGTCACATCCGCTCTTAGCCTTTTCAAGTATTTGAATTACCCACAGTTATTTGGGACTTTTTAAAAATTAATTTCTCGCTCAAAATGAAATTTTATTCAAAAATATTGATGGAGACATAATTCTGAAGTAGCATAGTTTATAAAAAAAAATATTTGACCCATATTTGAATCACATGCATATTCCCTATTCAGTAACCATTCAACATCACCACACGAACAACAGTCACAGTCACCTTCCAACTTTCTGTCGCTTTTTTTGTTCCGGGGTGGAAAATTCTCATAGATTTCCTCTACCCTGGGGCGGGCGAAAGGTTCTATCAGACTTTTACTGGCTAAAAATCACGTGTTCCCTTCCTAAATTTGGACCAGGGATAATGAGATCTGGTGCGCCTTCCATAACTTGGGAAAACATCAAGACTTCTCCCGCTCTTGGCGGAGCGGGAGGGTGTGTCAGACTTTTACTAAACCTGTTGCCAAGGGCCCCGGTATCCCTTTCGGACTTTCCCTGAACCCTGGCAGGAACTTTCTGTCCCTACCCTAACTAAACAAGAATACTACAACAATCGCTACCTCGTCCAACTAGTACCACACGATATTCCAAAGGGCGGGACAGTGATAATGGTTATGTTTAAAGTTAGTCGTTCCGACTGTGGTAGTTATTCTGTGGCTACGAACGATGGCGACTTGTATCGAATGAGAGGCGGTTAGCAGGAGGCGGACGGAAGACGTATAAAAGTAATGAATTGTTGCAGGCCAATTTGTTTTCTCTTACTAAATGGACAGCGACACATTTTTCAAGCTTTACTAATACATTTATAGCTTTTCGTTCAATTAATCTAAACAACAAAAGAATATTGATGTTAAGGAAACAAGTTTGATGGTTAGGGAAACAGAACTTTAATTAAAGTTCTGAAAGAAATTTATGAGTCAAATTACCTACTTATTCTCATAAAAATCAAATAAAGAGGGTATTTTTTTTTTTTTTTTAAAGTTTATTTGTTTAACAATTTTTTTTTTTCGTTTTTTCTCCCTCTTTTAGACAAAACTAAACTAACCTTTTTAAAATTTAACCCTGCACGCGCTAAAGAATATTTCAAGGACGTTGTTAAGTTATCCTACTGTGCTTCATCTGTACTACACCCAGTTTCAAAGATTTGATGCTATCGACGCCGACGATTTGCGAGTTTTCACATCAGGGAATTTTTGTTTCAGTACAATTTGTTATGCTAAGGGATTAGAAGACAAAGGAACGAACTTCTGTATCGCACATACAATCGCCTGTTTATTATGTTAATGTATTCAGTGCTTTACTTTTTATATGTTGACGTCTTGGGAAGGAAACGACGTCAAGTGTGCCAAAAGTACTTTGTCTATGGATTTTTCATTTTGTCTATATTGTCTACAAAGCAAGGAGGTCACTCTTTTGTTACAGCATAGATACTTTAAAAAAAAAAACGAAAAAAAAAAAACTTAGGTGAAGTGATCTGTCATTTCATCTGATTGACACTATTGACAGCTCACTTCGAGTTCACTTCACCTGAATTTTCAAAAACGGTGAAATATTTACACAATTGACGCAATAGTTGTTTTCTCTTTTACTCGGTGTAATTATTCAGATCCATACAGAAGGCTGATTAACAGCAGCACGCGAGAGGAGCTAGTGGCTAAGTAATAACAGCCGCACGGGTCGATCCAGCAGGTTAGAAGCCGACCCTAACATAGTTGAGAAAAGGCTAGGCAGATTATGACAGAAGGCTGATTACATACATACATGAGCTCACGCCTCTTCCCATGGGGGTAGGCAGAAACTACAGATCCGATCCTGATACGATCCGTAAATGCTCTTTTTGCTTCGTTTACTTTCATACAGGGTTACTGGTTATTTGTCGGCAATCAGGGGATGATGAATGCAAATATCAACAATTTGCCAGTTATTTGACATTTTATGTTTTTATTTCATACATTTTATAAAAATAAAACGTCAAATTACTCAAAACTGCTGCACATTCGCATAAGGGTCATCAGAGGTCATTTGGTTGCAAATGACCTCTCCTACATCTCTTTAACGGATTGTGAACGTAAAACCAATAACCCTGTCCCCATATCTGATTACACAAGCTACAATAATTAGTATTTGAGTGCTTTTCTATGGTTTCATAATTATATTGGCTTCATTACCAGATACCGAATACCAGTATCTATCATGGAATCCCACGATCGGCAATATTGCAGACGGACACGCACGGTAGACGACCACAGACTGCCACGCACCGTGCACCGAGGAGCTTACGATGTCTGCGATACCCCGCACGTACACCTTCCCACGGTCCGTCGTTCGAGCTCGTTGGTGTCCGTCCGCAAAATCGCGGATCTTGTGGTTTCGGTATAATATATCGATCTTGTCATTCTGAATGAGATTTTCCAGATTTCGTGGAATATAAATTTATTGAAAATGCTCGCTAAGTTTTCGTTCTCGACACTAAACTGAAAGCGATGCCTTGCCGAACAATGAAGGATTGGTTTAGGTATTCTCAGAGGAGTATTCTGATCTATAATAGTTTATTAAGCTGCTTAACAAATTACGCCACCTACGAACAAAGACAAGGTGACCTTAGAATAAAAAATATAGCGTTTTCTGATGTCACCTTGTCAAATTCTTGCAAAAATAATAATAATATTATAATACGCGCCTTACAACGACGAAAAAATATGTCATGAAAAATGACAGCGTAATACTAGTAATAAAATCTCTTTCGTACTAACATTTTTATTACATTCCTAGACGAAAATGAATGATCCCGTCCCAGAATTCAGACTAAAAGCCTTCACATTATGAAGCAAGAAACTTTTTTCTCCGAATCAAAGTGCGTAATAGTAAATCCGACAGATTTTATCGTTTCGCAGACGCAATTAACGAACTTTTCTTCACAAAACGTTCGTTTTTAGATAAAAATCCTTTCTCGAATGTCCTTTTATAAGTCTAATCAGATTGTTACAAGTTTTTATCGTCTGAGTTGAGCCTAACTGTGTAGGTACTCTTGCAAGTGACCGTTTTGTTTGGAACTTGTTCCATAAACGTGGGACGATTGCATGAGTCATTGTTATTTGTGTTTGTTTATTTGTTTTTATCTTGTTTCTATTGTAATTGCTTGCTGTTGTGTTTAAAGGATTTGATAAGGACGTGGGATTTGTTAATTCAGTTCTCTCGCAGATTTTTTATGCTTGTTTGCGGTGCTGTTTATTTGTTTAATCTAGTATGAAGTAAAACGAAACTTCTTTTAAATCAGATTAATTTGTCTGATACAGGTAGGTGTATGTCCATTCCTTTGATAAAATCCTTTAGTAAAATAATAACGGACCACTAAAAGTTTTTCGACCGACCAACTCATAAAAAAAACAAAAAAAAATGTAAGTGAATATTTGATGTAAAGCCGAAAAAGGCAGCATATTTGATACAAAGGCTGGTAAATTGCTGTAAATTCGTTAAAAAGCATAAAACACTGTGGAAAATGTTACCTACTCGGCGCACGCCTAACGGCATTTAATCCTCACGTCGGAATAAGGCCGTGTCAGGACTGGGCGTGATTTACACGCGACACGACTCGCGAGCGCGACAAACGCGACAGCTCTGCCCACCGACACGGGCATGAGTTCAAAGCGGGCCTCAAGCGACTGACACGAGTGTGTTGCGCTTTCGGGAAATGTACGCGGAAATTTTAATGGATTTGAAAGGTTTTTCGCTGCCTTTTTGAAAGAGACACGGACTGTGATACGCTTTTGTTGTTGGAAGGGAATGTATGGTGAATATTATCGATTTCAATGGAAATATTTTTCGTAGAATTTACTGTACCGTGGTGTATGACGCCAGATGTATGAACGTAAACGAAGCAAAAGGAGTATAATAGGATCGTAGCAGGTGGCGTTCTGTAGTTTCTGCCTACCCACATGAGAAGAAGGTGTCTTCTTCTGCCTAGCCTTCTCCCAACTATGTTGGGGTCGGCTTCCAGTCTAACCGGATGCAGCTGAATACCAGTATTTTACATGGAGCGACTGCCTATTTGACCTCCACAACTCAGTATCTGGGTAATACGATACCCCTTGGTTAGACTGGTTGTCAGACTTTCGTGGTTCTGACGACTCGTAACGACTGCCAAAGATCCACAAACGACAGCCGGGACCAACGGCTTAACGTGCTTTCCGAGGCACGGAGGAGTCTCGATATGTGAAAATGGTCACCTATCCACGGACCAACCCCGGCAAGCGTAGCGGTAAGCGTATGAAAAGAAGGTGTAAAAGAAAGAAAGAAAGAAAAATAGGTTTATTTTTCACAGAAACACGTGCATATCTAATCATTCTGAATGATAAATTGAGTGAGTGAGAGTGAGTGTGAGTATGTATTGTAACTACATATACAGTTATAGGACTGTTAATGTGGAGCAAGCTTTACCAGTAAAATAAACGTTTCATAAACCGCTTACTAAAAAATAATCAGAATTTTTTTTAAAACGTGCTTACAGCTTCATCAATTATTTTACTCAAGCTTATAAAACGAGTGATATAAATGTACCACTACCTACTACGAGTATAATGTTATTAAAAAAACCATTAATAGAAAGAAGTTAAGTTTTTAATTACTTGATTTACTTAGCGTCAGTTTTATAACAGGTCTAATCCTTATAGCCTGAAGTTAGTAGCGGTCCATTTAAAAGGTCTTCAGAAAAAAATTGAAGATGGATTATCTTTTTTTAAATTTCAATTTACTTTAGGAGATTACTTTTTTGGGACCTATTTCTTGGGACATAATTATTTTTAAGTTTGTTCTACGCCTAAGACTACTCAAGAATATTCCAAGGATCTACAACTGAACTATTAAGTAGATGGTTTCGTAAAAATTTTACACATTTCAGAAGAAAATCATTATTTAATTTAGCCATGATATTTTTTATCGGAGACTGCTCAATTTGCTCATACTTGGAATGATAATAAAAAAAACTGGCACAAGACAAAACACCTCTAAAATTCAAAAAAAGAATAACACCAGCTCCATTTTTAAAACGGTGCCAATTAACACAGCCGCAAGCCAATGAGCGCTTTGTGAAAACGACTTTTTATAGCCAAGATAGTACTAAAGAACGTGAAAGAAACTTGCTTCTTTTTTTAACTAGCCACTTGAAAAGTTCACAGCGCACAGCACAAACTCTTTGGTCCACAATTGACAAGTTTTCTTTAGTTTTTTTTTTTGTGATTATGGTCTTTAATGAGAACTTTGTAAGGAGAACGTTTCGTTTCTTTATGAGGGTTGGTTCGGTTCAGGTTTCAGCACAATTGTCGGGGTCCGCTAGGACCAATGCTGGCGCGGGTTGCGGGAAAGTCCGAAAGGGATACCGGGACCCTTGGCAACAGGCAATTGAACGAACACGGGTGGTTTTTTTGGTCGTGGCAATTCATCAAATGACTTCTCCCGCTCTAAGCGGAGCGGGAGGGCGTGTCAGACTCTTATTGACTAAAACCCACCCGTGTTCCTTCAGTTGCCTATAAGTTACCAGAGGCCACACGGCCATTCGGACTTTCCCGCGATCCCGGCCGACCGTTATCTGCCTTAAAACTCACGGAAGTTCAGAACAAAATCAATAATTTCCCAACCAATTATTTATTAAAACACCGTCAACAATCGATCGTAACTATTGTAACTACACATAAATCGCTGGTTTCGTCGGCGAGAGTAGACAAAACAACGATTAATATCGTCGTTAAACTAACGACAGGCCATTTGTTACGGCAATATTACGGAACTGAGGCGGTGCACAGTTACAGAGCTAGCAGATGTATGTACGCGCAAAAGTGTTGGGCTGTGAATGGTTATGTTTCAATTTTGCAGTGTGTGTATTGATTTTGCTCTTTACCTATTCGGGAAACCGGCATCCCAGAGAGATATTTTCTCGATGGCATGTGAAGCCAAGTTAGAGGCCCTTGTGCGGCTTTAAAACTCTGATACAGTTCGATTCAAACTTAATGGTGGCTCGGAACATGAGGCGAGTCGCTGCGCAGTAACAATTTCATGTGACAGCAGGGGTGAGGGGTGGGATACTGCGCAGCTAAAAGCTAACTTCCGAGACGCCATTAAGTTTGAATCGATCTGTACCAGGTTATTTACTAAGCATACGAAAAGAAGAAGATAAGGGAAAAAAACATTCGGCGTTTATCAACCATCGAAGATTAAGATTTACTTTACCCTAACGTGCATTGTAAGAAAATGAAAGGTTTTATGGTGACTACCAATTTATATCCGACAAGACCTGTTAATTTTTTTATTTACATTTTTATTTTGACATTTAATTTAATTGTGAAATAATCTAACCGCCTTACTAATAAACGTTGTATAGCGCTTGTATAGTTACACAACGTTTTGTCTTCTTCTTTCAATTGTAATTTGACTTTTGAAAGAAGAAGACTAAGCGTTGTGTAACTATACAGGCGCTATACAACGTTTATTAGTAAGGCGGCAAATGTATAAAATAAATTAATCTGACTTGTGTGAAATAGTGTGTATACCTACATTTTTATTTCCTAATTACTTAGACTTTCGACTGGCTTTTAGTTATTATACATTTCTATGACGAGTTGATGACATTATTCTGTAGTATATTTATTATAATTTGATTGATTAAGTTTAAATTTGATATGTTAAATAAAAATAACCTACCTTTTATATTTGTACGCCGTTAAGGCAAAACATGACTGTGCTATAATTTTATGTAAAATCTTGCATGCCATGTGTGTGTATACCTACTTACGTTTTGGACAAATAAATCATCTTTCTTTCTTTCTTACGAAAAACTCAAAATACATATCAAGCAACGCACTACCAATGCACAAAATTTTCAAACTTTTATTGGTTGGACAAGAGGCTATTGGCTACTTTGAATGTGTGTTTTGCCTTTTGTTTTTGTAATGTCCGTTTGTTTTGTGCAGTATAAATATTTTTCTTTCTTTCGTTCTTTTAAAAAACTCCAGATTCGTTACAAAACAAAAAACCATAACTTCCGACACTGTTCTCGACTGTATCCCCTAACAAATGATTTAACCACGTAAGTCTTCGCGTCCGCGAATCATATCTAACCGTATTTACATTCGGTTTCTTCAACCGCAACCATCTTGATTTATTGCCGTGAAACAGTACATCGTTTATATTCTACAATACCGGAAGTACGGTGACGGTAAATTAGTTTTTGTCCGGTAACGACGAGGCAAGGAAAGGGATTGTTAGTCATGTTTGTTTGAGTGATATCCTTGCAGTAAAATGGACGAAAATGAATATATATTCATTTCTTTCTCATTTCTCCTTTCGCAGGTCTGCTGGAAGAAATTTCTTAAGAAATAAGCAGTACCTTTGTACTCATATTTTATCGTATCTTTTTTGTATTTTACTGTGTGTACATAAATAATAAAATAAATAAATAAATATCATCATCATTTGCCTAGCCTTTTCCCAACTATGTTGGGGTCGGCTTCCAGTCTTCTATTCAATTTCTAATTTAAATAAATAAATATATTTTTTTTTGAATTTTTTTTTTGGTGTACATAATATAGAGTGTTTATAGAAAGAAAGAAAGAAAAATTGTTTATTCTGCAATTCTGCACAAACTAAACGCACAATACAAAATAAAGAATTCACGATAAGTACAAATTAGCCAAAAGCCTCGTATTTAATACTAAGAAATTAAAAAAGTTTGACAAATTAATAGAAGGTATTCTAGTCTAGGCTCGATTCCCAAGTCGGGCAGTGTTAAAGGATTTTCCCGTTAGGCATTAAACATTAAATAAAACTAATAAGTACTTAGAATACATTTTATATGTTCCTTGCTTGATATTTCTGTTCATAATGTGGTGGTTGGCGTTCTTAAATTTATTACAAAATAATTTATTTATGAACTTTATTAAATTTATATTTAAAAATTTAAACATTGTAAATAGATCACTTTAAAAACCACCCACTGCATGTAAAACTCGTATAAAAAAGGTAGGTAAATTAACTTCAATTTTAACATTGTTCATGTTACAACGTCACACGCAGATAGCCCTTTTCATTAAACTGTAATTATATTAATTAACTTTGTAGTGTATAATATACACGCAACATAATACATTATTTAATAAAGTGTAGCTCTTTTGATTTATTTAGTTATTTTATTTTTAGGAAAACTCTCAGCTAAACAGATACAGTAAGTATTACTTTAAACAAAATACGGCCAATTACAAGTTTCCGCAAGTAGAAGTTATAAATCATTGTTATGAAAAGAAAACCGGCCAAGTGCGAGACGGACTCGCGCACGAAGGGCATCATTATCTATAAAAACGGCAAAAAAAAACACGTTTGTTGTGTGGGAGCCAACAACAAACGTGATTTTTTTGCCGTTTTTATAGATATCCGCTCAAATCCGTGTTCTTGTCTCAAAACGCCATTTCAGGCATTAATCTACATGATCCTGACAAAGATTATGACAGGACAGGACATTAATAACCGGCCAAGTGCGAGTCGGACTCGCGTACGAAGGGTTCCGTACCATTATCTATAAAAAACGGCAAAAAAAATCATGTTTTTTGTATGGGATCCCCCTTAAATATTTATTTTATTCTGTTTTTTATTGTTTGTTGTTATAGCGGCAACAGAAATACTGTGAAAATTCCAACTGTCTGCCTGGTGACAGATGGGCAGACAGACAGACGGACAGACAGCAGAGTCTTAGTAATAGGGTCCCGTTTTCCGTTTGGGTACGGAACCCTAAAAATTGCTAATAGACTATATTTAACACAAAACAGAAACATGACTATTTACGCTCGAAGTAGCGTTTAGATAAAATTTTCTTGATTTTAGCAACACTTGTATTGAAAATGTCGATATAATTTACACATTATAACATCACGCCTGTAATTCCCGAAGGTTAAGGCAGAGGTGTACTTACTTAAAGTACGCCCACATTCCACCTGTTATATTTAAGTCCCATCTAACAGGGGGCGAGCCTATTGCCATCACACGGGCACAAATCCAGACTATTCCTGATGGAAAAACTCAATAACAATTTGTCCGACCAGGGAATCGAACCCCAGGACCTCATGCTCAGCTGTAGCGCTTGCAACCACTAGACCACCGAGGCAGTTTATTTATTTATTGCAGTGATTTATTTATTTTAAACAATAAAGTGTTATGAGAATATAGTGTCTATAAAATTGTTTACGGACCGTGAAGTTAGTAAGAAGTTCATGATTTATTTGCAACTAGAGGCCCGCTCTGGTTTCACGAAATTCTAAAATATGCTTTCGTGAAAACCTACGAACAACTGCACTTTGCATTTCAGCGGGCTCTCACGTACTTAGGTTATATGATAAAGTGATTCAAAATTCAAAACTTACGTCGGTGATTGTAATTTTGTGTAAATTTACGTTTTCAACTACAAAAAAAAACCTCACGTACTTAGGTTATATGATAAAGAGATTCAAAATTCAAAACTTACGTCGGTGATTGTAATTTTGTGTAAATCTACGTTTTCAACTACAAAAAAAAACCTTGTAATTACAAAAAAAAAACCGACTTGCACTAAAAAAGTGAAAAATAACTTTAATTTCGGAAGCAGGTGTCTTTGCCTTCCAATTTTCGTTTTTTGCCACTGACTTCCCAGATTAAAGTTATTTTTCACTTTTTTGTGTTTTTTTTGGAAGTCGATTGTTTTTTTTGGAAAAAGTTTTTATTTTTCACTTTTTAGTTGTGGTACCTACCCCACACAAATTAGAATACCACTACCTGCTATGTAAATAACAGTGAAGGAGAAAATGAATGTATCATCATATTTATAACTAAGTGGGTAAAATACGTAATATTGAAGTTAACTCAAAAAGTACGCAAGAAAGTAAAATTTATATGGGACCACCTCGGAAGCATGACCAACCAAACCAAAAAGAATCATTAAAATCGATTTATAATTGGGGGAGTACTCGCGTAACAAACATACAAAAAAAAAAAAAAAAAAATTTGGAATCTCCTCCTTTTTGAAGAAGTCGTTTAAAAACAGTGAAGAATCAAACAAAGTGGTAAAATGGAATTTCCGCCATTTGAAATTAAAAACTCATTGAAAACAAGAGTACCAACTTTTGTTCAGATCCTTACATTCAGAAATTTGGAATCTCCTCCTTTTTGAAGAAGTCGGTTAAAAACAGTGAAGAATCAAACAAAGTGGAAAAATGGATTTTCCGCCATTTGAAATTAAAAACTCATTGAAAACAAGAGTACCAACTTTTGTACAGATCCTTACATTCAGCTTAAGAATTTTACCGAGCTTCTGCCATAAGAAAAAATACCTGAAGCTGAAACATTACCTCCGTAAAAAGCGACAACAATAGTTCGGAAAAACTTCGCCATTTAAATTCTCCGACCTTTTCAAGTTAGAATAAAAAGACCTTTCTTACAATCAGTGACAATAAATAAAGGTAAAGATATGAAAAGAAAAGCATTTTGAATTTACATTCGTTGTGTACAATGGACGATTATTTTATGTCTAGGCGTATAATGGCGTATGTCAAGTGGTCACCGAAACGGGCCTTCGATGCGACCTAAAGGTTAGGACAGAACGTCGGCTTTTTGTGTTCGATGGTATTGTAATTTAACGTGAAAAGTGGTAGGTTGCTTTAAAGCTCCCGCTGACAGGCACGACGCAATGATGTGATGCGATTGTAGTAGAACAACTTCTATGAAAACTTCATGGAAATTGTTCTACTAGAATCGCGTCGCACCGTTGCGTCGCGCCTGTCTACGAGAGCTTTCATTGTTTGCATACGTACTGTAGATATTGATATAGAAACGCATGTGATGTCTAATAAATCTGCCTAGCCTTTTGACAACTATGTTGGTATCGGCTTCCAGTCTAACCGGACGCAGTTGGATACCAGTATTTTATATGGAGCGACTGCCTATCTCACCTCTACAACCCAGTTACTGGGTAGCGCGTCTCATCACGGGTAGTCCGCTAGATTAAGCAAAGGATACTTTTTATCCCGATATTCCTACGGGATCGACACTTATGGGGGTGAAACTACGGGGCGCAGCTGGTATTACCATCAAATTAATAATGTATAACCTCGTGTGTATTACCATAATAAGCTACAAATTTTATATAGTCTTACCATCAAAGCACGTCAAAACATTATTCTAGCTCAATCAAAAACACATACGCCACTTAAACAGCAATGAAAACATTTAAAACAAATCAACAACAAATCCGAATAATTCGCCCGTAAACAACATGTAAAAACATGTTCAAAGTTCGGCGCGCGTAATTTACTCGAGTGTTAATTTACGCGTTTTTACGCAGTCACGCGGTTGTGTGCCGGCCCTTACGCCCTGGTGATATATTGTGACAGGTTTAATGCCATTTTACGGTTAAGGTGCGTCCTGTATCAACCGAGTGTTGTTATTTATTGACTTGTTAAGATTTTTGTGTTTGTTAGATTGGTATCTTTATGATTTTGCACATTACTGGGGTTGGACGGTGTTATTAGCTGTTACGTAATGGTGTAATTTATATTTACTGCGAGTTTTTTTTGTTACTTTAGTCCATTATTACACTAGTGCTGAAATGTGGGAGAAATTACTTTAGCAGCACATTGTTTATAACGTATAACAACGGTAATTTGAAGAGCGAAAAAAATAAATCGAAAATGTAATAAAGGACATCAATTTTATTTTTCATTAAGATTTGCTATATATTAGGTTTCATTGGTGATTCGCCCGAATTTACTCGTCCAAAAAGTGTGAATCGACGAATAAGCTAACTTCGTGCCAATCGCCTCAAGAAAAAATTATATTATTAAAAGTGTCGAATCGCCCGGTTCGGGTGAATAGATTCGGGCGAATCATCAATAAGCCTAAGTTTCATCCAAAAATACGAAGATCACAAGAATCCAAAAAAAAGTTCCTTATAATATCCGAGTCATTATTTAAGAAAAGGTACAGGCCCAATTCCTTTACGTCCAGACCATTAGAAACACATATAGCTAAACGAAATTCTAGATAGGCATTTTGATGGTGCCGTACCTATTAAAGGGTGCCAACGAGATCCTACTACTAAAGCTCCGCTGTCCGTCCGTCCGTCCGTCACCGGGCTGTATCTTTTGAAGCGCAATAGGTAGACACTTTAAATAAATGAATTTGAAATAAATGAATGAATGAAATAAATGCCGCGATAACTTAAAATAATCCCAGACAAAAAAAAGTGTTTTTATTGCTAAAGTATTTAAAAAAGAAATGTAGTGAAGGGTAAATATGGTAGGGAAGCAGCTAGTCACCAATAAAGACAAATATGACCTTCCAAGGCGTCCTTCCCCGCGTTTCCACTCACATCTGCCTAGTAATACCTATCGTCAGTATCACTAGCCTTTTCATTCTCTCAACATGACTAAAGCCATCTAAGCATAACTATTTAATTTTTTATCAGTATACAACATTATTTTTTGTTTATGCTAAACCCGAAAAGGGGTCATTGTACTCATCATTTTGAACAACTTTTTCTATGGGACCAAAATTGAAATCGTGAAAAAAAAAAATCAGCTGTTCCATACATTTTGTCGATTTAAGGGAACACAAATTTATGGAACATCTGAGTGATTTCAAGGTTGGTCCCATAGAAATTTTTTTTCAAAATGATCAGTACAATGACCCCTTTTCGGGTTTAGCATAAACAAAAAATAATGTTGTATAATTATCTTCTTTCAAACCTTCGTTTTTCATCTATCTGAAACTATTTCCTCGTTTTTCATTACAGAGTTTTGACAGAAAGTCTAGATTATTCAGCTTATACCAGCATATTACTAAGCCGTTGACCACGGAGCAGAATCCCATTTCAGAACATATAATTACATTAAAACTTTAGCCAGTATACTGACTAAGTTTCTCTGCATTTAGTTATAATACTGGTTCAGTATCATTGTATAAAAAAAGCTTTCTTTTATGATAGTCAAAGTGTCCACTAACCCACATACCACAAGTTCATTGTGAAGCGCCGAAAATATATTCACGACCAACGAACATAAATTTAAATAGATACGATCTTTAGCAATCACAATAAAACTACTTGCTTTTATTTTCAGAGTAAACCTGAACGGAATGAATTATTATTTATTTTTATTTTATGATTGGTTTTTAAGCTAAGTGGATGGTTATTGAGAGGCAACCTGTCGAGTTTTAGTTTGGTTGCTGCTGATTTATTGTCACGCAATCATGAATTATTATTTATTTGTATTTTATTATTGGTTTTTAAGATATGTGGATGGTTATTGAGAGGCAACCTGTCGAGTTTTAGTTTGGTTGGTGTTGATTTATTGTCACGCAATCATTGTTCAGAGGGTAGAGCAGTGGTGGCCCAGAGGTAACGCGAATTACGAGTTGTAGGTCGTAGGTTCGAACCCAGGCAGGCGCTTTACTTTCTGTAAATATTTCATCATCACTGCTCTAAAAACGGTGAAGGAAAACATCGTCAGGAAACCAGCATGTCTTAGAACCAAGAATTCGAAGACATGTGCCATCTACCAACCCGCACTCGGCCCGCGTCGTGGATTACGGCCCACTCTCGCAAAGAGGAGGCCTGTGTCCCAGCAGTGGGAAAATTATAGGCTGAATAACCTATGCTTATGCTAATCATTGTTCAGAAGAAAAAATATGAGAAGTTTTGAAATAATTATGAAGTGGTGATAGAGTGAAGTATAATTTCAGTGCAAGGGTTGACACGTGTCAAAGTACTCAGAGATTCGCGGAGCTGTGCAGCGCGTGTACCTTGTAAATAAATTCGATATTGTATCGGATCATAAAAAAGTGCGCGTCGCGTCGCGTTTCGGTGTGAACTGATCCTTAGCTAACCTCGCTCACAATCATTAGCGGTACATTTGAAACGGTCAATTTGTGTAAAGTGAGGGAAATTAATTGTTTAGCAAATTGACCACGAACTTAAATTACCCGTAGGTATATTCAAACCACAACCGTTATTTGACAGTTCTGTGAAATGACTATAAAACTGTAAATTGACGTAGTGTGTCAATTTGATAAGCCATTGATTTATCTTTGCCTTTGAGAGCCTTGTAAGTTCATGTTGAACCTAGGATTTTCATGCTATACATATAACCCGTCGTTACGGGTTATGTAAATAGTCGTTACGAGCAGCCAGAAGCCAGCGAGTCTGGAAATCGATATAAGCTTAGAATATATCGATTTCACGGAGGAACCGAGCTGATATAAAACCGTATCTCGTTAGACTAGGAGCTCTAACAAAACCGAGAAAAAGCTCAGTTATATTTTTTTATAAATTAATGAGAGATTGTTAGCCAGTGGCTCTTGAGGACAATAGAAAATGTACTTTAAAATCTAAGGCAACTCGATGCCTTTTTATTTAATACGACTTCTTTATGTATAATCAGCATGAATAATGTTCCTACTGCTGGGACACAGGCTTCCTTGTGAGAGGGGGAAGGCCGCAATCAACCGCCGAAGGCCGCCGGCCAAAAGCCGAATTTTGGTTCTAGACATGCAGATTCCCTCACAATGTTTTCCTTCACCGTCTTGACAGCAGCGGCCATGAAATAATTTACATAAAGTAACTGCAAGTGCGGCTGGGTTCAAACCCATACTCTCAGATCAAATAAAAAGCCAAGACAGAGCGCTGCGAACAATACAGTGAAGCTTGCCAAAACTACACCTCCGCTCTATGCATACACGCTTACACGCACACATTTACAACTATTTACAATCAAACTACACCTTACTAAGTGCACACATGTTTACAAAACCGGCCTCACGTCACTGTTTTTATTTTATTTTATTTATTAGGGACAAAAAAACAGTTACATGTTAAGGTTAAAAATTATGAGTCGTAACACAAATAGGTAAACATATAACCCACACCATTGTCCACGAGTTACTAGATGAATAAATCAGGAACGGAAATGTATATACAATATTATCTTATTATGTTTAACTGAATTTAAAGATTATTGATTGATATGTTAAGAGTGTGGTGAAAGAGTATTTATAGCTAGTGTTTTAAATTTTTTACTTGAAAGAGAGAAGATATCTATGTCCATGAAGTGCGTGTTATAGGTTTCAACAAGTTGACGAAGAGGCACTCGTGTCCCGGCGTTAGTCCTGCATGAATCTACGTGGAACAGCCGGGGCACGCGCGCTGCCCGTCTGATAACAGTTCTAGGCACTGTATAGCGCAACTTATTTGTGATTTCAATACAGTCAAATCTATTGTTACACAAACCATGTAGCATCATGGCCACCAAAAGTAAACGCCGAGATTCTAAACTTAAAATATTAAATTGCTGTAACAATTGTATGTAAGGAACATTGTTGACAGCGCTGTCTTGGTATTTTATTTGGTCTGAGCGCATACTGTACCTACTATTTCTATTAGATCAAATTTGATTTTGCTAGTCATCAGAGAGCCCACGAAAGAAAAGAAAATTAGTCTGCTTACAATATAATACAGGGTGTAAAAAGACCCATCACATAGCCATCAACTACGCATTCTGTACATCAAATTAAGTAACATTGCACAAAAATAATTGCTGGGAAACGACTTTTATTTATGGTGTGAAAAATCGCAGTGGTAGTTCGCTACGTTTACAAAACATTATGTTTATCGGTGCATGCAAATTAAGTTAAAACATTTAAAACTTGCTTTCTATAAAAACCGTCAGCTTTGACCTTCAATATCTCCGTAACCAGAAGGTTCCTAGGTATGGGCCAGAATCCTGCCAGGGTTGCGGAATAGTCCGAAAGGGATACCGGGACCCTGGCAACAGGCAGCTGAAGGAACACGGGTGGGTTTTAGTCAGTAAGAGTCTGACACGCCCTTCCGCTCCGCCCAGAGCGGGAGCAGTCATTTGATGATTTCCCACCCAAAAAAAAAAAAAAAAGGGGTATGGTCCAGAACAAAAAACAATGATCACAATGACGGCTTCGTTAAGCGTCTTTGTACCGTTATTATCAGTACTACTAACACACAAAATAACCCATCCATTACCACACAACCAACAACTAACTACATAATTATATCGTAATACACATGAACATATCGTACGGCACACTATGTACCGAACAATTGTAAGGCCATTCAAACGTGGCCTGCCGAAATTAGGCTTAGCTCACAACGTGGCCTAGGTCGATACGAGTGAACTCGACCCATTGATACGAGGCTAGGTACACATGTGCACGTGTGTTGTGTCTGTGTATGATGTGGCAACAGCTTAATGATGCTGTAAGTAACAATTTAGAGATAGGATTGAAAACGATGGAGTTTCTTGCCGGCTCTTCTCCATAGGAAACGGCCAATTGGAACCGTGCACATAGCTTCCGACGTTTCATAATCTCATGTAGGTTAATGTGGAATAAAATATTTTGAGTTTTTAATATTTTATATGGGGTAGAAGAAAAAAAAATAACGAATGACAATCGTTTCGAATATTTCGCGTTCGCGTTTCGTATTCCATTTTTCATTTCCATTTATTCCTTTTCCATCATCGATATCGCAGATAGAATGTAACTTTGTCTAGGGCCTCTGTGGGCAAGGCTTCGCCTCCCATGGACGAAGTTGTGAGTTTAAATGAGTTCCCTCTGGAACTCAAAGGGCATGGAACCTTAAAAATGCAATTGGAGATGATTTCCAGCAGAGCAGTGGACTGCTTCAGACTGATGATGGCGTTATAATATGATTAAGAATGTAAAGCAAAGAAAGAAAGACATTTTCTTTCTTTTATTTCTTTCTTTTTATGATTACATCTCTTTTATCTACTTTCCTATCGCAGGTATGCTGGAAGAGATTTCTTTAGAAATAAGCATTGCCTTTGTACGATTTTTTCTGTTCCTTTCTTCTTTTCTGTATTTATATGTGTGTGCATAAATGGTTAAATAAATAAAATAAATAAATATTAAGAATGTAAAAACCATCTTTACATATTGAGACTCTTTCGTGCCTCGGAAAGCACGTTAAGCCGTTGGTCCCGGCTGTCATTTGTGGATCTTTGACAGTCGTTACGGGTCGTCAGAAGCCGGAAAGTCTGACAACCAGTCTTACCAAGGGGTATCGTATTACCCAGTTACTGGGTTGTGGAGGTCAGATAGGCAGTCGCTCCATGTAAAATACTGGTATTCAGCTGCATCCGGTTAGACAGGAAGCCGACCCCAACATAGTTGGGAAAAGGCTAGGCAGATGATGAATGTAAAAACGGGTACTTAGCAAAATATCTTGATATATGCTTGATTGAGACAAGACTCAATCAAGCATATATCAAGATATTTTGCTAAGTATATATATAACGTAAAATTTCCCACTTACACCTATATTAATCTGATGCGGCATGTGTGAATACTTGTTACACCCACATACAAAATTAGTTGGATTCGTGCGCTTGTGTGTGTGTGTGTGTGTGAACTGTAAATAATATTTAATTGGAATTTGATTCAAATTTTAATGTTGGGAACAAAATTTCAAGCAACATTAATAACATGGTACGGATTGGCATGAACTTTTACTGTTATGTATTTTTGTTTAAGGTTTTTAGGCACAGCTACACAGAAGTTTAAAATGATAATATTTTTTTTCGATAAGTACATTATTATTTCTTCTATTTCAATAATTAAATAAAAACATATTTATATTTTTAAATATAAGAATAAAAAACATTTAAAAATAGCAGCCCACTGGTATCGGGAACAGGGTTCAAGCTACCGCCGGTCAGGGCTCCAGAGAGAGGAACCTCGCGTAACAATGCGAGCCGTGTCCAGAAGTACCGCTCTCTGAATGAAGCCTAATCCAGCTGCACAACGAAGGCTCTCGTTTCTCCTTAGGTGTTGGTCGAGGCTCTTGGCTAAGTAGATTTATTATTATTGAGAAAACTAACATGGATATGATGTTTTGCATAATCATAGCCTAATCAGCCTATAATGTTCACACACACACAGCACACACACACCTCCTCTCTGTGAGAGGGAGTGGGCCGTAATCCACCACGCGGGCCCAGTGCGGGTTGGTAGATGTCACATGTCTTCGAATTTTTGGTTCTAGGACATGTCGGTTTCCATAAGTTGTTTTCCTTCACCATTTTGAGAGCAGCGGTGAAATAATTTATACGAAGTAAAACGCCTGTCAGGGTTGGAACCTACGATCTACAACGCGTAAGTCGTGGCCATTACAACTGGGCCACCACTGCTCTCTTCATGATGTTTTGACAAATATGACATGTATTATGAATTGAGTGTAGGGAAAAAATAAATAAATAATTAATAAGCAGATTTCACTACAAATCCAAAACAGAAACTTGGTTAAACTTCTTAACACACAGGAATACAAAAAGTCTCTTGTTCCATTACACAATCATCACATATGCATTCGGTGGTCGGCAATCATGGCGACTACCAATGCACATGACGTCAACAGCCCTATTGGTACAGTCAACCAAACATAAACAAGTGAAGGCATAACTACAACTATTTAATTCTTCAGACCATGTTGTCCGACGTATAAAAACATTCACTTATTATAACATTGATTAGAAAGTTACTCGTAAATACTATAAAGCTTACTACTTGTGCCCCGCGGTTTCACCCGCATAAGTCTCGATCCCGTGAGAATATTGGGATAAAAATATCTTAAATCCTTTTCTATGTCATGGTCTACCCGTGAGCCAAATTACACCCAAATCCGTCCAGCCGTTTTAGCTTGAAAGCGTTACAAACCAACCAACAAACTCACTTTCGCATTTATAATATTAGTTAGGAACCCAACAAACATTTTTGTCATATAATCAAACTTTCATATGACCTTAAGTCTTTTTAAAGTTATTTTATAGTCATTATTTTAACTCTTCGTCATGTACTGGTGTATTATATGTCCGAATAGTCATAAACATTTTTTGTCGTATAATAATGTCATACGACGTTATTTCGACATTTATAAAACTTACTTATACAACTTTTCGTCCCCTAAACGTTTTCGTAGTATAAACGTCATAAAACTGTACATTTTGTCATATAATTACCTTTTAAACATCTGCTAAACGGATAATAATTGTTTACACGTAGTATTTGTTACCATTATATATAAGTCGAATAAGTATTACGAGTGCGACCTGTATACATCCTAAAGTATCACAAACATGATAATACGACCGCTACTTAATTAATACTCATATTAAAGGTTTATAATAACCTTGTATACAATTTTCGCGTACTTTAATACAAAGTAATAGAGCTCAAGCTGAGAGTGAGGAAAATAAGAAAGGTTCCGTATCACATTTAAATGCAAATTTAACTAATCAATTTAACCAAAATACTACAAGTGTGCCCCGCAGTTCATTTTCCAAAGTTCAGGACTCTTGTTGATTTTTCGAAGTTGAAGTCATCCGAAAATGAAGATAATGTTGATAAAGAAGACACTTCAACCAACAATGATGACTTCAGAGACTATTAAAAAAGTGGGCTATTGATTTTAATATTCCACAAGTTGCATTAAAGCCAAATAAATCTATATGAAGGAGGTAATAAAAAAGGCGGTCAAGTCAGGTCAAGTCAGGTCAAGTCAGGTCAAGTCAGGTCAAGTCATGTCAAGTCAGGTCAAGTCAGGTCAAGTCAGGTCAAGTCAGGTCAAGTCAGGTCAAGTCAGGTCAAGTCAGGTCAAGTCAGGTCAAGTCAGGTCAAGTCAGGTCAAGTCAGGTCAAGTCAGGTCAAGTCAGGTCAAGTCAGGTCAAGTCAGCAAAATTCAAAGCAAAGTCTGCAAAATTTTATAACAATAGAAACAGTATTTTTAACAGAAATCGTCAAAACATAAGAACAAATAAACTACCACGCACTTTACGATAATATTGTATTATTGTAAATCCTATTGTATTCATCCGTTCACCGTATATAGATAAGTATGTGGTCTGTTTATTCAAAAATCCAAACTACTTTACGTTATCGAGCTGCGATAAGTATAACTCAAGATATTGAGGTTTTACCCGGAGCCGCTGACACGCGGCGGGCCTCCGGGGCGCGATGTCGGGCGAGCAGCGGGCCCTACGCGTTCCAGTAAGGAACCTGAGAGGAGTTAACTAAGTTATAAGTCACGCAAACAAATATTCTATTTTTTTAATATAAATTCTTTGAACTAAGTTAGCTAAGCGTTTGTAATTTTATTACTGATCCCTAAATCAACTGTAATGGCGTAAACATTTACAATGAACACGCAGTTTATAGGTCGGGAAGTTATGTAGTTGTCATATAACGCAGTCACTTAATAAAATTATTAATAAAATATGTGAAAACGTTAGAGTTTTAAAAGCGCATAAAAAATTTGTTCCAAACCTACCTCACATTAATCAGTAAACTTGATTGCACAATGGTTTACAACTGATGAAATGGTTTTATCACCTCAAATAACAAAGAAAAAATGCAATATTAACTCAGCTGTCAAAAACACCGCCATATTAAATTAACGTGATATAATCTGTTGCAATATAATTTCGTTCAATATGAGCATCATCTTAAAATGACAATAACACAACGATTACATTATATAAAAGTCATATTGTGTACCATAACTCGACCCGAAGTCGAATAAACGCCGCGACAGCTATCATTACATGATATTTAGTCAAATCGCCGACGTGTATATGACTACTATGCGACTAAGTAGGTATTTATATGACTGTTACACGAAACTCTTAGCAACTTAAGTTGAATAAAATGGGCCCTAATGCCGTAGAGTAAACGTCCTTATGACATTTATACGATTATACTAAATAACATTAAATTGCCACCAAAACGTCTACTCAACGTCGTAAATGTTTGTTGGGAAGGATACCCCAGAAAGTATAGTTAACAAAAAGTTTGTAAAGCAGGCCTCTTTTACTGGCAGTACTGTGAGGCTTTGGCCTATAAAAACGTTTAGTCCCCAATCTCGGTTGACGAAATAGTTTTTTTTTGTATGTATTCCAGATGTCAAACTCTTTTGCTGACGGTACCATAGGGCCTATAAGAGCCAAGTGAACCAGTTCCGGCGAGCGCACTCATCTGTGGTCGCTTGATAACGCCACCAATCGCTTAAATTAAGCGCTGTGCGGTTCCAGTTGCCGCGTACGGGTAATATTGCTGACTAAATGTCGGAATAGGGCTTTTTTATTGGGATATTAGGGCACAGAACTCTGTTAGAAAAAATAACTTAGTTCGTACAGGAATTTCTAAGAGCTGCTTTGAAATGGTTTGAGTTTGAATTTGAATTTAAGTATATATAATATGGGTGGAGGGAAACTGTTTACACATAACACTTGTTGAATGGTAACTTTTAAAAACTTTATTAAAGTCACAGATATTTTTCTATTCTGTGACTAAAGTATTGTTTTTTGCTCCGTTGCGTTCCATTGGATATAATTATGATTCTTCTGTATGTGTGTTTGTCACCTAACTCCTCCTAAACGGCTCGACCGAATTGGATGAAATTTTGTGTGTATATTTGAATGGGTCCCTGGATGGTTTGAAAATAAAATTGACCCCGGTAGGTGGCGCTGTTCGGGCACAAAAACAACAACACCTGCAATACACAATCTTTTGTCTGGCAAAGAGAACGGGTATTAAAAAAACCGCCAAATAAATCAATAGGAACCATAACACAGACAAACCTTAGGCTAGATTAATGTCTACCCATAATCATAACTCCCGAATCCATAATAAAATGTAATTTTAGACTCTTTCATAAAAACTTTGATCATTCAATTCGTAGAGGTCAGGATCGCAAAAAAATTAATCTCAATTCAGTTTATTACCGTACTCAATGGCTACGGCGTAGCAATGTAGCAGCGTAGCACCGTAGCGGTCGCTCGTAGAAGCGGCCAACCGTTAAACGGCCTGTCGTAAATAACGGGCTGGGTTACAATAAATGAATAATTATCGGATGGTTACCGTTTCACGGCGGAGAGTTGCTTTTAGTAGAGCCTCTTGATGAGAAAACCAGGTGATAGATAATGATGGTTTAATTGGAAGGATGAAATTGCTATTTTGTGGTAAATTGTGGCGTGACAGGTATTCAAAGCGATATATCCTTAGCTGATTTAGTTTCAAAAAATAATTAATTAATCAATCCACATAAAAAAAAACGAATCAATCACTCACTCTAAATTTCACCCCCAATCAATCACCGAATCTAAACTACTCTAAACAGACATATTAATTATTCGTCATTAATTTTTGTCTGGAAAACAATCTGCAATCGGCAACTACCTCGGGATTAATAGGTCAAGCGCGAAACAACATAAATCAGGCGGACGCTAAACGAATAATTGATGGTACAAATGGACACCCACCCCTTTACACCCCCCTTCCCCTCTAACACGCGAAAGCTAAGCGAATTAATTATCAACGGAGCCTTGTATGGGATATACCAACGAGATAATGTGTTGGGTGTAAATGTATGTATGTAGATGGTGGGGATATCGTGGTGGGGGTATGTGTGTGTGTGTGTGTGTTTGTATCGTTTTCTTGGTAAGTTTCCTTGGCTATGATGGAAATAGAATTTTGGGAAGTCTTAATAATCCGTGTACCTACAGCGAATGTTACCTTCAGCTGCGTACGTCCATTGAAGTTGATGTGTAAGTTTGTATCGCTATGGGTTTAAAGGGGTGTAGAAATACGACAAAAGATGAAGGAATAATTACGAAAACTCGCGACTTTCCTTTCTTACTGGATACTCTGCTTTACAAACTATGGACGGCAGAAGCAAGTTCTAAAAGTGCCTTCGATTTATATAAAAAAAACCTCGTTTAAATACTTTACAGATAAAAAAAAACACTTTTTGGTTGTGGTACCTACCCCACACAAATTCAAATACCACTAACCCCCTTACTAATAATCGTTGTATAGCGCCTGTATAGTTACACAACGTTTTGTCTTCTTCTTCCAAAAGTCAAATTACTTTTGAAAGAAGAAGACAAAACGTTGTGTAAAACGCGGTAAGTAAATAACAGTGACGGAGTAACTTAGAACAACGTCCATATGTACTAAGTGGGAAAAATACGTAATATTGAAGCTAACTCAAAAACTACGCAAGCAAAATTATTAATATTTATATGGGACCACCTCTGAAGCCTACCCTAGCCCACCTACCAAACAAAAAAAAGAATCATCAAAATCAATTCATATTTGGCGGAGTAATCGCGTAACAAACACAGAAAACCTTTTTGAAGAAGTCGGAAAGGAACAAAAAACAAAGAACCGACTTCCAAAAACAACACTAAAAAAGTGAAAAATAACTTTAATTTCGGAAGTCGGTGCTTTTCAATTTTCGTTTTTTGCCAAAAAACATACAGATGAATTGAAAACCTCCTCTTTTTTGAAGAAATCGGTTAAAAAGAAACAAAATGAGGATCCTATGTATTCCTGCTACCTACAACCAAATTATTGTATTTAGGATCAACCCAGCAAGTCAATGAGGTACTATTTTCTAATGAGTTTTTTTCGTTTTCTGGTTCCCTGCATTAATTTAGAGTAGAAATTCGGCGTGCCATAAAAATTCAAGTCTCGTACGTAATTTAAGGGCAGGTGAGGCCAAACGTCAGTTCTAATTCAGAGTTCCCTTCGTTGGCTATTACATAAGATTGTTTTTATTTTGGTGAATGGATGTCTGTGTGTTTGTGGGTAAATGTGCTAAAAACTAACTTTAATACCACAAAACCGTGTTTATCTGTTGTTTGGCCTAAACACCTTTTAAACATGACATTTCTGTATGGAGTTTGACATAAAACTGACATTAAACACGCGTTGAAAAAGTGTTTAAGTTTTTGTGGTAAAAATCATGGACATATTTATTTTTATCATTTGTGGCCTCCTAAATGATAAAAATAAATAATTATGTCCATGATTTTATCTTCGTTTAGCAGTTATAATAAACTAAACTGTGATATTGATTAGTAAAGTAAGTAAACGCATAATATAAACAATATTAGACTATAAACAAGTTGGAGTTTTACTCACAATAAGCTTCCAAACGTATGAAGACCATACGTTCGTAGCACAGTGCTAGCTACGTCGTAGCGAGCATCGTATCTCGTAGCGAGCATCGTAGCTTGTAGCGTTGAGGGCTTCCTCACACGTGAAGACAATTACGTTCGTAGCACACTGATGGCTACGCCGTAGCGGGCTACGCAGCTCGTAGTCGCGTGTCGCATTTTACGACAAAAGAAACAAAGATACACCTCATTTTATTAACCAGATGAGTATTTTGAACATAACTTTACTGTTATCATTCTTTATTTAAGACTATCACGTCCAAAACAAGATCTGAGAAACCACAAAGACAAACACAAATTACCAACACCAACAATACCAACATAAATTAATTATTGTTTAAACAATAAGCGTCTTAATGAAACCGACACCATGACACGAGGGGGAGCAGACAGGGATCTCAATTAGATCCCATAAACACCCCATTAATGTTATGTTGTACTGATAGCAAACTTATATCCGGTTTCTGAATTGAAAATTTGATTATCGATTGACTTGTCCAACAGGCAATAAGGTGATTTTTTTCATAAATGTTGAAATTCAAAATTTCATAGGTTTTTGCATAAAAATGTTCAATTTTGCGGACTTTTCCCTAAAGAGAGTTTGACAAATTCAAATTCATTGAGGTATTGATTTTGTGGACATAGGGTTAAATTAGACAGATTTTATTTATAGAAATGTTGGTCACGTCCTGCCAGAAGGCATACAAAATAGTTAAGGTAATCGAACGTCCCATTATCAAAAAAAACCGGCCAAGTGCGAGTCGGACTCGCGCACGAAGGGTTCCGTACCATCTATACTAATATTATAAATTCGAAAGTAACTCTATCTGTCTGTCTGTTTGTATGTTACCTGTTCATGCCTAAACCACTGAACGGATTTCAATAAAATTTAGCAAAGAGGTATGATGGCATCTTGGGAAAGGACATAGGCTACTTTTTATCGATATACCACGCGGGCGAAGCCGCGGGCGAAAGCTAGTTATCTATAAAAACGGCAAAAAAAATCATGTCTGTTGTATGGGAGCCCCCTTAAATATTTATTTTATTCTGATTTTTAGTATTTGTTGCTATAGCGGCACCAGAAATACAACATCTGTGAAACTTTCAACTGTCGTAACTATCACGGTTCATGAGATTCAGCCTGGTGACAGACAGACGGACAGCGGAGTCTTAGTAATAGGGTCCCGTTACCCTTTGGGTACGGAACCCTAACAAAAATTAACATTAACAAAAACAAGTTATCAACTTCGATTCTCGATTCAGAATTTGAGTGACAATCAATCTCTTGATCAAACTCTTCATTTTCATTTAGAACAGAAAACGATTTAATATCCTCAGAACTTTACTCACAGTTTGGGCTGTAAAGGCTTTAGCATCTACTTATAGCTAAATTTTGTCTATGCCCTTTGAAAGGTTCTTATAAATAGAACGTTTCCATTTATAATTTTAATATCATGGAGGCAAAAGAATATTTCGAAACCTTTGAATGATTCTTCTTTCGTCAAAGTGACTTTGACTTTGAATTCTAAGTTCGTTTAATAGAAGAAAATGCTGAAAAAATACTACGATCCGTCTTATTTATTTTTATTGACCTCGGCCATAATATAATTATTATTTTCATAAAACTCTTCAAATAATGGCGACGAAATTCTAGTGACTACAAGTCAAGCTTTGGCAACAGATTAAATTGAACAGGCACGTATCTAATTAGGACTATTCTACTGCATCTGTATGTATATAAATAAATTAAAGTAGGTTTTCGTGTTTGTCTGTATGTCCGCGTTGTTCTTCTAAACCACGCAACAGATTTTGATTAGGTTTTCATAAACGTTTAGAGAAATAATTGCGGAAGGTTTATGTGTGTAATACGAATCTCGAAGCGTATTAACACATTCTCATATCTTTTTAACGTTTAATTAGCACCAAACACGTTAAGTGACCAAATATTTAAATGCCAAACACTGGATAGCGGTTGTACAAATATTCTCAAATTGAATGAAACTATTCTACGCCAAACTCCAACTGGTTGAGTTTCGTACGGTGATTTGATGCCTCAGGGCGAGCGAACCGGGACCCGACGAGTTCCGATGAGTTCCGAGGTTTCACGAAGCCAAGATAAACTAAGCGTTAGATTTGAGTTGTAGTTTTTGCGTGAAGTGGTTTTATAAGTGTAATTTGATTCATGAGTGTGTGATGTGAATTAATGCAAGTGGGAATTACATTGAATGTAGTTTTTTGGTTTATTATTATTACGTTTGCTATGTAATTCGAATATAATTTGAACATTTAAATATGCAATAAAGTCTTTTGTTATGTTTCGACAAATTTTTCGAACTTATGAAGCAATAGGTTAACAATATCCTTCAGTATGTTGAAAGTGTGTTATGGAATAAGGGTGCCGAAGTCCCATGTAGCAAGGGGTGACCCTATTGCCATCTGAGTACAAATCCAGGGTGTTACCGAGAAATTCCATATAGAAAAACCAAAAAACACTTTTGCCCAACCTGGGAATCGAACCCAAAACCTCATGCTCAGCAGTAGCGCTTGCGACCACTAGAGCAACGAGGCAGTCAAGGTATTGTCGATACTACTCTATGTTCAGGTGCCAATACAGAGGCCCTAGACAAAGTGACATTCTATCAGCGATAACGATGATGGAAAAGGCAAAAATGTATAGGACTGACATAAGCTATCGAAAAGCTTATGTCAATCCTGTTGAAAGTCGTTGTAGAAATACGAAACGCTTTCGAACCGATTGTCACTTGTCTAGGCTTTCAGAAGTCTATTTCAGTTTAGTTCCAGACGTTTGCCAATTCCTAACCTGCCAGGCATTATGTGTTAGCCTACGATGTTACTAAACGTCTGTTGAAATAGCCAAACGAAGTGCACACATGCTTAACGACGACCACAATACGTGAACTGTTGGAGGGACGCGGTTGCCACAGTATAAGAAAGCACAGAAGATCCACTCCGAACAGAGAATATGGTAAGGGCTTGTTCTTTATTGTATTCGTGTGCTTTATTAATTGTTTAACCATATGCGTCACATTTCGTGCAAATAAATGTATTTTCTTATTTTTAAAATAAGAATAGTTATTTTTTCTTGTTTTTTACACATCTGGAGTCTTTTGAATGTAAGATTATCAACACGTAGCTGCTATGTAATAAGGTTTTAAAAATAAAATTAAAAGGTAAGTTTTTATCTATCTATCAACAAAAAACTATTGGGGAAAAGAAGGAAAAGGACCAGATTTGCAGTCAAAAGACTTTTTTTTAACACCGTTTTGTTTTTTTCGTTTTTGACCGTTTTTAATAACATCCGTTTTTGCAGAGCTAATTTCAGTTGAACGATTCGACGGGCTAACATAAGCCTGTAGACAACAGCTTCGAACTGTAGCATCTTTGGATTGCACAATACTTTATTTTGTAATGTCAGTAAAGCTTACTAAAGTGCACAAAACAATTCAGTAAGTAAAATAAATTAATAAACAACGGTTCGTTGTCACGATCTATTATAAAAAAATCGCCCGTTAAAATTTTTACGTTTACTGTGTAGTAGTGAGCAGTGGTGGCCCAGTGGTAACGGCCTCGAATTACGAGTTTATAGGTCGTGGGCTCAAACTCAGGCGCAAGTGCTTTACTTTGGGTAAATCATTTCATTACCACTGCTCTCAAAACGGTGAAGGAAAATATCGTGAGGAAACCGGCATGTCCTAGAACCAAAATTTTGAAGACATTGTGACAACTACCAACCCGCATTGGGCCCGCGTAGTAGATTACAACCCACTCCTGTGTCCTAGCAGTGGGAATATAATGGGTTGATTATGCTATTTAGTAAAAGTAAATGTAGATTGTAGACTGGCAATTTATTTATCATAATAAACTATACCTTCTCCCTACACTTGTGTACTGTGAAAGCGTATAAAAGCGTAGCGTGTAACAGTCCAAGCAACGCACGCTAATTGACAGATTGAGTGAGCAGCCACTCTCTACCATCGATGGCTTAGGGTGGATACGCCACCGGTTTAAACGAGAAGTCTTATAAGTGGGCAGATTAAATTATATTATGTAAGTGGGGGATTGAGACGGGAATGTAATCAAATGAGAGATACGAGAAATGAGTTCTGATAAAAATTAACAGGGATAAGAGGATGGCTAATAGTGAAAAAAAATGTAAGTATGGAGGAGGGATTAAAGCGTTTAATGATGCTTTTAAGGAATCGTTCTTAAAATCTGTTTCTCTAATAGGATGTAAACAAACCAAAAAAGTTATGCCAGTTTTTTATAATTGTAGGTACCTAATAGGTAAATTATTCAAGAGTTACAAAAAAAGGGTCTGTTCCAGCTTTATTATAATAAACTGCTGGGTGCTGGCTTTTTTGTAATGTACTGTATGAAATTCTAAACTTTTCAATAAGAAAATTATTATTGCGTTTCAAGCATATAGCTCATGTTTGGAAAAAAATCTACCATACAATGTTTCCACACCTATACATTGTAAAGTGTTTTTACTAATACCTACTCAGACAATTGAATGTCCGAAACACCCATATACATGGTAACCCTCTTACGTGGTACAGAACGGGCGTCGAAGGTAAAGCGAGCGATTTCATTCGGTAGGTACACAGTACCGCATCGAAATGATTCGATTGTTATCGATTGTACGGATCGAATCGATTCGATTATTTTAAATAAACGCAGCGCAGGTGATTGTACTGATGAATACGGTTCGAAGAATTCATTAAGTGTGTTCGTTATTTTTATTGATTGGCACTTGTTCTTTGTGTTATTTTTTATTGTTTCGAGTAGGTTTTTTTTTAATTAAAGAGTGGCTAAGTAATAACAGCCACTCGGGTTGATCCATCAGGTTAAGCTACGCTTGCCGGGGTTGCTCCGTGGATGGGTGACCATTTTCACATATCGAGACTCCTCCGTGCACGTTAAGCCGTTGGTTCCAGCTGTCATTTGTGGATCTTTGATATTCGTTACGAGTCGTCAGAAGCACGAAAGTCTGACAACCAGTTTAACCAAGGGTATCGTATTATCCAGTTACTGGGTTGTGGAGGTCAGATAGGCAGTCGCTCCATGTAAAATACTGGTATTCAGCTGCATCCGGTTAGACTGGAAGCTGACCCCAACATAGTTGGGAAAAGGCTAGGCAGATTTTAGGTTTTTTTTTAATTGTATTGTTTTTATAGAAAAAATATGTCACGATAGCTAAAATAAAATTCCTTTGACATTTTAATTATACGTGCTATTTATTTACGTCTGAATAATTTATACTGTTACTAAAATAAACTAGCGCTAACTAGTATATAGCTTATAGCACTTATATGTTTAAAAAATACATATTATATTATGATATAATAATATATAATTATGATCGTTGTTATAGAATATTTTCCGCATGACATAAATTATATGATTATAAAAGTTTTATGTTATTGATTAACTATCAAATTACGGTAACCACAATATCAATATTAGTGAGGTTAATACAACAAGGGTATCCGTATCCTTTGGCCTCCAATAATAACAAACAATGGACGAAAATAATTGGGATATACGAGACCCGAGTAAAACACATCCGAACTGTGCAAAACATTCACACCACCACCAGATAAATAAGAAGCTATCGAAGGTTAATTTTGTGCAATGGTTGGTGGTGATTAGAGATGTTCTATCAGCAGTGTTTCCTTCTCAAAGAAGTTCAAAGTTTTTGGAATCTCCAAAATATATTTTTAACTGTCACGAAGTTGGTAATTGCCTTAAAATGCAATAAAAATAAAAAAAATTGTATTGAGTATAAAATTAAAAAACGATATCAGTTATTATCAAATATAGATTTGGAATGTTTTTTACCGACTTCTAAAAGAAGGAGGTTATCAATAATTCGGATTTTTATATTTTGGAATAAAGCTTTATATAAGGTGTATCTTTTCATACACGAAATATTATCTTAAGGGGTCATTGTACTCATCATTATGAACAACTGTTACTAAGGGAACAACCGAGTCAACGCTATACAAAAATAAGCTGCTCCGTACTTTTTAATTTTTCACGATTTCAGGTTTGGTCCCATAGTGAAAGTTGTTGATAATGATGAGTACAATGAACCCTTAAGAGATTTCGTGTATGAAAAGATACACCATAAACAGATTTAAAAAATCCAATGACCGAAAGTTCAAGTTTATCCAAGGTCATTTTCACTGTTTCTTAGAATTTGTGGCCGAACCTATTGTGTAAGTTTCCCATTACGGATTATTTACCTTCTGTAATTTCACACTTTGTGGCCTCAAGCCCAATATTATACAGGGGTGGGCTATACATCCCCAAAGTGGGGGATTGGTGCGAGTTTATTTTCAATTCCGACAACAATACGCTGTTTTTCTCACAAACTACCCACTTAAATATAATGCGGACGATACCGAGAGCGGTAGAGCGTTTTTATTCGCGTGTTTTAGGGGTTGTAAGTTAAAGGATGTAGCGGGTGGTAGAATTTGTCAACCCATTACCGTCGAAGTGCTAATTTAAGTTTCTTTTAGCAGACTATTAATTAAGCATCTTACTAAACCATACTTTTTTTCAGCGATATTCAATAAAATAAAAAAGAAAACAAAAAGATATATTTGTTAAACGAACTGAGATGGTACACTTTTTGTTTATTGCCAAATTAATTGAAAGGGCTCATCCAATTTTCGCACCAAACAACGCTTATTGCTTATCACATGCACCACATAACAATTCAAGTCCCTCAAGGAAGTATTTTATTTAGAAATATTGTTTTGGGACTCACAGGACTCACCGATAGGCGTTCTCAGATACGGCAGGTATTGAGTTAGAGGGCGCGATACCATAGGCCACTACAGAAGACCCACTGAGGACCAGACAATAAAATAAGATCAATCTGCCTAGCCTTTTCTATGTTGGGGTCGGCTTCCAGTCTAACCGGATGCAGCTGGATACCAGTATTTCACATGGAGTGACTGCCTATCTGACGTCCACAACCCAGTAACTGAGTAATACGAAAATCATTGGTAAGACTGGTTGTCAGACTTTCGGGCTTCTGACGACCCGTAACGACTGTCAAACATCCACGAATGACGTCCGGCACAACGGCTTAATGTGGTTTCCGAGGGAGAGTCTCAATAAGTAAAGATGGTCACCCATCAACGGAACAACTCCGGCAGGCGTAGCTTAACCTGATGGATCGACCCGTGCGGCTGTTATTACTTAGCCACAACCTCCTCGACAGAGACAATAAAATAAGATAGAAGTTAAAAATAAAATCATATTATTTATCGCCGGATATTCTATGACCACCTGAGTTTTTTAAGGCCCCAATCTGGAAAAAAATTCTTGCTTTGGTCTAATTCAATTTTCTTTTAATTTGAAGGACGGCACATGAAGAAATTAAGAGTACACGTTCTTTACATTGTCACATCACTTTTAAGGTTGATGCGCTAGGGTAGCCCGCGAAATTCAATTTTTCTTGCGTTTTTTGCAATTTGCAGGTCAGTATCAGGTTGTATTTTGACCTTAATATTATTAGCAGAATTATAAACATTGGAATCAGCAATACAACTCTCTAAGTTCATGAAAGTGCCAAATGTCATGATTTCATGAAATAGTCATTCAATGCACTTACTGACCTGCAAATTGCAAAAACCGTAAGACAAATTGAATTTCGCAGGCCACCCTATCGCATCCCCCTTAAGACTCTTTACTATCATTTCCTATTATTATTCAGTGACGTTCTTAAGTGACTTCCTTATCGCGTGTTTCAGTCAAACTTCTGCGTATTTATATTATGTGGTGAGGACACGACGACAGCTAGAAAAGGTAACAATTTAAACTCACCTATGCACGATATATTTGTGGTTTTTCGGGCACACTTTATGGCGTGAATGGGCCGCTTTATGTACCCGAGTGATTTAATGATGTTAGTTTTGTGTTACATTGCCATTTAGTTTTGAAATTGCTTTACTTTACTGTACTATTGGATTTTGGTTTAGAATTGTGCGAATATAATAATTATTATTAATATTAGTTTTTGAGATTAGATTAAGAGCGGATTAGGAACTTTAGTTTTAACACAAATTGCCACTTCATTAAAATTATCGAGGCAAGGCACTCAATTGAAGCAATATTCTACTCCAAAGTAATTTTCCTGAGTTTCAAAACGGTTTGCTAACAATTTTCATTTTCCTTTTACTTTACCTTTTACTTTAACTCTAATGTACTCTTTCTATGATCTAAATAGAAACTTAGGTCTTTAAATATAATATCGTTAACAGAAATGAACAGTTCCATCAAAGATCGGTTCATAGAATTCATAAGTCTAGATAGTCTGCAGTCTATAGCTGTGAACTCGTTGCAAAAATAGCGCCAAACTGTTAGCCGCTAAATTCACGCACACTAAAAAAGCATAATGACAGCACAATGACGTGGCGCAAGTGTAAGGCGTAGCTGTCAAGCACACCAGTATAACAAAGTTGGGTTGTTTCTTTTAGTTCTTTTATCTACACCCATGCTATAAATCCTCTATAAAAGTTTCTGAAACAGTTAGCTTATTGCCAACATTAAAACAACCATCAACACACAAACAAACAACCAACCACCACCATAGTAACCATAATATCATCCAAATGGGTGTTATAATGTTGTACTGAATTTCATAATGCAACTCATTTCAAAAAAAGAACATTGCCATTCACGAGCTTTTCACTAACAAAGCACCGTAATTTAAAAACAAAACACATTCGAATTCGAAAATTTCAAATTCACGTCGTACCGCGCCATTTTTGATCGATATTGGTATTGCAAAGAAACTTTTATAGAAGATTCATATCATGGGTGTAGATAAAATCTTGTATGCAACTGTAAATAATTAGGTATTAAAACACTCAATTCACATTCGTGTTTTAATACCCCTTATTATATAACAGTTGCATAAATAACTATTCCAGCGCGCCACTATCTAGACATAAATAATGAAAGAGTTCCATAATATACCGAAAGATTTTCTACAAAACAAAAGAAAAACTAAAAGAGTGACAACGTCCTATAAGCCTCCTGTATTCAAAAGCCCAGGTATCGACAAGGGTGCCAAAGGGTTGAAAGGAGTAATTTAAACGCGTCGATCCAAGACGTATGCGGTTTAGGGCAAAAGGAAATCGAATGAATCTTATGTAAGTGAGCGAGTGAGTGAATGAATGGTTTATATGTAAGTTCGTTGAATAACTAATGCTAGAGCGAGTACCTATCGGGAGCGGTTAACTAGATTCTTTCATTGACCTGTTTTTGATAGGGTTCAGGGATAGCTTAGGCTTCTTGTTTTGTTATAGAAGCGTCTTTATTTACAACATTCCGGAGGCTTCTTGGATCAGAGAACTGATGTAATTTCGATTTCATCATAATAATTTGCCAGGATATGTCTACTATTGTAGTCTAAAGGTAGGTTTCGCTTTGTCCAAAAAAAATCACATATCACACACACACATTTGACATTATGCTATCTGAGAAATAATTATGATAATACTCTGCGCTCCTAGGTTTCACCCGCGTAAGTCTCGATCCGGTGGGAATATCGGGATAAAAAGTATCCTATGTCATATTCCAGGTCATGGTGTAGCCCAGAGCCAAATTTTATCCAAATCCGTTCAGCCGTTTTAGCGTGAAAGCGTAACAAACAAACTCACTTTTGCATTTACAATATTATTTAGGATTATTTTAATAGGTCCCATTGAACTCATTACTATGGCGTGGTACTGAGCCACTAGTATGCACGCTGTATTTTATTTACTAAGTAGTCTTCATTTGCTATGCTAAGCCTTAAGGATAGGGCTCATTGACAGCGGTGAGTTAGATTAATAATTAATAATTTTAATAAAATTTGTAATCAAAATTACGAAATGTGCCTACATAATGAGGGTGTGTGTTTAGCTAAAATATTGCCCCCGTAAAATGCTTTCTTGATCATGAAAATACTTAGCCATTTTTTTCCGTAAACCACACGCAATAGTACATTACTGTCGCAGCCTGCAACTAGGCTATTGATGGACGATCACGAAAATCGTGTCGTCGTCATACGTGAGCCCATCAATGCCTGGTTGCGGCCAAGGCTTGTATAGTAGTTTTCAATTTTTTTATTAAAGCAATAAATAATAATATTAATAATTTACTTCACGTAAACAGAACGCGCATAACCCACAATTCTTCCACCATAAAATGTCCCAACATCTCAAGCTAACAAAAAGGCTAAAACATACTTGTAACATCGTCCCTGTCGCTGCGACAGTACGACAATACGCGTAGACTTAATGATGTAAGAAATATGAGAAAGGCAAGGCCGGCGACAATGCGCTCTAATATTACACAGGGTGATGCTACGCGCTCTACTTTGCTCTTTAATCATACAGCCGACGATGTCAGATGAAATTTCACGGCGCCTGATTTAAGGTGTTTTGTATACACGCGCGTTTTGTCGCTTCGATTTTTAGCATTACAACATTTTCGTCAGGAAAATTGTTTTATCCATACTATCCATACTAATATTACAAATTCGAAAGTAACTCCGTCTGTCTGTCTGTATGTTACCTTTTCACGCCTAAACCACTGAACGGATTTCGATAAAATTTGGTAAGGAGATAGATGGCATCCCGGGGAAGGACATAGGTTACTTTTTATCGACATACCACGCGGGCGAAGCCGTGGGCGGAAGCTAGTAATATTATAGATTCGAAAGTAACTCTGTCTGTCTGTCTGTATGTTACCTTTTCAAGCCTAAACCACTAAACGGATTTCGACAAAATTTTACTAAAAGATAGATGGAACCCTGGGGAAGGACATAGGCTACTTGTTATCGACATACCACGCGGGCGAAGCCGCGGGCGGAAGCTAGTATTTCATATATTGAGGAATAAATCGATTTTATCATGGTAGTACAAACTGCACAAATACAAACTAACTAAAACATTCGACTTTACGATTGATTTGAGCTGCCTTTTACTAGATCTAAAATGTAGGTAATATTACTAAAACTTCAACAATGTAATCATACATTTTCCAAACATAATTCAATATTCTTATCTCATAAACATTATTATCACCATCCTCAACGCAGCGACACACATCCTTGTGTGAAGCGCCTTATAATGGAGTCGACTGCGAGCGAAGGAAATTTCCCTCCCCTTGTACTAGAGGACCTAACCTCGGCTGCATTACTCTACTGAGCATATTTGAGGCTTCCTCGAGACGTTCATAAGGTACTAATAGCTGATATTAAAAGAAGAATTTTCTACGGTCCTAGGAAATGGGGGGAAAAATTAAGTACGTCATTTACTTGAGTGCATGAACTAATAAAATGAGTTTATTATATAAAGTTTATATAGCAGTTTTATAAGCTGTTATGTAATCTTGTTGCGAGTTTATGGCTTGAGTTGATAATGAAGAAGTTAATTTAATATTTTTGAACAAAACTACATTATAACATTAACCTTATTACCACAAAACCGTGTTTATCAGTTTTTTATCCTAAACACCTTTTAAACATGATATTTCTGTATGGAGTTTGACATAAAACTGACATTAAGGGTGTACCCTACCTGAAATTGCTTAGCATCCTTCGTTATGCCGAAAATACTGCAGCATTAATTTTGAAATAAATATAATATGTTAAAGTTGAGGATTGATGCTAGGTCCTATGTTTGGCGAAAACACGATTACGAAAAAAATTCTCTATAGAAAAAAAAATCAAAGTTACCTCTAAACAGAACTATAAACTGCTGGTACCTATTAAAAAAATACTGTAAATTAGATCATGAAACTTTGCATATTATCTGAACTATCGGTCTTACGATTTTTTTTTTTTTAAATTACCATTATTTTCACCGTAAAAAGCAATTACCTAAACTTTTCGAGGCTTGAGAGCCGCTAGCGTCCTACTCCGTCTCGCTCTCACTCAGTTCTCGAGTAGTATGGTGCGAGCGAGATAAAATCTGAGGTCCCTATCTCAAATTTTATCTAATATGATAAAATCTGAGGTAGGGACCTCAGATTTTACACACACCTACAGCTTTAAACACGCGTTGAACAAGTGTCTAAGTTTTTGTGGTAAGGCCCTTAAATGTTAAAATCTTTCATATAATTATTTAACCTCCTTGCAAGTACACGTAGCCTCCGGCAAGTACATCCCTGGTGATTTCCCGGTGGTAGTAATTTGTGGGTCAATGAAATGCCCCTGATTAGACAGTTTCGAAATCACCAAGAAGCATTAGAAAGAAGCATGATATACATATAGATAGCTTTAGAGTATAAAAGTGAATGCCCTCTGTATTATAAAGAAGAACAGAGATACATAATTACGTTACGTTAATGTTAAAAAAACATTTCTCCCCCGTAACATTATTAGATCCCAATTTGATGGCCCTTAGAGCGATCTCAACTCAGTGCCCACAGTCGCGTATAATCTTATTAATATTTCACAGCTATTTAACAAGATATTAATGTTAATTCTCTAAAGACAAAGATTAAGGGCCACTTGGAAACGGGGGAAAGAGGGTTTTTTTACGATGTGATTATAAAATACGATGCAATAAACAATATAGCGGTTTAAAGTGTTTGTTTAGATGTTAAAGGTAATTGGATTGAAGTATCAAGATGTGATGGTGTCATAAACTTGCTGTGTTGCAAAGTAGGAGACAAAACTATAGCCATTATATGTTTACGAAAACATTGGTTGAAGACGACATGCCAAAAGCTTATTTTGGAGTTTAGCATATTATTTATCGATCGAGTCGTTTGTTCAATTGGTTGGATTTTTCCCAACCCAAATTACCTTTGAACAAAAGTATCGTTTTTAATCGATACTTTTGTTCGACAAGACAAGAGAACAGACACCAATCATCATGATTAAGTGTAATCTTAGCTACATCAATCTCAAGTTATCAGGTCATCAGAACTAATAAAGTAAGGATACAAGATTGAGCAAGATTTAAAAATCCATAAATTCATTAGAATAACATTAATTCATTCATTTTCAGTCATTCATTTTTTTTTTTTTTTTTTCGTTTTCTTTTTTTTTCATTTAATTTTTATTATTTTATTTACTTACAAAAGGGGTCATGAAAACTCCAAAGAAAGAAAGAAAGAAGTTACAGGGACCAAATATACCAATATCAAATCAACCATGTAGCTACTCCGTTATAAACCTCTACCAAACTGTTCACCAACATCCATCAATCAATCGGGAATCACCAATACGTAAGAAAATCCACTCCAACCAAACACACACTCCTTTAGATTAAATCAAGGTAACCCTACCCCATCTGCTAATCCCGTGCACAGTAAACTGCGCCAACGAATTACTGTAATTATGTTCGGCTGTGCCCGCGGGGAATAATTTGTTGGTTTTCGGACCCCAGCGAAATGTAACACCAGCCGGGGAGCTTGAGCCAGGGTGGATGTCTGTGGGGAGCAGCGGAAGGTTAGGTTATACGTGGTTGTACTGTATTCTGCGTTGAGGCCGTACTGTGAAGTGTGAACGCGTTTATCGGGTTTGTTGTAGATAAATGTAAAAAAGCTATAGATAAGTTTTCTTTGCACTGTTCTTTTTATCGTCGAAGGTTTTAGCTTCAAGTGTAGGACAGGGAGTCGTGGCGCAGGTTGCGAGAGGCCCATATCCTGAAGTGGACTGTGATAGGCTGCTGTTTATTTATTTGATGCATAATATTTATTTAAAGTTAAGTTAATAAATAAGTAGTGAAATATTCACAAAACAATTAAATTGATACGTAAAAGGAACACTCTGTACACGCACACTTGTATTTCAACGTAGAAAGACAAGTGTGCGTGTACAGAGTGTTTCTTTTCCGTATCATTTTAATTTTTTTGTGAATATTTTATTATAAAAAATGTAAAAAAACATTTTTTAATAGCAGTTTTTCTTTTAGCATGTAAAGACGCTTTACTATTGCAGGTTAACGGGAACGCCCTTCGTTAGATAACATACTGTATATACATTATAAATTAATTTAGCAAGTAATATAACTAATAGTTCCACATATATTGCTGTCTTCACGTTAATCTAATCAAATCATCTGTCATTATATATTATGCACCCACCCTTGCCTAATTCGTAGGGTGTTGACTGTCGTGAGTTACACCCTGTGGTCATAATCGAGGGGGTGCATTTAAAGCCTCCTAAAAATGGGAATTTTATTCGCAATGCTCCTTTTGTCCGTCCGTCTGTATGTACGCCTCTAAATTAAGATTAATCCTGCCTTGAAAACGTAATTAAAGAAACCCAAAATGTGTTGCAGTAATTAAAGTGAGCAGGAAAAGAAACCTTAAAAATAAACGTGGAAAGTTTCTGAGTATTGGGATGTCTGAGAATGTTGTAACATACTGGTTCAAAGCTTCCTCATAACATTATGTATCGTCCGAACATTAAAATCATCTAAAACAAGTTTGGATAAATGTTTTAGTTTTGTAATAATTAAGGGCGAATATTGACGCCGGTAGCACACCTCCGCCGCGAAACCATAGCAGCGAAACCGCAGTAGTTCGTCCTAAGAATCATTCTGTCGAGTTACGAGGAAATTAACCTGACCATTAATGTGTGATTAATTTTATTTTTTTTATAAAAAATAATGCGATTTATTTTATTTTATTATCTTGTTATTTAATTTGTATTTCTATTACTAACGTAATTTATAAGTGTTACTATCAACAATATGAATCATTGTGTTCGAAATAAATAATCACAAATAAAAAATAATTAAAAAATTACACGCTGTTCACGATATTATTAATCACAATAATTAGAAAGTTCGTTTATAAATCTGACAGATCGAATCCTTTGCTACTTTCCACAGCATTGAGACAATCATATTCTCCGGATAATTTCCTACACCACACTTTTACACTTTTTATTTGTTTTTTTTTTGTTATCTGCTGTATGTAATGTATTTTCTATCTTTTTCATTTCTTTATTCCATAACCTATATCAATTCTCGAGCCAAAAATTTCAACTAAATATCCGCTTCATATTTTAAACATACCGTCTAATATTGCCAACTGCAATCCTGGCACGCAGTTGTACTACCATTTTAATAACTAACATTATCAGTGCATTTAACTTGTACAGTCACGGGCATAAATGTGTATACTATATTATGTAATCTAAGTCAAAATGGATTATCGCTTTTGAAAATACTTCCCAGTAAATTGACTATACATAAAATAAAGCGAAATTCAAAAGTTTTTCTCAATATATTCATTCGAATGTATGAATTAATTCAAATATTTTCTGTTAATCATTTTATTTCCATTAAATTGATTAAAATGGGTAGACTTTATGTTGTTGTTCAGACACAAACTAAGATGGTTTGTAGTTATAATATTAATCATCGTTTCGTCGTTCATTTGTTATTATTTTATTATTTAATCGTGCTTTTGTATGTTGTGCTGTCTTTTATGTGCACTAAATAAACGATCTAGGTATCTATCTATCTTAACATTTGAATCAATCCGAGAAAATTGTTTTCCAGTTTCGCTAAGTGTTTTATTAATATTTATGCTCATGAGTGTACAATGTACATGGTAAGTTTAAATGGCCGCCGCGTGGATTACGGCCAGTATTATCTCGATAGTGTTTACAGCGGCCATAAAACTAATTTGGCCATAATGAGGACCCATTAGTTGGTGTAATATGCGGCACTTTTAATATACAACCGATGAAAAGAATTGCGCAAAATCAGACTTTATTATTATAGAGATAAGATTGGTTTTTGAAAGTGCTGTTGTAAATTATTTTTGGAGCTCTTATTTATGGGATGCCTTCTATTGTATGTATAGGTATAAAGGTACATTATGTACCTAAATTAGAGGGTACGATAAATAGAAGCTCTACATATTAACAGAATGACAGTGGAAATCTAAAACAGAGTAGGTAGAGGTGCAGTAGAGATAAATACTCTATTTTGTAAGTGAAATTGATAAGTGATATAACTCTCCAAACTCTCAACTAAACTTACATTTAAATTCCGAGTATTCCCGAGAAATTGTTTGATTACTTGTTATACGTTATATTATTAAACTAAAGACGAACATAATTAATTATTAGTTAAGGTACTCAATCTTTACCCATAAGAGTTCAGTAAAGTTAAGAACATTGTACTTTTTTGTAACTACTCTAAGGGATGTCGCGCACTAGACGGCCACGACCACGACTTTTGGTCGCACTAACCAGAGGCCTCAAGCCCTAGTGTGAGTTTATTTTAACCATCTCGATTTTACGCATCGACCGCGCCGCGGCCCTTCACGAGTGAAGGCCAGTGAAGGGCCACTCGGAGTGCCGAACGCGGTCGATGCTTAAAGTCGAGATGGTTAAAAGAAACACACTAGAGCCTCAAGTAATAGAAGCCGATACGAATCGCGCACTCGGTCGCAACGGCCAACTAGCCGTTTACCTGGTCGGTACGACCAAAAGTCGTAGCCTTCTAGTGCGCGAGATCCCGAGAAAACTATTAGTATAAAACTGATATTAAATACAGTAAAATAATTAAAAATATCACGGTGCATACTTATCGCATGGGACGATTAATATTTCATTAGAAATCCACCTGAAACAAAAAGAAAAGTTCACATTAGGAAAACTGCAATACAAATATAACATCACGCCTGTTTTTTCCGAAGGGTTAGGCAGAGGTTTGCCTTTAGTACTTAGGGATCTCGCGCACTAGACAGCCACGACTACGACCAGTGGTCGCAGTGACTATAGAAACCGATACAAATTGCGCACTTTGTCCCAACGGCCAACTAGCCGCAGACCGGGCCACGGACCACGATAATGGCCAGAGTCGTAGCCGTCTAGTGTGCGAGATCTCTTAGACTTACCTACACCCATTTCGCTAGTTATGAAAACTACAATAATTTTGTTATTTTCCTCAAATAATTCGGTAAACTTAAGGAAATAAATTGTAAAGAAAATACACACTGTTCGTCAATTTCCCGTGTTATATAAACTATTTCATAAATCTGTCAAAGAATGTAAATTGTGATTTGAATAATATAAGGCCAACTTAAGTTGGTAGTCAATTTGCTTAACAATTTATTTCTCTAACTGTATCTACACGAGCAAAGTGTGAGAATTTATTTATTTATTTATTTATATTTATATATACTTTATTGTACACCAGAAAATACATTGCGAAAATAAATACATTTAAAACTATAAAACATACAATGGGTGGCCTTAATTTACATGATTTTTTTTAACTTTAAGTCAGAGGGCTTGGATTCGAACTCGAGACCTATGACTTTGCAGTCTGACGGTCACACCACTAGGCTATCATTGATAAACTTAACCATAGATACGTAGGTTATAAGAGTAACATGAGTAGAAAGATACTTATTGAAAGAGTTTTATTATTACACATAGAAGAATCATGTCATTATCATCATATTATGAGATGTATAACTCTCTCCAGGGAATAAAGGCATAACGGATATTCGTACACGAAAACAGAACACGAAAACAGGTCATTATCCTATAAGTACCTCATAATTGCTTTATAATAGATAGCTCCGAGCATCAATATTGATTGCCGAAGGTAAACGCAGAATTGATGAGGACATAACTCACTAAATCATGCGAGACGGCATAATGTAGCGAACGAGGGGAACTTTCTTAATGTTTATGGATTTTTTTTGTGAGGAATTAGGGCACAGGTGGTAGAAATAGGGAGGAGGTAGCCAATGTAACGATGGCTGTAGGTTTTGTAGGGAATAAGGTAATATGATTCGTGACGTCACTGGTCAATATTGTAGTCTACAAGTGTACAGTCACGAACTTTAATTGATGAGCCCCCTGGCACTGTTCGCATTTTAGCCGTGTAATGCAAATCGGGTTTATTCGGTTCCCGACACGCAAAGTCATATGTCTTCGTATTAGAAGAAGAAAATTATATTTCATATCTTTACCGGTTGGCTAACCTGAGAGCAGAACTACAAACTTGACAGCAGTGACTACTCAAAGTCAACCAATTGCAGGTCTAGCAACAGTAAACTAGCAACGATAAACAATTGTTGCTAGGTTACTGTTGCATAGTAACGTTAGCGTACGCAGAAATTCTCTGACATCGATATTTCAACTGTCACTGTCTTCAGTTAAGTTTTCAGAATTATTGAGTTAATGAGCTATGATTCAAAGGAGGTCAGTATCAAATAGATTGGATAAACTTAATGCAACATTGTATTTATTTTTATCATTGAGAACTTATTAGTCAACCTCTATGGATATTTCCGATTAAAAGTAATTTATTTGTCATGTTGTTTACGAGCATGCGATTTGAGTTCGTGTTTAATCGTGTAATCTCGTGAATGTATGAAACTGCAAAATTGAAAAGTTTGAAGGTGGCTCATCAATTAAAGTCCGTGACTGTACGTTGGAGTTAACATAACACCGATACAGGTATTATATAAAGATTAACTCTGAACTTTAACGTTTTGTTCCTTTTATTTTAATTAATGATGAAATAATTATCGCAGAATTTAGTTGACATGTCCATAAAGCCCAAACGTTTATTTTTTTTAATAAACGATTGGGCTTGGCCTAATGTAAATAAATGTAAATTGGATTTTGCATACTATTTTATAGAATATTTTTTTTTGGTAATTTTATAAATTTTTATATTTTTTTGTTAATTGACTGAACTGAACAGACAGCTGTGCTGCTGGGGAGTTTGTTGCGCCACTTCTTCCCAGCTAAAGCACTAGGAAGTGCTGAAGGATGGGCGTTTTTTGGGACTGTCGTTATGTAATTTTGACGTTTGAAAAGTGCTGATTCTCAACCTAGTTTGAATAAATGACTTTTGATTTTAGAGGGTTTCACGTCACGTCTCCTCAGATTTTCTCCTGGCACAAGTTTGGCTCGATAATTAAATTTAACCCAGTCTACTAAAAATATTCTGCTTCAAACTTTTATAGAAAACAAAGCAAAAAAAATATGTTATCAACCCGAAATAAAAACGTCACGCAATCCAAACATAACAATAATTAATACGATCCGTCAATACGAGACACCCGTCGCCATGTTGTGCTATCATCAATTCTGTACGGTGCCGGATTAATGAATAATTAATGTTAAGTCTCAGTGTTCGTGCCGTACACGATTTAATTTTCATTTGATTTGATTGTTCACGGCCTGTGGGAATGCGTCACGTTGTGAAGTGTAACGTAAATATGTGCGAATGATTGTAGGAGTTTATGATATACGTATGTTGGTTGGTTTTGAAATGTAGGATTGTAATGCGGCAGCTTGTGAACGCCGCGGGCTTCGCGTTGGCGCTTTGCTTTCACTGAGGCACTGCTCAACATTTGAAATTATTATAGAACCAATTCTCAATTCTTTACTGTGTTCCATAATGTTTTTAAAAACAGATGGTAGTCTTAAAATTAATTATACAATTATGGACCCTGTCAAGCATAGTAGGAGAGATGAGGAAGAGCGCTTGTTTGTTTTTTTTTATTATTTAGGTTTGTTTTCTGATTACCTTAAAATATGGTGAAGGAAACGTATCGAGAACCTGGATTTGAAAGGCATGAATAATTGACAACACGTAGTAGTGTAGTAAGCTAGCATGGTAATCAATGGTCAATATTTTACTGAAGAAGAAGAGTATTGATCACACCATGACATATCATCATCTCATCTGTCTAGCTTTTTCCCAACCAAGTTGGGGTCGGCTTCCAGTCTAACCGGATGCAGCTGAATACCAGTATTTTACATGGAGCACACCATGACATAATGTGTCCCGGAATTAAGATGCAATCATGCAATCCCGAAAGGGCCACAAACCATAAAACATAATAAATATTATGGTGGATCTATAGCAATGTGGTTTCTAAATGATACAAACAAATAAACTCACTTTTGCATTTATAATAATTAATATTGAAATTTTGATAATACCGCGTATAGTAGCAGCTCGTCGGCGTCTCCGAGCTCTTAAGGAGCTCAAATAAAAAGTAAATACTTCGGAAGCCACCAAAATTATGTTATGAGATGACATTGAATAATTTTCACCACATCAAAGCTAACTTCTAACTCCATTTTTATTTAAGTTACAGATTAAACATTTAGATTCATCCGCCATACTGCCGTATCGGAGTAGCGTCTTCATGTTGAGTTATGGGCTTCCGCAAACTTTTACTATTTTTCCCCTTGCACAAATTTTAGGGTTCCGCCTTAAAAATATATCGCGAAAGGAAAGCAGGTACACAATATAGATTTTCGCTGAGATTTTTACGCTTTTCTGTTAAAATGATTTTCTATTTGAAGCTTTTAGGTGGATTGTTACTTGTGTAACTTAAGTATTTATTTGAGTAAATTGGTTCTGGGAAGTAGAACTTAACTTCCTTTAGAGCGGTAGCACACGGCGTATTTTAAACGCGCAGACGACGTGCGTTTCAAAGATTTTCTTCGCCGTCCGAAGTCAAGTTTCAAGTCAAGTTCTTGAAACGCGCGTCGTCTGCGCGTTTAAAATATGCCGTGTGCTAGGGGCCTTAGTTTTTAATCGACTTCCAAAAAGGAGGTTGATTTTTTTTTGTAAATTTTTCTTCCTCCATTTTTTGTATCCAGTTTTATATTCTGTGTTTTCATCCAATACACGCAATCAATTTTAGTAAAATCCCAATTTTTGCTCCAACGATTGCAATTTGCAAAATAAAAACAGGTTAGTTAAAAATCCAAAAATCGACAAATAACTGCAGAACCGATACAGAACCTTTTTTAAAAGCCTACAATTCATACATTTCCCGTTATTTTTACTTCCCGGTTTCCCGCGGGAAGCCTGATAGGGGAGGTGGGGGATATCAGGTGGGGTCGAACAGATAGTCGGGCGAGCAGTTGAATTATATTGTTATTTCTGCGATCAGGAATCGATTGTGCGTCCCGACGGTACGCGGTTACAACCCTCGGTCTCATGGATACCTGTGTTGTGGGTTTTGGATGTGGAAATAAATATTAGAGCATACAATAGACGTAGATATATTTAGTAACCTATTCCGTTTAAGTATTGTTCCAGTCATAAAAAAACCCTGTAAGAAATCGACACGTGTTTCACCTCTCAACAAGGCATCCTCAGGATGATCATTGACCAGTTGCAAACCAGAACACGACGTTTTGCCACATCGAGCGCTGGACGCAGAATAAGAAAACGAAACGAACGGGAACGAGAGAGGAGGAGGAGAGCGAAAGAGGGGTTGCTTAGACCGTAAATATTTTTATTTATTTTATTTAAAAAAAAAAACAACTTAAAAAGCTCGCTTAAGCTTGTGGCATATTGATGTAACCTAGTATGTCAATCTGCTCAACAATCTAGTGCTTTGACTGTACAGTAAAGGAACTAAACACACTCATCTGTACCTACCTATCTCACGAATTTCATTGACTTTATGCTATTGAATATATGAAATAGATTTAGTTGTGATTTTTATCTCATAACTTTTGTAAGAAACTTTCATTATTATGATTGGGTTATTCGTTACTTAGTAGTGAAAGTAGAACAGGATAAATAAAATAGAATAAAATAATAATACGTTGAGTAGGTACCTACATAATTCCGCCAACTGAAATACCGCAAAAAATTCGACACACAAGTAATATAATATGAGAGTAAATAAATCCCCCTCTATGTCGGTCGTCAAGGACGATATAGCCTTTTTTGATTAACGCCACAAGTACGTCTCAAGGAAAGGGTTATGTTATATTATAATATTCTAACGTAGGGTTGTGTCGTATTCGAGATTATTATAATTTATCAAGACTCGTCTCGTGATTGAATCGTCAATCTCAAGTCGAGTTCGTATGTAATAGAAAAACAGGCAGATGTTTTCTTTGTGAACTCTGAAGAGATTGAATACAGAGTCTGGTATATAAGTGTAAGCTAAGGTCTTCACTTAATATCACTAGACTTCAATATCTAAATCTGTATACTCTGTACATGAAATAAAATAGTAAGAAATAACATCAAAGTCGAAAATGTACAAAGACAATTTTTTTTTTAAAGTTTAGATTCGTTCCCACACCTCGTAGAATGCTACGAGGTGTGGGAACGAATCTAAAGCCGAAAATATATTTTTTAAGATTTTTGTCGGTTTTCGTTTCCGGGTTAACGCAAAAACGGCTAAACGGATTTGGATGAAATATCGCACACAGATAGTTGTACCTGGTAGTACCTGGATGAACACATGTGGGTGGGTACTTACTTTTAATCCCGGTAGTACGTTCCCGTGAGATATTTTGCGATATCCACGCGGGTGAAACCGCCCGCAAAAGCTACGTTATTTTTTGAGTAGATAAAACTAACCCATTAACGATTTTTAAAGGGAAAGCCGAAGCTAATTTTAACTGAATTAGGAAAAACAAATATTTTATCAGCCAAGGTACTTATCGTCATGCCAAGAGAATGTCGCCCGTGGTGCCTTAGGAACAGTCACATTAATGTGTACACACGGCTACACATCAAGCTATACATATCCAGTTTATGCTGATCTCGCATTGTATAGGATTTCCGTATAATGCGAGGTCAGCTTATACTGGAAATGTATAGCTTGATGTGTAGCCGTTAAATACATATACCTAATAATGAAACACAATGTCCTACAAGGATCTTGTAGCGCTCGCGCTCGAAAACGGTTGACAGTTGATAAAAAAATGTGTAGTTGTTTGTGAAATATATAAAACAAGATGGCGGGATTAGTTCCAATTTTGCCCATGCGCCAAAATAACCTTGTAGCGCTTTATCCGTTGCCGAGGAGTAGAGAACCAGCCGCAAACTATATGAAAATCATAAACAGAAACTATCACCATTAAAAACCTACATACAAAATACGAATCCAATTCCGAATACAATCTTTAAAGCCGCCATTACATTTTCACTAAAGTCTAATAGAAAGCGACAGCCCTATTGCGAGCCACAGCAAAAGAATGTACATACCCTATACCCGCAGAAAAATATCCTGCACTTATCCACCACGCGTAATACTACTACTACTTATGTTTTATGTCAAAACATAAAAATATATACGGTTTTCTGTGTGAGAATAACAGAAATAAACGGGTGAAATTTAAAATGAGCGATGGTAAGAATAGCATAACATAATATCACCCATTGTTTCCCCAAAGGGTTGGGCAGAGGTCTGGTGGTCTATAGTACACACACATTTCGCCAGTTTTAAGTCCCATTTAAGAGGGGGCGAGCTTATTGCCATCAACCGGGCACAAGAAAAAACACTGAGAAATTCTAGATAGAAAAATCCAATAACAACTTGCTCGCCCTGGGAATCGAACCCAGAACCTCATGCTCAGAGCAGTAGCGCTTGCGCCCACTTATAGACCATCGAGATAAGAATAGCGTTATTATGAATATACGAGTAGGTTGCAAATGTACGGGTGTGTTTCTTTAAAGCAATGGACGAAGGTGTTGTATCGATTAAAGAAAGACGATGGATGCCGATATTGTATCGGGAAGTCATTCAGGTTATATCTAATGCAGCATTAATAAACGCTGATTGTCACTTTTTTTGTTGTAAAATAATTTGACGACACGGTTGGCGCAGTGGCTGAGCGATGGACTGCTGCGCAACGTGTCGCGGGTTCGATCCCCGCACGGAACAAATATTTGTATGATCTGCAAGTAGTTGTTCCGGGTCTGGTTGTTAGTGTATGTGAGTTTCTATGTTTGTAAACGCACCCACGATACAGGAAGAAATTCTTAGTGTGGGGCAACGTTTTAAAAAAAAAAAAAAAAAATTCTGTAGGAAAATCTATAAGAATAATGAATGGAACACTAGACCGCACGTCGGTGGTAGCACTTTGACCTTGATCTAGTCTAGCATAGTTTGTTACCCCTGGCGTGTGACCTACTTATACTAAAATACCAAAAGGGTAAAACAGGACCCTGTTACTAAGACTGTTACTGTTCGTCCGTCTGTCTGTCTGTTTGTCTGTCCGACTGTCACCAGGCTGTATCTCATGAACCGCGATAGTAAGACAGTTGAAATTTTCACAGATGACGTATTTCTGTTACCGCTTTAAAAACAAATACAAAAAAAAACAGAATAAAATAAATATTTAAGGGGGCTCCCATACAACAAACGTGATTATTTCCTTCCTTTCCGGAACTCTTAGTGCGCGAGTCCGAGTCGCACTTGGCCGGTTTTTTAATGAAAATAAGTTTTAATGCAACCCCAAAATATATTCCAAACACGGGAAAAGTAAGGCTTAATACCCTAAACTTTCCACTCTCCGAAAACCAACCGAACGGTGTTTTCGAAACTCGCCAAACAAAAAAAAAAACTTCGATCATTATTTATAATACTTTTTTCCACGTGGATAAATAAGGGCTCCAGCTAAATGCGGCCACTCTTGAAAATTTATTATGATCTATAGATTCTCAGTTCTCTCTTCATAAAAGTCTTACACCCTTCGTACGGGCCGGAAAGTTGGAAACTCAGCCAAAATTATGTCACAAGTTTACCGAGTACCCTTCGTACAAAAGTTATTTTACTACTCCACTAAGACTTTAAGTAGGGAATGAAGATGGGGGGATAATATAAAAAAAAACCGGCCAAGTACGAGTCGGACTCGCGCACAAAGGGTTCCGTACCCTTATCTATAAAAGCGGCAAAAAAGTCACGTTGCATGGGAGCCCCGCTTAAATATTTGTTTTATTTTAATTTAATTATTTATTTTTAAAGTGAATATATAACTAAATATTCTGTGAATATTTCAAGCGTCTAACTGTTGCTGTTATAAAAATCGAGCAAAAACGAGCAAAAAAATCACGTTTGTTGAATGGGAGCCCCCCTTAAATATTTATATTATTCTGTTTTTTAGTATTTGTTGTTATAGCGGCAACAGAAATACATCATCTGTGAAAATTTCAACTGTCTAACTATCACGGTTCATGAGATATAGCCTGGTGACAGACGGACAGACAGACAGACAGACGCACAGTAATAAGGTCCCGTTTTACCCTTTGGGTACGGAACCCTAAAAAGCTACTTTTGCAATAAAAAAAAAATGTAAGCCCGATTTCTATGGAATTCGGTTGAAAGTCGCCAGGACCGTTTAGCTTTATCGGTTTCAAGTGGCAAGTGCCGTTAATACCGGTTTCGGGAACTTTATTATTGAAGCCTGGTGGGAGTGAAATAAGGCCGTTCGTTGAGATGATGAAGGTTCAAACCCAGAGGCACAGGCAGAGGCTATAAAATTGCGAAAATAAAAGTTAATGACACCGTTGACAAAATCTTTCATTAGAATTATATTATTTTGTGAAAGCACGACAGAATTAATTAAACTAGAAACCTAAGTGCTACTGCAAATTCAAGTAGACCTCTTCAATTTAGAATTCAAAATCTGCTCCACTTACAAAGAAAAGACAAAGATCTATCCGCATGCTCTGTAGAACAAAAAGACTCATTGCAATCTGCAATTTGGCTTCAATTGTTATACTTTTGGATATCTTCCAATCAGGATGCATTTCCTTTTCCAATCATATCTTCCATTTAAGTCGTTCTATAAGACTATTACTATCGTTTATCGAAGAAAACTGCTCAGTAAATCTGTTTGGAAGAGGTTATAGATGGTGTACGTTTTCAGTACTTCAAATGAAATAGGGAACTTGCATACGTTTGAGTACAATATTTTCGTTGCTGCAGTTGAAACTGGTGCACAAAGCTTTCAGTTTTCTTGTCCACGATTTTGTAAAAAACGCTTTTAGTGTATCGTCAATTTAGATTTAATATCACTAACTTTTCCCCACGGCTTTGGCCGCGTCGCGGTCGGAATTTATCCCATGGGAACGTTCTACCAGGATAAAAGTAACCTATTTCCTAACCCAGGTCATTTTCCTTCCGTGTGCAAAATTTCATCCAAATCAATTCAGCTGTTAAAGCGTAAAAAAGTAACAGTCTGAGTTACTTTCGCTTTTATAATACTACTAGCGACTCACTTGGCTTCGCACGGATTTTGCAACTTTACAAAACATGGAGATTTATTTATTTACGTCATATAACATTTACGTTAATGTATTAAACACAAACCTTCCGGAATAAATTTTCTAAATGATGCTCCAAAATGCGTTGCGTAGTTTAGAAGAAAAACGCGGTCACACAGACATATACAAAAAGCGGCTTTAATTTATAATAGTATAGAGATTTATCTACACTAATATTATAAAGAGGAAAGATTTGTATTTTTGTGTGTATGTTTGTAATGAATAAACTCAAAAACTACTGCGCCGATTTCAAAAATTCTTTCACCATTAGAAAGCTACATTCACCCTGAGTAACATAATTTATAAAGATTACACGCGGGCGAAGCCGCTGGCGGCAGCTAGTTTATAATAAAATAATATATATTATATAATAGTTATTATGTAAGTACGGATTATGGAGCACGATAGTTGGTAAAATTAGCATCATGAATGTAGTATCAGCTTCAGCGGAAAGTGTTTCCTAAGCCTGATACATTTAAATATTTACAAAATTTAAATATTTAAACACAATTTAAATATTTACAAAAAAAAACTAAAATCGCATATTTACAGTCACTATTTCTAATGAGATGATGCTGAACAGGTTGTGAAATAAAATTATGTAGTAGTAATAGTATGAAAATTGTCGCCCTAAGCTAAAGTTGTATCTTAATTTTAATTTAATAAGATATTTTTGTGAATCTCATTTTAAGTGAACTATGTTCTTATGAGAAAATAAAGTTCTGTAAACCTATACATACTTCTCTTAATTATCATACCGTTGTTTTCAACTTCCAATTCTCTTGATTACCCAATTATTTAGTAGACGTTGCGAAAATATATTTGGTTCAATCTGGCAACTTTGCAGCGCAGCACCAACTTGTTGGAAATAATTAAATTCCATTCTCACAACATTCCCTTATTATTGTTTATTGGTACAAACTACCCTCGGGCCAGCACCGCTGCTGTATGTGTTATTTTATGAAAATTTTTGTTTTCCGTTATAAACGGCGCGAATATTTTAAATAGTACGAATAAAATTGGTTTCTTTTAAGAACGGCAACTGTTTTATAATGTCGTTATTTGGAACGGGTTATACTACGTACGGGTTGTACTATGTTGTTACTGCGGGCATTAAAGATGATCTGGATGTAGAAAGGGAACGAAGAGCATTGGCGGTTCGATGCAAACTGCGGGCATTAAAGATGATCTGGATGTAGAAAGGGAACGAAGAGCATTGGCGGTTCGATGCAACATGCTTGTCCGTAGGTTTGCTCGTTGCACGTGTGAGGTGAAAGTGATGCTTTTTAAAGCATATTGTCAAACATTTTACACGTGCAGCCTCTGGACAAGTTGTACGCAGAAAGCCATCAGTGCTCTTCGTGTTCAATACAACAATGCATTCAGGATGCTGTTGGGGCTGCCACGTTTCTGCAGTGCGTCGGGAATGTTTGCTGATGCGCACACTGATGGCTTTGCAGCGATCAGACGTAAGCGTGCCGCGTCGCTACTGCAGAGGGTCCGGGGCAGCGCGAACAGTCTCTTGAGTGTCATTGCGGGGAAATTTGATTGCCCGCTCGTCCATTATTTGTCCCATCTGCATGTATACTAACATAGTTATTTAAGGTAAATTGTTTACTAACAAATTATGGATGTTTCTTGTCTTCCGAAATAAAATGATGAAAAAAATATATAAAACATTTAAAAATATAAAAAATAGTAGCCCACCGGTATCGGGAACAGGGTCCAAGCTACCGGCGGTCAGGGCTCCAGAGAGAGGAACCTCCTAACGATGCGAGCCGTGTCCAGGAGTACAGCTTTCTGAATCAAGCCCTTAATCCAGCTGCCCAACGAGAGCCTCCTTAGGTGTTATTATACTTATTGTTAGTGTTGTTGGATAGTTTCATGTTTTCAAAATTCTGTTCCGGTTTAGCTGTGATATTCCGGAGAATGAGTTCGGTATTTTTAACGCCAAAATAGAAAGTAAAATGTGAATTGTTTTTACAGTGAAGTGTATGCTCGATTTGTTAAAATGCTTTTTGGTGAAACATTTTTTGAAATTGACGCCCAATTGAATTTAAATATGCGGTGGCGTAGTCATTGTTTTATTCAGGTGGTAAATAAGTTCTAAAACCATATCAACCGTTTATCACTGTGAACCAAAATACAACGTTGACCAATCTCTTGATTTGGCCGCTTATGTACAGACGCCAGCACATCAAGCTACTACAATCTGTCAAATTTCTTTAATAGATTTTCAACTTTATCGCTAAATCATTAAGGTTCAAGGTTGATTGGGAAAATCTGACAGTTTCGGGTAGCTTGACCTGCTGGCGTCTGTACAAAGCACATAACATCACGACTGTACTTCCCCGAAGGGTTAGACAGAGGTGTACCTTAGTAAACCCACATTTCGCGAGTTATGACTAAGTCCCATGTAATAGGGGGCGAGCCTATTGCCGGTTACAAATCCAGGCTCCGGGATGCTACTGAGAAATTCCAGATTGAAAACCTAATAACACTTTGCACAACCCGGGAAAACCTAACCTAATACATTTGATAAAAGCTACACGATCACAGGAACCCAAAAGAAAAACGTCAACATACTAAAACCTCAGACCAAATAAAAAACCAAGACAGAGCGCTGCGAACAATACAGTGAAGCATGCAAAAACTACACCAACGCTCTGTGCGTACACACTCAAACGCACACATTTATAACCATTTACAATCAAACTACACCAAAATATGAGCACACATGTTTACGAAACCGGCTTCACGTGACAGTTGACAGCGCTCTGTCTTGGTTTTTTATTTAGCCTGAGACTAAAACTAACAGCGAAATCACAGCAGCTGTACAAAAACTCCAATTTACTGCTGCAGCTCGATACCTTGAATCCAATCGTTCCGGAACAAAACTGCAGTGCAGCGCTTATTAGGTGGTTACAAGACGGAGTGGCTAGATTTCCCCGGAGCCCTTGTATTCCGTTGGCGTTGGTCAATCTTGCACCGATCGCAGCGATGACGAGTCTGCGTTCAAGGTGCTTTTGTTTTAAATTTTGATGTACAAGCAGTTCGTTGCGAGAAATTTTCTAAACTACGATTTATTCTGAAAGATTCGGTTTTCTTGGAACAATTTCTGGGAAAATGTATACTGGATTGAATGGAAATAAATTGTAATGTTTGGCTTTGATCAAGTTTTTGATTACAATGTTTCTTTTGATACTAAAATGTCAATCCAAATATTTTACTTTACTGTCACAAACTATTTCGTTAGTAAGATTAAGGGCCAGGTTCACAAAGCTCTGTTAGCTATATATTAAACTAGCTGCCGCCAGCGGCTTCGCCCGCGTGTAATCTTTAAAATTATAGGCTGTGTTACTCAGGGTGAATGTAGCTTAATAATGGTGAAAGAATTTTTGAAATCGGCGCAGTACTTTTTGAGTTTATTCATTACAAACATACACACAAAAATACAAATCTTTCCTCTTTATAATATTAGTGTAAATATATTAAATCACCCAATAAGCATTTAAACGTAGGTACAAACATCACTTATATGCAAAACAGTAGCAAACAACCGTGTAAATGTTTAATTTAAAAACTATAGAGTTTCATGAATTCCGTCCCAAACGCCATAGATTATGTAAATTCTATATTAGTTACACCAAAACCTTTCGATCGACCTTTTCAATCCACCATTTCACTCCAATTTTTTTTGTCTAAAAAACGACTACGATCAAATCGTAAAATGCCTTCAATAGTGAAAAGAATTGTTACCACCACCGTCACGTAACTGCTGGGTCGTTCACTATCCTGATTGAATATCGATGGGCTCCCCTAGGGCAGACCGCCATTGTTTTCCCATTGTGCGCCACCATGGGACAATAGATTAATGATTATACGTGCCCCACCAAATTGTTATGGCATCATCACGGAAAATACTGTTTTAAACGGCACATTATCGATTACATTATTCATGATATAATTTGAGTTTAGAACAGGTAGGTACATATTTAAAGGATATGTTTCATAAAAAAACACACCTAGAGCCTATGTTATTCTTTGGTCGAATTTGGTCTGATGGCGCTATAGATAATTTTGAATTTTAAAACCCTTGAACGCAATCTGGTCGTCGTGCTTTGTTCGGAATACCAGATGATTTAGTAACTGCATTCGTGTCTGAAATTCTGTACAGAATTTAAACAAGAACTCAAGAAATGGTGCAATATCTTTCGTATATACTTACTTTTGTGCACGACACGTGGTTTAAAAACAACAATCAAGTATCGATAAGGAGCCAACAGAGCCAAAATATATTTGGCTCTTTTGGCTCCTTAACGACCTATTTTGGATCCTTACAGATACTTTTCCTAAGTTAAAAGATAACAAACGAAGCTCACGGTTAATCAAAACCTAGATACTACACACTAAGTGGTACCAACTGCGAGCATCTATAAAAAGAAAATCTAAACAAGCGATTCAAAAAATTCAAGCAAAATTGAGACGGACACACTCAAGCCGTAAACAAAGTGTGGCCGTCACAGAACTCGACACCTGCTCCTATTTCCCGTAAAAAATGGCATAAAAATGGCAGGACAGGGGAAAAATAAAAAAAAGGAGGAATGAGGACATTAGCCAAACAAAAGGGAGCCGAGAGGGTCATAACTCGAAGCGCATTTTCCTTTGTCACTGTGACGTTGCTAAATCCGCAACTGACGTTATATTGTTTAGGCTGAATGAAGAGTTGCGATTTTTTCGTGCGACTCGATTTTGATGTGATAGTACATCACTTCAAAACGGTGCTTATTCAGATCATCCGATGGTATAAAAGCTCAATTTGTGTTTATAACCCTGAAAATATGGTCGGATTGCCACGCCTTCTTCCCATGGAGGTAGTGAGGCAGGAAACTATAGAACGCCACCTCTGCTACGCTCCTTACATACTCCTTTTAAGTGACATTATTCAAGTGACGTTTCAAAGATATAAATATTGTGTGTGTATTGTAACATGTATGTGTATTGTATGTGTACTTGATAGCGTGCGGCCTCAAAGGTTAAATACATCAGATGATGATGATATGTATTAAATAATTATGACGAAAGAAAACGACTTGGAAGTCGATAGAGAGCGTCCGGTCTGCACCAAGTGCAAATACTTTTTTCTGTATACTCAGCAAAAGCCAAGCCTTTTTACCTATTAGAATGATTAACACAAACACACAAATTCAACAGACAAGACAACCTAAAAACGACAGTCGCAAACGTGCACCCGGTCTAAATCCGGCTGCGAAATCGTCCGCCGTACCTGGGGATCGCTTCAACTACTCATTTCATGCATATGATATGTAGGTCGGCAGAATTACAGGCGTACAAGTGTCACGAGCATTAATCTTGTGGCTCCGAGTGGATTTGCGAGGTCTGCGCTGTCATTGTTTATCAGTTGTCAAATGTGTTTGTGTTGTACATTTGGATTCTCGGGGTTATTTATGCCAATTTTTAATATACTGTTGTAACATAACATAACCTCACGCCTGTAATCTCCGAAGAGTTATATGCCGTGATCCGACGGTGCGCCATATTGCGAACAGACACCGACGAGCCCGCACGACGCACCGTAGGAAGGTATCGCAGACATCGGAAGTTCCTCGGTGCGCGATGCGTGGCGTCTGCCATGCGTGTCCGTCCGCAATATCGTGGATCGTCGGATCTCGGCATAAAAGCAGTCGCAGTCGTGTAAATATTTGTATTTCGTAGAGCTTTATTAATTAAATTAAATCAATATGACGGAGCCCTCTCCGTACTTCTCTCTTTCGATATTTTTAGACATATTTTAACTACTGTGGGTAGTGTTGGTTATTGCGCAATAGAAAAACTGTTTGCAGTTCAGATCAAATTATAATTTATGATCATATTAATCACACTGCATTGTTATGTAGGCACACGAAACAAATATACGGAACGCGCGACAGTTTTTAAACGTCTTCACAGCTTAACAACCAGTGACCAACTCTGCTTTGCCGTCGAGGGTTATGTTGTAAACTCTGTCGAACGCCACTAGGCGGCGCTGGCGTCCCGATTAGTCAACTCAGTAACGTATTTTCGATAAATAGAACAATGGGTCATACTCGTGACTAAATGGGTTCCTCTGAATGGCAAGCAACATCGCAATAGACGGAGAGGACGGGACGATATGGCGCTTGGTATTTTTTGACAAAGAGAAGTGAATTATTAAATATGAGTAGAGAGTTCTTTACATTGAAGAGTGACAATACAGTTTTATAAGATTTAACTATAATGTGACAAGTAATGAATAACCATTTAGTACAAGAAAAAACAGATAAAGAAAATTACAAAATGAAGAAAGGTCCGAAGGAAGACATCCCTTTATTTATCGAATTAATAAATTAAAGCCAAAAACACAAAATACTATTATGACACAAAAGCAAGACTAATGTCCATCATTTATAAAATTACCTATTGTACAAACAGATAAAAAGGCAGTTTTATCTTCAGACTTAGGATTTTCTCCGCGTATTATTGCGATTCCAAAAACCAGACCTATTTTTCCTGAAATCCTTCACAATGAAGCCTATCTACTATTTCATTTACCAAGAGTCTATCTATATCGGTTCTTTTGTTCTGTCAGGAGTCCATTTCTCCTTGAATGGAGCGTACGTCGACTCACCCCGAGCAACGAGCCGCAATGTACTGAAATCGAAACGAAATAAATGAATTTTGCAAGAGCTCGTGCCCATCGAAGGTCGTTGAGTTAGATACTTCTATTTGCGATGTATATCACTTTTAGAAATAGACAATACAAATAAAATAATGAAGATATGAACCTAGTGGATTTTTGCGTCTATTGACTTATCGAATTTCCAATTTATGTAGTCTCTCTGACAGTGCTATTATTGTTTGAGTAACCGTTCGGACTACTAGAGAGGCTTATGGCTATGTAATAACAGCCGTACGGGTCTATCGATCAGGTTAAGCTATGCTTGCTGCGGTTGGTCCATGGATAGGTGACCATCTTTGCACACCAAGACCCCTCCGTACCTCGGAAAGCACGTAAAGCCGTTGATCCCTGCTGTCGGATCTTTGACAGTCGTTACGGCTCGTCAGAAGCCCGAAAGTCTGACAACCAGTCTTACCAAGGGGTATCGTGTTACCCAGTGTCTGGGCTGTGGAGGTCAGATAGGCAGTCACTTCATTTAAAACACTGGTATTCAGCTGCATCCGGTTGGACTGGAAGCCGACCCCAGCATAGATGGGAAAAGGCTAGGCAGATGATGATACTCCAGACCTCTTGATATCATTCTTTAACTAGTTTTAAACAAAGGTCTTGAATTCCAGAAACCCAATCCTAAAGCCACATCAACAATTCATTGCTAAGTCGTAAACATATTGAGATTACCAAGCTCTGTGCCAAATGGTTTCTATGGCAACATTATCGCTCACGATCATTCATGAAGTAATCAATCCATCTCTCTATTAGCATTCGCAAAGGCTCCAAATAATATCCCGAATCTATCTTCTCCCTACCCACGAATTAACCAACTAATTCATTTGAGAAAATCTTCAAACGTGTCAAAATGGGGATTACCCTTGACCCCTCGCCTTTGCCCACTAGAGGGAAAACATGAGCGATAACGCGCACAGCGTCTATTCATCACCTACAATGAAAGATTTTCAGATAAATCGCGGCCATTCTCATCGTTAAGTAATAGCCCAGCCGTCTCCAGGACCATTCCGGTTGGGTGGATACGAAAAAAATATCGATGTTTGTATTTGACTGCTAAGAGAGCCTATAACGTACCTTCTTATCAACATTTTCTTTAAGAGCTTTGGTTGAGTGTTGTTTTTGTCACGTACGGGTCTTACTACTTACTCATGGCAAAGATTAATCCAAGTACTAGAAATAATAAAACGTCGAGAAATGGTTTGCTTGGAAAATGCGACAGTGTCTACTACATAATGCAAATAATAAAAACATATATGGTTGGCGCAGTGGCTGAGCGATGGACTGCTGCGCAACGTGTCGCGGGTTCGATCCCCGCACGGAACAAATATTTGTATGATCTGCAAGTAGTTGTTCCGGGTCTGGGTGTTAGTGTATGTGAGTTTCTATGTTTGTAAACGCACCCACGATACAGGAAGAAATTCTTAGTGTGGGGCAACGTTTTAAAAAAAAAAAAAAAAAAAAAAAAAAAAAAAAAAAAAAAAAAAAAAAAAAAAAAAAAAAAAAAAAAAAATATATATATATAAGGCAAGACGGAGGTGTCAAAGATAAATCTTAAAACAAAACTAAAACTAGCCTAGCAGAAGAATTTGTACAAAAGCTAAAATATCTGCTCAGAGACATACAGAACCTAGGCGATAAATATGAAAAATCAAAACACATCTTCGAACTTTTGCCGCAGTGGGACAGAAGTTATGGATGTTTGTTTGACTTCGAGTACTATAATTTTTACGAGTATAATCCGGTTTTTCACACTTTATACTTTGCGTTTGGTTCTTCATACTTTGCGATTGACAAAAGAAACCACGCGATGAGGACGTTATAAATATATTTATTTGTTAGTGGGGTGTAGAGTTATGTCGGATTCTTGGAGGTCACAGTGGGAGTTCAGATTCAGTTGTGGTATTTGGATTCGTTTTGGTGAAGCAGCCACGTTACACACGTGATCTATTATAATATTAGAAGCTACTAGCAGCTAGTTAATAGCTCACAATTTAACCACGCCCTAAAGTATATAATATTAAATTGTGTTTCAATATTTTCTTTATCGGCGACATTCGGGTTTGCAATATTGGAAACAAACCACTTTTCGTGTTTATTTTAGAAAATCTAGAGTGAAACTATTCATCCGGCTAGTAAATCAAAGAAAAGTAGATATTCCGATTCGAAACGAGTAAGTCAGTTTTTGCTAACACCAAAAGGGACGTGACACGTAAAGAAAACTATTTCAAGTGAGGTAAAGTGAAGGATTTGGTCATGCTATAAAAAGCAGCCCGCATGTATGTATACCTACGAATTTTATGACCCTAAACCCGCCATTGCCTGCCTAGTTACTCTCTGATTTGTATCTATGTAACATATATATGTTTTACTTCCTTCGGCCATGGCATGTGGTATAAGTTCAGAATTGCTAGTGATTTTCATTAAAGAATATAAAGCATTTTCTGCGTCAAAGGAACGAGGAATCTGAAGCATGATAGAAAAATATTGAGACGATGTTGAAACTTCAGATGTTTTCGTTAACCATATTAGCTCAAAAAATGCCTCGAATCGCTTATAATGGCAAAGTACAAGACGTTATTTACTTAGATGAAGAAATGAAGCAAGATGACCATGACATTCATGCTTCTTCAGTAATTGGTGAATTACATGATACTGTTCCACGTTTTGATTGACAGCAACACCGCGTATACGCACCAAAATGCAATCTAAATATTATTAATATCCAGAAAATAATAGAAGCTCAGACACTAGCGTTTACACCAAAGCGATTCTAATTTCTAATATAGTATAAGCCTTTCTATTTAGTTGACACAATATACAGGTTGTCAAACCATGGGTAGTTGAGTTAAATATAAAAACAAATGACCGAGTAAAAAAAAAAGGGTATTTTCATTAAAAGATTTTAAAAAGTTTCTATCCGACACCGTACTCGCTAGCAAAACAGCTGACTAACTGAGGGAAGGGTCGCGCTCTCGTCCGGTCAGGTCGCGTTCCGCACCCCACGCCCGTGTTGCGACGCAAGTTCGTTGCCCTAGCGCAGAGGGCAATGAAGTTGCTTCTTTTGTGGTAAAATGTAGTTTAAAAATAAAGAAAAAAAATGATGTAATTTTCTATTGATTTTACTTTCTATAAATGACACCTAACTACTGGTTTCAAGGATAACGGTGTTTACCCTAACACCCTGTATTATTTTCGTTTTTATTTTTGTATCAAGCACAAACAAAGGTGACATTACTGTCGTCCTGACGAAACAAGCATATTGATGTACCTATAGCATATTTTTACGATATTTGTTCAATATTAGGGGTAAGTACTCTTTCATTGCTAACTAGTACATTAATTTTCGCTATTTATACAACAATGTGAAACAATTTTTTTGTGGATTAGCGATTATATTATAATACGTAAATGCCTTGGAATCTACGAGTCGATTGATGTTAGCAAAAAGAACGAATATATATTTTAATAAAATTGTGGCAGTAATTTATTTTGATATGTGTATCAGTTAGTTACCAATAAATGCACCTTAAATAATGTTTTCAAACTTTGTGTAAAACTATAGTAAATGTTTTTAGACAAGTATAAAAACCGGAGTCAAAATTCCAAAGGTCCTAAGATACGACCTTGTGGCACCCCACCAAAAATATAGCTAATATTATGAGATTACCACGTCTCGGCCCTTAATTCCTTCACTTAGGGAATTTTACCTCAAAAATGTGGAAGTTTCAAGGACATCGGCCGTGCCTCGTCACATCTCCCGTCGCTTTCGGTACAAAATTGTTGGAAACAAATCGTCTAATGAAACAAAGGGACCCATCTTACAGCCAGCGAATATAAATTTAATTATCAAACTCTTACTTTTGGAGTTCATTACAATTTAGGTGAGAGGTATTATGTAGTATCGCGGGCGAGTTTCATGAATATTGTTTTTCTTAGCAAGTAAATATTTATGGTATATTATTTTATTTTCACCTGACTTCACGGGTAATAAATCATACGTTATTTTATGGAAAATATGATTAGATTAGAGTAAATGAATCAGAAATGGCAACACTTTATTTTAGAGTCTTGTATATCAATGGCGTAGGTAGGCACTTGGAAGAATTACTTATACATAGGACGATGGAATAAAATATGAGCAATTACTTCATATTTTACAAGATGAATATAATTTCAAGATAAGTCAATATCACTTTACAAAGTGCTTCTTATGCAGAGACACTTGACTTTCAAATACAAATAAAAAGTAATTTAAAAATGAAACACTCGAGTATTTACTATGGTAACTTTCATGTTATGCAAATCACTGTATCTAAGTTAGGCGAAGAGATCTCGGATTCCCGTCTGAAGGGTTTACTGATAGCCTGGGGCAAGGAGAAGTAAGGGGGGACGGGGGGGGATGAAACGGAATATTGTATTAAACGCGGATATCCCTTTTGACAAGTTTTTCTTTGAAGCACCTGTTACAGCGGTGTTTTAATAATAACTTTCCGATACTTGGCGCTCTTTTTGTTGACTTAAAAGTAAAGTGAGATGAACTCAAAGGAGACTGGATATTGATGACTTGGCTTGACTATTTGAGCGTAATTTACACTGCGATAGGTACTGATATTGCTGAAGGAAAATAAACCTAATCTGTACTTTACGACTTCTATTTAGAAAATGGAAGGTGATCGAAGTTAAAATATAGTGCATCACAGACTAACTACAAACATGTAGGTACAATCGACCAATGTTTTATGAGAGCAGCCGTATAATTATGCGAGACAAACTAGTTAGGGTTTATGTCCCACCCAGTCTTCTGTAGTTAGAGATATCAGTCTGTGGTTAGTTTGTAACGGTGTAGATGTTAGATTGTTTTTGTTTTAATTAATTAGACAAGGCGAGACACGCACCTCTTACTTTTCAGATTCATGTGCGTATTGTATAATTATCACCTGCTTCAAAATCAGTGAAGGATAACATCGTGAGGAAACCGGTAGATATGCCTGAGAAATATTTCTCGACGGCATGTGAAGCTAAGCCAAAGGCCCATGGGCGGCTAATAAACTCTGACGCCACTAGGTTAATCACTAACAATACGAAATAGAAAGAAACAAAGAATTTGACATTTGTATCAGCGACATTGTAATCAAATGCCATCAAGATTAAATGGGTTATACCACTGAAAGTAGAACTTTAATTACACTGTGGCATTGCGGTATCGTGCCATAATACAAACTGAAACGGAACCAATGATGGAGGAAATACAAAAGCGATAGCAATCGGTGATTAACATTAGGATAGTACTTGCTAATGGTATTGGTCAGAAATGCGATACCAATAAGTTTTGGACGCAAGCCAAATAGCAAGCATGTCAGTAATTACATGTGTTGAGCTGCACTGGCTTATAGTAAACGAGGCTTAGTATGTGGTTAGTCTTAGTACACAATCAACGTATTAGTTCTCATATATGTCGTGTTTGGCATCTGGAATTGTGTCAGAGAAATTAGCAGCCGGTCAATGTCTTCATTTCTACAGGATGTAAGGGTAAACACTCTTGTCATTCAAACCATGGGTAGTTGACTTAAATATGAGAATAAATGACCGAACACAAGAAAAAAAAAACGTTATCCGACACCGTGCTCGCTAGCTAAACAGCTGACTGACTGAGGGAGGGGTCGCGTTCGCGGCCGGTCAGGTCACGTCCCGTACCCCCCACCCGTGTTGAGACGCAAGTTCGTTGCCCTAGCGCATAGGGCAACAAACTTACGTCTCTTGTGGTTAAATGTTGTAATTTTCCATTGATTCTACGTTCTATAAATGAAACCAAACCACTGGTTGCAAGGATAACGGTGTTTACCCTAACACCCTGTATACATTTAACCTTAGTTCAATTTGTTGCATCACTGAAGGCTGGCTTAGTATGTGGTTAGTCTTAATTACTATTAACGTATTAGTTTTCATAGATGTCGTGTTTGGCATCTGGAATAATTGTGTTAGAGAAATTAGCATCAGGTCAATATTGTCTTCATATCTATACATTTAACCATAGTTCAATTTGTTGCATCACTGAAGGCTGGCTTAGTATGTGTTTAGACTTAGCTACAAATTAATGTATTAGTTTTCATAGATGTCGTGTTTGGCATCTGGAATTCTGTCAGAGAAATTAGCAGCAGGTCAATAATGTCTTCCTAACTCTACATTAACTATAGGTTCAATTTGTTGCATCACTGAAGGCTAGGTCGATTGAAGTGTGTTTACTTTGTCCACTTAAAATGTGATTAAAATCAACAAACTATTTAATGAACTGTTTAGGTACTCTTGTATCACTCATTTGTGTTCTCAGTTTTAGTCTAAACTAAAACAACTGTTTTGCCACGTGTTGTCACTATGAAGTTTTTTTTAATGACTTTTTATTCATTTTTGATTGATTTTTCACAATGCAGAAGCTTTTCGCAATGCTTTTATAAGCTTTTGTTCCTAAGTTAGTATTTTTTGTTGTCTTTTAATCGATTTCTGCAACTTTCTTACTGTTTAAAGCGCCAAAAATAAGCAAAATAAAGCACCCAACACACAAATATGCTTGATAGCCGCGATTGAATCGTGTTAGGGTGGCGATTTACGCCGGTGACGCGTTAATAAATTTCGACCAACAGCAGGCGAACGCTAGCGGTTGGAGCGTGTTCAGACTGTAATAGTTCACTTTATTTATTTGAACTTTTCGCAGTCAAAAAAGGCACACTTAATGCCTCAGGCATTCTCTACCATTCACCCAAGGGTGGTGAAGAGATCAGATGGCAGGGGCTCTGTTTGAGAGCCACAATGATGTTTTTTTATTTAAAAAAATGTATGATGTACATAATGAATTACAAAAACATGAATAGGTTATAAACTTATAATAAACATACATACATATTTATTATAATTTAAACCAATGTCCTCCTTCAGGCGTCCAGTGAGTGACGTCACTCACTCACTGGACGCCTGAAGGAGGACATCGCCGTCGAGGTAGACTGCGGCGAAGGTGGTGCGAGGCCAAAAAGGCTCCTATCTCAGTTTATTGCTACGATATTTAAAAATTTAATGCCGCAGCACTCGGTCTCGTGTAGAACTATTCCACTTGGACGGTGGCTCCTTCCATACTATGATTGAAAATTCTCTCAAAACTAAAAGTAAAAAAGCGTGTGTTCATAGTGTTTGAATGGTGATTACTGGCACTCACCCATTCAAACTCCACCCGTGTGACCCCAACTTAACATCGTCGGCGTCGCGCCTAACCGGCCCTTATTTCATTTGAAGTTATTAGATTGTTGTAACGCGACCGCCTGCATTTATGATAAGCTATATTAACACCTAATAAACGGTATATGTTTTAGGAATGGTGCGAATTATACCACATTATTTAGCGGAAAGTTATGTTGTGTACAGTGTTAGCAGGGTTAATGTTGTGTTGAAAAGCGAGGGGTTATGCCGGAAACGATAGAGGTCTTAAAGCTTGATTCACACATATCAGTGAAGCCGACACAATTCCAGCACAGTGCAAAATATTCTTTCATACATTCTCATGCCGGTGTCGGTACTGACACTGAGACACTGATACTGCCACTGTCAAGTGGGGATGCGTTCATAGAGAATGTATGAAATAATATTTTGCACTGTGCCGGTACTGTGTCGGAACGGTGGCTTCACTGATCACTCTTTTGTTAGTTTTATTGTGTTGAAAATGAAAATCCTCAATGATATTCAACCTGCTTTAAAAAGTTACTAATTACTTACTCTTGCCTATAAATCGGGTGTCTATTCATACACGAACGACATTTTGACGAGCTATGCGAACATAAATTGTACCACAGCTGATTTAATTTCACAGTTTCATTTTAATTTAATTATCAATTAGAAAATTTTCTACAGAAGTCATAAGTTATGACTTATATACACACTAAATATGACTTAAGTTGTATAGGTATTACTTTCTATCATAATTTGATCATCGTCTCAAGTTATCTCAATATCATTTATCTGCAAAAACATGATGTTTGAAGAGATAATAATTATGTAGGTATTTCTTTTGAAGATGTAGCACAAAGTGCGACAAAATAGCTGTAACCTTACTTTCTGGATGTAATATGGTTAAAAAATGAAATTGACAAATCGAAAACAATGACCTAGATGTTATATAACTAGACTCAAGCGCAAAAATTGATAGACATGATACAGTATGTATAGTTAATATAATGGTTTCAGTTAATAATTTTGTTCAATTAAGTAAAACCGCAGCCTGTCACCGCTTGCGTTACATGCAATTAATTACTATTAATAATAATAGCAGCGGAAATTATATTTTATGGTGTATTGAAAAAGTAAATATTGTATCATTTTATATTGGATAGGTCAATGCTCGGTATATAGGCAGCATTCAATCAACGACGCAATAAAACTAATTCCCATCGTCTTAAAATCATTGATCCAAGAAGACAAATTTAAATTAACTGTGAAAAAAAAAAGATACAAATAAAACAACTAAAATATGGTAAACGTTCCGTCGTCGTTTTACACATAAAACGACGACTGAAACGTTTGCCATCAGTTCACCAGCAATCGAAGACCACGAAAAGCGAGTCACGATCTTTCGCCTGAAAATTCAAAGTTTATCGAAGAAGTCCTGTGACGAAGTTGAACGAAAGAGTGACGCGAATCAGTCTTTTTAAGAAAGCTTGCTGTACTATTTCCGACCCCTGAATTCTAAACAAGAAAGTAGTTGTAAAAAAGTCAGTTAAGTAGGTACAGTCACGGACTTTAATAGATGAGCCACTTGGCACTGTTCGTATTTTAGCCGTGTAGTGCAAATCGGGTTTAAGCTAATTATATTTAAATCTTTACCGGCTGGCTAACTTGAGAGCCAAAACTATAAACTTGACAGCAGAGTGACTACCCAAAGTCAACCAATTTCAGGTCTAGCAATCGTCACCTAACGACAATTGTTTTTGCGTAGCGATAATAACGTTAGCGTACAGAGAAATGAATTATAATTAGTCATTTCGACAAATTCGAAAATAACGTCTCTGACATCGACATTTCAGCTGTCACTGTGTTCCGATAAGTTTTAAGAATTGTTAATGAGCTCTGATTCAAATGAGGTTAGTATCAAATATATTGGATAAACGTAATGCAACATTGTATTTAGTTATCATTGAGAACTTATTAGTCAACCTCTATGGATAATACTACTTTCCGAATATTAGTAATTCGTCATCTTGTTTACGAGCATGCGGTTTGAGTTCGTGATTACTCGTGTAATCTCGTAAATGTATGAAACTGGAAAATTGAAAAGTTTGAAAGTGGCTCAGCAATATAGTCCGTGACTGTACCTGACACAGAGAATACGCTGGGCTGTTTCTGACTCAGATCATCACCCAACGCTGTTGTGACTTCAAACAAAACATTACCAATTCTGCGTACCTACCTAAAAAATCACCAGTTCATTTATTACTAACACCCATAAATTACGTAATAAATAATCCCCGTAAGTCTCGAGTAAGCACTTCTAAGGGACTGAATAAAAAATATTATCGAGTTAAATAAATCACGGGGCGACATGAAATGTACCGGGGACTGCTTCTAAGACTGCCAGCGATGGAGTACACATTCGTAAAACATTAACCGGGATGTAGTGTACCTTCGTATGTACGTTGGTACTTAGAATGTAGAGGTTAGGATTAGTGAGTTCTGTGAAAGGAAATGTAAGTGATAGTGACTTAGTTTCATATATTTAGTAACTTTCGTCAAACTCGAAAGTTTGGAAATTTTTAATTATCGACAAGAAAGGGAGATAGTATAGTGTAAAATATAAAAAAATGACACAAGCAAAGGACACTGTTGTACATTCAATTTTCCAGAAACATGCTTGCAACCACCATTTACAGATACGCTGTGTCCATAATTTATATTTCTTAAAACAGAAAAGAGACAAAACACAACAAAAGATTTCAATAAACAAGAAATTCACGATGCAACCGATAACAAAACGGGGAATAGCAGTAAATTGAATAAAAATAAAATGAATGCCCACCTAAGAGGTTAGGGAGGCCGACTAGACAGAGGGGCCGAATTAAATAAAACTGGTAAACAGGAAAAGCGAGGGAAATTCCCTAATACAACAGCACGGCACAGCAACAAGAGGACATCGATAAACAGCTACTAATATGCACATACTAATGAGATTACTCTTCCACGCTTCTACATTCCACGTCCGTACCTACACACTGCGTACACAGAGCGCGCCCTAACATAAATCGTAGGACGGTTGTCGTTACGGCAGCTATAAATCTAACCATTCACTAATACACCACATTCAAATGTTACCGGCAGGGGGGAGAATCTCGTATGCGACTAGATTTCTTTCCACCCCCAACCGGGGGGAGTTTCTTTGCACCTTAAAAGCGGTGCGTAAAGTATGACCACATTTATCTCGAACGAGTTACGTTGACGTAAAGGTCAGGTTAAAGTGTAGGCGATTTAAATAAATCTTTGTTACGTTGTTATTGTAATTTAATGGGTTTTAACGGGGAGGTGGTGAATGTAGACTTAAATTGAGTCTTGCTTTCAATTTCTATTCTTCCTAACACTTTATGGTGAGTTTTATGGACATTCCGTTATACAATTATGGCTGTCTTGTTATGTGCAAACATATTTTACAGCATAATCAGCCTATAATGTTCCCATTGATGGGACACAGGCCTCCTCTCTTCGAGAGGGAGTGATGATACCACGCGGTCCCAGTGCTGGTTGGTAGATGTCACATGTCTTCGAATTTTTTATGCTAAGACATGCCAGTTTCCTCACGATGTTTTCCCTCACCGTTTTCAGAGCAGTGGTGATAAAATTATTTACACAAATTAAAGCGCCTGGTACGAACCCACGACCTAAGACTCGTAAATTCAGGGCCGTTACCACTGTGTTTGCTGGGCCACCACTGCTCGAACTTATAACTTGTAATAAATTGAACTGATAACAAAATAATGCCATACAAAAATTAAACAGTTTCCATGCATTTTTAGAATAATTTTCTTGCCTGCAAAATTCCCAAACGTCTCTTCACATTCACAAATCAAAATAATTAATTGCATTTGTTTATTCATACAAACCTAACCCCTATGAAATAAATCAGAAGTTCCCCAGAGTTCCGTAGGATCTCATTTTTCCAAAACACGAATCGTTCGAACCATAGACAGTTTTATGCCACGTAAGGGGAAGTTAGTCAGTGAAGGATGCTGAACTCTTTGGAGGTCTCAAGGGGTTGTGAGGTACGAGCGACTAACCTAAATGCACCGCAAGGAAGGCACAAATCTACGGGTCATTGTAGTATGAGGAAAAATTACGGAAAAAACCCTTCAGTGCGTACAATGAATGAGTGAATGAGATTCCCGATGGTGCTCGAGTATTATGTTTATGGTTTGAGGAAAGTTAAAGGGTTACGGCGGTAATTTTTGATGCTTTGAAATATTATCGTACAGTCGGCAAGTCCAGCACAGTTTTTTTTCGACTTACCGACATACTTCTCCGAAAAAGAAACGAAAAAGAATGAAGTCGTTTTAAAAAAAAAAACAGTACATTTTTGCATACCTGTTTTATTGGTACGAATATCGGATGTTGTGGTTTCACAAAACAAGGGGACAATTTTTTTAAATAGAATTTATAAAACCCTTTCCCCGCTATCGCTTATCATAAGTCCCGCTTACAATAAAACCGAGGTGAATGCGTGACGGCATTTTGTTTGCATCCCGTATTCTTTCGACATCTCTAATATTTCTCTCGTGCCAAATATTGTAGGGTATAAAACATCCCTCTTCACGTATCTGGTATTTCAATCGAGCACAGCTAAAATGTTCGAGGAATAGAATCTGAAACCTATATGTATGTAGATTCAAGGTTTTTGGGATTTCTATTAGTAAAAGATTTTACATAAAATCTTAAGTATAAGTGTTGTTCTTACTTCTACACGTAGCTATTATAATAATACCTACTTCCTAGAACTACCTTACGTAAAAACAACCGACTTTAAGAAAAAACACTAAAAAAGTGAAAAATAACTTTAATTTCGGAAGTCGGTGTCTTTGCTTTTTAATTTTCGTTTTTTGCCACCGACTTCCGAAATTAAAGTTACTTTTCACTTTTTTTTGTGTTTTTTTTGAAGTCGGTTGTTTTTTTTTTGTAAAACGTTTTTATTTTTCACTTTTTAGTGGTGGTACCTACCCCACACAAGTTACTACCTGCTATGTAAATAACAGTGAAGGAGTCTAATAATTATATCGTTTACATAGACTGTGGGAAAAATACGTAATATTGAAGCTAGCTCAAAAACTACGCAAGCAAACATAATAAAATTTATATGGGACCATCTGAGTATACCGTTTCGAACAAAAAAAGAATTTTTAAAAACCGGTTCCCAAACGGCGGAGTAATCGGTGAACATACATAAAAAAAAAAAAAAAAACAATCATCCGAACGTAGTACCTCCTCCTTTTTTGAAGTCGGTAAAAAGGGCAAACACTCTTGGGAGCGTCCAAAAAATAGACGACTTTTAACCACTGATATCTGGTTTCTCACCATGTGGGAGTGAAAATAGATAGAAAAAGAGAGAGGATCACTCTGTCTCTATTATGGCGAATGTTCGCCCACGGTATTGTCGATATATTTCATATTCATATTCAAATTCATTTATTTGCATTATTTATTACACTAGTTCACATCCAAAGCCGCAGGTGAACTCAACCGCAATTTAACTAAAACTTGTGACAACAATGAAAAACGATCGAAAAAAGCAGGTGTCCAACGAACACAGCGATAACCGAAAATAACATAAAAAGTACGGCAGATATTATACGGAATCACTCCAAATATAATCAATCTTTCTTTAGGCAAGGTGGGAGCTCCGGAGTGGTAGAATTTGACAAGGAAAAAGGAAACTTTATATTGAGCGGCTCTCATCCGACTCATGGAAAGTTGAACAACTTGCTCGAGAAATTTAAGAGCCAAGTTTATGCCGAATAATGGAAGAGTGGTGGCTCGAAAAGGGGAGTTACCTCGGTGCCGGTCAGGGTAACTCGGAAGTAAAGAGCTTTCCAAAAAAAGGCAAAACATTGTTTGAAGAACTAGACGGAGACGGATTCTAGAATTTTGCTCTTTTGCTTATCTTTTCAATTTTAAAAGTAAGTAAGTAATATGGGCTGGTGTCCGCAACTGTACTTTTCGTACGGGTGGGAAATCCACCCCAGCTCCTCCAGGAAGTCCAGGCCAGCAACGAAGGTAATCTTACAGAGGGTACCTGAGGGCCTAGACAAGTGACAATCGCTTCGAAAGCGTTTCGTATTTCTACAACGACTTTCAACAGGATTGATAATAATATTAGCTTTTCGATAGCTTATGTCAGTCCTATACATTTTTGCTTTTTTCATCATCGTTATCGCTGAAAGAATGTCACTTTGTCTAGGGCCTCTGGGTTACCGAATTACTTCATCGTGTAAGTGGCGACTAATGGGCAGTTTACAAGCACATGAGCTGCTGTCTCGTCATCTTTCATGCAGGTGCAGGCCCTGCACAGCGGACCGTTTGTGACTCTTAAGACAAAGAGGTGTCTATTAAATAACCCGTGGCCAGTTACAGCTATTGTAACTGTACGCAGGTGTTGTTTAGTTAGAAGGAGAACCTGTTTCGTTTAAAACTAAATATGAATGAATTTAAAAAGTAAAATTTAATGCTGTCAAAAGCAGTCTGTACATAAGAAAAAATCAGCTTTGGTATTTGCGTTGAGCAGCATAAAAAATAAAATATGATTTTGAGTAGAAATAAACCCTTTTTAACCCCTTACGTACTACGAATTAGATACGTTTAGCCATTTACTCCCTCGAAGTTGAATAATATGGTTTGATTAAAATCTTCAAGTAATGACGACTTAAATTACACATGTCACTCTCCATATTTCACAAATCCCCAGATTCTCAACAATTGTCTTCTAAAATTCAAGATAACGAGAGAACTGCCACAAACTAAGAAAACATAAAAACTAAAATCGTTCACCAATCCTCCGAGCTGTAGTTATTTTTTCAAAGTTTCACCCCTGAGATTTTTTACTTGTTTTCTTATTTTTTCAACTTAAAACTTCATTCTGCTAGAGGTAACTTGAACACTAAAACAACACTTGTTTATTCTCAACTTTGAACAAAGTTTGTTCGCCGAAAAAGAGGTACAGCCTTTTTGATATTCATTGTTGATGGTGGAGTAACTCTATGAAATATTCGGAAAGAAGATAATTATTTTCTATTGAAACGCTTTTATAAGTTTTTTGTAAGCAAAGAGTTTAAACTTTGTGATACATACTCTAACCCCCTTACTAATATTCGTTGTATAGCGCCTGTATAGTTACACAACGTTTTGTCTTCTTCTTTCAAAAGTAATATGACTTTTGAAAGAAGAAGACAAAACGTTGTGTATTTATACAGGCGCTATACAACGATTATTAGTAAGGCGGTTAACGTATAAATAATGACCCGGAGTCTGGATTTGTGCCCGATTGATGGCAATAGGCTCGCGCCCTATTACATGGGACTCAACTGGCGAAATGTGGGTGTATTATAGGTGCACCTCTGCCTAACCCTTCGTGGATTACAGGCGTGTTATGTATGTATATAAATATATAATGGAAACTTTGAAAAAAATACTACAGTTCGGATTTGACATTTAGTGGAATACTGGCGACCAAAGAAGAACGCTTTGTTGACCGCATGGTCAACACCTTGCGTTCTTCATACAAAACAACTGCATGTTGATAACTACCCTTTAACGTGGTCATTGTTGGCTGCATAAGTGCATATTTTTCCTTAGATTAGTGCAATTGCAAACTGAAGTCTACCATTACAGTGAGCACTTAGTACGTTGACTTATTATCGGAGAAAAGTGGCATTCATTACCGGCCTAGTACATTGAAAACAAAAGAAAAGCACCTATTACATTATTTGTTTGTAAATTGTTATGCTGGTAATAACCTAAGGACTTTTTCGTCGAATTGTTATGATAAAATCATCAAATCGATGTCACAGAAGCAGCAAACAGAAATATACAGTATATTTCTGTTTGCTGCTTCTGTGACATGCGTACCTACATCAGTCAATGTGTTCGCGCCACCACTGAAGTCCGGTGGAAACTTGTGGAACTACATTTTTTTTAATGCAATTTGGTGCAATGACATAGAAACTAGCGCCGCATCTATCGCACTTGGGGAGGACCCTATTACATTACTGGTTTGTAAGTTTTATCCTGGTAATAACCTACTGGAATTTTTCGTCAAATTGTTATGATACAACCATCAAGTCGATGCAGTCGATGTCTCTGAAGCATCAGACCTATAAAGACCTAATACGTACATTCATATAACAAATGTATCCAAATGTAATACTGGGTCGACAAAAATCACTTTAGGTGCTGTGTACCTAAAGGTCCCTGCTAAAGTGGGGTTTACACGGGTGACTAAAGCCGCACGATTATTGCCGCGCGGCGTAAATCGACCGTCTAAATGGCAATTCGGCTAGGTCGCAAGTGTCTAAAGCTAAAGCGGCTTCGTGAGGCAATTTGTGAAGCGACTAGCCGCACGGCGAAAATCGACCCGTGTAAACCCACCTTTAGTCTATAAAATTTTAAAATCTAAATGAGCTTTTAGTAACACTCTATACACGAATTTAGATCAAATACTTGCTTAATTAACATGCAACAAAAAGTTTCTGTAATTCAGTACTCTCAATTCAATTCAAAAGTTTTCTTACATAATTTCAAACGAAACTGGAATTTAATCTCTTAAATTGAAGTTTCAGTAGAAGCTGAATTAGAAGTAATCAGAGGACCGAGGATATCCTTTAATTATGTTTGATTACTGAAATCATTTATATTTTTCTTCCTTTCTTTCTTTCGTATACTTATTATTGGTCCGTATTATGTTTTATCTTGGCCAAACTAAACATAAAATTGTTAGGATTAATTGATAGTAGGTACCTGGGCGACTGAGGTCTGTTCGGGTGATAGCAGAGAGAGCACCTAGCTTGATTTTTCGCCCCGTAAACCCCTATATTGTAACTTTAATCGGATTCGTTAGAGTCGTTTTCGAGAACGTGATTACAGATATGTATTATGTCGCAGGGAAATGAGGAAACCAGGGATTTCACGAAATCCCTAGGGATACCACGAAATCACGGTAGATGTCGAATATTCTTATTTATTACGTCTTCTCACTAAAAATGTTTAGTGATAATAATATTTCTCAATGAATAGTAACCTAACTAATATCATTATCATAATATACTAATCCTAATTCTAAGCATCCTAATCATATCATTCTAATTATCCTTATTCTATTTTATTCTTTCTGTCTAAAAATGTTTTACTGAATTACTAGTAGATAAATGTTATTATTCTGTTCAGGATTTCCTAAATGATACATCATTTTGATAACTTGTATCATAATTATTGTGTTTGCATGCCAACAAGGCAGAATGTACACGGTTCTTTATTATGTTATTTACGATCCTATTTGTATGTACCTACATTCAAAGCAAATAAAGTATATTCTATTCTAAGTTTAATATTATAAATGCGAAACTGAGTTTTTTTGTTTGTTACACTTTCACGCTAAAACGGCTGAACGGATTTGGATGAAATTTGGCACATGGGTAGTCCATGATCTGAAATAGGACAAAGGATACTTTTTATTCCGGTAGTACGTTCCCGTGGGATAATTTCCGTACTCTACGCGGGCGAAGCCGCCGGCAAAAGCTAGTAAGATATATTTGAATTGGTTGTTTCAACATTATGAATTTATATTGTTGTAAGTCGTATCTATTATCTATACATAGTATAAAAAAATATATCGCTTTTCGTGTCTGTCTGTGGGACCACTTAGTTCTTCTGAAATACACAGTAGATTTGGATGCAGTTTCTACCATCATTTGGAGAACCTATTTCGGAAGATTTATGAGTATTACATGAACATTTAACTTAGATATAGCACACAAATTGCGATGGTTCGACATGTCGCCACACATTGCACCCGTGCAAAGCAGGGGCGGGTCGCTAGTATGATAATATAGTTTTTGAAACTTGGCATGAGTTGTCTGTATTTCTGCACGTTACTACATAAGCACTCAGCATGTTAAAACAGGATTACAACAAATTGGATTGAAAAGTGGCTTCTACATGCATTGGTGTCTCCACCACATTGACACAAAGCAAGGAGTGAAAGCCTGTAGAGTTTCTAAAAAAGGTAACATTCAACTGTGTAAAGTCAGGGAAAAAATTGTTCAGCAAATTGACTTCCAACTTAAATTGTCCGCATATTCAATTTAATTAATCTGTATGGCAATCCAGAATGTAATTATATACAGATGGTAAGTATTAATAAATAGAAACAATTATGGACCTTGACAATTCAAAAGTGCCTGTAAAATGTTTTAATTGAAATAAATGCTTTGAGTTTGAGTTTGACCCTGTCGGGGTCAGCAAATTATTCATATTCCAATTATTCTTTGACACATAACAATTAATTTCCCTTCCTGTACATTTCGAATGAATTTCTGCACTTCTCTAAGAGCATTTCAGCATGAACATACATACTTTAGTAAACTTAATATCTGTGGATTGACCCCTCTGCAAGCTTAAGTATTTAGTTAATTAAAGCCAAGTGCACGCTATGCTAGATACAACCGCTGCGGTTACTGTGCGGATATGCGGTCACGTAGGTTCGGATATTTCGGATACGATAACCGGAATCACTGAAATGTTTAATAGTTCTGAGATTGGCTTGGTAACTGAAATTTTGTTACAAGCAGGTTAATAATATTATAATTATAATTATGTATTTTATTTTTTATTCGTTATAAGATTATAAAGGTTCAAGTTAGAGCCTAAAGATAATGATCGTTTATAGTAATAAAAATCACTTTTCAATAATCAATAAAAGCCTGATTTCGAAAATAAATGCCGTAGTTTTTTTAATCAACCTGTGCAATTTACGATTTTCGTTTTAATTTTATATAATATATCAGATAGATATGAACCTATTTGTTAAGTTTTATAAGCAAACCAATACAAAAAAGTACAGATTAAAAAAAAGAAACTACAAAAGAGAAAACATTATTTAAAAAATAATAAAAATGATTATATTTTTGCGTAGCATTTTAATAAAAACCCAGTCTTTGTAACAGCAGATTTAAGAAAATATTGTATCTACAACATGACGAAATGCGGATTTTTTTTTTATTTGTTCCCAGCTCATCAGTTTCCCTTACATTGGCTTGTCTATAAAACAGCCCCTCTGTAAAACGGTTGGCCGTGCAATAATGGCGCACAAACACATTTACATTAGTTCTCGTAATGTACCACATTAGGGGCTATTGCCTACAACGAGATAATATACGAGTATCCGAGAAAACATCTCAAAGTTTGTATTGTACTCTCAAGTAATTTGCGCCGGCGGATATTTTCGTTGAGTATTGCTCGTGCGGATATTTATCGGATTTTGAATCGAGCGGCACTAATGTGGACTTATCTTTACTTTAGTTTTTGCTGGAGTTTTTGTACGGTACGATATTTCTTCGTTAAGTACCTAGACGATCTTCTACACGTGGGTGCTAAGTTATTTGAAAGCACATAACTTATTTGAAAATGTATTTTCCATTTTTCTTTAGGTTTGTATAGTAGGCCGCGCATCAGTATTAGCAAACGCAGTATAAAGGTCCATCACTCACTATAACAGCACCGCTCCCACACACATTCAAGTTAGGAATTTTAAATCAAATGCAGTAAAGTAAATTTTACGATGACAATATAGAATAGTTGACAGTTGCCGTGAACAACACGTAAACAACAAGCTGTCACCTCACCGGTGCCAACAGCAAGCGATCGTCTTGCTGACGGCGTTTTGGCGACAAGCGAGTGGAATTTTGTCGAAGCGATACCTGGTCGGTGCTGCATTGGAGCGGAGCGGTTATTACAAGAATTTATACAGGAAAAGTATCTAGAGAAATACCTAAAAGGTGGGTTATGCAATGTTCACGATGCGACACATCAAGACCTAAAGTTTGGGTTTCCTACGACAGCTGTGGCACACCAACTTACTTTCATAATAAACGTTTCAATGACGTCATTCGACGGTAAATTGGGGACTCCATGTGGTCCAAAGAAGTAAACGTAATAATTTTCTTCAGTACAATTTTCCTAGAATTTCTACGCAACCAACTATCCACTGACTTACATGCAATAAAACCCATCCTTAAGCATAATCCACACCAATAGGTTTTACGGCTACATTAATCGCCACACTAAAACGTTACCCTAATTCGTTCGACGATAAAATCGAACACCGCTGTGCGAATTGAAGATTTTTATGTACCTGGAACAAGAAAACAAAGTCGTTAAGTGTGGGGATGTAAAAACATTACTAAAAATATATTATTATTATGTGTAGAGGGAGCTAGTGTGTGTCGTGTCGAGTTGCCTCATAATAGCGGCGACACTTCTTTCTTCATGTCCCACAAGTACTGTAATGTTTACTGAGGGGTTAACAAAATAAACATACATTTATTGTGTTACGTTTGTTGACAAATCATACAATCTATTATACATTGCAACGGCAGATCAATTTTCACGCCTCCCCCTTAAGACCTAGGCCAAAAATAATTTTAATATTTTGATAGCTCATGACCTAAAGAGGTACCTACCACAAAGAATTATGAATTAAAAATCTAAAATATATATATTACTATATATTTTATATTACAATTTAATACTAAAATATAATATATATATATAATTTATACATGTAATAAAGAGAAGAGCTTATTGGGCATTAAAAAATTCGCTCGCATCGCTGTCAGTGGGAAAAGTACCCAAAAGGCTGGCAGCGTTGCCACGTTGGATGGCAATGCTGATTCTTTGACCTAAAAACTGGCCAGCCCTCTGGTCACGTGAAGAGTCGACCAACCGCTTTGTGATGTCCCGAAATACTCGATGAGCACTCGGTTGAAACACTAGTGCCGTGGGTGGGGACCCACGGCACTAGTGTTTCAACCTAAAATCACTCAAAAATATAGCTACCAATAAGGCCGTTTGGGGTACCTACTGAATGAAATCGAAAACTCATTTTCATTCTTAATGATGACTCTTAGATCTTGATCAGTTTTTTACAAGATAATTGACGTCAATGACCTGTTGATTTCCTGAAACGCAACTCAGAAAATCTAAACCAGGTCAAAAATCGTACAATCCATTAATCCCACAATCCCCATTTATATCAATTCAACAGAGGAACGACGAGTGCGAAAAAATAAACATAAAAAAGTACTTTTCAAACAGTATTCAACAGAAACATTGAAAGCTTTCAAGGCACTAGGTAAGTAGCTAGAAACCTTTTCATTAAAACTTGTAAATCATATTAAAAGGTTTTCATGTGAAATGCCTCACCTGCTCGCAACTTCGGAGATAAAATAAATATTCCAAACGGGGTACGAAAAACCATTTGAAAAAACTTTTTTCCTCCTCCTGATTTGCAAGTTGGTGACTCTTATTTTGTTTAGCGGAAGTAAATATCATTGCGTCACGTTGTGGTTTGGATTATTTGTTTCAATTGAATGTCTAATATTCATAGCCATGATTTTTTACGATAGATAGAGGTCGCCAGGTAAATAAATGTCTTATAGAGCAGGTATATCAGCGGAAATTTTATTTTCCAGTATTTCTTTTACCCCAACGTCCCGGTAAGCTCTTGGCTTGGCCAGCATCTCACCTTCATCATCTGCCTAGCCTTTTCCCAACTATGTTGGGGTCGGCTTCTAGTCTAACGGGATGCAGCTGAATCTAGTATTCATGGAGCGACTGCCTATTTGACCTCCACAACCCAGTTACTGAGTAACACGAAACCCCTTGGTAAGACTGGTTGTCAGACTTTCGGGCTTCTGACGACCCGTAACAACTGTCAAATGACAGCCGCGATCTACAAATGACAACCGCGATCAACGGCTTAAAGTGCTTTCCGAGGCACGGAGGGTACTTAGTAAATAAAAATGGTCACCGATCCACGGACCAACCGCGGCAAGCGTAGCTTAACCTGATTGATCGACCCGTGCGGCTGTTATTTCTTAGCCACAAGCCCCTCGGCCTGCATCTCACCTGATGGTAAATTCTGATCAGGCCGGAGTTGGACGCAAGGAATCCTCTAACTGCCGAAACACAACAATGGTGTTAACATTGTTGTCCCAACTGGCACTCGCACCCGGGACCTCTGGGTCTGAGATAGCTAACCAATAGACCACAGAGGCCGTTTAATTAAAAATAAAAGTTCTTTAACGAGTTCAGTGACCTCTCCCATCAAAATTCCGCAAACCTTCACTATTACCTTCAGTTCAAACAAAAACCCCAACTTCTGAGCTCAACCCCACAAACTATCGACTCAACAATCCGAAAATCACAAATAATCCTTCAGTACATTAAACAAATCCACAGGCTTAACGCCGAGTACACATAGTGCTCACTCTCACCTCTTAACCGTTCATATCGCAACGTTTCTAATTAAACCGCCGAATTCACAGCGAAGCGTCGACGCGCTAATATAATAAAGCCAGTATAAACCGCACTAAACGGGTTTAATATCAAGAGGGCGGGTGTAGCTCAACTTTTCGACGCGGTCGGGCGCATTACAACTTACAACCGGAGCGGATTAGCAGCGGTGTGTATTCAGCTTAATGTTGGCTTCTTTGTTTGCCGAGAAGTTGTATCTTTGTGCACTGATTACAGTTGTATCTAGACGAGGCTTTATTGGCTGCGCTGTTGCATTCAAGTCGTGAATAAGCTTTTAATAAGGTGAACAATGTAAGGTGTGAAGAACGAACAACTGCTGATTCAGCATTTCGATATAAATTGAGAAAATAGAAGAGATTATACTCCGACTTTACACATCCATACTAATAATTTATTCATTCGAAAGTAACTCTGTCTGTCTGTCTGCATGTTACCTTCACGCCTAAACCACTGAACGGATTTCGATAAAATTTGGCAAGGAGATAGATGGCATCCCGGGGAGGACAAAGGCTACTTATTATCGACATACTACGCGGGCGCAGCCGCGGGCGGAAGCTAGTAAATAATAACAATCAACCTAGTACCTAAATTAAAGATAGCTAAATGTGTCCCAGAGAAGTAATATTCCACAATACAGTTTTTTTTTAATACTCCTTTAATTAGGTTACACTTTTCTTCCAATCAGTAATTCCTTGATAATAATATCGTCATTGGTTTCCACAATATTGAAATATTTTTGTTCAATTAGATACCTGCCTATTGGCTCAAAATTCGTACATTAGGTTACTTTGATCCAAAAAGGTAACATTACTTCTAAATATTTAATCTATTAATTCCAACCATTTTTCGCCAAACTACAAAGTTGTACCCAAAAACCACAGGAAAACTAATTTAATTATATGAATCTGCGACTTCGAGAGGGGACCCAACATAAAGCGGTTCCAACAAATTGAAACGAGAATCGAACCCGTGACCCTACACGTCGCTCAATAAACGGAGCCCGAATGTGTTTATCGGCGTTTGATACTGGACCCTTTGCATCGCATAGCAGAAAATTGAGAAGTTACACTCCTAACAATATTAGATTTAGGAGACTACCAAACTGAACTTTGACAAACCATATTACGACAAGATTTTATTTCGACAATACGGAACTCCGACATGTCTTTTTTTCGACAATACCTACTTTAGTTCGAAATACCTGAAGTCCGACACTACTGAGTGTCTATCAGCGATACTGATGATGGAAAAGGCAAAAATGTATAGGACTATCAAAGAGCTCATGTCAATCCTGTTGAAAGTCGTTGTAGAAATACGAAACGATTTGGAAGCGATTGTCACTTGTCTAGGCGTCATACGAAATGATGCATCAATTATCAATGATAGACAATATCTTAATCGTCATCCGTTATAAATGGGTAAAATATGTGTGTGTGTGTGTTCAAACTAGCCACCATTCGTCATTCACGAGTTGTATGTAATATTGAACGAGGCTATAAATATTTCCATTAAAAAACTTGATAATTTAGATATTTGATGGGCTTACATAGCTGCATAGTCACGTTCGTTGATGTTCTATTAGTACAACGCCTACAACAGAGATGGAATAGTCTCGATCTAATACACACCAGATTGCGCATCAGATATCTAAGCTGCCGGTGGACCGTGCTCGATTATATTATCATATGGTAATCGAATCTGGTAATGCCTAGCTCTGTCCAGCTGCTGCTTACTGTACATGTTTGATTCAGCTGAGGTTAAAACAAGAAAAAATGCGACAGTGTATCCTTTCAAATTTAGATAGTTTGTAATGATGTGATAACATTCTGCCATGTCTAACAGTCGCAAGGGCTACTACTGAGCAGGAGGTCCTGAGGGCCTAGACAAGTGACAATCGCTTCGAAAGCGTTTCGTATTTCTACAACGACTTTCAACAGGATTGACATAAGTTGTCCTATACATTTTTGCCTTTTCCATCATCGTTATCGCTGATAGAATGTCACTTTGTCTAGGGCCTCTGGGTTCGATTCCCAGGTTGGGCAAGGTGTTTTTGAGTCTTTCTCTGTAGCAGGGTCTGGATTTGTGCTCACTTGATGACAATAAAGCTCACACAGGACTTTAATATAACTGACGAAGTGTGGGTGTACTATAGGCACGCCTTTGCCTAACCCTTCGGTGATTACAGGTGCGATGTTATGACAATGAACATGCTGCATACCATACAAAAATGTAATAAGGCTTAAAGCCTCCACCGTATGTATTACTGTCATTATCAATTCACCACCATTTTGTAAGATTCTCATGTAAGTAAGTCTATGAATGTACCTAGTTCCTTTCGAAGAGGCGGCATTCAGTGTAAAATAAAACATGTCTATGTAAGATTAAAGTCTATTTCAGGAACTACGGAGATAACACTGAATCGAAGACCTTACCCAAAGGTAATCTTGTAGACATAATCCTAGATAGAATTCATGATTGCTGTCACAAACTCCCAATTCTCTATTAGCAGCATGTTCCATTAAGGGGGATACGCTAAGGTAACCCGCGAAATTCAAATTTTCTTACGTTTTTTGCAATTTGCAGCTCAGTGTCAGGTTGTATGTTGATTAAAATATGATTCGCGACCATAACAAATTATGATTTTACAGAATTCTGATCATTAGAATCAGCAATACAAATCCATAAGTTAGAATAACTGCCAAATGTCATGATTTCATGTAATAGTCATTCAATACACTTATATGAACTCAGAGAGTTGACTTGGTGATTCTTATGTTAATAATTCTGTAAAATCTGAAAATTGTTACAGTCGCAAATCATATTTTAATTAACATACAACCTGAGACCTGCAAATTGCAAAAAACGTAAGAAAATTTGAATTTCGTGGGCTACCCAAACTTTCGCCTTATCACATATATCCTTATGCTTCCGAATTTTTTCCGTGGTCCTTCTGTACGCATCCTCATTGTCATACCGGTCCTTCCTCAACCCATCCGTCCGTCCCTTCGTCAACTAGACACGTGACGTAAATACAAGTACTTCTATTTATACATGGATTTTATTTTCTATTATTTAACTGTCCAATATATTGTCCGTTTTTCTTTGAATCTAATGTGGGTCTGGAGTCAAAGCTTTTCGTGAATTTCCGTAGTAGGAAAAGTAGTCGGGCGCATGCTGATGTGGGTTTCTTTATGTTAAGAAAATAATAGGATGAAGAAAGATGCAAAGTGAATCTTTGTAGTGATTCTGTAAGAATAGGAAAATGTGATGTATTGCAAAAGGGGAAACTACGTATCCTCACACGTTTCAGAACTTAGAAAGAAAGAAATAAAGAAAAATGTTTTATTTGGGACATGCACAGGAAATAAAACAATAAAAACAAACATTAAAACTAACAAAATAAAAAAAAAGCAATAAAAATTAATAAAAAAAATGCACGGTTGATGGCAATAGGCTCGCCCCCTATTATATGGGACTTGAACATAACTGGCGAAATGTGGGAGTACCTACTATAGATACAATTCTCCTAACCCTTTTCCTAATCAAAATATTTATAACTCTAACGTAATATGTACAAACTTTGTTACATAAATACACCATCTCAGACAGTTTACAATACCCACACAATCCTACCTAAAACCAATATCGAGTCTAGCCATATTTTATTAAAACTTATGTTATGTTAAAAATCATAATATTTATAACTCTAACGTAATATGTACAAACTTTGTTACATAAATACACCATCTCAGACAGTTTACAATACCCACACAATCCTATCTAAAACCAATATCGAGTCTAGCCATATTTTATTAAAACTAATCTTATAGAAAAAATACAATAAAACTATACTTTTGTTCTCAGTCTACAATCAGGAGGAGAGTCGACTCAATTAGCCAGCGAGCTCGAATACGCTCAAATAGGCCCCCGGGTGAGCTGAGCAAGGGGAAGACGGGGTATGCTCCTATAACGAGCGAGTGTCGAGAATATCTTTAGACAGAGTAGTGAATGTAATGCAATATTCAGTGGCGAGTAAATGTAGTGGCTAGGCTTACTCGTCTGGCTAGCGAGTTCGATTACTCTTTTCCATAGAGTTAGTAGAATATGCAAGTGTGTAGTGTGATCAGTGCTAGATTCAGGGAAACCATCTATTAAGGAAATGACGGCCATGCAAGAAATAACTGTGCTTCGTTTCAAATTATAACACTCAAGTCAGGTCCTTTGTGGTGTGGGATCTCCTCACGCAGGATCATAAGACCAATACCCAGAAACCTTTACAAAATTTAATTTTTTAATGAAACATAATGGAACCACTCCGTGGCTGTACGTCAGAAATACAGTCTTGCATAAAGCTTATAGACTAAATTAACCTTCCCGCTTTCAGCCGAAACCTAGCCCATTATCCACGTATGACGGGTAAGATCGTGTGAAGTGTCTAGGGAATTTTAAAGCGATGTAATCCCGCACGCGAAGCGCCAAAGGTGTTCATAGTGTTTCAAGGATCAGCTGTAGGTAGGTACCTCCTGATTCTCTAAGGTTAATTATAATGGTAGAAGCGAAGTTCCTATTACAAAGTTTATGCTTAAATGCGAGACTTAAATAGATGGAGTTTATATGACAGATTTATTGCAGAGTGTATTAGGGAGTGCTTTGTGATAATTTGGGTACCAGCTGTTAAGTAGAGGGTGTTATAAGGGGTGTGTGGAATATAGTAGTTTCATTGAGTGATATTGTTAGACGGGTTGTTGCACTGAAATACAACTAAAACTAAAGCGTTTGCAAGTCAATGATGTATGTACTATAGAGCTACCGTTTACCGGGTAATTTGTCTTTCATTGACTTGAATGTGCCTTGGCGGCTGGGAATGTCATGCTCACTCAAATATCTCGCTGATGGTGGCGCGTGTGTTGGATCATTTAGCTCCATTAAAAATGGTTGTGCTGAATGGTGCTGATCCATGAGTCATGTTCCTGAACGGGTGCCGTCAGTTGTGACTGGTCATCTCTTAGCTGCCAAGGCTTATTTTTTTTGTTTTTATATTATAATTGCGGACGCTTTTAACGTGCTTTCTACATTGTTGTCACATGTATAATTTCAACATTTATGATGTAACCAATTTTTTGTATCATTTTTTATTTTATTTAAAAGAGTTTCCGTGGTGTTTCTTGCCCTTTCTTCTCCATAGGTACCTACTACGCTTTGGAATGGGCAACTAGCTTCGGTCGGTCTGACTGGCCGACTCCTTGACAGTTCAAAAGTGCCTGTAAATGGTTTAATTGAAATAAATGCTTTGAGTTTGAGTTTGAGTCAAGTAAATGCATAAAATATTTCCTTCAGGTAACCAACTCAATTTTCATCAACTTCCTCTATTTTATTCAGGATTACATCAACACTAACACTCTACCCATAGGTACAAACTAACACCTCAAAAACCCGTTTCCAATTTTTTTCGCAAACGAAAATCAAACCGAGCAATGTGAGCCGGCAGCGTACAACCGGTTTACACTAGTCGCGAACGGTGATAGTCCAAAGCCAATCAACACGGTTGATCCGGCTGCCGATATCGATCCGAAACCCCGTTGAAACATATCGCCCCCGTGTATTGTACTAATCGAAAGTGCCGGTTGATTTGTGCACTGCATTGGAGGGTTCATTTTTTGAAAAAAGAAACTGTTTTTGCGTTGAGTTTTGCAAGCACGCATGGTTTCGTTGTACCCCATGTGCTGTGCATTCAGGAATGAAATGAGAAGCATTCCCGGCTGATGGTAAAAGCTGTGTTTTAATTGACTAATTACATGGCAGTAAAATTCATGTGGGGCGTTGCAGAGCTTCACAATTTTGCGTATTCAGATAAATGGGAACTCCATTATTACTACATGAAGTTCATTATCATTTATGAAAGTGGAGAGCTTATTTAATTATTAAAAACTTCGTGCCTCGTAAAGTTTGCACATTAATGACGGAAAATTTAAGTACTATTTTGAATTACTTACTAAAATAAAATAAGATAGGATGTGGATCATAATGACAGATACTAATTCAGAGACATCAAATTCTGAAATCTTCACCAATTCCCTCAATTTGTCGCGACACATACGGAACACGAAAAACTAGATAACCATCTATCCCCGAAATCAGTGAAGACACATCGCTACAGTAAATCTTGCAAAATCTTTTCGACGTAACGGATAAAATTACCAGGCGAGCAGAGTGTCACAAGAGGACACTTACTAAGAGCCAGTGAATATCGTAAATCTCCTGCGACCTACTATTGTCCTAGTACTTTCTATTTTACTTTGGAGGTCAAAGCTGAGAGCATTATTTTAGTCTTTAGGCGTTTTCGAGGCCTTTTAATCGATTTACAAAGTGATGTAGGTTCTGTGAAAAGGAGATAGAAATTTAAGTAAAATTTATATTTGGATTAACGGAGTTTTATGTGGTGAGTGTTTACGAGAGATATAGGGGCGTGCATAGCTAGGAATAAATGCTTGAGATAAATCAATTAACGAAGAGTATCATTCAAATGATGGTTCCAAAACACCGCAATCCTTAACGAATATTATAGATACGAAAGTGAGTTTGTATGTTTGTTTGATTTGGGTTAGAACATAGAAAACTTTTTATCCTGATATTTCCACGGGATCGAGACTTATGCGGGTGAAACCACGGGGCAAAGCTAGTTACCCATTAAAATACCGTCAGCAAAAAGAACTTAGTATACTTTTCATCTTGGACCGCAGGCGATGTTGCGGGCAACGGCTAGTAAAGAATAATGAGTATCTAACAATTCTGCAGCATGTCAAACGCTTAACCTATTTTGCAGTCATGAACTATTGTTAGAAAAACTTATTCCTTCAGATAATTCATACATCAAAGTCTATAAAATAACAAGACGTTTGTTATGTTATACGCTTGAGTATCCAATGGTAAGAGCTCTCACTTGACGGAACTATAGTCGCTCAAGAGGCTAGACGGAGTCGTTTGAGCTCAGTGCGGTCGCGAAGTATGCCGTATGATGTAGGTAGCCCTTAAATCACTCTTATGTGATCTGAGGGCTTTGTTTTTTGCCCAATTATGCCTTTGAAGGCCTGCTGTGTGGTTGAAGTGCCTTTGAGAATTTTCGGTGTTATTTGTCTGTAGAATATAAGTCGGTGACTACCGAGATTACGACTAATAATAGAAAAGTATGGAGGAAAAATATATGTTGCGCCGACCCCAAATAAATTGAGCAGAATGATGATTTTTCTACAGAATATCTTTTGTTTTTAATTTATAAAACTATTAGCTGCGCCCCGCGGTTTCACCCGCGTTAAGTCTCGATTCCGTGGGAATATCGGAATAAAAAGATCCTATGTCCTATTCCAGGTCATGGTCTACCCCTGTGCCAATTTCCATACAAATTCGTTCAGCCGTTTTAGCGTGAAAGCGTAACAAAAAACTCACTTTCGCTTTTATAATAGGTACTAGTTAGGATTTTTGCATGTATTCTGGGTTTCAATTTTGTAGGTACCTAGTGTAGCTTTTCATTTATAAGTACGCATGAAAGATTTAATGTAGTGGAAAATGTGAAGAGCAATCCCTGTAATGCTATATTGAAGGATACAGAACCTTAACCCTACATTCAAGGAAGGCTATGAATAATCCATTTCAATGATGATTGACAATAGACAAGGGTTGAAATACCCCCGACGTTATTTCGACATTATATTACTTTTATATCCAAAAAAAGCTAAAGATTTGAGAAACTGAAAATCTTTAGTTTTGTATGTCATGAGATACAATACATTTCACCTTTCATTTGATTCAAGGGAGCACAGCATGTATAAACCGTGGTTGGTTGAGACACGACACCATAATCTATTATATTCTTATATAAATAATAATAAATAAATATTACCATAAATTGTGAGCTCATGCCGCCTGTGATACAGATTTATCCTAGTACTTACAAGCATCTAACATTACAATACCTTTATAAATTATTTCTAAGATTTTATGTTAATAATATTTTACCAAAATAAAATACTGAATAAATATTTTATTATTTATTATTACATTACAGATATTTAGTTATTAAAGCAGGAAATGTAAAATAATATACCCAAGTTGGAGCAAATTTAACAGTTGACAATTAGGGGAAACAAGTTGCAAAATGCCTGTAGGGATAATTGCAAACATATACAAAGACACATCGACGAGAATCTTAGCACCATCGACACGGCGAAACAGATAAAGTTTTCCGCACAAACCTTCACATCTGTCGACCCCTTTGTTCCACAATTATAACAGAATAGGCAGAGCCCGGGGGGCGACACTTGGCCGTTATTAACTTGGGGTCCCGGCACGTGACGAATTCAGCGCGATTATGAAACTTGGCGAGCTTGGCAACTTGTGTTCCGAAGCGAGCTTTAGTATATTTGCTTCTACGTAACTCTCGACGAATCAGTTTACTAGGCGTGCATGAGTTTACAAGAGGTAGTTTGCAAACCGACGATTTAGTACTAATGCGTTCTGCGAAAGATCTGGCTGGGGATCGTGAAAACAGCTGATGTTAAGGTATAGAAGTCGTTTAGGGGATTCCTCGTGCCTTAGTAGTAAGTACTAGTTAGTGACCTATGAAAAGAAAAAGTGTTCTTTAAGATGAAATCCTTATCCGAAATATCCTATCTATAACTTTAACTATCCATATCCATACTTATAATTATAAATTCGAAAGTTACTCTATCTGACGGCTGAAATTTGACACATGGATAGACCATGACCTGGATACGATACTTTTTGTCCCATTATTCCCACGGGATTCAGACTTACACCGGTGAAACCGCGGGGTTCCAGTTTAGTATAAGGATGAAAATAAAGCCAGAAAATAGTAATTTAAATTCTAACAACCACGTAACATAACTTAACTACGTAACATTTAAAATGAAAAAAAAAAAAACCATTTACAAAAAGATCCAAATTAAACCTCAGGCATAAAATACTCACTTGAAAGTAGAAACAAACATGGAAAGCATACATCAGAACTAAAATATTATTAATAACAGTCTCTAGCGGTATTTTCCATGTCAAAGGGATCAGTTAATTGATTTCTGTGGGCATAGTTACGACATATCTCATTAAGTATGTCGTAATGGATAAGTCGTGTGACAAATCTAATAATATTTCATCATTAATGGATATCATATACATTTTCGGCAGGGCTGGATTTGGCACTGCAGTTTGCTGCTTTATTTCGCACAGGTATTGATTTGACAAGTGACATGTCATAATAAATACCCTGTAAAATAAAAACCACTTTTATTAAACATTAGCTGACCCGACAGCCGTTGTCCTGTCAAAATTTCAATAATTCATAGAAAAATTCCTTAGAAAATGCACTTTTATTTTTCGAATTTTGCATCTTTCTTTCAAATTTTTCTTTCCGTAAGAACCTGTTCCGGCCTACAAAGAACATTTAAAAAAAATCGCAGTCGGTCCAGCTGTTCTGAAGTTATACGCGTACTAACGAATACCGTTTCATTATTACATATTATTTAGATAAGATATAGCTCTTAGCTTAAAAGTTCTTTATTGTAATTTGATAAGATGTATATAGCCTATGCCTATGGTATTAAGTCCGCCTCTGTACATTTGTGTGCTTAAAGTATTAAATAAATAAATAAATAGCACATAAAATTATCAAGAATACATTTTGATTGTAAAAGACATCAACGACTGTCGTTAACAAGACCTGTTTTCCCCAAAGGGTTAGGCAGAGGTGTTTACTATTTCCTTTCCTTTATTTTTAGAAAAAGTAATAATCTAAATAACAAGCCCATCTTCTACTTAAAAGTTTATAACACTATCAAATTCCACTTTAAAGTAAAACAAGGGTGACAGCGCACTCAAATTCCAGCCGGAGCATACCAAAATCCATCCCTGCACCGAGTTATACGTGTCCTTTCATATTTTCCCTTACGCTTAATAACTGGGAATTCCGTGTACATTACAAAGATGACAGCTCCCTCCGTATCTCCGTCATTACTTTTCTTTTTCTCGGGCGTAGCTCGGAGGTACAAATTAATCTTTCCTACTATAGAGCCTTGTAAGTGGCAGTTCTCTTCTGTGAGACCATTGTGTTTGAAATTTCCATGGAGTTCTGAGTGCGATGGGAATTTATTTGTTGATTGTTTGCTCGAGTTGATTGTTACGGTGATCGAAGGCGTTTTGTATTGGTAGGTCGGTTATTGACGCCATATTTTTCCGATATGCGATATTTGGTTGGTAAACGCTTTTGGTTACATAAACCTACACTTCAATGGCTGGTCTATTCTATTCTATTTTTATCTATGGCAATGGTGCCGATGTCGACAATTCTGCCAATGTCAGATGTGCAATGAGAAAAAGTGCGAAGGAGGGAAAAACACAAAAAAAAAGAGATATTAAATTTAAAAAGAAAAACAATGGCTGGTCAACTGGACATTGAAACAGTTCAATGTCAAAAAATTGATGGATATAAACGTATATTCACAATGTTGGTGTTGTGTTACTAGGTAGTCTTCACAAGATTTAGTTACATCGACTATCTTGCCTACATGATCGATAGAAAAACTTCAGTTTCCACAAACATTGATTGCCGACTTTACGTAGAAGGTTTTTAGAACCATTTTTCCGTGATGCACATACCAAAGAGCAGCCTGCAAGAAATAGCCTGAAATGCCTAGAGATTCTCACATAGGTTGTAAAACAGAACAGTTTACAGGCCAGTCCACCGAATACTTTAATTTATTCAGTTAACCGGGTGCAGTCTGGCTCGCGTTTAATTGTTATTGCTAGCAGGCTACACCGCGTTTTGGAATTTTAATTAAATTAATATTTTTAGTTTGTGAGTTGGATGAGTCTCTCTGTCTGGTTTTTCAACAAGTGAAATACGTGATTTAGTTGTCCTAGCTGATTCATGGTCTCTTTGGCTCGAATGAACAATATCAGATAATAATGTTTCGTTTATAGGAAAAAATTCCCAGTAAAATCAAAACTTCAGAAGGTCTAACTGTCACATAGACCTTGTCGTTTTCAACCTTAGGGTAAAACAATTCTATGGTCGACTATACATAATAATATGTTAAAAATACTTATAGGTACCGTAGCTACGTCCATATAAAAGTGCGTGTCAAGATAAAAACGGATCATTTTCGGTATTGATACATCCATTTTGGGTAAATCAGTACCTAATAATCTCTCCTCCTCAATTCGATATTCAATCTATTTGTAACCGATACAATTTATCATCCAAATTCAATTTACTATTTCTATTACTATCTACTATTCTAGTAATATTGTCGAATAAGATATTTTATTATTGGTTGCTTGGGTATATTTTGACCGAAATCGCTGTATTGCGCCTTAAGTACGTGCGTGGCGCGACGGGGGAGCAGTGCAGGCCGCTCATTCGTCAACGCTCACGCGCTCGCGTCCCACACCGCGCGTTCCTGAGGTGCGGTGCCGCGGTTCCAGTCAAACTATAGTAACGATATGGAAGAGCCTGTAATTTTCCTAAAGGGTTGGTACTGAGTTCAAAGGGTGCAATAGTGCATGTAGTCACATGTTGCTAACCCATTGGCTTTAAGCCTATGCAACCTCATTGAAGCAAATTAAAAGCTACGTGTTGGCAATTTATAGGATAACCCTAGGTAATCAATGGTCAATCACCACAAATGATTTAAGCCCATCGGTGGGTAAAAAACCGCGGGGCGCAGCTACCCAGTTACCCATAAAAATATCATCAACAAAAAGTAATAATCAAAGGCAACACTAATCTATCCATTCCATCAAACGCAAAAATCTAATAAAAAACAAACTTTAGTAACCAGATCAAAAGTTAGATTAACATCAAAATTGCGAGCCGTAAAACTAAGGGTCAGAACTTATTACGTTGTATAATTCTCGGGCCATAAAACGGGCGGGAACTAAAACCTTATCTAATTAGTATCGACGGGCGTCATGTCACGTGGCTGGGATAGGACGCGACGTAAATCCGAGCCGCAAACTGTACGTGATATAATGTTTGTGGGTCCATTAAATTCTGCGATTATACCTACTAAAGAAAAGGACTATGTTTAATGTTGCAGGTGATAAGCACGTCATTGTTGAATATATTAGGACTTATTTACTACGATTGTTTTTATAATGTGTAGGTACTTTACGAAGATTATTAAGGGCGAATTCGACCAAACTTTTACAATTAGTATAAGTAAGCGAATATTTTTTAATATATAAAACCTGTCAGATGTCAATTTTATTCCACGGATAAAATATATCTGGCTTAGGTTAAATCAGTCCTTAGAAATAAGGACGAGAATTATAAGCATCATTTTTTTTTGCGTTTAGTGACTAATCTGGTGTCAGAGATTTTATGCCGCCCCATGCCTCTGACTTGGCTTCACTAGCCGTCGAAAAATATCTCTCAGGCATGCCGGTTTCCTCATGATGTTTTCCTTCACCGTTTTTGAAGCAAGTGATAATTATATAATCCGCACATGAATTTGAAAAGTCAGAGGTGCGTGTCTTGGGCTACCAAGTCATAAGTCTCGATTTCGAAACAGAAGATCTTTGAATTGGCCGCCCGACGGTCATAACACTAGGGTATCATTGCTCATAAGAGCTATCACTATGTCACTGTTGAGACACAAGCCTCTGTATGAGAAGGAACCAAACAACGAAGAAAAAAAACCAATTATATGAGAAAGCAATACACCATCAGGAATAACTGGGTAGGTAGCCTTAAATTAATACAAAAAGAAAAAAAAAATAATTTGCTAAAATGAACAAGTAACATACACGAACCTCATACAATAAAAACACAAAACATTAATTAGTTCCGTCTCAACTCTCGTAGAAAAGTTGATAAATTCCTTTAGTCTTCCACACCAGAGGAAATTAGTACTATAAAAGGTAAATCCAAGGCTAGCCAAGCAAGTTCCTAAAGGTGTACTCACACGGACAATTTTGTTAGCATTTATTCCCCAGTCTATTTATTGGAGTTTTCTAAAAAATGTCTTCAACTAGCTATGCCCCGCGGTTTCATCCGCGTAAGTCTCGATTCCGTAAGAATATCGGGATAAAAAGTATCCTATGTCCTATTCCAAGTCATGGTCTACCCATGTGCCAAATTTCATCTAAATCCGTTCAGCTGTTTTAGCATGAAAGCGTAACAAACAAATAAACAAACATTATAGTTAGGATAGGATTACATTGTACCAGAGATTCAGGGAGAAACTACAGAATGCCATCTACTACGATCATTACATACTCCTTTTGCCTCGTTTACGTTCATCTGGTCATACGCACGCAGGTTGCGAGTAGTACGCACCTGACCTTTCTGAAGAACATCACCAATAAGGTCACTATGTTTCACATAACTGTATTACTTACTGATGGACGTATTACACACCCAGTATAACTTTTTATAGCTTATTTCATCACCACTGCTCTCAAAACGGTGAAGGAAAACATCGTGAGGGAACCGACATGTCTAGAGCCAAAAATTCGAAGATATGTGACATCCACTAACTCGTACAGGGCCCGCGATGTGGATTACGGCCCAGTCCCTCTCAAAAAGAGGAGGCCGGTGACCCAGCAGTGGGAACATGATAGGCTGATTATGATGATGATACCTACTGGTGTCTAGCAAGAATTTCTGCATGGTGATAGTGAAGGAAATTGCTTGATGTGAAAAAATACAATAGACGTAGATATATTTAGTAACCTATTCCGCTTAACTATTCCTTAAGAGTCATAAAAAACCATGTAAGTAATCGACACGAGTTTCAAACTCTCAACGAGGCATCCTCAAGATGACGATTGACTTGTTGCGAACCCGAACACTACAAATGTTGCCAAGCTGATCGCCGGATGCAGAGTGACAACACGTCGTTTTCGGGTTCCCGACATATTTGACCAATATTACCCCCCAGAATTCAGCAATATCATTCGCCCGTGTAAGCTCACCTTAACTCGTATTTCAAAGTAGATATTTGCTTCTGTAGGTCGATATTTATTTAAGCTGTGGAAGCTAGTGAGCTGGATAGTTAGAGGAGGTAGTAGTAAGAAGCTGTGGGTGAAACGGGCGTAATTGAACCACCAGTGTATTTTTAGTGCCGTCGTATTTTGTTAAAGCAAAAATTATCGACGTTCGTGGAAATTTTTTAGTTATCGTCGGGAAATTAAAGTACGAAAATTGTGCATTTGCAATATTATAAAAAATGGATTCATCGCTTCTCGTTACCTATGGTTGCCGATGTTATAACAGGGATTACAATTGTAAGTGAATACAGGGTTATAATTTACTAAAAGTTCAACAGCAACATGTGCCAAATTATTTTCGGAACAAAAACCACAAACGCTGCCTAAACAGACCACATGCACGAACATATTGTAAGACCCTTTTAAAGCATAATGAATACTTAATCATTAGAGAGCGAAATACCATCAAATTTAGCGTTATGCGACCGAAAAACAGGTAAAAACCATAGGCGGTCGTCGCGACGTACCAACGCTCATTAGTAAGGTCTGAACCTCAGAACCCTAACAAAACCGAAACAATTTCACAAATTTGTCATCGCCACGGGATTACAAAGCACTGCTCCATTTTCGTCGGACCTTTAGTAATTAACCCAAACACTTTGTCATAGAAATTTATTCGGGGGCCAATTACCATCGTTTGTTGTGGTATAGGTCCATTTTTCCCCGCTCCACTATTTTGCGTTTGCTTTTTGACTGTTTGTCGTGGTGAAGACTTTTTATGCTATCCTTAATTTTTATTCTGTTTGGTAATATCATTCACTAGAAATGCTACTTTTCCACTAATTCATAATTAGCCTATAATGTTCCCACTGCTGGGACACAAGCCTGAGGGAATGGGCCGTATTCCAGCACGCGAGCCCAGTGCTGGTTAGCAGATGTCACTTGTTTTCGAATTTTTTGGTTCTAGGACATGCCGGGTTTCCTCACAATATTTTCCTTTACCGTTTTGAGAGCAGTGGTGATGAAACAAAATAAACAGAGTCTAGGTTCGAACCTACCCACTTACATAACTCGTAAGTTGCTGCCGTTACCACTGGGCGACCACTGCTCCGTCCTTCCCACTAAATTAAGCTTTGATATTATATTAGAATTGTTAACTTATTAACTTTTATTTCACAAAGATACTTATAAATTACATTTTTATATATTAGAATATAAAAACATTTATAAATATAAAAAAGTAGCCCACCGGTATCGGGAACAGGGTCCAAGCTACTGGCGTCCAGGGCTCCAGAGAGAGGAACCTCCTAACAATACGGGCCGTGTCCAGGAGTACCGCTTTCTGAATCAAGCCCTTAATCCAGCTACCCAACGAGAGCCTCCATAGGCGTTGGTCGAGGCTCTTGGCAATTAAGCCATTGGCTGATACGACTATCGGCACAATGATCGCAGAGTCCACATCCCACATGTCCACAACCTCGTGAGCCAAGTCAAGATACTTGATTAACTTATTATTTTTAAAATTGTTCATAATTCAAAACCAGAATTCTAAGAACGTAATATTAAACGAGTCATTATTACACAAATTACAAGAAACAAGAAACTGAATAACTCTTTGTTTTCGCGCGATATTAATATGAATCATCAACTCGAAACTTCCAAAGTGAAAATAATTATATGAATGAAAACGAAATACCTTGCATTTAAACTTCTCAAGTAATTAATAACGGTATTCCAAGTATTTCCAAGTAATTAATAAAATTTAGAAAGTTGAGAGTTTTAATAAGCCTCTGATATGAAAACACGGAGCTTGAGATTTTAGAATGAGGCCTATCAATGTGGAGCCATAAGAACAAATTGATGAATTTATACTTATGTGGTTATTTATTTATTATTTATTTATTTAAACTTTTCGCACAAAAAATGGTACAAAGGCGGACTTAATGCCTGAGGCATTCTCTACCAGTCAACCAAGGGTGGTGAAGAGATTAGATGGCAGGTGCTCTAATTGAGAGGAACAAAGAGAAAAAATATATAATATATCGTATTGCATTATAGATAAAACAGGTTTACTGTACATAAATAAGCTATAAACTTTTGATACATATACTTACATACATATTTACTATAATAAATACTTTATATATATATTATATATAAAACATACAAATTCAAGGGAGGTGATGACATGACTCTACTCTATTTATTTTGAAAAAAAAACTCCGCAGTTTCCGCTTAAATGCATAACGACTGGTGGCCGTCCTGATATCAAGAGGAAGCGCATTCCAAAGAAGAATGGACTGAATATGAAAAGAAGAATGAACAAAGTCAGAAGTATGAGACGGGCAGAGTAGGAGAAGATTGTTAGAAGAACGCAGAGTCTTAGTGATACAAGATAAGAAGGAGGAGTTGGAGAGTTGAGAACGGAGTAAAGCGTGCTCAAAGCACGCAAACTTCTTCTTTGGCGAATGGACATCCATTTGAGCTCAGACCTATAGCTCGACACATGGTCATATTTCCTAAGGTTATTCGTTATAACTAATTGATGAATAAGTGGTTATAACGAATGTAGACCACTTTGGTTGGACGGTTTGTTGCGAAGATCTAACAGTACATCTACAGTAGACAAGCATTTTTGTCTTGTTTAAAAGTTACGGTATCTCCTATTACTTCAAAAGGAAGTGTTGGTAGAGTAGAGTAGAAAGAGGGCCATCACATCTGCCTAGCCTTTTTCCAACTATGTTGGGGTCGGCTTCCAGTCTAACCGGATGCATCTGAATACCAGTATTTTACTTGGAGCGACTGCCTATCTGACCTACACAACCCAGTTGCTAGGTAACACGATACCCCTTGATAAGACTGGTTGTCAGACTTTCGGGCTTCTGACTACCCTTAACAACTGTCAAAAATCTACAAATGACAGCCGGGACCAACAGCTTAACGTGCTTTCTGAGCCACGAAGCGGTCTTGGTATGTAAAGATGGACACCCATCCACGGACCAACCGCGGCAAGCGTAGCTTAACTTGATCGATCGACCGGTACGGTTGTTAAAGTCCCTCGAAAAGGGTCTAATAAAATAATGATAAAAGCACAACAAGAGGATATGATTATCTAATAATTATAGTCTACCTACATACACAAAGTAATTTAAAAAACATTATTATGAAAGAAGTGTTAAAAATGTCTGGATAACAATTATGTTTCTAATCAATATCCGCCTGCAGCTTCGCCCGCACGGTATGTAGATAAAAATTAGCCTATGTTCTTCCCCAGGGTGCCATCTATCTCCTTGCCTTTTATCGAAATCCGTTCAGTGATTTAGGCGTGAAAAGGTAACATTTAGACAAACAGACAGTTACTTTCGAATTTATAATTATTATAATATAGTATGGATATTCTAATCAATATTTATATAAAATATTCATTCTATAGAACCAAAAACACATCCCGTTTGCATTTCTCACCTCAATTTCCATCTTTTACATGAATTCGATAACGTTTGGCAATCGTCCAAAACTTGATCAAACGCAATCTTTTGTTCTAAAATACATATTGAGCCTTTGTTTAGACATAAAGCCTATAAGATAAGATAAATAATATTAAATTCATACAACCGATTGGTAACTCAGAGGGGCTCGTGGCTAAGTAATAAGAAAACAGTCGCATGGGTTGATCAATGAATGGAGGGTGAATGACCATCTTAATATATCGAGACTCCTCCTTGCCGCGGAAAGCACGTTAAGTCGTTGGTCCCGGCTGTCATTCCTGGATCTTTGACAGTCTGCTGTTACGGGTCGTCAGAAGTCCGAAAGTCTGATTAACTAGTCTTACCAAAGCGTATCGTGTTAAGGCTCGTACATACTGGCGCGATTCGCCGCGCGACACGAATTTTAACAAAACAATTTCTGAGAAAACTTCACGGAGAACAATGCGGCGGCGTCGCGTCGCGCGGCAAGTCGTGCCAGTATGTAAGAGCCTTTACCCAGTAACTGGGTTGTGAAGGTCAGATAGACAGTCGCTCCATATAAATTACTGGTATTCTGCTGCATCCGGTTAGACTGGAATCCGACCGTAGCATAGTTGAGAAAAGGCTAAGCAGATTGATTGATTAACTTGGAAGAGATCTGTGCTATTAAGTGCCGACATTTGTATTAAAACGTTTCTTTAACTTTCAATTAAGTGAATCCCAAACATTTTTCTGTTAATTTATCGCTGCCAAAGTATTGAAAGGTCTACATTTTCATTTCAAATTCATTCGAGTCAGAGTAATAAATTATCAATTAGGGAACCGATAAATCTCCGGGGCCCCATTCAGCAATTGTACGTACTTTGACCTCCGATTTAATGGCCATCGACTTAATAACTTCAACTTTTTACAGAGCGGAGAACACTTTAACATGAATCCATATTCATGAAGGTTTCTTCTTGATGCCTTGGAGTTCTCTCGTTCAACACTGCGTTTTATTCAATTAATTCCCGATATCGACGTAGATCTTAACCGAACCACTCACCGCTCCCTTTTAAAAGGATCCCTGGTCTATGAATATTCTGCAAAGTACTTGAGCTAACAAGTCTTAGTAGGGAATTGTTGAATCGAAAGTATAACCTCAAGATCGCATTAAGAATGGTCGTGGAGTACAGCGATACATTAGAATATTATGGAAATTACGTTGTTACCGTGAATTCATCTCAAGGAGTTTTTAATATTACATGTTTTTATTCGCTTTTACGCGAGTTACTCAATACACCGGGGGTTTCTTAAGTATTGCTAAAATATTTCAGATAACAATGGCAGGAATAAAATATTTTGGGGAGATAAAAATGTACTAGAATCGAGCTGAAACCATATCAACTAAGTAGGTACTTATATTAGTAGGTACGTTAGAGCAAAATATTGGCTTTCACAAACTGTATTCATATTTTGTACTTTATTTACTTGACAACGCTATTTCCACAATAATTTTGTATAAAATAACACAACATTCACTCATCCAATGCTTTTGAACCACGATAAGTTATATGTATATAAGGTTTATCTTCTCATACACGAAATCTCTTAAGGGGTGATTGTACTCATCATTGTGAACAACTTTCACTATACTAACTTTCACACCTTATATAGATGAAAAAAATGTAATTGAATTTAAATTCAAATGTGTTCAACAACATCAAACGATATCAAGCGCTTTTTTTATAGATATTAAGATAAATAAAAAGAGATACCAAGAGACAGAAATATTTTTCGGCATCACCGAAAAGTTGACTGGAAGAGAATGCAAGACTCTGTACAACAATAGTATTGCATGAGAATTATAATAGGTACCCGAAAAACGAATCGCTTATTCTATGGCCTCAACAATAACACGATATGTCACAAACTTACAGCCACGGATCTGTAGTTGCAAAGTGCGAACAATCGGGGGAGAGCGTGTTGTAGGTAATAAAATATATAATTTACATAATTTATAGTGTTTACTCAGTGCGGCTGTCATGATACGAGCATGTGACGGTAGGGGGTGAGCAGATGCGAACTATCGCCGAGTTTCAGCCCAGTTCAAACCACAGGGGGAGTCTATTGCAATTTATGGGATATAATGTCAATCTTGTGGTGTATTTGAAACTGTATTCTAAGCAGTAGACAAAAAAATACGTTGAATTTTTTAGTTTGTTATTTTTTTTTGTATTTTTTCATTTTGTGTGAATATGAAATCCCATTTACATGATGCAAGTTTCTTGCCTGTGGCGTCCAATAAAAAGTCATTTGTAAACATAGTTTAGACGATGCAATTTGTTGCTTCAACTTATGGTATGAGACAGACAATTACATCATACCGTGTAAATAAATATGAACAGAAGGACCACCTTTAGAAAGCGAATCTATAAGGAACAGAAGCGAGTCTTCTATCTTGTGCATATAAAGTTCCATTTACACGATGCAAGTTTCTTGCCGGTGGCATCCAATAAAATTGAAGCAACAAATGACATCGCGAGGCGAAACTGACCTCTAAGTGTGATCATCACTGTATTACGTAACGTCTCTTACAATTATAATAAACGCTCATTCTATAGCCCAAATCAACATAATGCGCAGACTATCGCACAAAGTGCACACGATCCGTTTAATTTCTGCTCGCAGTGAAAACAGGAATCCGACTGTACTCGTAATAAACAAGTGATTAGCTTTTATTTATGTCGTCGACTGTACTGGATGTTAATGACTTGGAATATATTAGTGTGTTTTATTTTTGCTTATGTAATACGTTTTATTTTACTAGCGACTCGCTCCTGCTTCGCATGCTTTTTACAACTTGACAAAACAACTATATTTCTTAGTTATTTACATGTAACTAACGTATTATACACATAAACCTTCTGGAACAAATTCTCTAAACGATGGTGAACACCTCATCAAAATATGGTGTGGTTTAGAAGAACAGCGCGGACATACAGACAAACACGAAAAACGACTTTATTAATTTATAATTGTATAGATAATGAAAGTTTAAGAAAGTAATTTATTATTTTACTACATTATAATAAAGTATATATTTTAGTGATATTTAAGAGTTATCTTTGGGCAGTTGTCAAAAACAGATGTCTTGAGGTTGTGCAAAATTAACCGAATAAAATTAATTCCTCAGGATTCCACTTTGATTCCACCAAACACCCCCGTCCTATCTATCAATAGGTTTAATAATTGTACACAGAAACCTTCTGGAATAAATTCTCTAAATGCTGGTGAAAACCGCATCAAAATCCGTTGCGTAGTTTAGAAGAAAAACGCAGTCACACAAACAGACACGAAAAGTAACTTATATAAGCAGATAGATGACGAAGAGTGAGCATAATAATTAACTTCGGAACTACCATAATGGGAAGCTACAGTACCTATTGCCGAGTGTCATCTATATTTATAAAAATGAATCCCTATTTGCCTTGGTCACACCATCACGCGTGAACGGCTGAACGGATTTGGATGAAATTTGGCTCATCGGTAGACCATGAACTGGAAAAGGACATAGGATACCTTTTATCCCGATATTCCCACGGGATCGAGACTTATGCGAGTGAAACCGCGGGGCGCAGCTAGTAAGATATATTTTGTTAAAACAAGAAATTTCACGCGTACAAAGTCGCAGGCAAAGTTAGTGTATTTATAAAATATCTGTTTAGTCTTATTAAATAAAATACGCGTGAAGTTTAAATAGCTGCCAAAAACGCGTACATGATAAATTTTCATTAGCCTTGTTCTCGTAGACAGAACCGACCTTGAAAAAACTTTAATGAAAAAAAGCCTGTTCTTTTAGCAACGTAACAATAACTATTATTTTTCATTAAACCGTGACACGCATTGTATTCTTTATAAAGGCCTTTCTTTGCTGTTATTCTGATAATTTATTTAGAATGTAATCAGTTTGATTGCTCAATTCTTAGTCTAGGGCCTGAGGTAATAAAAGTAGGCTTTAGGTGGTAAAACTAGCCAGCAATTTATTAATTACTGGTTAAAATTTTCACAAAACACCGGCTAAATGCGAGTCGGACTCGCGCACGAAGGATTCCGTACCATTTTCTATAAAAAAACGGCAAAAAAATCACGTTTGTTGAATGGGAGCCCCCTTAAATATTTATTTTATTCTGTTTTTTAGTATGTGTTGTTATAGCGGCAACAGAAATACATCATCTGTGAAAATTTCAACTGTCTAACTATCACGGTTCATGAGATATAGCCTGGTGACGGACAGACAGCGGAGTCTTAGTAATAGGGTACCGTTTTACCCTTTGGGGTACGGAATCCTAAAAAAAGGCACGTGTCTCACCACCGGCGATTAACGAGTAACGAGTAAGGCTAGCGACTTAAAACGAGTTGAAGAGAAACGAACAGCGAGTACACGAAGAGTGATTACTCGCTGGTATGCGTACCAAGCGAGAGTCTCTCAGCGAGTGTTCTGCCCGCCAAGCGAGTGTTGGTGAGCGAGTACTCTCTCTGATATCTCTTTCCGCTGCAACGAACGATGTGAACGGACAGCTATAAACTATTAATAGTACCTGGGCGACTCAGCTCTGCTCAGGTGAAAATACGGAGAAAACGAATTTTCCTATGAGACCTAGCTAGATCCATTTTTCGCCACCGTAAACCCCTTTATTGCAACTTTCATTGAAATCGTTTGAGCCGTTTACAAGAAAGTGATTACAAATATATTAAAATATTGCTCATTTAATAGTATACAGGGTGTTAAAGAAATTGCGTGCCATAGCTTCAGGGTGAGTTTAGTATCGATAAAGGTACCCTTAAAAAATAAAAATAATATACCTTTAAAAAAAGTTTAAATAAACCCGAAAATTATCATAAGATGAACCTAATGTAGTACCTACTATTAAATAGCAATCGATTAGAATCTATAAAAAAAAAAAACCTTGAAATAAGTTTTTATTTTGTTTAAATGCTAATTAATAATTTCCTAGAGTTACTTACCTACTATCGAGATCTAAGTAATTAAAGCATTTGAACAAATAAAATAATTTGAATTAAGGTTGGTTTAACTAAATTACGTTGATCTTGCATTTTTTCCTGGTTTCCTTTATCGATACTGAACCTACCCCTAAGTTATGGCACGCAATTTCTTTAACACCCTGTATAGTATGATAGTTTGTATCTCTTTTACGTACACGTTTCTTGAGAGAAAATCGTTGTTATCTAATGGCTTCCTTGTCGGCGGTGGGACACGTGCCAAAGAGAGGTTCCTGTTATCATTATTAGTAAAGCCTAGTGCCTCACTGGTCTGGTGGTCACAAGCGCTACCTGATGAGCATCAGGTCCTGGAATGGGTTCGATTCCATTCCCAGGTCGGGCAAAGTATTATTGGGTTTTCCTATCTGGAATTTCTCAATAGCAGCCCGGAGTCTGGATTTGTGTCCGGTTGAAGGCAATAGGCTCGCTCCCTATTACAAAATGTGGGTGTACCTACTATAGGTACACCTCTGCCTATCACTTCGGGGAAACAAGGCGTGATGTTATATTTATGTTATTACTAAAGTTTTTTTCGCATGACATGAAAATAAATATCTTTTTTTCAACCTTAAAATATTGACCAATCACCACTATAGTTTTCAAACGTATTCGATCATTCATTTGGTTTCCCTTTCATTCAAGAACAGTAGGTACCACAACATTGTCAAGCAATTTATCATATACCTCGACTTACAAACCTACAGTGGCCAAGTGGCTATCATGTCTCTTTAATAGAGATTGGTGTAGGCAGGGAGGTTGACGTCCAAATTAATTTATTGTGCAAATATATTACTCTCGTAGTAGAGAAATGTGTTGGAACTTTGGGACATTGTATAAACAATGTTTGTGTACAAATGTTTGAACAAATGTTGTTCGACTAGCTTAGTAGTGAATACAAAGTTTAACTGCCCCATTGATCTCGTGGTCGCAAGCGCGACTGCTGACCGTGGAATGCTGGGTTCGATTCCCGGGTCGTCCAAAATGTTATTAGTTTTTCCATTACTTTCTTTTTTACTTGTAGTTACGTTGTGTTGTGTGCCCAGTCTGTGCTAAATAAATGTATTTTCTTTCTTTCTTTATTCCCAAAGAAACGTCTGTATGCAAATTTATTAAAAGCCGGTGTCGTTCCACCTCATATTACCACACAGATCGTCAATACAGCACCAATGATTGATTCTCCACAGCACGATAAATTTATTAATACCGTATATATAACCAACTCGACCGACAGACTACTACGAACAAACTTTTAATTGGAACAAAATCCCTGTACCAAAGGCGTTTTAATTAGGAAAATTTCCTATGAACAAGCGGACGATATAATTTCTATGCAAATCGAGCGTTTAACTTCGCATAACACAGTGCTGGGAACCGTTACTTCACAAGGAGGATACCGCAGTATATTTCTGAATTAATAAAATCCTAATTCATCAAGTTCTGCTGACGGATTATTAATAACTTCGTTTGTTTTGATAGCTTGTGGCTGTGCGGATGCAAGTGGAAACATGCTCGAGGGTGGGTATAGGTTAGGGTACAAATAAAATTAATGATTTTTTGGAGAATTGTACTGTTAGTAATATGAACCCTCCTTCTCCGGTATTCACCGGACCTAGAAGAACTAATAGCAAAATTACCTACATGTAATCAAAACAAAACTTTAGAAAAACCTTCACATAAAGGTGTGTCCAAAAATAAAGCGGTAATCATGCGCGGCTGCCGCGCTGTGATTGGATGACTGCCGCGCGCGAAAGCTTCTGTCGAACTGCCGCGCACAAAAAAAGTTTACCTAACTAGAGCGCGGCAGAAATGTGTCCTGCAAATGCCGCGTGTTGTTGTGGCGCTGTTGCAGCTCAATGTTTCCTTTAGAAAACAGTTGGTGAAGAGAAACATGTTGTCTGATCTTAGACTTGTTGGTTTGTTTTCATAGTTATTTATGTAGGTAAGGCATAGATATTACTACTACAGTCTCCGCGGGTGCCCGTACCCAGCATTTGCCCGCCGTATCTTAGGCAGTCTCAAACGCGCTGCCAACCTGCTCACTGATTTTTTTTACCACTAGGAGAAGAATATCAAAGTTATTTTATTAGTTCAATAAAACAACCAGACGGGTGTTGTGTCTGTTGGGCTACTGCTTGACGATTGATGATTGACGTTGTATAATAATGCTAGTCCCGCGGTAAACTTCGCTTGCGTGATGCAGGATTTTGCGTAACGTCAGTGTGCACGTAGTGCGTCTGTGGCATTGTAGATGTCACCACACGTTCTTATTAATTATGGTTCTACATCCATCACAATTCTACACTACAGACAAGTGAACTGTTAACACTGACAAAAGTCCCAGGTACACAGAATCAAATGTTATCCCACATCAATAAATGCCTCTGTTTACGTATAGATAATCAAATTAAGTTGGCAAACTATCGCACCACTCTGTGCATCCCTCGCTCAACGTTTGACAATTATTTTGATAATCAAATAATGTAGAACGGAACGTTATAATAACCTTTGGTATTTGTGTGTATTTTGTTAGTTACATTATCAGAAATTAACCCTCTCGATTTCGAACTATGATACTGTCATGCTCTCCTAAAATTAAAATAGATATCAATTCAAGATCTCATCCATAAAAGGCCACATTTGTAGTACGTCTTTATACAGGGTGGCGATTTGCTCACCAGCATCCGTCAAGGGGGTAGTTCTACCAGTCATACTAAACAACTTTTGTTATCAAAAACTTTCGCTAGGAACTCATACGATTCGTAAAAAAAAACTTTTCAATCATGCATCGAAATAGTCTGTCTACTGTTGTTTAAAGGAATTAATTTGTTTTTATTTTTTCACGAATCGGAGTATGAGTTCCATAGCGAAATTTGTTTAAAAGTATGGCGGGGAGAATCACCCCCTAGACGAATTCAGGTGACTAAATCGCCACTGTGTAAGTACACTTAGGTGTTTTACTGCTACAATTGACCATATCTAGAAACTTTGAAAACGTTGCAGTTCTCTGTTACCAAAAACTACACTGACAATTAATTTGTAACGAGATATGCACAGTTAGGGAAATTAATGATTAAGTAGAGTGACGGACTACCTCAATTAATTTATTAAGCAGATTGACAGACTACCTCAATTAGCCGTGTTATAACCATTTCATACGGCTGTCAAAGATTTGAAAGCAGTTGTGATTTGAATTAAAGGTGATAGTCAGTCTGACTTCAGTAGGTTTTTTTATGTGAGCATTTTCACAATTTCTACCTAGCCCAACATCATGCTTCTCAGAAATTGACCTCAAAAATTTAAGTTATGAATATCTTCGAAGGTCAACACTACTCAAATACAGAGACACGTGTATTTTATTCTAAATGATTGGTCTGCCACCCGCCTTAAAGTAAGTGCTTCTAAAAAAGCTTTGTGCTTCGTTCTCGGTGAGTGATAAAAGCCTTCGTAAGTATGTATTTAGGTTCCCGTGAATGGGGCAAGTAATTATGGGTGTACTTTTTACTAAAATATTAAGGAGAAAACGATTTTTTATTATTATTTTTATCTATTTTTTAATTACTTTGAAGGTCTTAAGAAATTGGAATAAAAATAAATAGATTTCTGAACATTTCCCAGAAAAAACGAAGTCTCTAACATTGTAATCAAACTGAAAAGTCACGGTTGTATTATATAAATTGAAGCCGCAAAAGCTCCGACTCCTAAGATACAGGTCTGCGTACCTAGTTTAGGAGCCCGGAAAGCTGACAATAATTTTAAAACTTGGTAGTACAACCCACTGTTTATATATGCTATGTACTGTGTTGTTGTTTTTATGTACTAATAATAAATAAATAAAAAAATAAAAAACACTGCTCGACCTATATTTTCGCCTCAAGTTTTTATTATTTCAGGAGAAAATACATTTTTAACAGAATTAATATGAAGCCTACCAGTAAAGTCATCAATAAAGGCTACAATTTAGAACCCTAAAACTCAATAAACAGGACTATTCAGCCGGGACAATCGAAAAGACAAAAGTGTCAAACTTCAAAAAGTTTTCATTCAACGCTCAATTAAATCGAACGACTCGCGAATCTATTCAACTCGGTACTCGATTGAATACCGATTGTAATCGACACCCGAGTAAATTGATAACTTGGGGAAAAGACCGCTCCTAATGAATATGCGATTGTGCTAAGAAAGTTAATATTGAAAATTAAGTCTAGGATTGGAGTTATCTCCAATCTATATTTGCATATCTACGGCAGACAATCTATTAATCTGAAAAGGAAAAGGTTGAAAGGGGATGAAATAGGTTTTAGCTGACTCATAATAGTTAAGATACTGTAAAGGTTGGATAGACTTTGGTTTTTTTTTTAAATGTTTCATGTAACAGCTCTAAATGTTTGTAGAACTTTTGCGTAATCGGCCAACTAGGTAGTTCAAGCTGAGTGGGTTTTACATGTTAGTTTTGTATCTGTAAACGCAAAAAAAATAAAAAAAAACAAAACATAATATGGGGCAGAGATAAAGGATAATGTACTTATCTCGAATAATTGCTGTCTCTTTCTTAAAAAATAAACAGGAGGTACCATAAAGCCTTCAGATATTATAGGACGTTGACCTTTGAATAAAATGTAGTTTCCTATCTGAGCGCATTTAGGTACCTATAGGCATTTCATAGGCGTCCTACTAGATATTATAAACAGTATTTCTAGTTTATCACAAGGAATCACACGAAATTTACGGACTGATAACTAAACTTTCAGATCTAACATTGACAATACAAAAGTTACTGTACCATTGGTTTAATTGAAATAAATGTTTTGAGTTTGAGTTTGAATGAACATGGATGACAAATAGCAAAATAATTAAATACCCACATTATTGTCAGTATAAAAGTCACTGTGCCATTGGTTTAATTGAAATAAATGTTTGAGTTTGAATGAACACCGATGACAAATACCAAAACAATTAAATACGTATATAAGTATGACTAATCAATAGCATAAATATAATTAGCCACACTTTAATGTTACAACCGTGCTCTATACAAATACTGGCAGACGTTCAAAGCGTAATTAGTCTATTATTGGTGCGGTGCGATCGACTGCTGCTGATTAATGGTGACGATTTAATTTAATTACTCGCGTTTATATTATTTAGAGAGTAGTGGTGACCCAGTAGTAACGGCCCCGACTGGCGCCTTACTTTGTGTAAATAATTTCATCACCACTGCTCTCAAAACGGTGAAGGACAACACATCGTGAGGAAATTGGCATGTTCTAGAATCAAAAATTCGAAGACATGTGGTATCTACGAATCCGCACTGGGCCTTGTGGTGGATTACAGCCCACAATTTGGAAGACAGGAGGCTTGGCTTCCAGCAGTGGGAATATTCTAGGCTGATTATAATATTGTTATTTACTTGTTGGGATGTTTTAGTGGCCTCTTGTGAAAGGGTAGCGCCATTGCCTATTTCGGCTAGTAAGCACTATCTTAGTTGAAGGATTTAGAGAGTAAACCCCCTTTTTTTACTTACTAACTAAAACCCACCCGTGTTCCTTCAGTTGCCTGTTAGTTGACAGAGCCAACGGTATCCCTTTCGGACTTACACCGACCCCGGCAGGCATCAGCTCTAGCGGAGCCCTTCAGTTGTGCAAAGTCACAAAAAAACAAAAATGCCTTTACAAGCCAAATAAACATGCATAGTAAGTAATTCTCAAAAACATGCGTATTTTGACTTAAGCCCAAGATATAATGGTCTGGAAAGTTTTCAGGCATGCACTATAATTGATATTCATGCAGTAGTCGTAGGGGGGGAACAGAGGTGGTGGGGCGGAAGTAATAAATCGAGTTTTGTTTGTTAGTGGCGTCCGATAGCATCGGGGGTGTTATAAATTGTAATAGGTGTATTTGTTTAGATTAATGACTGTGAAAGTGACTGAGGTAATGGGCGAGTTCCGTTGGGACAGGTGAATTTGAATAGGGGTTTTTCTTTCGACGGTTTACATGAACGGTTGTTGGGAAGTCGTTAGCTGTAGGAAATGATGAATCGCTTTGGAATTATAATTATGGCCTCCAAGGCAACTGTCATAACAAAATCAGCTAAATTGAGACAATGTACTAAATTATGTTTCCAATTTTTTCCTTAAAAGTAACTTTTTTATTAAATTGTTTAGAACTTACTCGATTTCTTGTTTAATTTCCGGGAAAATTATAAGCAATTAAACCAGTTTCATTTTTTTTCTAGGAAGCCACAAAAAATTAAAACCAGTCAATTCATGTTAGCTATACTATAGTCAAAATAACAGGAAAATCTGAGAGATGGCAACAGCGCCATTTTGCAGTTGTCATACAGCGATCAGAAATTTCTCTGGCAAGAGTAGTGTATACTCGTAGGTAAACACTTTCATATCATCATCATTTGCCCAGCCTTTTCCCAACCAAGTTGGGGTCGGCTTCCAGTCTTACCAGATGCAGTTAAATACCAGTATTTTACATGGAGCGACTGCCAGGAACTGTGTAATAAGATACCCCTTTGGCAAGACTGGTTGTCAGACTTTCGAGCTTCTGACGACCCGTAACGACTGTCAAAGATCCATAAATGACAGCCGGGACCAACGGCTTAACGTGCTTTCCGAGGCAGAGGAGTCTCGATATGTAAAGATGGTCACCCATCCACGGACCAGCCCCAGCAAGCGTAGCTTAACCAGATGGATCGACCCGTGCGGCTGTTATTACTTAGCCATGAGCTCCTCATAAACACTTTCATATGCATCGTTCAATTTAAGGCTCTTAGGAAGGTCTATGTACTTTCTGGATATAACTTTGTAAAAGTATGTGTAAAACTATCTAGTTGTTAGACAGTGTGCAATACCTTACGTAGTTTCTCGGGCACTCTGGATATTAATTTGTAAATGTATGAAAGAAGGACTAATCTACCACGAAAGATAAAACAAAACATTACCTACCCCACATAGAAAAATAAACGAAAAACCCGGTAATTCCTCGGAGCCAGTACAGAGCAATCTACTTGGGTATAATAGTTGAAAAGCGTCCATAGAGTGGTCAGGGCGAGCCAGACTATTTGAAATCACACTAACGAGATACTCGGTAAAGCTTTGAGTTAAAGAAATAGTCGCTACTCTGTCGAGGTGTGGTTTCGACTAGCTGGATTAAAATGGAGGTTAGAAAGATTTGTAAACCAATCCTAGCGAGTGAATTTCATCATTTAGGTTTTGATTTTGGTGTTTAAAATTGACAAAATATAGTACGCGGGCTAAGTGAAAATATAGCACGCGGGCGAGGTCGCAGGCGGGCTTTTGCGACTTCGCCCGCGTGGACCCTAATTCTTTTTCTAAAATAAAAATAGCTTAAGTTACTCCTTATAACATTAGCTATCTGCCAGTGAAAGTCCCGTCAAAATCGGTCAAGCAGTTTCGGAGGTTAGCTATCAGTTAAAACACCAGCTTTACCAAAAATACCCACGACCACAAAACACGACCCACAGTTTTAGAATTACACTCCACTGAAAATCTACAACCAATCCTAAGCCTGTATCTAAAAATGAAACACGAACCATCTGAGCAATATTTGGAAAGCAACTGACCAGAATACACATTCGGACAGAATTAAGGAGACGCAAAAAGACTGATCAAACATTTATAAGGGTAGAGGGGGAGCATTTTCCATGCTCATGGCAGAAAGGCTGAGTGCATCAGTTGTTTGAAGTGGCGCAACGGTTTTCAAAAAACGAATGTCGGAAATCGGATTGTATTGGGTAGTTCTTTGAAAAATTTCGAGTTGTTTACATCAATGTTGTTGCCGAATGATCTTGTAGTTGGTATGTAGGGGTATTTTAATTTACTGGTGCATATGATTATGTGATGCAGTATATAAATCAATTAATATTACAATAAACAATAAATAATGTTCCCACTGCTGGGATACAGGTCTCCTCTCTTCAAGAGGAAAAATAAAATGATTAAAAATTTATATTTAAAAAAAATAGTATTTTGTTTTTTTTTTCTTTTCTTTATTTCTTTAATGTGGGCTGTAATCTACCACGCGGGCCCAGCACACGTTGATAGATATCACACGTCTTCGAAATTCTGGTTCATGACATGTCTGGAACATGCCGGTTTCCTCACGATGTTTTCCTTCACTGTTCTTTAGAGGAGTGGTGATGAAATCTTTTACACAAAGTAAAGCGCTTTGTATAGGTTCGAATCTACGGCCTACAACCCGCAAGTCGGGGCCATTACCTCTGGGCCACCCTGCTCTCTTAGTGCTGAAACTGTTGTAATACGGGTTAAACTTCTTCTACAATGTGCTCAGATCCATATACCTGCATTATGAAATCTCACTTAGAGGTAAAAGTAACTTGAAGTTTTGGGAATTAACGACACGAAGAAACTTTCCACCGTTCAACAAAGCATATTGTAACAAGATAAAATTAACCTTAATAAAGTTTACACGCAAAATCTATAACATTATAGAAAGAAAAACCGTTTGAACACAGTATAAAAATTTCATCATACCGTTAACATGTCCAGTTGTATACGATACCCAACTGGGTCGAGCGAGCGTCACTTATTTCGTATGTATGAGACGAATGTCTGTGGAGGGCGTATTTAAAAGTAGACATTTGACTGGACCGGCCACCGACTGAATACTAAGATGAGTTGAGAGTTCACGTTTTCTCATATACCTATAGTAACTGGTAGTCGAAAACTATTTCATTTTTAACTAGTGAGCGTTCGCTTCGATCTTGTTAAAAAGTGGGGAATAAAACTGAACGGACATGTACATGCATCACATGGCTACATGTAGTTTGGTATGTATAAATAATCAGCCTATAATGTTCCCACTGCTGGGACACAGGCCTCCTCTCTTCGAGAGGGCTCTAATCTACCACGCGGGCCCAGTGCGGGTTGGTAGATGTCACATGTCTTCGAATTTTTTGATTTTTGGACATGCCGGTTTCCTCACGATGATTTCCTTCACCATTTTGATAGCCAGTGGTGATGAAATTATTTACACTAAGTAAAGCGCCAGCGGTAAAGCGCCAGCGCTAAGTAACCTAGTAAAGTAACCAAGTAAGTAGGTTCGACCTACCACACTGTATTTCGGGGCCACCACTGCTCCTGGTAGGCATGTATGTAAATGTTTTCCACATTAGAAAATTTAATAGAGAATACTATAGGACCTTTACTATCAGGATTGAAAAAAATAAATTCAAGTTCAAAGAAATGAATTCAGAAACATTTTACTTTGCAATTTTGTAGAGAATTACATGGAATTGAGATAGGGAATGAACCAGTTTATTTTATCAGAAAATTTCCAATTCTACGAGAGCAAAAATACAATCTGCGATAATAATCGTTGGCAAGCAAAACAATTTGAATTGGAAAAGTTAAATAAATAACATTAGTTGAGTTCAATTTATTTTTATTGGCGTTTTATTATTTGTGTAATTCAGCAATATTTTATGCAAAGCTTATTTTGATGGAGCACTGAATAAATTATGAATTTTACATTTTGGTGTTACCTATATTAAAATGTAATCCCTTTTGTTTATTTTAACTTTTAAAATGTATTGTTTTGTTTCGTATTAATTTATGATTTTGAATAATAGTCCACCAATTATTAAATACTTAAATTATTTAAACAAGCAAATTATGTACAACACCTAAGATGTAAACCTTAAAACTCATGACTGAATACCTAACCAAAAACAGAACCCTTCTGTTGAGCTTCGACACAATCAGGTGAAAAGTTGGATATTATTTTGCAAAGACAAAAAAATTGTTCAGATATTCAAAACTAGCATGCCATAATAGTATCTACTCAGATAACAAAACAGTAAGCACAAAGCCGACATTGTCATATTAAGCCCTCACAAGATCAGGCTAGGAGACTCTGCCATAATCTCCGAAACCATGCAAGATAACAAGACGCTAGCTAAAGCCTAGACGAGATTATGTTAGTATTTTAGTCAGCTGACGAATATTTTAGTACTAGACTAGATGCTTTTGTAGGCGAAATGCAAGGAGATATGCTATTTTGTTTCGTTTAACGATTCATAACAAACGTTGTTTTCTTTGTTTATTTTACGGGACTCTTCAGGACTGGGTTGTGTTATATTCTCCGTCTACCGTTTTTCCAATCATTAGATAAAAGCGATTTAAAAAAAGTGTAAAACTGATAGTACCTAACTGCGTTCGGTGGAAGGATTTGTTATTATCATCATTATAATCAGCCTACAGCAGTCCACTGCTGGACATAGGTTTCTCCAATTGTACGACATTCAGCTCGATTCTCGGCAACTCTTATCCAACTGCTATCAGCCAACCAGCGAAGAGCGTCGCTCCACCTAGCCTGAGGGCGTCCTACCTCACGTGATAATTATTATAATCGTTACGATATCCTTTCACCATAACTGGTACATCCAAAAAAAAAACCTACTGAGGGAATCCTCTCGAAACACAAAACACTAAATATTTACTTACTCCGTATTTATATTTAATTGACATAAAACATTTACAACAATAATGCGAGTCCTTCCCAAGGGCCGAACGAAAAATATTTTTCCTACATTTCCATTCATATCCGACCTCTTGCGAACAATGTAACAAATGTTCGACCACCCGAAAAAGCCACAAACAACATTACGGACATGAATTAATGAACAAAAAAAAAGAAACGCCAGAGTCCTATTCAACGAAAACCATCGGCTTACAAACGTCGGACCTTTTTAAAAATAATAATTCAAAACAAAGAATAAAATACGAAACAGAATGGACTCTCCATATTCTGGTCAGAATGGTAAAGACGGGCCCTCTAGAGAAATGTAAATAATTTAGAGAAGCGTCCTTTGAGTACCGGGTCCCATTAAATTCCTTCTGTTTGTTGGCCTAATTAGGTAAATTACTCCAGGGAATGTTTTTTCCTTGTATAAAAAAAGTTTTCGGAGAAATGAAAATCTCGGTCGTAGGTGTAAAATTATTATGGACACGCACGCTTGCTTTATTTTCTCGTTTTCCTCCTTACTTTATGAAAGCGTTTTTATCAGATATTATATCTGCTTGATTAAAACGTTACATTCCCTTTAGTTAATCCTTTGAGACAGGACATGAAAGACAGCATGAGGGATGTTAACGGGTAGTGGCCATAACTAGGTCGTTCTAGGGTTGAAATTGTTGTAGGGGTGAAATGTATGACAATAGGTCTCTTTGGCACTCGAAAGATATAAAGCTGAATGGCATGCTGGCCCATTAACGGTTACGAGTATGTCTGCCTTGAAAAAAAAATAAACATTATTTTGTAAATATTTGAGATTAAGAATCGAAATAACTCCACATCCACTATACGAAAGATGTCTCGTCCCAAGTTTGATAAATTGATGCATAAGGTTTAAAAGGATTTTGACAAGGCAGCCATAAAGCTACCAACGACTTTAAATCATGTCAAAAACAAACGAGAAATGTAGTTCATTGTAATCGTGAACAATACAAGAACACAAAACAGCTACATACCTACTATAAAGAATTACATTCGCATACTTCCAACAGTATTTTCTAAAAAAGCACGCCCAAAAGCACATTTTAATTTGTAAAAAAAGCAGGAAGGTATTCGTTCGTACGGTCTGAATTCCACAACTTTCCAGGCACACACACATAGGTAGGTACTTGAAAACAGAGCATTCTTACAGTCGTTGGGGTCATATCTTTTCAGAGTCTGTTGAGTGCGAGACAAATTAAAGAGAAGTCCTATTGCAGGGTGACTATGTCGTAAGGTCGAGTTGGGATAAAAAAAATAAAGCCTTGAATTTAATTTTAATATATCTTTTATCCGTGGAATAAAATTGTTGTCTGACAGTTTATGTATGGAAAAACTGACAAAAATTCAAAATTTATTCGCAGGATAAGACTTATACTCGGTGTAAAAGTTTGGTGAAATTCGTCCTTAGATACATTAATCACTGTTTTCTAATATTTACAACAAAAAAGGTAAGATTTTTGTGTCCGTGCTTTTGAAACCCATGTTGTACAATATTTTATACTCTAGCCCAGTGTCACCAAAACATTGTGCTACTGTGCATAAGCTTATTTCCAAGATTATGTTTTCAGTTAATATTCCTTTACGGGAAAATCGGAACATGAAATGGCAACACGCCATATTTCATGTGAAACTTTTAATATGGTAATTGAGGATCGCGTTTTATAATCAGACTGTTGTAATTACTTTTTAAAAAGGTCGTTTTATCAAGATGTTAATTACTAGAAATGGCGACGTATTAAAAACTACTGAAATATTACGGTAATAAAAACTACAAATAAAGTAATAAAGCGTTTTGATTTAATGTTTGAGCGTTTAAATCAAATTATATTCATTGTTTCTCTAAGTTTTACAAACGATGGATCATTTTATTTTATTACTAGAGATTTTGCACATAAAGTTACCGTGATATTATCATTGTACCATAAACTGATTTAACTACAATGGTAATCATTCGAGCTTAAGGAGGTAAATGTCAGTCGCTCAGTAAATCTGCCTAGCCTTTTCCAAACTATGTTGGGGTCGGCTTCCAGTCTAACCGGATGCAGCTGAATGGCAGTCGCTCAATATCAAATATAATATGTGTATCAAGTAAAATAAGTCTGTAAATCGACCTAGTAAGTCTGTAAACATAATGTAGGGGTAAAGCATAAACGTTAAGCAAATCTAGGGGTCTTAAACATATCCACATTTTCCCAATCCCATGGCCACCCCGCGAACCACCGAGCCGGCGAAGGAGCGGCATTCATACTGCGACGCTTCTCGTCTCGTTCCCCATTCATTGTGATGATTGCTCCACACTCATTATATGTACTCGCAGCACACCGCGACTCTCGAGTGTCCCGCTAGGATGTTTGACTCATAGTAAATGACGGGAGATTTCTGCCTTTGTGTGATTTTGGAAGGTTTTATGGTGGATTTCAATATTGAGTGGATATTTTAGGGTAATGACGCTTTTGGTTTTCTTAATATTGTATCTGTTACTGCTGTTGTTACTGTAAGAGGAGGCCTGATTTATTTGTTTCAGGCGGAAGCTTCAAATTTAAGGTCGCGAAACATATTTTCATCAACATACAATCTGACACTGATCTGCAAATTTCAAAAAAACGTAAGAAAATTTGAATTTCGCGGGCTACCTTAGCGCATCCCCCTTAAACTTCAAGCTGATAAATGTAGAGAATCTAATAAAAAGAAGCCTAAAGGTCAATTCACACATATCAGTGAAGCCACAGTTCCGACACAGTACCGGCACAGTCCAAAATATTCTTTCATTCATTCTTATGCCGGTGTCGGCAGTGTGCCGGAACTGTGGCTTCACTGATGTGTGAATCGACCTTTATTCCCAGTAGTAGGAAAATTATAGGATAAATGAATGATTTCAGCAGCAAAAAAAGGTTAAAAATAACTTCTAACTCTTCTAACAACATTTTCTGGAAAACCTAACCGAAACGTATTGCTTTCACGTTTGTATGAAGCAATTCACTTGAAGTATTACCCGGACCTGATTTCATTCCGACTGAGATCAAAGACCTTACAGTAAACTACTTTTTAGGGTTCCGTGACGTAGGTACCTATCTACACGAAAGACTCGTATTGTAAAAGAGTTCCCTAGAGGACTGAAATAACTTGTTTGGGTTAATCGCTGTTAAACACTGTTTAAACCACGAAGTAATGAGAGTGTTAGCAAAATGGCAGAGCGATATACTTTGTTGAAGGTTGTGGGATTCGTGCAAGGAATTAAATATTGCCTACATTATAATTCATGCACACACTATACACCATTATTTTTCGTTTATGCTAAACCCGAAAAGTGGTCATTGTACTCATCATTTTGAACAACTTTTTCTATGGGACAAACCTAGAAATCGCGAAAAAAATATCAGCTGTTCCATACATTTTGTCGATTTAAGTGAACACAAATGAGACTGGTCATCTCTTATTTGCCAGAGCTTATTTTTAATCTTATATTTTGAATTGTTTTTGATTATTTATTGTTTTAAACTGTTCTCACATATAGAAGCAACAAGAATACTATCACCAGGATTTTGTAATATTTGGAGTTTCTTGCCTGTTCTTCTCCATAGAGATCTATGATTTGAAATGGGCAACTAGCTTCAACTTTCTTACTAACTGACCGACTCTTTGACAATTCAAAAGTACCTGTAAATGGTTTAATTTAAATAAATGCTTTTAGTTTGAGTTTTGAGTTTGAGTAAAAGAAACTCCTAGAAAATGTAGATATGGGCAACGTTTTCTATACAGGGTGTTAGTGTAAACACCGTTATCCTTGAAACCAGTGGTTTGGTTTCATTTATAGAACGTAAAATCAATGGGAAAATACAACTTATTTTTTTTTAAAGAAAATCTACATTTTTCCACAAGAACATTTCACCCTACACGCAAGGGCAACGAACTTGCGTCTCAACACGGGCAGCCGGCAATTGGCGGGGGCGGGCGAGCGCGCGGGACGTTACATGACCGGCCGTCATCTGTTTCGCAGCTATCTCGAACGCGTATCCATGAGTATCGGGACAGTGACGGATATTTACTTTAAAAAATCTTTTAATGAAAATAAGGTTTTTTATTTCTTGTTACTGGTCATTTATTTTTATATTTAAGTCAACTACCCATGGTTTGAGTGACAACGGTGTTTACCCTTGCATACTGTATACAAAACTGTGTACTAACAATTTGATGCAACACGAGAAAATCTGCATAGATTCAAAAAGTGCAACTAAAAGTCGCATCTTCGAATCATCGTGGCCACTTTTAGTTCTGTAATTGTGAGCTGACTGGAGACAGAAATTGCCGTAATTGCTGCAGCAACACGGCAAGGATCTTAACTGTGTATCTTCAGAAGAACGCCATTAAGTCATTAGTGTTGAATAGATTAATCTAGTTAAATGTTGGGGTGCTTTAGACTGGCGCGTCCATGGTTTTGTTTGTGTGCTCAATGTACCTATTATAATGAAAGTAGTTCTATTTTTTTTAGCGTATTGGTGAGGTCTGTGTGTGTCAATAAATACTTTTTCTTCCTTTCTTTCTTTATCTGGGACTCTTAAGCCAGTTATCTCTGCTGGGCCACCACTGCTCGACGATTACAATGTAGTAGATATTAATTAAAACAATTATAATAGAAGCAATAGGTTCACTGCCAGGTTAAAAAAAGTACTATAGTTTAGGATTCATTTGGCCAGCTATGTGGAAATAGAAGAAATAACGATTTTAAGGGTTCCGTACCCAAAGGGTAAAACGGGACCCTATTACTAAGACTCCGCTGTCTGTCCGTCTGTCACCAGGCTGTATCTCATGAACCGTGATAGCTAAACAGTTGAAATTTCACAGATGATGTATATTTGTTGCCGCTATAACAAAAAATACTAAAAAAAACAGGATAAAATAAATATTTAAGGGGGCTCCCATACATCAAACGTGATGTTTTTGCTCGATATTGAAAACGGCAACAGGTAGACAATGGAGATATTCACTGAATATTTACTTACATATTCACAAAAGTAAATAATTAAATTAAAATAAAACAAATATTTAAGGGGGGCTCCCATACAACAAACGTGATTTGCCTTTTTATAGATAATGGTACGGAACCCTTCGTGCGCGAGTCCGACTCGCACTTGGCCGTTTTTTTTTATTCTGCACAAATAAGACCCAGGTTGTTGATGCAGGCTGAATGTAACCAGTAGGTATATAGTATCTCATGTGACTTTAAATGAATTACACTGATCTAGATTTCGGGTGGCCTTTTTTTTTTTTTGAGGGTGGGAAATCATCCAATGACTTCTCCCGCTCTGGGTGGAGCGGAAGGGCGTGTCAGACTTTTACTGACTAAAACCCACCCGTGTTCCTTCAGTTGCCTGTTGCCAAGGTCCCGGTATCCCTTTCGGACTAACCCGCAACCCTGGCAGGCATCGGTCCTAGCGGACCCCGCCAATTGTGCTGACATCTCTTTGAGGCGCGCGTGGAATACGACGCGCCATCGACCCGGGCCTGGTCCTGATCGGACGGCGAGCTACCCATTGCTCGCCGTCCGCAAGCCCGCGCCTATGGTGGCCGGGAATCCGCCTGGGATTCCCGACGCCCAGGGCGTCTCCAGCGGCGGCGGCGGTTAGGGGCGTGAGGGCGCAAACTTTGCCTCTCCCTCACGCGTTCCGCCTCCTCTTTCGCGAGCATTACTGCTTCGCAGAAGGAGGTGACTGCTTCCCATGCCCTCTCGCTCCGTACCATGGCCTGGACCAGAGCCGGACGCGAGAGGTCACCGCCGCCAATCGCCTCCAAGAGGACACGGCGAGGCTCCGCCCAAGCAGGGCAGACCTCCACCGTATGCTCCACCGTGTCCTCCGGACGATTCACACAGTGGTGACACCCGGGCGTTTCCTCCCGCCTTATCCGAAACAGGAACCTCCCGAAGCAACCGTGTCCGGTGAGGACCTGTGTCAGGCGGAAGGTGAGGACGCCGTGGCGCCTCTCTAGCCACTCCTCAAAGAGGGGACTTATCGCCGCAATTGTGGCGTGCCCAGCACTGGGTTGCGACAATCGGCCTGTCAATACGTTACTCGTTTATCTATTAGTTTATTCGCTACTTAACTAAAACAGATATTTGTCTAAAATCATTCGTACTAGAAAATGTTACGTTTAAATCACGAGAACAGTTACTAGGAAAGTGGTTATGTAGCTAAGCCAGTGAACCAGAATGCTCTCTAGTGTAAACTAAGCTAGTAAGCACTGAAACTAATACAGTCCAGTAACCATGCCAGAGAACTGTGACTCTATTTAGTATTACTCTCGGTGAGTCTAGCAATAGACAATATTGGAAAACCTTAAACTTTTTAATTTCTAGTTTTGTGTTGGCTAATACGACTCTAATAATGTATTCTACCACTGATCAAAAATGCAATATTAGGGAGAAACCATAAACTAATTAATATGTTCAAACATACTGTCTAACGGCCAGTAAGAAACAAATTTAACCGTGTCTTTGACTTTTTGACGTTACGTTGGCTGTTACTTTTGATGAAGAAACTGGCCGTAAGGTCATAATGAACCAAAAAACTAAATGCATGGTTTAACATTAACCAAATAAACAATGTTGTGCCGAATTTTCGGTTTGTTGTATTTCAGCAAACTTGTGTTTTTTAAAATAATTGCACCATTTAATGATTAAGTTATGCTCTTATTCGCGAAGTTAGTTGATACAATCGGCGCGAGCGAGTTTATGCTTGAATGGTCTACCTGCTTCCGCTTTCCACTGAGTAACTTGCCAAAGCTACTCACAGCTTGCGTTAAATGAAGAATATACATAGGTACATAACTATACCGTCCTTCCCTTAAGGTACCTTAGACCCATAATATATGTCACCCAACTTCATTGTAATTCAAATTGCCATTAGTTCAAAACCGCCACTTCTAAAACTTGGGCAATAATCTAAAACTTGAAATTGCACTGCGCCAATCCAAAACTTTCCACCAATTATCCACATTGATTTGCATATTCAGAGTACAGCAATAACCTCCTACACTTGTACCTACTTGGTTAGTAACACCTCTGGGAAAAGAGCATTTCGCACTGGCCCTATCCATTGCTCGTTATACTCCAGCTAATATAGCCACTAAACATTTTGAATAATTAATGCACTACAACCACAAGATAATTATATCGTGCCGGATCGTTTTTGGAGGAAGGAATCGGAAAGTGGGACGGTGTTAGTGGATTCTTCTTGTGAATAAATAATGTATTGTTTGGGGTCTAGAGTGGGCATCTGCATTATGTACGGGCATAAATAAAATGGGTTTCATTTCCCGCCGCGTATTTCTTTGAATGAAACGGTAAGCTTACTTGTGTACCGAGCCTTTTGTTATGTATTTGAAAAGAACTTAATGTTTATTATAATACTTTTATTCCACATTGATATCCTGACAGAAGACTTGTTTCCTTGCATCATGTTATTCTGCATGCTACCGAGTTTATTAGCAGATTTTTTATTCTTTATTTCATTTTTCATACATATAAATTATATTTATAAATATTAGAATTTAAAAAAATATATAAAACATTTAAAAATATAAAAAATAGTAGCCCACCGGTATCGGGAACAGGGTCCAAGCTACCGGCGGTCAGGGCCCCAGAGAGAGGAACCTCCTAACAATGCGAGCCATGTCCAGGAGTACAGCTTTCTGAATCAAGCCCTTAATCCAGCTGCCGAACGAGATTCTCCTTAGGTGTTGGTCGAGGCTCTTGGCAATTAAGCCATTAGCTGATACGACTATCGGCACAATTATCGCAGAGTCCACATCCCACATATCGACAACCTCGTGAGCCAAGTCAAGATAATTGATTTGTTTATCTTTCTCGGCCTTCACGAAGTTCCCGTCATGCGGGACCGTTATGTCAATGATCATTGCGCGCCGCTCTGTTCGATCCACCACCACTATATCAGGCTTATTGGCAACAATAGTCCTGTCAGTGATGATGGATCGATCCCAGTACAATGTGATATTTCCATTTTCGAGAACTGGGTCGGGCACGTACCTGTAGTACGGCACTTCCGATTCCACTAGGCTGTATTTAAGAGCAAGTTTTAATTTTAGCAGAATTATTATTATGGAAACGATGGATGGACTCTGTGAAAGATGATTTGGGATAAGAAACCCTTTCTAATCCCAAATCATCTTTCACAGAGTCCATCCACAGGTGACTGCCGAGATGACAACTAATAGAGAAGTATGGAAGAAAAATATATGTTGCGCCGACCCCATAAAGTGGGATCAGGAGAATGATGATGTACTATAGAAAACTGTTGCTTTTAACAAACACACTCGAGAGGTGTTTTAAAATGTAATAACGAATACAGGATTTCTAAGACTGCGGTACGCGACAAAGCTTCCACATTTTACCGTCAAATGACGTTTAAATACCGCATCATCGCGGTTAAAACCAGTATGGTTTCAAGGCTGGGGTATCGACAGAGGATGCTGTTTTGGACCTTACACAATTTGTGGCAAAAGAACTTGATGGTGGGTCTAAATGCTTGGGCATATTTCTAGACCTCTCAAAGGCCTTCGACACAGTTTCTGTTCCCAAACTCATAGCAAGGATGGAACATCTGGGTGTACGAGGCACAGCACTAGAAATGTTTAAGGACTATCTTAAAAATCGCTCTCAGTTCGTTAAAATAGGTGATTATGTCAGTGATGAGGAAACTGTGACCTATGGCGTGCCCCAGGGAAGCATATTGGGGCCCACTATGTTCCTAATTTACATGAATGACCTCTGCAGAATGATTCTCCCTAACTGCAAGATCTACGCGTATGCGGATGACACTGCAATCGTCATTTATGGACCTACTTGGGATGCAGTTAAAGCAATGGCAGAACACGCTCTTAGTCAGATCATGAACTGGTTTCACGATAGCCTACTAACTCTCAATTTAGATAAGACCTGTTACATTCCTTTCGCGATCCGACGTAATACTATGCCCCCTAAGGACTTTACAATAATTGCTCACTCATGCCAGAGTTCATCCAATACTTGTACTTGCCCTACACTGGACAGATGCGATAGTGTCAAGTATTTAGGCTTGCAAATTGATGAATGCCTGAGATGGGACAAACAGCTCGATATGATAACTTCCAGAATATTGCGGCTCATTTACGTTTTCAAATCGCTAAGAGATCCCGCCGACATGGGCACACTGAGAATGGTTTATTTTGCACTGTGTCAGTCTATAATTGGATATTGCATTACTGCGTGGGGCGGTGCATCAAAGACCAACTTACTGAGAGCTTAGAGAGCTCAAAGAGCTGTACTAAAGGTTATGTGTAAAAAACCATATCGATATCCAACTAGACAACTCTACGACGACTGTAAGGTCCTGACTGTACGACAACTATTCATTCTGCAGTCAGCCCTCAGGACACATAGATCCATGCCTAAATCAAACCCTAAAAAGCGCACAAATGTCCCGTCAGGCATTAAACATAAAACCTCTTTTGCCCAACACCAATTTTACGTTTTAAGTAAACATTTATACAAAAATCTGCATAAAAAGCTAAACATACTGGATTTAAATAGGTATATGTTAAAGAAAGAAATAAGCCAATGGCTATTACAACAAGACTATGTGGCTACAGAGAATCTGCTTACTTACGTAACCTAATAAAAATCACATACATACTCATAGATCACATCTCACACTTTATATTCAGTTATTACATATTTACTAAATTCATGAATCACTTCCCCCACACACACTCTCATACACACACCCACACCCCACACACACACACACACACATATCACTCACACTCCGCACACCCACACACCCCTACACATACTTACACATGCATGTCTCCATCATTCACACCCCTTGTGTAACTTAGAATTAGTTTTGTTGTTTTTTTTTTATTTTTTTATTTTTATTTCTGTACAGCTGTTAGTACAAAACATTGACACTGTCTTCACTTGTTTCTGGTTGTGAATAATAACGGAATCCACTTGGCTGAACCCTATCTTTTAAGATACAGGCTAGTCCTAGTTTAAAAGATAGAGTCTACTATTGCATCATATTGTAAATATTATTTAAATCAATGTATACAGTGCAAAGTGCTATGTTTTTGTGAAATAAATACTTTTTATTTTTATTTATTATTATTTATTACGTCATTGAAACGTTATTCAAAAAACTAAGTTGGTGTGTTACCCTAAAAAGCATTTTTTGACACCGTTAACTCAAACCGATGCCATAATTTTAATAACGACCACCACTGTCGTAATAAACTAAAGTTACATCCCCAAAATGCGGTTAAAAAGCAGTCAACTACGCAGTGTTTTTGTAGATTATAAGGAGGTACTTTTTATCATACACTAGCTAAGGCCCGGCAGGCGTTGCAATGCATTCTTATTTTTTTTTGTTCGGCGCGCACACAACAACTTACCTACAATCCATCGAGCCATTTTCGAGTTTTTACGAGCCTAATGTTGAGCAATAGATTTTTATATAGATAGATAGATTATAGCAGTCTTTGGGAAAGCCATTTTAGCTAAGATATTGTGACACTAGTAAAACTATATACGTACTGATTTAATTTATTTATTTATTCGACTCACCAAACCGTCTTTCCGATTCATAAACAGGACAGAGAAACATACAAACTCCCAGATTCATAAATATTAGGATCAGATATATATATATATTGTGAGATGAGTCAAAGCGACCACAGACACATACGAACTTCAGGTCACGTACTGCGTCACATGGCTTTCTGAAAGAGATCCTTCATCAAATATCGTTCACATTTCGCTTTTTTATATCAAGAAAGAAATTTTTTTTATGTATCCTATACAGTTAGAAGACTGTTTTACTTTGACGTAATGAGTGAAGATTTGAGTCGAACAGGTGCATAGCATTATCAGCATATAATGTTCCCTAATATTTACCGTTGAAAGTGTGTAAGTAGCAAAATTTGTGAAAAAAAATACATTATTAGTTTTCGGGATATTTATCTATCTAAGAACCCCGGAAAGATTGCCAAAGGTTTTTAACGTATCCTCCGTTAAATCTACCCAAAACTGTTAACATGACTGTACAGACTTATACAAACAGTATTTCACAGCTGTTAAGGTCGATTCACGCATATCATTGAAGCCGTTCCACACAGTTCCAACACAGTTCCGACACAGTACCGGCACAGTGCAAAATATTCTTTAATACATTCTCTATGAACGCATCCCCACTTGTCAGTGGCATTGTCTCAGTGTCAGTGCCAACCGGCATGAGAATGTATGCTATAATATTTTGCACTGTGCCGCTACTGTGTCGGAACTGTGGCTTCACTGATATGTGTGAATCAACCTTTCTTATGAATGTGCAGGTTGAAACACTTACCTTCGTCCTAAAAGCACTTACATATCAACCCGCATTCAAACGAACACCAGTGGGTCTGTAAATAGATTTATATAGCAGTAACTACAAGTGTTGTGGCGTTTTAAGGGGTAGTTAACGAGACCATGATTTGCATAGCTTGTGATTAATGAAGTGGCAACCAGTGGTTAAGGGTTCAGGGGCAACGAAATGGTTATTAGTTTTCAATCACCTGTGTTATTGCGTTTTGGAAGTCATTCTAAAGATTATTTATGACTTAATTGGACTCACTAGAAACAACCTGGAAACATAACCGTTGCAAAACAATATATTCGAATTAAAAAAAAAAAAAACGGAAAAAAAAATTGTTTGTAATAGCAATAGTATGCTAAACTCTTTATTATCCCTATTTGTTACTCTAATTAAAGCTTTTCTTGTAAAATACTTAGGAAGTATCAGGGAAAATGTGACATATTTTCTTTCTTGAGAATTTGTATCATACCCCTAAAACCAAAATGGTGTCCGATGCCAGCAGAAAATAGGTCAGTAGACTCAAATCTGCGACAGCAGGCCCATCTCCCGCAAGCTTCACCAACACCTTGTTACATGCGTCAAAACTAAAACGGGGTAGTACGTGTCAATTCTCAACGAAAACAATTACGCGTGCAAACGGGCCGAGCAATTTACATAGAGGGGCGACGTCGCCCGGGGTGCGGGACCGCCCGATTAAAATCCCTAAAATACACGTCAACGTGTTGACGTTTTGATGAGGCGAAATAAATTGTGCGGGGTAGAGGGGGCACCTCCTAACCCCCGGGGTATATGCGTGCCCCAAGAAAATGAAGGTAATCAGCAGACTGTGTCGCCCGTTTTTGCTTTGAAAACTGTGCCGTGCGCGAATTTTATCAGCTTATACAGTTCAAATGCTGGGTTGTGTATTTTTTTTTGCTTTTTATTTCGTTCGTGTATCATTCGTCTTGGATTTTGTATATTACGTGAGATTTTGCTACGGTGCGATGCGATTTAAAATGGCATTTATCCTGAACCTTTTATGCATTAGAAAAAAAATAATAACATGTCACGCTATTTTCGATCACAGTTTGTTTTTGTTCAATTTAAATCAGTTTTCTATGACACCTTTTTAATTTTATTCGACAGGCATGTTAAAGGGGTGATAGACGTGCGAGCAAGTCCGCGTACTTATTTATGGTTCGGCGAGCTTACTCGCCCGTGTGTCATGCTAAGTACGCGAACTTTAAAACAGCCGAGTAAGTTCGTCGGCGATCCAACAGGTTTAAAATTTTGCTCGTAGCTCACCATGGCTCGTCATCTGTTATCGCCATGAGCCACGAGCCAATTCGACAATGAAATTTTGAGCAAGCTTCACGTGTGTCACCGACGCGACGGCGAGCCGAGTAAGGTCGCGAATTTAAAGACCGCGTACTTTAAGTACGCACGTCTATAACCCACTTTAAAGTTAATCGAAAAACCAACTTAATCACTTTTATTCGAAGCTCACTTCATTAGCATGTTGACGAAAGCCTCTTCCATATTACCCAACAACAGGTAGGTACCCTAAAATCATCAAGGAAGATCTCGTCAATTTTCCCACGGCAACCCACACGGTCCTCATCAGTCCTGCGTCTAAAGGCCACAACTTCACACGAACGCCCGAATCAAACTGTAACCATGCAATAATAGGGCCGTCACTACTCACGACACCTCGTCACAAACACAACGGTGACCATTTAAAACTTTCCCGAACATGTGAGATGAGGTGACAACCCTAGCATACAAGCAATTTTGAATTCTATTGTTCGTGTGTTAAGGTCGCTGCTGATGACAATGTGATTGAAATATGGATGGGAAATTAACTTTGCTGCTGTGAGATGCGAGTTGGTTGTTGCAAAAATATGGGGAAATTATTTATTATCATACATGTTGGGGATACACGTATAGTTGTACCTATTTAAGTTCAGTAAAGATGATAAAATAAGTTAAGAATGGTTATAGGTTTCAATAAAAATAACGTTAACAACTTGTTTAACTAATATAGAATTTATTTATTAAGGACGCGTAAATTACCTTTACCTCGGTTTTTTGAAGCTATTTATGGGGCTCTGCACCGTAGATCCATCAATCTGCCTAGCCTTTTCCTAACTATGTTGGGGTGGGCTTCCAGTCTAACCGGATGCAGCTAAATACCAGCACTGCTCCATATATATTTATCAAAAAAGTATAGAGGATTCGTTATGAAGTTTTAGATTCAATATTTGCAGCTTAAATCCTACCTAGATTTGCTATAAAATAAAAGTTTTTTCCAATGCTTTTGACACAAAAAAATTACGATTTTACTTTTTTCGAACATGAGTTATTGCAAAAGTTTACAATTCCAACCAGTACTATTTTTTTGAAAATAAAACGTTGCAATACTTTTTACATAAATCATCGAAGCTAAAAAACCTGATGTCAGTATTTATAAATTGCGGAATAGGCATAGATCTGGCAACACTGCAAAGGTATCCTAACCAAACTTTAAAAACGTAGACTCTTCCAATGGTTATCGATTATAAAAAAATCGATATGGTAACGATTTTTCTGTGACATCAAAACACAGTTTAACATAAATCGTAGTATTGTTTTCGTTCACGTGCAGTTCATTATGGCTGTGACGCCGAGAAATGAAGACATGAAAGCAATTTAACTTCAAACAATAGGTGTACCGCGTGAAACTAAATTGATTGTCGCCTTACATAAATTTGTACAATTTGTTAGTTCCTATTTATGTAGTTTTAGCTCATGAGCAGTAGGTATTTGAGAAGCAGGCCTATAATTCACTGGTTCAAGGATATTTTGGCGTTCAAATGACGTATATATACAGGGAGGCGCTTTGTAAACATTTTGAGAAATTGTTATGTATTGAAGAAAGAAGGCGTATGTTCTGATTTTGGCCACGCGGCAGAAAATCCTTGCACAACTACATTTCTTTGTAAAATAATTCCATTGCTTACGGATATACCTAAGTAATTTCATAGAATTCTAGCAATTTTAATATCCTAATATTAAAATTGCCTACCTATAAATAAAGATTAAAGTGAATGTGTGTCCAAAAGTGAAGCGACAATCGTGCGCGGCTGCCGCGCTGTGATTGGACGACTGCCGCGCGCGAACGCTTCTGTCTAAATGGGCACAAACATTTTAAACTAGAGCGCGGCAGAAAAGTGTCTTTTAAACGCCGCGTGTTGCTGCCGTACACCTTTACAATTCAACAGCATCTACTATGGTAGTAATTTGACAGTGACAGTGCAGAAGCATTAAGGCCTTTCATACACGGCACGATTTTTTTACAGCACGGCATATAAATCGCACGTAGAAAAAACGTCTGTCAAAAAGCTTCCATTGTGATCCATACAACACTGAAGACCGTGCCTACACACGGCGAATGCACTGTAGTTTTTCACGGCAAGAAAAACGTGTGTGTGCAAAGGGCCTACGGCCACTTGGGCAGGCGATTATTCCACTGTTTGTGGGCACATTTACAAGCTGATAATATCTACCTTAGTAATGATAATAAATAGGCAAATGATTATTCCCTTTACATTCATTTACATTTACTCAAACATAAACTATGAGCATCAAATAGCAAGCGTCTAGTTAGAAATGCATATTATTTTAATTTGGTAGAGCGTTTGCTTCAATAACAGAGTAAAATTACCTCGCACTCTGTAGGCAATTTATATAGACAAAATTACGTACGTAATTGAGATGTATTCAAGCCAATGAATGTGTTGTAATAAGGAGCCTGTTTCAGGAGACATGTTATGTATTATGCTTGTCATTTTATTCATGAGAAAAATGTAGCTTGTCAGAAGAAGAGCATAATTATTTTTATTTAAACATCATTATTTTTCGTGAACATGAAACCTTATTACTTTAGTGCGTTAGTATTATAATTAAAATAGCTATAGCTACCCCGTCCCTGCTTTGCGCGATTAGGTACGACTTGAGAAAACATGGAGAATTCTTCCGGAATAAATTTTATGAATGATGATGAAAACCGCTTTAAAATCCGTTGCGCAGTTTAGAAGAAGAACGCGGTCACACAGACAGACACAAGAAGTGATTTTAATATTTATAATAATAATAGAAAATGCTGTTTTTATTTAATTTTTGTGCTCCTATTATAAATTACCTACTACATAAAGAACAGTTTTAGGCATTCCTAACTTAATTAATAACTAGTCAAATTAATGTATTACACTGTATTTTTTTTTAATTAGCGTGTACTTCGTCTCATTGCTGCGTACTACATCAAAACATAGTTTTTAATAAGATATTTTCCAATTATGAAAAAAAAACTTGACATAAAAAATCGCCCTAACTCAGGGGGTTGAAAAGTGAACATTATTATTATAAATAAAGCGAAATGTCAAAAATGTTGCCCCTAAGGGCCAGGGCGAAGCGTGGTGACGCATAAAGAGATTCGTCCCTCCGTAAATGATTACAATAAAACTACCACCATGCGGGGGTAAGCAGAGAGGGTGGTCGATTTGCATAATTTTACTTTTATTACAGTCACACGCTTTGTTGAAATTCGCGTCTCAAGTTAAGGCCGGTTCTTTGGTTCATTTCGGTGAATTATTTCTTACAAAAGATTTTTTGAATCAGAAAATAATAGAATGTTATGCTATGTAACCAACTGTGTCATGGAAATAAGGCAGTCATTGTACCTACCCTACACAATTTGAAAAACATTAACAGGGTTAAAAAAGACTGCTCCAAAGGCTTTCATTTTGACACCTAGAGATTTTTAAAACACATCTGAGAATCATTATTCTCCTGCCCTTATCCCAGGCTTTTTGGCTTTTTCTTCTACACTTCTTTATAAGTCGTTATCTCGGTAGGTAGGTATATGAGAAGAATAATAAAAAAATAAAAAAACAATTTTAAATCAAATATAACTCCTTTGAATACAACATTCCAATTTGTAATTATTGTAATTACAGAACAAAGTACATCGTGTATCACATTCTCATTAACAACAAAAGGTTTTTTCAACCGAAACACGATACCAATAACAAAGGTCTTCATTAAAAATGTGGGGTATACGTATACGAAATATTTAAGCAGAATCGAAATAACGAAACATAATAAACACAATTATCTGTAATTATTGCGTATACTGTGCTCAATAGGGAATATGCATGTATTTTTTTTATTTTTTTATTCGATAGTTTACATCGCCAAATAATAGTTAAAAAAAAAATTGACGGCTAAAAAGCAATTTAAAGTACTTAAAAAAATGTTTAAAAATATCCCACCGCCACGGGCTATTTAAACACCCTCCATTTGGCGCGCTCGGTGTGGTGACGTCACTGTATGTGACAACAAACAGAGCACTATGACAACAAACAAACAAGTGTCAATTGAATGTCAAGTGCTGCTGAGGTTAGGTTGAAGTATTGTGCTCTACTTCAGTGTTTTCTAGTTTCGACTTTCGTTTTAATATCATCATGGAACCACCTTCTCCGTCTATAGAACAATCCAAAAAACCGTTTTACAAGTACTGCATTGTGCCAATGTGCAAAAATACAATAAGAACTGCACCCGACAAAGTGTTTTTTTTTGTTCCGAGGGGTGAGGACATAAGAAGAAAGTGGTGTAAAATTATGAAAAGAGACATGGTATCTCCATCATCTTATATACATTGTTGCGAAGATCACTTTGACGTAAGTATTTAAGTCGTTCACGAAGCATTTTTCTGTTTTTGTTATACAGACAAGGTTAGGATGTCGAAAGTAATAAGCCAGCATCTCTTCGTCCTACATAAAATTACTAATCAAACGATTTCACAGCGGAAATTATGTTCTGTGGTGCGGATTTTGCTTCGATTATGCAAAATTATCTAACAACCTACCATACTTTATACCTACATAGTTTTCGAGTTTCAAAAAGATAATAAGTATTATTATTTGTAAGTATTACCTGTGTCATGTGTTACATTGGTTTTTAACACATTCTGTTTCCTATTCATTTCACAATTTAATTTATTATTTTTGTGTTTTCAGATTGAAGAAGATACAGATAATTATATGAGGTATAAAATAATGAATTTGCAAGAAAAACAAAATACTTCATTAAGATTAAAGAAAGGTATCATTCCTCACAAATTTCAATGTCAAAAGGATACCGAGTCACAGCCACCACAAATGAAAAAAGGTTTCTTAAAGAGAAAACAGTTAATAGAAAGCATTGTATCCGCACCTCCTGCTAAACAAAGTGTCAGTGTTAGTGACTCATCAACAGAAAATTATTTAGAAGCAGGTACCAGTTCGTCTGCATCTCACATATACATAGAAGATACTGAAAACAAAAACACTTGTGAAACTGGTTGCAACACTTCCTTAAACACTTGTGAAGCTAGTTGCAACACTTCCTTGTCCATTGTATATAGTGAGAACAAAATGTATGTTAACAAGGCCATTCAAGTTAATAGTAAACTATATTATAGGAGTAAAAGTGTCAATGTTAATTTGTGTGCAAAGACAAAAAGTACAGCAGTGTCTCCGTTTCCTATTTCATCTAAAACAACATCAACATCTCCATTGAAAATAGCTCAGGCATCTGGTGTTAAAAGAAAATTATTTCAAGATAATCCTGATATAGCATCAATGTCCTCTGCCCAACCTTCACTGTTATCTTCATCATCTTTTGAACCAGACACAAGTTCTCCTGAATCAAGCTGGATTATAGAGGATGATTCCGAGAAAGAGACACAATTTAAAAATCAAATGCGTAGTTGCATGTTAGCAGCAATTGAAAAAGAGCCGAAAATGTTGTTAGGTTTGCCAAAAAGATCATACTATTTAATAAAATTACTAAGCGAAAACATTCCACTGCCTCTAATAGATATTTTAATTACATTAAAGAAAATAAAACTAAATGAGTCTTTTAGTATATTAGCCTTACAATTTGGGTATACACAGAGTACGGTCAGTAGAATTTTTTCAAAAAGTGTATCTTTATTGGCAGGGAAAATGAAAGATTTAATTGTATGGCCAACACCTGTAGAGATTTTCAATAATTTGCCTATATCATTCAGAGCCAGGTATACCAATGTTGTTTCTATTATTGATTGCTTCGAAATCCAGATTGAAAAGCCATCTAATGCAGTCCACCAGTCACTTACTTGGTCACAATATAAGAAATGTAATACATTAAAATATTTAATTTCTTGTACACCTACTGGCTTGGTTAGTTTTATATCTGAGGGATACAGTGGCAGGGCAACGGATGTTATGATTGTTGAAGATTGTGGTTTTCTTGAATGTTTACCTCCTAAAACAGCAGTTATGGCAGACAGGGGCTTCAAAGACTTATCTTATTTGATAGGAAAAAAGGATTGTACACTTATAAGACCCCCTTCTGTTTTTAAGACTACTCCTAGTTCAAAAGAAGATGTAAGACAGTCAAAGAGAATAGCAGCATTAAGAATTCATGTAGAACGTGTTATAAATAGATTAAGAGAATTTAACATGTTACTTCCCCATGCTTGTGTTGACCATAACTTAATACCTATTACTGATGATGTTATAGTAGTAGCTTGTGGTCTAATTAACATGCAGGATTTCTTAATAAAAAAATAGATTTATTTAAATTTTGTTTTATTCATGTTCATTTTTATGTTTATATCATAACCCTCCTTTTTTCTTCGCCGTAGTCGGGTAAAAAGAAGAAAAATAGCATCACACCAAAATCAGGTCCATTTTTCTATGAGATTTTCACAATATCCCTTATCATCTGTAACTGCATGCAAATGAAAGACTGGAAAATGACTGAAAGCGGTTTTCTGAAGGCCCAATCGGATAATTTGCCGAAAGTTGATGTGTTCATGATGACCACAGTTTTTACATCTAATACCGATTTCACGTCTGTTGAAATCATGTTGCCTTCTTGGCCTGGCGGCATAGGCGCAGTGAAGACCTGCCGTCTACGAGTGTAATAGATGTATAGATCCAAGAGAAAATCTTAAGGCGATTCAGCAGTCGGATATGGTCAAGTTAAACGAGACGGTGATATATGTATAGTGAAAGCTCGGATAACCCCTGAACATAATGTTCGTCAGAAGTGTTATGCTGTAACACTTACTTGTTGTACACACTTACTTGTAATGAGGCTGAAGAAACTGTCTTGTCCGTTCAATCTGCAGACTGTGCAGCACATTGCTGTAAAAAAGGTGGACCCACCGTCTACTAGTGTGGATTGTTATTGGAAAAAGTCAAAGTTGTCTTCAGTAGGCACAAGTCTCAAATTTATTAAAGCAAAAGACATTAGCAATGCACCCAAGAAGCCAAAACTTGTGTCAGTATCAACGCAGACTTCAAATGAAAGATTTTTGACTGTTGTTAAAAATTATAGTAAGGAAGTTGGTGATACAGAGAACCAACTGATGAAATACTTTAACGAACCAAGCAAATGTGAAAAATTATCAATCCATCGTTTGGTAAGCAGCATACCCAAGAAACCTGGAAATGCACAAGAGTTCATACAGTTTTGCAAGGTATCAATGGATATTAAAGCATGCGAGAATGCTGCATTTGCAACTGAAGAGCAAAGCAACTGCCCTTTGTGGCATGAGCTTAGATATGCAAGAATAACAGCTTCCAAAACATATGAGGCTGCACAAAACATAGGATGGATCTTCGACAGAAGCCATTATGGGAACCTCAAAATTAAAAGACACTGATACCATGAATAGAGAAAGGTCTTTCATTTAAATAAACATAAAAATAAACATGAATAGAACAAAATTTAATTAAAAAAAAAGATTTATTAAATTTAGTTTTATTCACGTTAATTTTTATGTTTATTTAAATAAAAGAGGAAAAATGGCATGACACCAAAATAAGGTACATTTTTCTATGAGATTTTCACAATATCCCTTGTCATAGTCTACTTCAACGATGTTAATATTTTTTGATTCTTCAAAATCACTGTGAGCCACACAGAAAAGTGCCTTTGTTTTATTGGAGAAATGCATCTGTAACTGCACTTGTGCCAAGTATTTTGCAGATATTGCATTATTCTTACCTATATACCGACTCATCGATTTTTCTGAAGAAGGGCATTTTATTTCAATGCTATAAACATTATTTTCCCCATCAGGTGATGCTCCCATAATGGGATATAATGGATTCAATATTATCCCACATTTATTTATCTTTATTTTCTTTATTTTTTCCACTGCCCTAATCACTTCGCTCTCCAACAATCTTCCTCTTTTCATGGCATCAGTGTCTTTTAATTTTGAGGCTCCCATAATGGCTTCTGTCAAAGATCCATCCAATGTTTTACAATGTGCAGCCTCATATGCTTTGGAAGCTGTTATTCTTGCATATCTAAGCTCATGCCACAAAGGGCAGTTGCTTTGCTCTTCAGTTGCAAATGCAGCATTCTCGCATGCTTTAATATCCATTGATACCTTGCAAAACTGTATGAACTCTTGTGCATTTCCAGGTTTCTTGGGTATGCTGCTTACCAAACGATGGATTGATAATTTTTCACATTTGCTTGGTTCGTTAAAGTATTTCATCAGTTGGTTCTCTGTATCACCAACTTCCTTACTATAGTTTTTAACAACAGTCAAAAAACTTTCATTTGAAGTCTGCGTTGATACTGACACAAGTTTTGGCTTCTTGGGTGCATTGCTAATGTCTTTTGCTTTGATAAATTTGAGACTTGTGCCTACTGAAGACAACTTTGACTTTTTCCAATAACAATCCACACTAGTAGACGGTGGGTCTTCACTGCGCCTGTGCAGCCAGGCCAAGAAGGCAATGGCATGCTTACAGCCTCCTGAAAAATAAAGAAAAAGGTTTAAAAAAAATTATTCATGTAAGTAACTTGCTCACATATTTTGCACTTTGATTATATATTTTTTCTTAAAACTACTTTTGTACAGCAATGTGTTACCTTTATGTGCTGCACAGTCTTCACATTGAACGGACAAGACAGTTTCTTCTGCCTCATTACAAGTAAGTGTTACAGCATAACACTTCTGACGAACATTATGTTCAGGGGTTATCCGAGCTTTCACTATACATATATCACCGTCTCGTTTAACTTGAACATATCCGACTGCTGAATCGCCATAGGATTCTCTCTTGGATCTATAAAAAACAAACAAATTAATAATTATAACCAAAAAGCATCCCATTTCGTTGTGCTCAAGATTTTCATCTCAATATAATTCCGAAATGTTTCCAATATATCCTATACTTTATCCTAATAAGACAACATTATAAAGCACAATGTTTATGTCGATGTTTTCCGAAGCTAAGTGTTATTTTATTTGTTTTAGGTTATGTTGCTATAAACAACTAAGTATAAATTATTCCAGAAAAGGTGTGCACGATAAAATAAACACTATAATAAAATGTAATACGTAATTACCTTAAAGCTTTCACTCCTTTGATTTCAACAGACGTGAAATCGGTATTAGATGTGAAAAATGTTCTCATCATGAACACATCAACATTCGGCAAATTATCCGATTGGGCCTTCAGAAAACCGCTTTCAGTCATTTTCCAGTCTTTCGTTTATTTATTTCTTACAAAACTAATCAAAAATGTAGTTTTGCTTGTATTAATTATTGAAATCACAACAAAACTGACAACTGACCACAAACACTCTTGACGTTTTGATTGTTGTCACGGATAGCTACGTCACATCCGCTCTCGCGTCGCTTTTCAAGTATTTGAATTTCCCACAGTTTTTCGGCACTTTAAAAAAATTAATTTCTCGCTCAAAAATAAATATTATTCAAAAATATTGATTGAGGCATAATTCTGAAGTAATATAGTTTATAAAAAAAAATACTTGACCCTTATTTGGATCACATGCATATTCCCTATTTACATCGGACATGAAAAACATTCCGGATTCCGATTTCAATTTTAATAATTAGCGGGATTGCCGACAAATTTGTTTAAAGGTGGCTTGGCAATGTTTATCTTTAGGTCAAAAGTGTATTGTGCAGTGGGTGAATCCTGCAAAATCAACGTGACTGTGTTTCATCACATAAAGGGAAATCAGCCGACTATGGTCACATTTGAGAGAAGTAACGAATCAATCCTAGTAATTGAAGGATTTTTACTGAAACTATTGAGCTTTTTAATGTCAAAGTAGTTCTGCCATCTATGTAAAAGTAGAATCCAAAATGTGACTAGCGGATTACCCACAAGCATGCAGGTTAGTGAACTCCTACCAGAATAAAAAAAATGACACACAGTGTCCACTTCACGCCCGCAATAAATAAGGGCCCGCTGCATACCCTTTAGAGTTATGTAACCGTGAGGATACTCCGAAACCACCCTAACCCAGGCTTTTAAATCAAACCCCCCTCGATTCTCGCGTATCAGGAATACCGGAAACAATTATTTTTGGACCCCCATCATATCGACAAGGGTGGAATCGTTAGCCGTATAGATTTGATACAGTGCCGTATTGCCATTTTGTTTTAAATGACTCGGGATAATTCGGATTTATTGTATTTGTAGTGAGCAGGTGTCTTGCTGAAGAGCCATGTTCAGAAGTGAAGCTTTATAGGGTAAGATTAAAAGCTGTGAAATATTATGGCCTCGTCTAGAGATTGCATGGTATATCTTAATCCCCCATAGTACGCGTTGGGCGAGCCCGTTGGCCGAGCGGAAAAATACACTTAAATCAAACGGCAAATCACGTTAAAAGGCCCAGTATACGTTGGCCGAGCGACGGGCTCGCCCAATGTATACTGGGTGCTTTAGTATTTAGGTACATTTGGATGAGCTGTATCGTAACAAACGTGGAAAACTAAATACATTGGGCGAGCCGTTGGCCGAGCGCGCTTAGCCAACGGGCAGTGACATAGGCACATATACGCAAAAGGGCCCAGTATAGGTACGTTGGACGAGCGCGGGCTCGCCCAACGTGTACGGGGGGCTTTGATTGCGCTATAAATATACATATGAAACAATATTATGTTTGAACTTACAAAAAATAACAAAACGGCTAATTAGGAACATGTTATGCAGGCAATCATCATAAACGAGTTCTATTCATCAGCTCAACGAACTGCCAAAACATAACTTTAGAGACCTTTAATTAAAGTCTTAAGAAAACAAAATCAAGTAGATCTCCCACAGGTGTCGGGCCTCATCCAAAGAAACCGCATCTCACGCTGTTCCAACTAATGTGTTTACACCCTAACATGCAAGAATCCAACAACCAGAGAGCAAGACCTCCTACACCCCTCGAAACGTCAAATAAAACTGTCGCGAAAGACGCAAGATATGAGAAACTCAAAGGTCAAAATAAACTGGTGGAGTTAAGGATTTCGACAAACATCGTCGGCAACAGTCGCGTTAAGTTTTATTACTTGCCTCTTGCAAATTATACGTGAATATACGACCTGCCTACATTTACTGGTTCACACTGAGATACTTTCCTTGTAAAACGATAAAAATGTGAAATTCTCCAAGGGTTTCGACTATTTACCGTGGCGATTCGAGCGCCATGATTAATTTATGACACGGGCGTACATAACGCGGGAAATATGTAAAAATATGTGTTTGGACTACAATATTTTTTTCGAACTTACATATCAGAAGTAATGGATATGGGTCGATGTTGACTGTATGGAGTAATTGATTAATTGAAATTGAATAGCAAACGGTAACAAACCGGACGGTTTGAGTAAACCCATAAAGATATACAGCATGTAACAAAAAGCGATCCGAAAGGGGGCGCATAGACACCGCAATAGCATAAACAAAAAAAACAAAAAAAATTGAAATGTTTTTGAAATTTACATTTTTAGTACCAAAATTATCCAAATTTTTCTACAGAAGTCCTAAGTTATAACTTGTAGACACCCGCTAAACGAACGCCGCCTTTTTTCATGTTTCCAGATAATTACGACATAAATAGACTATCAGTATGATTCTTAACAACACCTCACGGATCGGACAGAGTTTTTTAACACGCTGTATAAAAGCTGCACTTGTTTGAATTATTGATTAAAACTGAATTTGAAAACGATCCCCGATGTGCCTAATACGCTATACAAAGAAAGAGCTATACAATATGTGTAACTGAATTAATGCACATTATGAAAGTAGTTTGTTCAGAGGCCCTAGACGAAGTGACATTCTATCAGCGATAACGATGATAGAAAAAGCAAAAATGTATAGGACTGACATAAGCTATCGAATGTCAATTCTATTGAAAGTCGTTATAGAAATACGAAACGCTTTCGAAGCGATTGTCACTTGTCTAGGCCCTCTGAATCGTTACTGAATCGATTTCTGTCATATTCATTAAAGGTAATTTTTCATCCCAAAAATAATTAAAATTACGAAAATTACAGTCACACTTCTGTACTGACAAACAAACCAAAATGAACGAAGTACCTACTACGCTAGACCCTTAAACATATGCGACTGTGTGCGTGTGTAGATTTGTAATGAGACCACAATTTTCTCCCACAATAATATAACTAAGGTATATAATAAATAAAAAATGTTTGAAATACTAAAAATTCAGTGTATGTATTATGATTACAACATTAATATAATTCTAATTGGGGTGCTTGGTGGAGTGCATTAATTCAGAGACATGTTGTATAATTACAGTTATTTTAAATTGGTGAGTCAGGGCTAGAAACATCCTGCCAGGGTTGCGGAATAGCCCGAAAGGGATACCGGGACCCTGGCAACAGGCAACTGAAGGAACACGGGTGGGTTTTAGTCAGTAAGAGTCTGACACGCCCTTCCGCTCCGCCCAGAGCGGGAGCAGCCATTTGATGATTTCCCACCCAAAAAAAAAAAAGGGCTAGGAACATAATATAGCCCTTCGATACATCAGAATCGGCATACAAGTACTTTGAAATGGCAACTACAAAGTACCTAACAGCACGAAGCAACGAAAACTCCATGAATATTTTTCCCACATGCAACGCCGAGGTTTTTCTTTTATTTCCAAATTTAAAAATAGAAAAAAAAGCCAACGATAGGCCGTGGAACACACAAATTCGTTGCAGATGCGTATCGCGAAACGAATTGACTGGCGCGGGTTACCGGCGTCGATGGTCGCAAAAAAAGGAAAAAAAACAGCAATAGAATCAAATATGTTAGATGTCGAACATTGGATAGACACGAGGACGTGTCGCGTCATAGATTGAAAAAAAAAGATTTTCAGTATTGCCTTTTTAGCTAATTTTGGAAAGGTTTTTTTTTAGGACTATATTTGAGAGATAATTTGAAACAAAAAAAGCTCAAAATTGTAAATTTTTGCTTCTAAAGTTCATAAAGCGAATAGTTGTTGTTGCGTGTTGTTTTTATTATTAAAGTTTTTCCTAGCCTTCGCTTTGCCTATAATTATACTCTGGCTAGGCAGATGATGATTCTTGCCTAGCCTTTTCCCAACTATGATGGGGTCGGGGTCCAGTATTTTTTAAGGAGCAACTGCCAATCTGACAATCTGACTTCCATAACCAAGTTCTGGGTAACACGATACCCCTTGGTAAGACCGGCTGTCAGACATTCGGGCTTCTGACGACCCGTAACGTCTGTCAAATATCCACGAATGACAGCCGAACCAACGTGCTTTTCGAGACACAGAGGAGTCTCGGTATGTAAAGATGGTCACCCCAGGGGTTGTACCAACCCCGGCAAACGTAGCTTAACCTGATGGATCGACCCGTGCAGCTGTTATTACTTAGCCAGGAGCTCCTCCTAGGGTTAAGTAAACCTCAATAATGCTGTTCAATAACAAAACTAGATTGAAAAACCGAGACCAATGAAACAATCATACTAAAACCGTTAAAAAAATAAGAAATATCACCGTTCAGGGAATAAAAATCACAAAAATACTCGAAACAGAATACCGAAAAATGTATTCCAAAACTCGAACAATTCATATTCCCGTTTTCGTTTCGACCGGTAGCTGAGCCAATTATAGATATTTATTTTGCATCAACAAAACGCTTGCCAGACCAACAGCAGTGATCAAAAACAAAGGTACCTGGTACGTAGCTAACAATGAAATATGAATCCGATGTGAGCATTGTAAATTCGAACGTCTGTCTGTATGCTTTGAATGTAGGTACATTATTTTTTTATAAAAAAAAGTTGTGTGACGTGGAGGTAAACGTATTGAGTATTGAATGTTGGAAATGTACCTACTCGTACATGGAGTAGGTGTGGATTTTGTGGTGCTGATGTGCATTTGTTTGGTGGTATCATGAACTTGACTGTAAAGAAAAAAACTAGAGAGTTATTCGTCATCTAAAGGCATTCAAATGGCTGGAAGACGATGATAATGAAAATTTAAAATGCATGTGATAAGGAGGGAAGAAGCACATGTGACTAAAAGAGTGATGAATATAAATTATTGATGGATGGAGAGGGAGAAGAAGGCCAAAGAAAAGATGGATGGATTGTGTGAGGGATGATATGAAAGAGACAGGAGTGAATGATAGCGTCACGGTTGACAGGGGAGAGTGGAAAAAGAAAACGTGTTGCGCCGACCACAAGTAACATGGGACAAGGGCAGGAAGATGATGAAGCTGTACTTTAGTACGGAGCGGAGTGGAGTGGAGCGGAGCGCGTCTTCATGGATCGCACTTTCTATACACTCCATCCTAGTTCTAACTAATAATATAAATGCGAAAGTGAGTTTGCTTGTTTGTTAAGCTTCCACGCTAAAACGGCTGAACAGATTTGGATGAAATTTGGCAGGTAGACCTTGATCTGGATTAGGACAAGGGATACTTTTTCCCCTTATATTAATATGGGATCGAGGCTTATGCGGGTGAAACCGCGGTGCGCAGCCAGTTCATGAATAAAAGATTAAGGATCACTAAAAGATTCTATTGTTTCAGATTCAGAAAAAGATAGTGTGGTTCTGAATGTTTTATTTCTTGAATACGAAAACCGAATGTATGTGCTTCTCATGTTATTTTTTTATTGTATGCGAATAACACAACACATACACCCATATACCTACCTATACATCTACACAAAAATACTGAAGAGGGTATTAGAAAAGGACCTTTCAATCGAAGGGAAATTGAAAGCCCAGCCAAAATATCTTTAGTTCGTTCAAAACGCGACCCCACATCAAGGACCCTAGGGGAGACAAAATTAAGTACTTACTACGACAGATATAAATCACTACCCATGACCGCAAAATGTGCATGCATCATGAAAACTGGGTATTACCCGGGTAGATGAAGCGTTTTATGAAAATATGAGACCCGAGTAAATAGAAGGCGGAAGATTTTGATGAGATTGATGTTTTAGGGAAGCACTCTGCAAGCTTATTGTTAAGAAAGTATGTAATATTAAATATTAAGAATTGCCAAACAAGAGCTAAGCATTCTAAAGCATAAAGTGACATTTAAACGAGTTTTTTTTTGGTTTTTTATTGTCCTATGGCCCAGCCAGACCTCGATATCGCCTAATGGAAACCTATGGATGTGGTCTATGATAGAACGAGCAAGCCCAGAAGAAAGAAAGAAAAGTAACTTTATTTGTCACAGAAACATGCGTAAAAAAAGATAGTTAACTCGAGAAATAAAACACAATAGATCTAATGTCACGAGTACAAAACAGAAAGAGTTGGCAGCTGCTGGCACGTTTCCTATACAAACTCCCCTATACCACCCCCTATAGGATTATTTTTGAAACAAAAAGTAGCCTATGTCCTTCCCCAGGATGCCATCTATCTCCTTGCCAAATTTCGTCGAAATCCGTTCAGTGGGTTATACCGAAATACCATGATCCGCGATTTTGCGGACGGACACCGACGAGCCCGGACGACGGACCGTGGGAAGGTGTACACACGGCTACACATCAAGCTATACATTTCCAGTTTATGCTGATTTTTTTTAATGTTTATGCGTGCGGGGTATCGCAGACATCGGAAGCTCCTCGGTGCACGGTGCGTGGCGGTCTGTGGTCATCTGCCGTGCGTGTTCGTCTGCAATACTGCCGATCGTGGGATTCCACCAGGCGTGAAAAGGACAGACGGACAGACCGAGGTACTTTCGAATTTATAATATTATATAGTAGGTAAACATAGTATGGAAGTATGGATAAATAATAATAATTATTAAACCTTGTACTGATATGCACTCCGTCGTCGTTCCAAAAAGAATCTTCTTTTCAGACTAACAAAAAAACCTCACTGTCACAATATAGTTAAAGCGAATCATAAAACAAATAGTCTAAAATCATATTACAAGAGACAATGAAAGCAGTTAATTGTGTTCACAATTTATGACAGTTTTTAATCGAACAATATATTCTAACAAAGTTTTGATTACAGTTCGTAGCGGCCGACACGTTTGTAAAGGTTATAATTTTAACAAAACGACTATTGTTAAAATTTTTGATGTAATAAAATTTTATTACAGTTTTTGAATTTAATGAAGGAATTAATATTTATTATTGGAATACTAGCTTCCACCCACGGCTTCGCCAGTGTGGTATGTTGATAAAAAGTAGCCTATGTTGTTTACCAGATCATGGTCTCCCATGTGCCTAATTTCATCCACATCCGTTCAGCCGTTTTAGCGTAAAAGCGTAACAAACAAACAAACAAACTCACTGTCGCATTTATAATATTAGTTAAGATTCGCGTAGGGCCCATGTACGCATTTACGTAAAAATCATTCCGCCATCAAAGGCGAATTTCACAAATGAAACTGAACGCGATCATATCTAAACCAAGTTCAAGAGCTGTCAGTGTCAATAAAAATATTTTACGATTATACCTCATAATAGCTGCACCAATTAAAAGTCGTAGTTTTAGAACTCTTTCGGCCAGAAAAAAGAGCACGTAGCAACAGGAATTTAATTACCCGACCGCTGTATTCAAAAGCACTGCGATAAACTGAAGAAGCTTTCGACCTGAAGCCAAAACCTCCATCCAACCACGAATTCCTTCGACAAGCAGCGAAAACGAAACGAATTTATCTCTATTTCAAGCAATGAAATAAAGGCGAGTCTCAAGCAAATTTTCTTCGAACAAGCTAAGGCATTAAAGGGACATTTGAGTAATAACTATCTAGCTAAACAATTAGTCTTGGACTTTTACAGATTATTCAGAATAAATTAAGTCTATTTGAGCAGTTTTGTAAACTTGCTTGTCGTTGGTGAGTGTACAGTCGAACAAGCTATTTGGTATACAGGAAAATATTGTATTAATTTTCCGCTACACTGCCAAAATTCATTTTGATTGTGTCTGTTATTAAAATTTTTGACCTGCTTATGGTTTAGGAGAGTGACGTAAAAGGATTGTTGACTACTCTGAAAACACTCACAAAATTGCTTTAAGTAGTTTCAAGTTATCTGCCTGTATACCAAATAGCTTGTCCGACTGTACCTACAATTCTGATGAATTGAAGGGCCTTTTATAGGACAAGAAAAAGTGTTCGTCTAAGCATTCAAATTGGACTCAAGCGCCTGAGTTTAGCGTTGAGGCAACCATGGTTGTCCCAACCGTACCTACAACTTTGAAGAAGTCTTAGGTAACAACTGAAGCCTGGGCGCCAAGTGCTTATCCACTTATTGTATGGTCGCACAAAAATAAGTTTTTACAAATACCATTGGTATTAATTTTTGGTATTAGAATGGAATCAATCAACTCGTACACATAGAGATTACCCACATTTTGGCACGAGGAGCTCACAATGAGGAGATGGGTAAATAAGGTACGGAAACTACAGCCCATTTCATACCAAAATTCGAGCCCCAACATAAGGCGTGTTACAGACTTGTTCGGGTCGGCATAATTCGGCACGATGTGACACAGCCAGTCGGCAAAATATATACTCGGTTTGACGCTCGGCAGTCCCGAATCATGCCAACCTGAACAAGTGTGTAGCACCCCTAAGACACCACAAAGCATCCATCAACAATTTATTTCTTCCATTCTAAAACTTTCCCTATTCATAGTAAGTACTCTGAATAAATCAAAGCAGAGTGAAATTTCGTTGTCAATTGTTGATGAGGCACAGTAAAAGTAGGACTTCACTTACCCAAATTATAAAAAAAAAGATCCTAAGTTGGTACGTCATCATCATCAAAACTCATTAGGTTGCTAAAATCAAAATGTCAGATGAAGTCGATATGTCGTTAAAGTATGCACAACATTATAGAACAACTCTTCTACAGTATCATTTGTGGGTTGGCCTGGGTTGGCCTATGTTTGGGCAGAGATAATATTTTATAGTATATTCGATTTTATTGACCGGCTGCGCCATGTATGTCGTGCCGACCCGAACTTGTGTGTAGCACCCCTAAGACACCACAAAGTATCCATCACCCATATTTCTTCCATTCTCAAACTTTCCCTATTCATGGTGAGCACTCTGAATAAATCAAAGCAGAGTGTAATATCGTTGACAATGGTTCATTCGGTCCGATGAGGCTGGCATACCATGTCGGCCGTCACACAAAGCGGACATAACGAGGGCGGGCCGGAAGCGGCTCGCTGGCGCCCGTGCAGCATCCGCCGCGAGAGGGCGCCACCGGCAATATTTCCGTTTTGAGTCTGAAGTGAACTGACGTGAGTTAGAAGGCTTGACGATGTGAGTTTATTTATTGGTGTAATGTGTTTGTTAGTTTATATGAGACAGTGATTTTCTTGGAGAATTTAGGGAGTACCCTGTTTTTGAAAAAAGTAACGTCAAAACACACAGTGTGATAAGCAAGAAGACGAAAAAAAAAATAGTTACGCGATGTTACAGGTAACAAAAGAATTAATCCTAACTTAATATTATAAATGCGAAAGTGAGTTTGTTTGTTACGCTTTCAAGCTAAAACGGCTGAACGGATTTGGATGAAATTTGGCACAGAGTTAGACCTTGACTTGGAAAAGGACATAGGCTACTTTTAATCCCGATATTCCCACGGGATCAAGACTTAAGCGGGTAAAACCGCAGCTAGTAATCAAATATTTTTAATTTCATAGTACCAAATCTAGTACTCTGAAATTAAAAATTCATGGTGATTACTATCTATTACTTCTTATTTAGGGCGTAGATTATCTAAAATATGTGACATCCAAAAACCACAAAACAAAAATAAAAACATCTCGAAGGCCCATCCATTCATACTTTGAGAAGCACCACGCTCTTCGAGTCAGTTTTCTTGCCAAAAAACTTCAAGAGATACGTTCTTTTTTATCGTTTCCTGTCCTGTCAGGTTATTATTTTGCGAGTGCGATGATTTATATTTCACCCGGAACTTTGTAGGATTTTAAAATACAAAGGCATGCTTTGTCACACCTTTTTCTTTTTTGCGTGAGGAATTTAATTTCCTGTTCTATTTAGGGGAAAGTATAGTAAACAATTTTGCACAAAAATAAGACAAAAGAATACGTTTACTTCTTATTCTATTGTCATCAACGCATCACAGAAAGAAACTATAAAAGACAAAGTATTTTTTAAATGAAAACTTTACTTTACCTTTATTTTTAAAAATAACTCAGCAGTATGTTAAAAGAATCCAAGCTCATATTTTAAATGCGAAAGTGAGTTTGTTTGTTACGCTTTCACGCTAAAACGGCTGCACGGATTTGGATGACATTTGGCACAGGGATAGACCATGACCTGGAATAGGACATATATACTTTCTATCCCGATGATATCCCCCCTTATCCCCTTTTTATCCGGGTGAAACCGCGGAGTGCACATAGTCATGTAATACAGGCTGTAAGGGTAAACACTCTTGTCATTCAAACCATGGGTAGTTGACCTAAATATAAAAATAAATGACCGAACACAACAAAAAAAAAACGTCATTTTCATTAAAAGACTTTAAAAAGTTTCTATCCGACACCGTGCTCTCTAGCGAAACAGCTGACTGACTGAGGGAGGGGTCGAGCTCGCGGCCGGTCAGGTCACATCCCGCACCCCCCGCCCGCGTTGAGACGCAAGTTCATTGCCCTAGCGCATAGGGCAACGAACTTGCGTCTCTTGTGGTAAAATGTTGATTTAAAAAAAGAAAAAAAAAGTTGTAATTTTCCATTGATTTTACGTTTTATAAATGAAACCAAACCACTGGTTGCAAAGATAACGGTGTTTACCCTAACACCCTGTATATTAAAAGCGCTGGGAAAAAGAATTTCATTCATTTATTCAATCAGCAAACGACTCAGAAGATATGTTTCTTTTTTATTATTTCCTGGCTGAACTAAATGTTATTCCGTTTTATGAGTTATGGAGCCATTTCACGGGCTTACGAGTTTATTAGTTGAAATGTCACGTATTTCTCCCACGGGTTTTTTTGTCATTGATATATGGCTTCAGAAGATGATTAAGAAAGAAAGTTGTTGGTGGAGTTAAATCTATATAATAATATATAAAAATGAATCCCTATTTCCCTTGGTCACGCCATCACGCGTGAACGGCTAGACCGATTTCGCTAATTCTTTTTCTGTTGTGTTTGTTATTGTCAGGAGAAGGTTCTTATGAAAGAAAAAAATTAAGAAAATTGGGCGGAAAATTAGAAAATTTACAGGACAACGTCTGTCGGGTCAGCTAGTAAAATTATAATAAGAAAATGTTGCATCGAAATGAATTCAATAATAAGCAAGAACAAGGTGTTCAATTAAAATCTCTAATTTTTGAATACTCGTAGTACCTAGGTGACTGAGCTCTAGAAAATACGGAGAAAACTAATTTTCCCAGATATGAGACCTAGCTAGATCGATTATTCGCCCCCGTAAACCCCTATATTGCAACTTTCATCGAAATCGTTAGAGCTGTTTTTGAGAACGTGATTACAAATATATACAAACTAGCTTCGACCCGCGGCTTCGCCTGGGTGGTATGTCGATAAAAAGTAGCCTATGTCCTTCCCTAGGATGCCATCATACCTCCTTGCCAAGCTTTGTCGAAATCCGTTCAGTGGTTTAGATATGAAAAGGTAACATACAAACAGACAGACAGAGTTACTTTCGAATTTATAATATTAGTATTGATATTTCTCATAGACAATCCAATAATTCCGTTCTACATAGTGGTGTTTGAATACCTTCATACCTAACATTGTTTTACTTTACGCAATCGTTTCGGTAATTCTAGAGACAACAATCGAAAACAAAATGTCCAGCTAACATAATAACAACCTTGTCCACCATACGGTAGCCGTAACCCTAAAATGCTAATAGATATATCACCGAGACCTAGGTAATAAACTCAAGTATACGTCGTGGGCGAGTATCAAATACTTGGCGATGTCAAAATAATCCGGTTCGAGAAAACATATTCATGTCAATGTCTGCCAACGGAAATAGAAAATGTGGGCCGTCTGTGTGGAAATAGGTGCAATTCTAAAAATATACACGCTTTTACGGAGAGCCAGGTATTGGCAGAGTAAGGGCCTGCGCCCACTGGCGGCAAGCCACGGCAAGGGATTTTTATGTGACGAATAGGAATAAAACTTAATATCACAATAAAATTGAAATTTCAATGATAATGCTTGGACTTCGCGGCATGCCTCAGGTGGCATCACGCAGGGTCATCAAATTCAATAGAAACTGTATGAAGCCATACATAAAATAATAATATATAAAAGACGGAATGATATAGTGTGCACATCTAATGCAACCTCAAAACATGTCTTTGTAGAAAGATTTTTTAAATTTTTAGGACCCTTTTTGTATAATAGAATACTTAGTATCTATAAATTAAATTACTTTAGCTGTAAAAAAAATATACTTAATTATTTACTAACCCTAGATTATGCACAAACGGAGGATCTACTTGTTGTCTGCAAACAGAACCGCTAACGTGCCTCTTTGTTTTTATGTACGAAAGTTCTTGCTTTAGTTTTTAATTTTGTACTCATTGTTAATTTATTAAAATAAGTATCTATGCAAAATAAGTATCTATGCATGAACTAGGTTGAACCTGTGCTTCAGGCTAGAAAAGCCTGAAGCACAGGTTCAACCTAGTTCAGGCAAATATGCAACTGTGCTCTATTTTAAACTGTTATTGTATTTATTGTAAACGTGTCCCTTCTTATAAATAAACAAATTATTAATATTATTATTAATATTAATATTCACACGGCGATATCATCGCGGCGAGACTTTGATGGCACGACGAGACCATCGCCGCGATTCTCTCACCCGTGGAGATGGCGCTTAAGGATACCGCGGTATTGATTATCCTTGAACTCGGTAGCAGCCCGGGGTCTGGATTTGTGCTTGGTTAATGGCTATATGCTCGCCCCCCATTATATGGGACCTTAAACATAACTGGTAAAATGTGGGTGTACTATTAGGTGCACCTCTGCCTAACCCTTCGGGCCGGCGCACACCAGGTAAGGCGCAGCGCGGCGCGGTTGTCACTGTTAAACAAATATCAACGTTGCGTGCCTAAAAATAAAGTTGAGAACAGATAACCTGAGACGCGCGCCTCTTGCCGCTTACGGCGCGCTCTCGAGCTGTTAGAAGTTTATTTATTATCAACTTTATTTCAATTGAAACAAGGTAGATATTTGTTTGGCAGTGACGAATGCACTGCGCTGCGCCTTGCCAAATGTGCGCCGGCCCTTCGGTGAATATAGGAGAGATTTAATGACATATGCGTCGCATAAAAATCCCTTGTCATGCCATGCCACCAGTGCAGCAGTGGGCGCAGTCCCTATCAATGCGGGGAAGGGGTTAAAAAATTATTCAATTAAGTTGTCACATGCAAAGTGCGGTTAGTTTAAGTGACGTTTTTCGCTGATAAGAACATGTTTTTAAATTAGTTAGGTTTAATGTTATTTATTTTAATCCTGCAACGATCGTAGCAGGTGGCGTTTACCCCCATGGGTAGAAGGCGCATTTAATTTTTTATGTTGAGTCTGTATAAAGAGTGAATTGAATCGGTGAGTATTAGAGCGTTCTCTGTGGATTAGAAAACTTTTAAAGATGTAAATCATATTTTAAAATGCTTTACTTATTTTAAATTGCCCTAGTTATCACTTACTTGTACTATAAAAATTGAGCTATGTCAAAACAAAAATCGACAATTCCAAAAACAGCCATTACCTGGAACAAAAAGTAAAAATATTAATTATGTAACTATTGATACTGTCATAGTATAATAAGTAAACAGTATTATGTGTCGGTAGTGACCTTGAAATAAAGTCTGACAACCAGTCTGACCAAGGGGTATCGTATTACCCAGTTACTGGGTTGTGGAGGTCAGATAGGCAGTCGCTCCATGTAAAATACTGATATTCAGCTGCATCCGGTTAGACTGGAAGCCGACCCCAACATAGTTGGGAAAAGGCTAGGCAGATGATGAGTGACCTTGAAATAATTTCCTACGGCCGCTCGGTAGATAAACCTTCCGCGTTGGTGCGTAACTGCCGCGCACTCGAGACTGTTGTGTACGTTAAACGAGTAATTCATCAACTCGTCCTACATGCCTACGGCCCATTTAGGACGTTCTTTTGATTTTCTGCAAGTCGTTTTAGATGGGCCGTAGGCATGTAGGACGAGTTGACGAATAACCCTGTTAATCACTGAGATTTTCGATAGTTTTCTATGAAGCCATAATACTGTTACTTATTTATACTGTGGTTCAGTATTCAAATATCTAGGAATTAAATTAACATAGCACATTTCAATACACATGAAATGTCATCATCATCTGCCTAGCCTTTTCCCAACTATTATGTTGGGGTCGGCTTCCAGTCTAACCGGATGCAGCTGAATACCAGTATTTTACATAGAGCGACTGCCTATCTGACCTCCACAACTCAGTAACTGGGTAATACGATACCCCTTGGTAAGACTGGTTGTCAGACTTTCGGGCTTCTGACGACCCGTAACGACTGTCAAAGATCCACAAATGACAGCCGGGACCAAGGCTTAACGTGCTTTCCGAGGCACGGAGGAGTCTCGATATGTAAAGATGGTCACCCATCCACGGACCAACCCCGGCAAGCGTAGCTTAACCTGATGGATCGAACCGTTCGGCTGTTATTACTTAGCCACGAGCTCCTCCTATGAAATGTGCTATTTAGAATTATATAGCTTTGTAAACCTAAATCGTCCAGCTGGTTCCGAGGTTACAAAATACACCAAATTCTATTAAAGAATGAAGTCAAAACACTTTTGTTAATAATAGTGCTAATGGAGAAGTTTAGTATGAATAAAAGATAGGTTAGGTAAGCATATAAAAGTGTCACCGTGACTTTAATCTGTTTCAGGGTAAGCAGAGATTTATGATTAAAATCGAGGTCAATGGACCACAGTTGCATAAAAACTAACTGATATTTTATTATTATATACTTATTCTTTTAGAACTATAAATATTATATTTTTCATTCATCAGTGCAGCAGTGTTAGGAAAACGTTATTATAATGATGGATGTTCTGATGATTTAGTACATAAGGGCTAGCCCACACTGCGAAATATTATCATGCGGTTTTTATACAGTATACGGAATTGCAACAAACACGCGTTGCAAATAAAATTCCTCGCGATTTTTGTCAGTTCTATGTAGATCTCAGCTTAGACGCATGTCTAATAATTATATTTCATTACCTATTTATAATCTATCATAATAATTTTATCGTGATATTTCACGTCAAACTTGTCTTACGGGGGAGGTCTCCTATGTGTCATAACCCCCCTACAAAATATTCACGCGAATTAAATTCGCACCGCACCGCGTCAAATCTGCATCGAACCACAGATTGTTTCAGCGCAAATTTTAAATCACCAATGCATGACATAAGAGCTTGCCCGCACTGCGAATTATATTCGCGCGGTTTATATTCAGTGTACGGCATTGCAACCAGTGCGAATTTTAAAACGCTAGTGCGTGTATCTACATGATACATGTGTTACAGGATTGCAATAATTGTTATTGATTCTGTATCGCAGTGCGGACTAGGCTAAAGCTCAACAGATAATCTTTTAACCTGAATACATTGAAGATGATACATAAACCGAAATACAAAGCGCCACCAAATAACACGAAATCCCAACAAAAGCTTCGTTAACACTTCCAGCTCAATAATGCCACTTGTTGCATCAAAAATTCAACACAACACAGATACAGACGTGAAATAAAAATGCCAATTCCTTTAAACTCCCGAATATCGTACGCTCACACGGCTTTACTGAATACCATCAAAAGACATCTTGAGAACGTTTCTGTTGAGCCAATGTTGTATTTATTTCATCTCAGGATTAGGCTTTCCCACATCGAAACTCGGGGCAACAGGTGCCACCCCCTGCCCCGCACCGCATCCCCCCTCTGCCCTCACTACGGCAACAAAACAAGCACAACAAGATAAAATACACCCTCCGGTAACTAAACACTGTTTGTGCACATGAGGCCGAGAAAAAGTACACAGTCTAGTGTGGATCGTTCGACGTGCGCCGATTGAGTTTGGCTTCGAAATTTCATTTGGTAAAACGTCAGACAAGCACGCAGTTGTGTCTGGTGAAAAAGTCGAATATTGGTAGTTGTATGTGTTGAACGTATCGTAGCTTTGCCTTAGAATATAATCAAGAGGATAAATAAATAAATAATAAATAAATAAATAAATAAAGAATCTCCGCTGGGACTTAAAATAAGTAATGACTTCAAACAAGTTTTAAAGCCACACTTCATTCCATTGTGTGCACATAAAACTGATCGAAGGTGCGAATTAATTAATAAACTCAGCCTATCGCAGTCCACTGTTGGACATAGTCCTCTCCCAGGCTACGCTACAACACGCTATCCTCCGCCTTCCGCCTCCAGTCTATCCCCAGTCAACTTTTTAAGGTCGTCGGTCCATCTAGCTGGGGGGCAGGCGTCGCACACTACGCGAATGCTTCGAGAAAATGTGTTGATTTTAAACGACCCGCCTTGACCCAGGATTCACGAGCAGGGTTGAAACTGCTATAGCATTTTCACACCCATACATAATATTATACAGGGTGTACCAGAAAGGTGTGGTCTTTAAGAGTGTGATACAGACCATCAAACTAAACACCTTTCTCCATGTCGTAATCGAGAAAAAATTATCAAAATCAAAAAATCAAAATATTTTATTTCACATAAACCTACATGGGCACTTATGAAACGTCAGAAGCTAGGTGCACGGTTCCAATTGGTCGTTTCCTATGGAGAAGAGCCGGCAAGAAACTCCATGGTTACTCTTTTAAAAATAATTAATTTTAAAATAATCTACAGTCCAATAAGCCTACAACGTTCTCACATTCACAAAATAGAAAATAATCTATCTAAAAGACTAATAATAATAAAATTAAAATTCAAATAAAAATAAAAACCTATTTAAACCAATTGACGTGATTGCGTATTTAGATTACTTTTTATTATTTTAACTAAAAAAAAATACTGAAAACAGTATTTTTCAAAATCGTATAACAGCTCAGGGAATTGCCGTACAGGTTTGTCCTAATAGTGAAAAGTGAAGAGAATAACATGTTCTAACGGAATACATATTATATCATTTTTTTTTATTTGGCCGGCTCTTTCATAGTTTAGCCCAAAATGAATGCCCAGCCTTTAGGCTGATTATTATTCTCGATAACGTTTGTCCTATCAGAATGTGGTTCAACTTGATGGTCTGTACTACACCCTTATACATGACCACACGTTTCTGATACACCCTGTAGAAAGAAAAGCATCTATTTCCAGATTTCTGCTAAGATAGGTAAACATATGGATATGTTAATCTTGTTTTGCTATAGTTTAGTACGGGTTAGTTTATTGTTTTCTATAGGCTGGCGTTTGTTGTTCCAGTATTTGATTAGGTGCTTATGTTGTTTTTGAGAAGCTTATACGTGTGCCTTAAATAGCAACAAACAAGAACTTGTACGTCACGTGGAATTCATACAAGTAGTTACAGTACAACTATTTTCAGAAAGTCCCTCGGCAAACTTCGTGTTTCGTCAGTGGTCGGATTTCTATCAATTGCCCTTTGCACTTGGTGTATACCGGACGCTCTAGATATAAGATTGAGAGCGTCCGTTCTACGAAACACGAAGTTTTCCGAGGGACATTAAGAAAATAGTTGTACTGTACCTACTTAACGAAGGTACTCGCCGTATCCCGTAGATAAATCTAATTTGGCACTGATTTTACTTTATACTTCTTTTACTATGTATCTTTCTTCTTCCCTGAGATCGAAATGAATAACCAAGCCGCTTCCACGTGTATGTCAAATAAACAAACCCACTCTTTCTAATTATAACATCACTATACCTGAGTAAAAATAAAGGGACTAACAATGAAAGACTGTACACATTAAAAGTCTCTTGTAACTACTAATTTAAAAAAAAAACTTCACTGACCTGCCTTTACGGATGACATAAGATTGTGTTTCTCACCCCACCTCATTATCTACCCAAAATTACAATAAACCAAAATGAATATCGAACAAAAGATTCTTCAATGTCGCAACAAATTATTTGCGTATCACACTAATTAGGAATCAATTTGAAAGGGACCAGACAACATATTGTGTTCTTTGAAAAGGTCTACCAACCATCCATTGTTAGTTGACCCGTCACGTGGGTGATATGGGCATTCATTGTTCCATTTTTGCTACAACGAAGCACCTGTACCACCGCCGGCGATGAACGACAAGCGAGTAGAGTTAGCAACTGAAAATGAGCTGGCGAGGAACGAGCAGACAGTCCTCGACGGTGACGAGCGATTACCTCTCAGCGAATGTTCTGCCCGCCAAGCGAGAGTCGCTGAGCGAGTACTCTCTTTGATAGCTCTTGTATCGACAAGTCACAGATCAAGGAGAGTAGTATTAATATACTGTGTATCTCTTTTACTCACACGGGAGCTACAATCTTTTGAGCGAGAAAATATTTGATAGCTAGCCGCTGCCTCGTCGGCGGCGGCGGTGGGACAAGTGCCTAAGGATGGCAGGGTGGGTCACGTTATGTTGGTTGGTTCGCTTGCCATTTCGGTATAATTGATTTCGCTTTTTTACGGTCGGGTGAGAGTGCTGCGTCACGCGTTGGGATGCGTCGGGGGCCGGGTTAAATGGCAAGCGGCATATATTATGCCTATTGTGCACAAATTGGATGATTTTCGAGAGTTTTCTTTGAAAATATCTAGAGTTCCAAAGCTGTAGTAATTTAATGTTGTCTCACGAAGACATGGGACGTAATTTGTCTAACCTCTGGCGTGACTAGGGTCAAAATGTCACAGACGCTTAATTGTTTGATTGTTTGAGTATCTATGTTTAGATGCCCTTATGAGTCAGTTTACCCATAGCTAAAGTCAATTTGTTCTATTTTTGGCAAGGTGACTCTTACTAACAAGATGTTATCAATAAAAGGCTGTATGGCTGTATCTACTCGACTTTGGATGGGTACTATTGTGCCTCCAATGCTTATTAACCGCCTTACTAATAAACGTTGTATAGCGCCTGTATAGTTACACAACGTTTTGTCTTCTTCTTTCAAAAGTAAGTTGACTTTTGAAAGAAGAAGACAAAGCATTGTGTGACTATACAGGCGCTATACAACGTTTATTAGTAAGGCGGTTAGTGTATTGATTTCTTCAATCCTCTTTTTAACCTACACAATTTAGTTCAATGTCTTCTTTCAGTACCTATATAAATCAACTAGTTGCGCCCTGCGGTTTTACCCGTGTAAGTCTCGATCCCGTGAGAATATCGGGAATATAAAGTATCCTATGTCCTATTCCGGGTCATGGTCTACCCAAATCCGTTCAGCTGTTTTAGCTTGAAAGCGTAGCAAACAAACTCACTTTCGCATTTCTAATAATAGTTAGAGAGGATTCGCTCACAAACTGATTAAAAAACCAAGTTTAGCACTAACGCATTGTTCAATTCATATCCACCCACTATTATCCATTGATACCGAATTATCACCTCCCTACTTTAAATTTAGATCCTATATAAATGCCGAGTGGGTAAATACAAAGTTATACCCGACACCCGGTGTATAAACTTGCTGTTTCAGCCCTAACCAATTTAGCAGATATTGTATGTAACTTAATAGTGATGAGCGCAGGTAATACCGTTTCAAGTAAGACAGAAATAGGGCTGCCTCGGGCGTTGAGCTTCGTGTGATATCAAATGTTCCGAGTTAATCATAGGATATTATTTGTATTTATAGCTTGGTCACAGTAACTGCACACATGATACTAATATTGTGTTATTGTTAGTTAGGTATATAAGGCAATATCGGTAAAAAACACGTCACTGAGACCTGCAATATCGGTAAAAAACACGTCACTGAGACCTGCAATATCGGTAAAAAGTCACTGAGATCTGAAGGCAAATTCTCGTAACTCTGTCAAACTTATCAAAAGACAGACAGATTGCGAATATGAACGTTTTTCAAAATTACGGGAAATGCCAATCTTCAGATTGAATTTTATCTGAAGAATAAATCGATTGGTTTGTCATACAAAAACTGCCTATATTTCTCAGAAAAAAGATATGTGGCGATAAAAAAATTGGCCCTAAATAAATTGTTCATTGACAGAGAACTTGTTAAACAATATTTTTTTGCATTATTCTAAAATTAATTTATCAATATTTTTTTTCCCTGGAATCTTGTAGATATCCTCATAACTTGCTTGCTTTATCTTTCTATATAATAACATTTCCAATGACTCGGAAATAAATAAAACCAAAAACAAAAAACAACACACACAACACACACACACAAACACACACACACACAGACACACACACACACACACACACACATTTGTCTCTTTACAAATTTGTATTTTTGTTTCCTTTTTTTTCTTTACTTGTAGTTACATTGTGTTGTGTGCCCAGTCTGTGCTAAATAAATGTATTTTCTTTCCTTTTTCCTTTTACAAATTCAATTCCACCGCTTCAATTCTTGCCAGCCCTATCGCCAAACCAATACCTAATAGCACAGTGATTATACTAATCACCTATGAATATCCAGTCGAGTGTGTGCAATTATACGCTGAGGATTATATCTGGTGGAGCGTTTAGCGCTGATTGTAATAAATCATATTGCAGATCGATATATATACGTATCGTTATGGGAAGCACACCCTGTATAATACGCGATATTGTTTACTCAAGAGACTTGTTAGTGATATTTATTTAATGCACAATGTACACAACCAATTTTACACGCTAAGCTTAAACTAGTGAGTACATGACCCTGTTAGGGCGCAGCAAGATAACTTAAAACTAATATTGCAGAAGAGGTATCTAGATTTATCCAATATCACATAAATATCATTAGGAATTAAATATTAAATTAATTAAATTTATATCTAACATTTCACTTCATTTACTTAATAACAATTATCTGAGTGTGTTAAAGTTTAAATTAATTACTGAAAATTAGTTAAATAAACCAAACATAACTTGATTATTAAAAAATAGAAAAAATATAAAATCATAAATATATCATCACTATGTCAAATCAAATTAATAAAATCACAATAGAATGTCAACATGATAAAAATAAAAATATAATAAAGATACACCATTCGATATTTAAAATGTCGTACCAAAATTGTATCGAATGTCAAAAATTAAAATCATTCACCAATTTAATAAACGAAAACATGTCATATAAATAACATATCATGTCATATATAACATATTGGGGTAAGTAGCGTGATTTTAAAGATATTTGAAGTAGTAACTCGTCTCTACGAGCTCCAACAGTGGGAGACTTCGCACAGGTTCAAAAAAATATAGATGCTACAATAAAAACGTGTTGATTACAGAATGGAATGTTATCGAATGTGCAGCAGAAAAACGCTTTCCTAAATTTTTTTGCATAAAAAGAGAGTGCCAATTGTCTCCTAAGTACAAAATTAGTGAACATCATTATTACATTGAAATGTCAGTGCATCATTTTTTTCATACAAAAATATCTTATAGGACATCGAAATTTAAAAAAAGTTATTTAATACGCTGCCTTCTCAAAACCACAAATTCTATGTATAGGCATTTAACTAAATTTTATACCTGACTTTAATGATTCCTGGTAACATTATTTGTGAATGTGACGCATATTTTCCCGCAACTTGTTATTTTCGTATATTTGTCCTTTCTTGGCGTCATGTTTGCCGCAAATAAACATATTTTCTTTCTTTCTTTCTATTTACGTAGTCTCGATCAATCTCCCATCCAACTGCATCTTCTACATTTTCGCTCAAAGGCACATTTCTTCGAATAAACCCGGGAAACGTGTAAATCAAAGTAATTCTACAAGAATGTTCTACGAAGACAGATTGAGTAGAAGTTCCGGGAACATTAAAACATGTTACGTGTTCTTATTTACCGATATAAACGCAGAAATTGTTTTTTTGCGAAAAACAAATGTTTTATGGAAATATAAGAAACAAAATCACGAGACGATCGCTTCGATCGCACTTTACTACTCAAGAGAAATTTTGATTTTCCCTGTAGTGTTAAATCGATTTAATTAGCCTTCAGAAATCGGCCGTAAGCAGATTAGAAACAAACAAAGGAAGTATTTTACCCAAAATATCCCCCTTTTGACAAATCTGTATAATTAAATTAAAAATAATCCCGCCTTCAGTGGGCTTTGTTAATTTATATTACAATCTATTGTATTTTATTGGCCATTTTGGAGTAATGTTTCATAATTACTATTTGTTATTATTTTTATTACCAGCAGTAGTCAAGAAAATTCTGCCTTTTAGAATTTATTACGGAAAGCATTTTAATTACAGCAATTTTGATAAAATAATAATAAGAAGTTAAAGTAACAAATATGAATATTTTCGATCATCTACGAATTCTATAAAATTCACCACTGTTAAAATAAGTTAACCGCAAATTATTTTGATGCTACCTTGCCATCTATAGTAGTGTTTACGTATTTGTCTACTGTTTTAAACCTCCAACTGTCACTAACAATAGAGACAATAGAATTTGATTTTTTATTGCCTACAACCGGTGTTTTATTTTTTCTTAAACCTAAAACTAGTTATTTAGATCGTTAACTAGTTAAATAATAGGAACAATTAACATTTACTAAAATCTCAACAATGTATAGTACAATTTAACTCAACAATACTGCATTGTAATCAAATTATTTCTTGTCTAGACGCAGATTGGCAACTCCGACAGTCGGATACCGTACTAATTTCTGCAATTAAGCCCATTATAAATTTAATAACGTATGCAAACAATCGGTACGACTACTTTAAAATTTAGGCAAGTCTTCGCAATATTACGAGTATCATATTCGAGCCCACAATGGCCCATTACAGACGAGGGGCTTCCCATCTCCAAATATGTACATAAAAGGGGAACAGTCTTGTCTCCGTCGAGTTTTTGTTTTTCGACTTGGAATTTAATTTTTATGGGATTATTTTGTATGGCATAAAAAAAAGTTTTAGGCCAAAAATGTTTGTAACGGTGGAGTGCAATTAAATTGAAGAGTTTATTATTTGTTTTAATATATTGATGGGAGAGTAACTATTTAATAAGGATATAATTTTTCACTGTCTAGAGGAATAGCATAACTTCAAATAAGTTGTTCAAATATTTACAACCAGCAGTTGTTTTTAATCGGAAGTTTTTAAAGAAATAAAAATCATAACTTTGATTTTTTGTCCTCTGAGATGGAAAATGCGCTATTAAACTTCATTTCACTTACAAATTAATCTGACATGCATATGCTATATATAGGAACCTATAAAAAAACACTGTACTCATTCAATACAATACTAATAATAACGACAACACAAAATCACTATCATCAATGAGCTAAGCCGATTGGCATCGCAAAAGCTAGTTCTCAATAATCTACCCTCATTTACAGCGATTTAAACGAAAATAGCTAAAGCTATTTCAGTTGAACACTGAGTCGGCTAATGAGAGAGGCCATTCATCAATGTAGTAGTACCACTTGGTGCAAGTTTTCAGTATGACTGGGCCATGAGAATATCGTTTCAGCTTTTTCCTACGACAGTTGTGGCCGACAGCACAGATAATATAGTACTCCGCCACATTGCGACCGCAGTGACAGCTGTCAGTATGACAGAGGGGTTTGACTTTACGGTGTCAAAAAACGCTCACTTCAAAAACACACCATCTTACAGTACAACTATAAATTAATTTCCCGCAGCAAACTTCGTGTTTCGTCATTCCTCGGATTTCTATCAGTTGCCCTTTGCACTTGGTGCAGACCGGACGCTTTCATTCGACTTGGAAGTCGATTCACGAAGTTTGCCGAGGGACATTAAGAAAATAGTTGTACTGTACATTCGATACCATAAAAAACGACAGTGAATTGCTATGTGGCGGCCACCGCAGTTTTAGCGTTCATATTATACAAGAGCGGGACGTTGACAACGGCAGAGACAACTGCCGCCTTCGACGAGTCTGCGGCTGCCGTCGACAACGTGCCGCTCGTGAACACTAAAAAAGCACTAAGGAAACCCTTATTTTAAGGCGTCTTTATTTCGGATAAATAAATATCAACTTTACCTTTGTGTAAATAAAGTTGATTTCAGAATACAATTGAATTGTATAAACACTTTTTCCTCCGCTCATGGCTGACTTTTGAACTGCAGAGTGAAAAGTGTGAAAACGCTACGAGCGCTTGTTTTGTGGCGCTCGGATTAGTGTGTATAACAGTAATTTTAATTAAAATTAAACTGTTGGCAATAAATTCGGTGAATTAAAGGGTTACGATTGCATTTGTAACTAATTAATTTGAAATTTTTGGTGTTGCAGCTTGGTTTTATGATTAATTGATTTGGCCTGCGGTTTTTAGACACACATTAATTACATAATAATTGACCGCGTTTTTGTTGTTTCCATCCAAAATCTTTCAAGCATAGAATATTCATTATGTATCAAATATCATACTAAAGAAAGCCACTATAAAACCATGGCGTAAAATGCTTACTTATTAACACACGCACGCACGTTAAGCCGTTGGTCCCGGCTGTCATTCGTGGATCTTTGACAGTCGTTACGGGTCCTCAGAAGCCCGAACGTTTGACAAACAGTCTTACCGAGGGGTATCGTATTACCCAGTTACTGGGTTGTGGAGGTCTGATACGCAGACGCTCCATTTAAAATACTGGTATTTAGCTGCATCCGGTTAGACTGGAAGCTGACCCCAACATAGCTGGGAAAAGGCGAGGCAGATTGATTGAAAATGCTTACTCATTAACATTGCAGTGTTAAGCATCCGCAGCGTCACTTTACAAATAGCCATGGAAACACTGCTCATTATACGACTATCACATATCACTACACAGATTCACAGCCATCAAACCAGAATCTGCATTACTTGTCAAACGACGATTACAAGCCTAACACACTTGCCGAGCAATCGCGAAATTTAATAAAGCCAGAGAGGTTGGCGTGTGTAGTCATTTACATTTAAAGCACCAATTATTTGACGTCATTAGCGCCCTCTGGTGGTCATAAAACGCACCCAACACGCGCACAAGCGCCCCTCTTTCGCGTTTATAAATTAGAAGTAAAATGGCGATTTTTAATCTGTGCCTCCCGTTGAGCCGGCCGTTTGTCTGCGTCGGTGCGTTCCTTGAATTAATTTAATCAATTCTGTTGAAGTGTGAATGGGTGTTTATGTTAGGACTGCGTGTATGGGAAAGTAGCTCATTACAGCTTGTATTAACTTAACTGATAAGTTGCACCCTATTTACCCTCTTATTCATAATCGTTGCCTACAATTAAGTAATGATTAGCGTCTGTTTAACCATACATTTTTGACGTTAAAATAACGCTTATGAATAAGAAGGTAAGTGTTTCTCTTCATACTCAAATACGCAAGTAAGTAGCACAAGAACCAAAACAAGGGCCACTTCTGTTTGTCATTCTCCTATATTATTACTATTTGATTCACAAATATAAACTAAACCAGCTGTTGACGCTCAAGAAACAATACACGGCGCACCCGCTGCAAAGTTAATGCAAATTTCAAGTAGCATTCCCACGAAACGGCAGCTCTGAGCAGTCATATAACCCCCTCATTTCAGAACAAGTACCAACGAATTTAAATCACATTCAAATTTCGCACTTCGATTAAAAGCTCTAAGAGCTGCGCGTAAGTGTTGAACAAACATTGGTACAGGCTAACTTAAACCTGCGCTGGACAGTCCGGATTACTAGGAGCTCTGATCCCTAAAGCGATGGTCCCCACGTAATCCCAAATATTGTAGGTGTCAGGGAGGGGACAAGTGTCTAACTGAATTGGTCGCGTTCATGTGATCCCAATTACTATGTGCAGAGAGCCAAGCCGCTTATGCAAATGACGATTTCCCGCGGACGCATCTAATGGGCCGTGAGGGGTGGGAGACCGATGCACTTTTAGAGCATCCTTGTTAGGGCTGCCACGCTAGCATAATGTAAATCCAGGTATATAATCCCTTTAGGTAAAATATTTGCATATCCTCAGAAGTTTTGAGTAACTAAAGTAGCTGGCCAACTGTACATATAAATGTAAATCGTTAGGAACTGAAGATACCAAGGCAATGAAGGTTCAAAGTTGCTTGAAAGAGAACGCAGAATGGACAGAGCCACGCATGTTGTATGTTTTGTAGTGTTCATATTTTTTTTGTTATTTATCTTTCTGGTGTAAGTACAATAAAATATCATACATAAAAAACGCCTCTTTGCAAAAAAAAACGGGCACCTTAACAGTCATTGGCTTTTGTATGGATAATATTAATATTTTTACTATGTCATTAGCATAAATGACTAGTAATTTGTTATAATCAATAAGAATATAGTTTTTTGGCTACACCCCTCTTCCAGCAGCGCAACAATTTTACTAGCTCTTATTGCTTTTTCTGCCAATACAATCGACACAAAGATATCACTTTTATGTCACAGTAAGGCTGGATTATGCGACAAACATAAATTAAAATAACGAGAAGTTAGTTTTAGTTGCCAGGATAACCTTCTTACCGCAAACCTGCAAAATGTAAGTAAAAGTCACAAACGGAAAACGGGATTATTATTGTTTTTAAATAAAAGTTTCAAATTTGGAATTAACTTTTTTTCTTACCCAGACTCTTTTTTATGTGCCAGTAACATAGTTTGGCTATTAAAACCTCTTTACAACTAAATGATTACCAATAATGTACAAACATCAAAACCGCCCGTTTTTTTTGCAAAGGGGTGTAATAAATAAACACGAGAAAATGTACAACTTGGGAAACGAGCCAAAAATAAGTTCCCTGTCCAAAAATATCCCAAAAACTTCCCAACAACTTTGCATTTGAAACTCCCGTTGTCATGACAACGTAAACTAAACAGCTTGGTTCGGTGCTAAATCAGGATCGTGGTGCGGAGGACAAAGTGACCAACGGATAGACACTGGCAGGTCGTGTTACAGTCCAGACGATTGAACTCGGAAAGTTTGGTCTTTGAACGGAGATTAATGGAATTATTTATTTACTGAGTTATGAGAAGATATTATTATTACTTCCTTTCTTTTGGTGTCAATAAAATGTGGAGAGAGCAGGTTGATATAGTGTTGAGAAATTCATTTATTTGTAAATGGCGATAGTTTGGTCATTGTCCTTTTAGTATACAGGAGATTTGTATTAATGTTATCGATAGATACATCACTTGTCATGTTTTGTTTGTGTATGTATTTAAACAGGATCACATAAGTAAGATACAGGTTTCAATAGCTATTTTGTCTCTGTTTCGTATGTATGTTTGAACCAATCTCAAAAATTGCTGAATAAATTGCACTTTAATTTTATTTCTTTTAAACTCGTGTCACAGATGTACGATTATGTTTTATGAAAAGCCCAAAGCTCTCCCCAAGCCATACATTGGCCGGGATGCCGCAATTTGATCAATTTATAACTAAAACGAGCACTTTTATTGGCGCTTATCCCCTTTAATTGCCATGGGTGCGAGCACGTATCGTTTTGGCTGTTTTTTCGTCGAGGGTAGGCAGAGATTGTAGTTCGGTGATTTAAGGGGGGTAATTACGACGTCCATGTTGGAGGTTTTCATGTTGATGTTGATAGATAGATACTAGATGCTTTAGCTAAAGAAAATGTGGGTATTTGCGTATTAATTAATTGCTTTTAAACCGACTTCAAAAATAGGCTCTCAATTGGACTGTATGTTTTTTTTTTGTGCTTTTTACGAGATTACTCCGCCAATTATAAATTGATTTTAATGATTCTTTTTTGTTTGTTAGGTCAAGCTTCAGAGGTGGTTCCAACGATGATGGAAAAGGCAAAAATGTGTAGGACTGACATAATATTGAAAACCTATGTCTAATCCTTGTAGAAATACGAAACGCTTTCGGAGCGATTGTCACTTGTCTAGGCCATCTCTTATAATCTCCAGAGAGATTATAAGAGATGGATGGAAAATTCTGTTCATTCCCATTATTATCTTTAGCTAGAAAACAGGACTTCGCTCACACTCAACCTAAATCATTAAGACGACTATTCATAACCAAACAATGGAACCAAACTATTATTATTCTCCTGAGTTCATTGAATCTTGACCTAGAGGACGATAGACCGTAGCCTCTTAAAATATTCCAAGTACATAAGTAATAGGTATTCTCCCTTTAATCAATTTGCCTAGACTTTTCCCGACTATGTTGGGGTCGGCTTCCAGTCTAACCGGATTCAGCTGGATACCGGTGTTTTACATAATATGTAGGCATGTAATATGTTTACATAATATGCAGGTCAGATAGGCAGTCGCTATATTATAGCGACTGCCTATCTGACCTCCACAACCCAGTTACTGGGTAATACGATACCCCTTGGTAAGACTGGTTGTCAGACTTTCGGGCTTCTGACGACCAGTAAAACTGTCAAAGATACGAAGGTGCTTTCTGAACCACGGAGGAGTCTCGATAATATTTAAAGATGGTCATCCATCGACGGACAAACCCCAGCAAGCGTAGCTTAACCTGATGGATCGACCCGTACGGCTGTTATTACTTAGCCACGAGCTCTCCCTTTAATTAAATATTATCAAGAAATCAAACAACAAAAGCCTATTATTAAGCCAATTAAAAGGTACAAAATACCTTTAGAATTGCTACTAAATTTCCCCTTTCAAAAGAGCAATATTAACAAGCGATTGTCTATCAAACTAATAACGCGACAAAAACATGTGTTTTCGTGTTCCGTATCAACTACTGATCAGTGTTTTATCGCCGGCCAGGCGATATTTGAATATAATTTGCAGCATTTTGCATAATTTCGAAATAATCGTGTGTTATGACGGCTTGAATAGTCGTGGGCTTTTAAATACGAAACGTTATTGCTATGAGCATAATTAGAGAGAATGTTGACAAGTTCCGTATAATAATTACAGGGTTATTGGCTATATTATGTCGGCAATTCATTAAGGGGACGTAGTTGAGGTCATTTACAACCAAATTACCCCTTTTGACTCCTATGTAAATGTCAACAATTTTCTAGTCATTTGACATTTTATATTTTTATTTAAATAATTTTAAAATGTCAAGTTACTCGAAAATGGTTGAAATTTTTGACAATTACAAAAAACACAGAAAAATGAGAACACTCAAAGCCTATAAATCGAATAAAATAAACAACAAATTAATCTAAATACGTCAGGGCATCAATCATCGCATAGTCAACATAGATGCGAAGCATCATAGGAAGTCTCATGCCATCGGTATGATGTTAGACGTGTGACGCGCCAAGAATCGTCGCACACGCCGATGGATCTTTTATAGGGCTTGCGCGATAAATGTTTGATAGACAATTTGTTTTAAGGTGGCAAATTAAGGCAACTATTTATTACTGACATTAAATTATTAAAATAATGAGATTTTATACGTAGGTTGTTTATCTACAACACGTAAAATAGACCCTGTCCAATCAGTGAAGGTGTTCGGTATCGTACTGAGAGTCTAGGTATGTGGTAATTTTCAGGAAAAAATAATAAAAAAATCGCACCTTTTTTTTCAATGGGGAATTTTACCGGCTCATTACATGGGGCGCGTGTGGCCGTATCTACAAGGCATAACTTATGACCCGTGTTGAAAATTTGCTAATTTCTAATGGATTTGGTGTCATTTTAGTACTAAAAATTTGCTTTTTATTTTCAATACCAATAATTTTTTTTTATTACTATTTGGTAATTATATTGCAGTACCTGTCTACTAAGTGCCCCTTTCGGATTGGACAGGATTTTTCAACATAAAATCTCAAACTACATTCGTTTTTTTTTAAACATGCTTACTCTATGGGATCTCGCGCACTAGACGGCCACGAGCACGACTTTGTGCATTTGGTCGGCTAGTTGGCCGTTGCGACCAAGTGCTCCATTCGTATCGGTTTCTATAATTCACTTAGTCACTGCGGCCATTGGGCGTGGTCGTGGCCGTCTAGTGCGCGAGATCCCTTAGTCGAATATCAAACCGACAAAAATGCAAGAATGGCTACAAAATACAATATACGTAGATATACGAAGTGTTGCCACGCAGAGCGCTGGACGCAGAGTGAACCAAATCACCCGGCACCCCCACTCGCGCTCAGCGCTTGGCGTAGCAACAAATCGTGTTCTGATTCGTGACTGGTCAATCGTCATCCTGAGGATGCCTCGTTGAGAGCTGAAACACGTGTCGATTTCTTACAGGGTTTTTTATGACTCTTGAGGAATAGTTAGGCGGAATAGGTTACTAAATATATCTACATTTATTGTATTTTATAATGGATTACCGCAAAATCACGCCTGAAACAATTAACTAAGAATGGCTAATTCTATATCGTGTAATTTTATGCCATCAATCGACTGCATTGTTGCATTGGATAAAATTAATGTCTTTGAGAAACATTGTTTTATTCATAAAACAAGTCTTGAGTACAAGCCCTAACAGCAGATCAACACTGCAACATAAATTATGTGTGTCAACATTACTATGTCACTAGTAATGATAGATTGAAAGATTATCGCTTTGAAGTGGACGTGACACGCTTTTGAATCGATTTCAATTCGATTATTTAATCGATTTGTTCTACATTTCGTACGGACACGACATTACTATGTTGTGTATTGACAGGTGGAAAATAACACTAGATTCAAAACTGTATTACCGTATTGAATAGTAGTATTTTAATAATGATTAAATATTAATTTAATAGTGATAATTTGCTGATAAAACAAATTATTCACTGATGAAACTGACTAAATATTAGCGCCTCAAACTATTTTAAAGCACTTATCTTGTTTGGTTACTCACAGTATTGAAATTTAACTTTGAATAATTTGCAACTTTTTCAACTTTGATCAATAATTCATACAAACACAACAAGTTGGCTCAACTCAAAACACCCTAACAACAAATATTGATCAAATAAAATAAAATAAAAATTCAATAAAACCCTACCGAGCGATTGAAAAGTTGCCAGACCTAATGAAGCTTGCGTTTTAAAACCAAACTTCTTTTTTTAATTTCCCTAAAAGTACGTATCAGATGGTTAAACTTTTTTAATCTGGCCTCCCCGCCTGACGGCGTAGCACGCACTCTACGGCGTAGAGGGCGCGTAGCGGGTCTACACGTATCGAGATTATTATGTGTCGAGGAGATGTATTCAATACGAGGGAGGAATGATTTTGTCGTAAATTTATTTCAGGAGTCACTTGTGATTTTACGTATTGATTAGTATATTAATATTTATCTTATCCAAAAAATCAACCGATAAATAAATTATACGTTGGTGAGTTGGTTTTGGTGTATCAATTAAAATAATGTTTAGTTTAAGTTACAAAAACCAGTTCTATCAGTATCATTTCAGTATTTAAATTAACATTAAAATAACAAATATTCCATTTCAAACTCATTATAAAATAATCAACGAAAAACAAATAAACCCAAAACATAACACTTCCTTAAACAAATAATTAGTAAAACTAAGCCATTAGCGAGTGACCTTCCATTTTGGGTGAGGGGTAGTAATTTATTCATACAACCCAACTTGTCCCGGGACACGCCGTGTTTCTATTGTGATCAATAATAATGAGTTTCTGAGGTGTGTTCTAGGAATAGAATAAACAGATGTATGATGTACATATTTTATTTGAAAGTGCTGATTCTCAGCCTAATTTGAATAAATTACTTTTTATTTTGATTTTTGAACATCATCGTCAATATATTCCTTTCCGTCCTGCACAATACCGTACCTATTTGAATGTCAAATTATACTACCGTGATTATGAACCTTCTATAATCTCCTATATTATCAAGGTAGGCTTGCAATTAGTAAAACGATCTTAGAGGTGAACTGGACGCCATTGTAATACCCAGACTCGGTCGTTAGGAGAAATTGAACGAATAAAGTCTACTTTATGCACGAGTATGTTGCATGTTCCTGTTAATATTATGTCCAAACATAAAGCGGCAATCGTGTGCGGCTGCCGCGCGCGAACGCTTCTGTATACCTGTCGCGCACAAACATTTTTACCCAAGTAGAGCGTAGCGTGGCAAAAATGTGTCCTGCAAACGCCACATGTTGCTGCTGTGATCTTGCCGCTCAATGTTTGGACACAACCTCAGGATACGTGTTATCTTATAAAATCTTTATTACCTGTATTATATTATTGAAATTGCAAATAAATGATTTCTATCTTTGTCTATTTCCTAAACTGTAGAAATAATTCTAGGAAAATTTATAGACTAGAGCGTCAGTTGTATTTCTCTTTCATTTACTTAATGTGAGCTGGTAAGTATAACGGTAGTGTATCAGGAACAGGGTCCAATTTTAAAGATTTATTATTAGTATTTAAAACTACTTCTTTTGAAAATGATTTCAGTTTATTTAGAAAAATGGTGAATGCGTCTTTTACCAGGACACCATTTTGACCCTTTCTGATATAGGAACGTCAGTACCTCAGTAGCACATCAGTGCTACAATAGCATCAAATGCGGCGCTGTCAATGTGAAATGAATAAGGGTGATTTTCGTAGTGCAAGTGATACCACTAACATACTGTCACCGTCATACCGAACCTTCTTTACATACCGAGACTCCTCCGTGTTTCGGAAAGCACGTTAAGCCGTTGGTCCCGGCTGTCATTTGTAGATCTTTGACAGTCGTTACGGGTCGTCAGAAGCCCGAAAGTCTAACAACCAGTCTCACCAAGGGGTATCGTGTTACCCAGTTACCGGGTTGTGGAGGTCAGATAGGCAGTCGCTCCATGTAAAATACTGGTATTCAGCTGCATCCGGTAAGACTGGAAGCCGACCCCAACAATGTTGGGAAAAGGCTAGGCAGATGATGAAGTGATACCACTAAATATACATACAGTTGACTATACTTACATTTATAGCAGCGAAAGCCGTTATAACTTAGTTAAGGACCTTTTACCCGTAGCTCTGATCGATAAAATATGGCCTTCTACATTATAACAAATGCGTTCATTCTCATACTATAATGAATAATCGACTGCATAGTGGATATTCTATATTAATGTGGGAACACAAGCTGAACTTGTAGTCATTAGTATATGTTAAATTGATGCCCCTGGATTATAAAGGATGGTTTCTCATATTTATAAATTGTTTATTTATTTATTTAGAAGGTATGGCGTGTTTATCAAAGTGAATTAATGGTAGTTTATTGTGTCAAAGTAGAGGATATTTTGGTTCGTAAATAAGGCTGACATATGTGGGATAGATTGACTTGGAAACTGGAATCTGATCATGAGTTAATAGAAAATAATTTATACAAAAAAAAAAGAATTCTAAAAAAAAACACTAATTACATAGTTCTAAATAACTTTAATTTCGGAAGTACATGAACCATAGAGATAGAATCTCCTCCTTTTTGGAAGTAGGTTAAAAAGTAGTTAAGAGCGTTTATTATGAGTATTTATTTACTACTTCAAGCGCACAAATGTACAGAGGCGAACTAGTTACAGCTGGCCTAGTTTATGGTAGCTTTATTGTGGTTTTCTGGCTAAATTAATGTAGTATCTAATTAATTAGTATCATTGGCAGAGTACCTAGAATCCACCGTACAAATACGTTTATATAAGTTTAAGATTTTATTATTATTAAATTCATTTATTACAGATAATTAAAATCCACTACATATTTATGTATTTAAACTTTTCGCACAAAAAAATGGTACAAATGGTACATATTATACACTAACATTACATAAAATTATTTGGAATGTATGTGGAAGAGGGATTTTTATCCACATTTTAATTTCAAACTCTTCTCAAATTAAATTAATACGGGGCGACGCTGTAAATTACGCGAACGGTAAGTACGACGTCGAATTTCCTTGTTACTGCTAGAGGGCATCTAAGGGTGCGCAATGACGTGTTATTATTTCACGATAATATACCCCGCGTACCGCGTCGCCTCGGCGGCTAGCCGCGTGACCGACGGCATAGGGTTGGGAGTTCGAAAGCTTTTTTGAATTCTTAGAAAATTAGAACAGTTTGTGTAGGAGTGGAAACATTTGGTTTCGCAGAAAGGTTTTGTTGAGTACTTTCTAATGTTTTATAGGGCTTTATTGGCAACTAATTCGCTATACGCATCGTTATGCGACTAGCTGTGATACCGGTGCCAGGAACTTAAATAACATTCGTTTTATTTTAAACTAGCTGCGCCCGTAAGTCGCGATCCCGTGGGAATATCGGGATAAAAAGTATCCTATGTCCTAGTCCAGCGGAGCAATTCCCTAGAACGTTCACATTCACATCTAATTCGCAATCTGTCAAAAAAACCATCAATTTACCAACATTTTTGTCAATTTTGACAGATTGCGACTTGAATGAGAACGTTTTTTTTAAGTAAGAGAATTGGCCCTCAGGTCACGGTCTACTACTGTGCCAAATTTCATCCAAATCCGTTCAGCTGTTTTAGCGTAAAAGCGTAACAAACAAACAAACTCACTTTCGCATTTATAATATTAATTAGGATTTTGTCTGCGTTGTTATTCTAAGCACTGTCGGAAAACGTAATTTGTTCAAAAATGTTTCATTTCATACACACACAAGCTAATTCCCAACATCCAAAACAAAATAATCCAACAAAACTTTAATAATCAAAGCACAAATAAATTTTCCTATTCATACACACGCAACATCAAAAGCAATTCTCATTCAACATTTCGGCAGAAAACTAATAAAATAACAGCACCGCAAAAAACGCAATTCGTATAATATCCGTATCGCGCCATCCCTAATTGGACGGGCGTACGTACATTATTAAAACTGTCGACTACCACTGTGCTGTAGATGCAATGCTATCGAAAATAAATAGCGACATCGCGATGCGGAATATTCAAGTTATTTTTGTAATTACTCCATGAGTTATGATAAAACGCTTTCTAGGAATCCTTGGGCAGGGGTTCGTATTATCTTGTTTACCGACGTTTAAGACCAGGGTTTTTTGTAGAGAACAGTAATTTTATATCGTTTTAATTGTCAGCGTTTAATCTTTGATCTTTATACCAAAAGTTAACTGTCTGGGGCTACATTTTCTTCTTTTCAAATATGGATGACAGGCTCAAATAGTTTTTTTTTTTAACTGCTGCTAGTAAAAGTAAGTAGGTACCAGTATTTTAGTTACCAAAGTCACAATTTTAAAATAAAAATTACAAGTATTTTAAGTATTATAATTAGCACGTATTTTAGACAGTTTCAGACATAACATTTTAAAGTAAATGGTTACAGTTCAAAACTTAATTAACGTTAAGTTCGAGGCATTAACATTAATTTCTTATCTTCAAAGCGGTATGAACATAATTCAGGCAATTAAGCAAATTAGGGCGCTAACCTGAACCACGTGCCATTTTCGATAGAAAGGTAGATACTTATACGAAACGAAACTCTAAAACCTGCCGTCGAAAACTTAAGGGCCTTATCACGCTAGCGATATGCGAGCGTGTTTCCAGAGAGGCGATTTTTCAACGCGCTCGCTGCGTATGCGTAGCGAGTACGCCACGAATGTGTAACGTGTTCACCGCGTTTGGGTAACGAGAGTGATTGAGATGAGGGTATAAGTGTACAATTTTGTGAAAACGCGGACAAAACGTCGCGTAGTCGTGTATAACTCGCTTCGTACCCGCGGAGAGTAAGCTCACAAATCGCCTCACTAGAAACACGCTGGTAAATCGTCAGTGTAAACACGCTCCAAGGTTTAAAGGGCAACCAACCTCTAAAAATGTGCATAAGTTAACAATATGACCTTAAAGTACAGTTTTTTTTATCTATAGGTCGTCTTGTATTAGGTGATCTAGAAACTATAATACTTATTTAATAAAAAGGTCGCATGGGTGAGTTCAGCCATCTGTAAAAAGTTTTGCTATCGATTTTGTCTCTATGAACAAGTTATTGTAAATTGTCTGTAAAAAAATCCTTTAATTTAAGATACCAAATTCTGAAACGTTAATCTCTTCCTTAATTAGCAGCTCTGTAATACAGGTCTGTCTGTGACCACACTGCCACGTTACACAGAGTTCTATCACTGGACAAGACAGTACGACAAACTCAAGCAAATTCACACGTTTACCAACTTCCGCTAAGTATAACTGCGCTCGCTTCACAGGATATTGTCTAACTTACCGGCAAGTGATGTGTTGTATAGTCCAGGGCACATCTGGGTTTAGTTTTAGTACGATCAACTTGTTTACTTTCTGTATGAAGTACAAGAAGCCTTTTTGGAAAATATTCGAAATCTATACGTAACTTGTACTACGTTTTTTTTAAGCTGTCTGATACATTACTGCCAAATAAAACGATGCGTGAGAAATCCTAAATGCAGATCTTCCAATTTCAACATTCTAATTTACGAGCAATTTTTAAATACAGAATTTCTTTCAAGTACTTCGCAGTTAGAATTTAGAATAAAAAAAAAAGAGAATTGTCAATTGTCATTCTGCAGTATTTTGGTTCATATTTGAACATCGTTCTAGAATATGGGCCTACGAGAGTATTAGAACAATCATGCGCACTGCAATCCATTGCTTTACAAAATAGGTACCTACATTCTAAGACGTGCTGCAACACAAGAGTGACAAGACAAGACAAACCTCGACCTCCTCAAGGCACTCCATGATTGTATAATCTAAGACTACCCACATCGCCCGTCCGCCCGGAGTAACTACCAGATTAAGGGAAGCTGTTGTGTTGGGGTCATAAATCTCCAGCTCGATTATCGACTACCTGTCTGAGCGGTAGTGCTTCCATGTAGGTACTGAGTTTTCTAAACAAGGGGTTGGTTTTAATGTGATTGCTTTTGTGGACGTATCAAGCTTATTGGCAAAAATGACGCAGGTTGCTGCGGCTGATGCAGGTTCAGGAAAAGCATAATCTTCTCATGTCAAAAATTTAATTACTTTGCTCACAGCATCTTGAGTCAATTTCTGTAAATTAGGGCAAGTTTGTGGTGACCAGAGGCCCTGGACAAGTGACAATCGCTTCGAAAGCGTTTCGTATTTCTACAACGACTTTCAACAGTATTGACATAAGCTTTTCGATATCTTATGTCAGTCCTATATATTTTTCCTTTTCCATCAACGTTATCGCTGATAGAATGTCACTTTGTCTAGGGCTTCAGGATTAACTTAGAAAGTACCTGATAAATTAGATTGATATTAGTATTTGTCTGATTTTAAACTCAGCCTGGAAGTGGAGAAATTAGTCTATCTCAGATATTTCGAATTTGGAATAAAAAAACCGACTTTATCGGAGAACTATCAACTTAAATGCAAAGAGAATTATCCCTTATTATCCGACTGCCCCAGAAGGAGGGTAATGTTTTTCGAGAGTATGTATGTATGTTTGTTTAATATCCCTGAACCCCCTTGCACAAGCAACACTCGTGCTTGACAAATTTCTTTGTTATTCAACCGTTTCGTGCCGCGTCGCTATGATTATTAGAAAACAAAGAACCGAACTAAAATGTTTTGAATGTGCCTCGATACGCCGGTAATGGTTATCTACGAAATGTAAACTAGTGATTAAAAATACTTTATGGTATATGAATTAAATTGTGTTTTTGTTTACTCACTAGCTTTATTTAAGGGTTAACTCCTAGAATTTATTTTTGTAATATTTATTGGAAATGGTTTCAGAACCAATTATCTGAATAAAGTAACATGGAATGGGATTATACATAAGATAGTAACCGCTTTTTTGCCTCGTAATCTGAATGAGAAAACATTATTGATGAAACTGACGAGGTGACCTTTTCCTCTGCATTCATAGTCACTTGCACAGAAGCTAATAAAAACAGCCAAATCGTTTTTACGGAGGGTAAAATTAACATCACCAATAAAATTAAATACCTCAATATTCCAATTCAAAAAAGGCAAGCCCAAAAAAATACCAGGAAAAAAAGTATTTGATTCCAATTAATGGTGGGTAACATTTGTAGCAAATTTGACGTACAATTTAAAAGCTTTGATGTTTCTAAAATGTTCCGGGGCACCAGTGTTGCAGATTAGCGGATTGTGGGGGGAAAACCGGCACTCCTTCATTCGGGGATCAATTCTATTGAGAGTAAAATGAGACGTTTTAAACGATTTGTTGAACGAGAAGATGAAAGGAATTCGTGTCTTTTTATTTGGCTTCCAATGCTTTTGACTTTTTGGTGAGGAAAATGAATTGAGTCGTACTTATAATAATATTTAAAAGTTTTTATCAAAAAAAAAATCATCTCACAATCATCATATTCCTCGTGTATTCCCGTTCCTGCCCTAGTCCCATGTTACTTATGGTCGGCGCAACACGTTTTCTTTTTCCCCTGTCAACCGTCACGTCACAATAATTAAATTAATTTATCTCACAATAAAATATAAAATAAATTGAAACTTGCATATCGAGAAAAAAGCTTTGCAAAAAAAAGAATAGAATTTCATTCTCATCTCATACAATTCAAAAAGTTATAAGAAACCAGCAAAGCTTATTTATATTTGAACATTTATAACAGCTCTACGCCGATAACATTTTTAAAATAAAATTACAACATAATTAAGTCAAGTTCACATCTTCTCGTTTCAAGATGCGAAATTGACAACGTTTGTACATGTCATTAACCACGGAAAAAAAATGCTCACAGTATTAAAAAAAACTTTTGACCTCTTTTTTGTAAAATGCATGGTTACATTCATTATGGCGGCGGGAAGGGTTAGGTACGCGGTTTTTTGTTCCACCCTCATTAATTGTTCTTTGATGAAAGCCTTCTCGCTGCGGTCAAGACGTGCTTTGAAATAATTATACACTGTATTTACGTTTAATGTAGTTAACGGTCACTAAGTAAAGACAAAGCTTATTTTTCATTAATTTTCTCTACGCTTGATTTTTAGTTATTAAAAATTTAATTAAGTGCTGAAGGAAATAGCTTTGAAACGAGAAAATGTCTCTGTAACCGCATTCAACATGTTCGTTCACTGCAAACGTAGTGAACGAACGTAACTGAAACGTGGTGTAGATTCTTGTTCCTCATGCAAAAAGTTTACTCTGCAATTCAAGCATTCCAGATGATATTGTACTAATGTTTACAATGCCAATATTGATAATTACTCTTTTAACAGTCGTACATAATGCTCATCGCAATTTTTTTTTTTTTTTTTTTTTTTTTTTAAAAACGTTGCCCCACACTAAGAATTTCTTCCTGTATCGTGGGTGCGTTTACAAACATAGAAACTCACATACACTAACACCCAGACCCGGAACAACTACTTGCAGATCATACAAATATTTGTTCCGTGCGGGGATCGAACCCGCGACACGTTGCGCAGCAGTCCATCGCTCAGCCACTGCGCCAACCGTGTCGTCAACTCTTAACATTAATATTGTCAATCAATCTGCCTGTCTTTTCCCAACCATATTGGGGTCGGCTACCAGTCTAACCAGATGCAGCAGAATAACAGTAATTTACATGGACCGACTGCCTATCTGACTTCCACAATTATAATTTCAGTCTTAATAAATTTCATACCTAAAGAACAATGTCAGGTTTCGGCCTACACAACTTTCAAAATTAAATTCACACGGACACAAAGTTTTTACCTGCAACAATTTCAATATTTAATTCCAACTTATTAGAAAATATTCAGTTCTATTCGAGAACTTTTCGAAAAGAAAATGATTTTAATAGTAATCATTTTGTTCATCGTGTTCCAGGTTTTTCTTTTTCTAAATAAAAGTCTCAGGTAGTTACCTATTCTGCCACTGTAATCGATTATTCGAAAGAATTCGAAAGAATTATTTACTCTTTACTTTTTATTTACCACCTTTAAATTGTTTTATATTTTTTTTTTACATAAATAATACGTTCATCGTGTTTATTATGAATACATTTAGTAGTTTTGAAAGAATATTATAAAAACGAAATTCAAGAAATCGATTTTCCTGACCTATGTTCGATTACTTAACCGTAATTTAATGGCAACCCTGTTAGCCTCTGTCAAGATCGCGCGCATGACAGTGAGTTGACGATGACAAGATGTCAAACATCTTGTGTTGTTACCGGTATTTTTATACGTGTAGGTACAGTTGTTTTCTTCTCGAATTCCTCTATATTTTGAGAGAATGTGCCATCGACTACGTTGTATTAATTGTGGTATAAATGTGTTCCGGATGAAACGGCATTTAGTTGAATCTGTCGATGTCCGTTCATTGTTGCAAGCAATGGACTTCACTTTCTGAGGTAAAGTTCGATTCTTATTCATAGAAGTTCAATATAAAAGTGGAAATCACAGAAAAGCTTTTGACATAAAACTACACAAAAAAACGTAAGAATTTTCACTGACCGTGACAAATTAATATTGAGCCAAAGTTACTATGGACATCTGACATTGTTCTTTTTGACAAGTTTTAGCCATTCAATGTTGCTGAGTTGAGATTGCGACTAGATTTTATCGTTTTTAATTACGAAAATTGGCTTACAGATTACAATATTGTACAGTACGACACAACTTAGATGTAGCATGGGCAAAATTCGTAAAACCGATCACCATCCGAACTGAGTGCGCCTTCAAAATCTTCAACCTTATTTCTGCTTTAGGTGAAAATGATTTTTATGCAAACGCAATAACTTGTAAAGTTATGTAAGCAAATACATTCGTAAAATTGAAATGAATGAGTGCAAATTTTAAATTATGCTACATCTTAGTTGTAACAATGAGTGATTTTGCCTGCAGACAGCTAGTAACCTAACTCGCTAAGGCGGCTCTCATAGAACCTACATACTAACTATGTCCTATGCATCCCCTTCAAAATTCATCAATGGATTACAAACTTAGATGAACTTCTTGTTGGTATACTCCAGCATGCTAGCATTAAACTGCAACCAAAAAATCCACTGAGCTGAGCATGCGATTATGTAGATGTGCTTCTAAGGTCGTTCATGAACCATTTGTGGAAGCGAACGTTTTGTTACCAGTGGAGTATTTTGATATCTATGGCTACCCATGAGACGTAGCCTATCCTTATAATAATACCTAGTAACTGATCTTTTGTAAAATAGTGATTGTAGATAAAATTGTCTCATCTGTAAAATTGGGGTTAAAAAAAATCGGTAGCCATTTTTTTAAATGGGTTGCCAGCTCTTACAGTGTTCCACCTGAGGGATTAAGTGTGGAAACCAAACCCTATAACATAGAACATGGGTAGCCATACAAACGTTTAGTATTTTAGTTTAATAAAACCTACATCAAAGTACAGTTACGAACATGCCATAAACCTACGCTACATTCAAGAGCCAGATATAGATCCTCGATTGCAACATTAAGGGAAAAACTTATTTCGTAATAGCGCGATTTGAGAATACTATGTCCGTAACATCATAATTCTGTCAATGCTTTAGGAGAAAATCGTTTTTAAATCTTGCTTAATTTTTTAGTTACTTATGCAAGTGACTGTACGTTGCATTTGGGCGGGGTCCACCGTATTCAGATGTTATTACCGCTTTACGTAGTTGATTTTGGACCCAAAATTAACAACGATTTTGGAGGCTGCGATTTCGATAGACAAGTTAACGTATTAAACTATTGTCCTTCCATTTATGACCCACACAACATAGTTTAATCCAAAATACGCTCACTAATCCACTTCAGAACCGTGTATACAACATTTAATATACAGACAATGTTGCAGGCACTACTGAGAAAATGAGAACAATACATTTTAACGAGAGAAACCGGTATGACATAAAGATATTTATCTGAGATGACTGTAAAGGAGAAGAGGGTTGTTCACTTCTATCTTAGTCTTTTGATTGGATGCATTTACCTGGTTCTGAGCTAAGTTATGCATTGTATCAAGTGAGCGCAGACTAGAATAGACTCAAGATTGTTGCATAAATATTTTGTTATTTATAAGAACGTAGATACGTACTGGAACAGTTTTTCAGTCAGTAAGAGTTGGAATATGAAGAAAGTATTAAGATAGCATGACGAGATGTTAGTTCGTGCTTTTATTTTCGTAAAAGTCTAGATTCAAATCGAAATTATAATATATAACGGCATTTTCTAAAAACCCTTTCAAATTCAAACTTAAAAAAAAACAAACATGTTTTATCAAAATCTATGGCTGAGCTTTTATTTCATTAATTAGATTTGTGCTTGTGGCTTGATACTTGCCGCGGTTGGTCCGTGTATGGGTGACCATCTTTACATACCAAGACCCCTCCGTGCCTCGGAAAGCACGTTAAGCCGTTGGTCCCGGCTGTCATTTGTAGATCTTTAACGGTTGTTACGGGTCGCCAGAAGCCAACATACATGACATTCGAAGAGTGCTGATTATCAGCATAGTTTGAATAAATGTCTTTTGATTTTGATTAAGTTGCAGTGACTCAAGTAAATTAGGTAGTGAGTATGGCAAAAATGTGAATGCGGCTACTGATATTCAGCTGATACGCATCTGATTTTAGGGAAGGTTGACTGAAATATTCCCAATAGACGCTGATATATTTAGTAACCTATTCCGCTCGACTATTCTTCAAGAGTCATAAAAACCCTGTAAGAAATCGACACGTGTTTCACCTCTCAACGAGGCATCTTCAGGACGATGATTGACCAATTGCAAACCAGAACGCGACGTGTTACCACACCGAGCGCTGGACGCAGAGTGACTACTCTGCGTCTGTAGTACTCTGCGTCCAGCGCTCGGTGTGGTAACACGTCGCGTTCTGACTCTTGAAGAATAGTCGAACGGAATAGGTTACTAAATATATCAGCGTCTATTGTATTTTATAATGGATTTCCGCAAAGTCACGCCTGAATCAATTAACTATCTGAAATATTCCCTTTCACAAAACGGCTTCACAGTACAATTTATAAGTAAGCTTTTTAGCGGTATGATGTAGTATTAGCCTAAAGTCTTGGGTTCAATTCCCAGTGTGGGCAAAGTGTTATTGGGTTTTTCTATATGGAATTTGTCAGTAGCAGCCCGGAGTCTGGATTTGTTGTCCGGTTGATGGCAATAGGCTCGCCCCCTATTACATGGGACTTAAACATAACTGGTGAAATGTGGGTGTACTCTGGGTACAACTCTACCCAACCCTACGGGGAAACAAGGCGTGATGTTATGTAGTAGTACACTAGTAGTAGTAATAAGCCGGCGGCGCGCGAGTCCATGCACCAGAGAGTACTTTTTATATATTTATTACCCGACGGCGAAGAAAAAGGAGGGTTATGATTTTGACCGGTATGTATGTATGTATGTATGTATGTATGTATGTATGTATGTATGTATGTATGTATGTATGTATGTATGTATGTATGTATGTATGTTCATCTGTTCCCTTGTATCTTCTAAACCACTCATTACAATTTGACAAATAAGGTATCGTTAGAAGCGTCTTGATTGTCCGCTGGTTATAGGCTATGTGACGTCACATTAAATTAAAAATGGCGTCCTCTAGAGGAAACAAAGTAAGGAACTAAAAAAAAAATATCGTTTAATCGTACCATGTTGGGTATCAAATAAAAGGGCTTAATGAGCACATTTCAAAAATATATATATTATAACCCCAAAATAATTTAAAAAAAAATTAAGTAATAAAAACTAAAACCCAACTACGACTGAAAAGGTATAAACAAGACACCACAGACAGACAAATTAACAATCCGGAGTCACACGTACTCTGTTCGATTTATGCCCTAACACGTGTGACTCCGGATTGTTAATTTGTCTGTCTGTGGTGTCTTGTTTATACCTTTTCAGTCGTAGTTGGGTTTTAGTTTTTATTACTTAATTTTTTATATTATGCCGACAAAACGGAATGTTGCCTTTTAAAAAAAAACTATACTTTATATATTTTTTATTTATTTTTTATTTTCACAATTATTAGGTATTTTATTTATTGTAGGTATTTCTTTTTTTTCTTTTCAATCAGTTTTTTAATTTATTCAGTATATTATGTTTCTAGCGTATGACACTCGTGGGTTGCAGCTGAAAATCAGCGTCAGGTGGTACACTGTGTGTTGTCATCTGACAATATGCTGAGCTGAGGCCCTTTTGGCATTGTGATGTGTTTTCTGTTTTTTTTTAGTTTTAAGGTGTATTTTTGTGTGACAATGCCAATAAACGCATTTTTCTTTCTTTCTTAGTACTACTGGATATGTGTGTGGTGTCTGGTTGGACTCCTATTCACCACAATAATTGGAAGATGCGTACATTCAACACCTACTAATTAGTGGGCGGCAGATAATTGTATACCTAGTTAGAACAGTCAGACATACTTAATTGAGTAGTGTCGTGTGGCCAGAGACTAATTATAGCCTAATTGAAACCTGAATCAAGACAGTATATATTATATAATGTTTGTAATTCAGAATAATTCTGTGTTGGATGATTATTGGACTGTATACCTTAGTTTTAGTTTTATTATGTCTGAATTGAGAGGTTATGACTAGAGATCGGATAATCGGATGCATATTTACCTACAGTTGAGGTGTTGGCTATTATGGAATGCGCTTTTGTATTGAAAAAATCCGGGATTCCAGGATCGACTTTAGAGTTCTGATTATAGAGTCCAATGTATATTTACTTACGTTCAGGTGTTACCTAATATGCCACTTTTGTACCGACCCAAAAATCCCACGATTCCAGAATTGATAAATTTAGGTATTTTTGACAAAAGAAATGCTAGCTAGTGTTGTAAAGTACCTAGCAGTCTAAACTGGCATAGCACATAGTGACAAACCACTCGGTACCTCGAGTTTTGTTAAAACATGTTTAAAGTATAATAATTTTTATGTTAACACGGAACACCGCGAAAGTTACCTTCATAATAGGGTTGATAAGTCGTTTCCATACCATGTATTCGATCATTTGTGCATTCCCGGTATTTTTCCGTAATTTCTTAGCCAAAAATTAACTTTAGGTTAATGCATCCGATTATCCGATCACTGGTTATGACATTTCAAGCTTATAATATTAATAGGTTCTTTTCTCAAATTGCCCAACAAACAACATAACAAATAACACCTGTAGGGACGAAGGGCTGTCATTTGTGGATCTTTGACAGTCGTTACGAGTCGTCAGAAGCACGAAAGTCTGACAACTAGTCTAACCAAGGGGTATCGTATTACCCAGTTACTGGGTTGTGGAGGTCAGATAGACAGTCGCTCCATGTAAAATACTGGTATTCAGCTGCATCCGGTTAGACTGGAAGCCGACCCCAACATAGTTGGGAAAAGGCTAGGCAGATGATGACCTGTAGGGACGAAGGGCTGAGCAGACGCGTAACTTATAGTACACCCACATTTCGCCAGTTATGATTAAGTCCCATGTAATAGGGGGCAAGCCTATTGCCATCAATCGGACTCAAACCCAAACTCCGGGCTGCTATTGAGAAATTCCAGATGGCAAAACCCAATAACCCTTTGCCCGACGCAGGAATCAAACCCGGGAATGCAATGCTCAAAAGTAGCGCTCGGAACTACTAGAACAACGAGGCAGTTTCCGCACAATTTTACCGAATTTGCGATATCTGCACGTTTACCTTAGATATAAAATAGAATACTCTTAGATCTAACTCTTTACTCTTCTTCTCCTACGGCCAGGGGGCTTCAAACAGTCACTTTGGCAGAATCATAATAGGAACATATTAAGAATCATTGTAAACTGTCACAAACCGAGAATTCATAATATGATCTGCGTGCGATTCATATTACGAAATAATTAATCTGTTTGACAGTTTTCTATGGAGATTCGTAAAATGGTCCACACATTATGAATTGCTTTTGTGTCAAATTAGAGGAATTGCTAATGACTACCTACTGGAAATTCAGGAAATAAATCGCTTATAGAGGAATTGCTAATGTGGCCGTTTTAGGCCCGCAGAAACAAATTTAACCGTTTCTTTGACTTTACGTCAAAAAGTCAAAGAAATGGATAAATTTGTTTCTTTTTGACGTTACTTTGGCGGTTACTTTTGATGAAGAAACTGGCCGTTACTCTCGAGATATTTTATTAGACTAGTAATAGGTCTCCAAACAAAATGTTCATTAGTTCGATGTGTGTTTACTCCACACCGTGGTGCGGCCTTTTCAAAGGTACGAGTATATCAATCAATGCGACTGCCATTTGATTGCGAACATATTTCAGTGTTTAACTATGTAAACTAATGTACCAAATGCATGTTTGTTAAACCATATCGATGAACCGGTTTATGTGAAAGCAAACATAAGGGCCAGTCAAATTTAATATCGGTGCAAATGTTGTTTATTTACTTAATATATCAATTTTGTACTGAAAAATTGTGTTTATTGAAATTAAACATGTTTATAGATCTAGACATTTATTTTATTTAATAAATATTAAGTCTGAATGCTTGCCTATCATAATGTTTGTTATCCATTACATTAATATTTTGAGTAAATATTATTTTCATTCATTATTCATGGGTCGTAGAAGTATTTCTTAGCCTACAGTCTCGTTCGACTTAGCTTTGATTTTCATTATTTGGAAACGAAAAGCACCTACTTCATTTCATACTTCTTACAAGCCATGATTTTGTCGTGAAAACGTAGTCAATAGACGGACATTATTGGTGAAAAATATCGTGTGGAAACATGCATGTTATATCTACCAATTTAAAATAAGAAATAAGTTGTTTACCCGACTACGGTAAAGCCAAGGAAGGGTTAGTAATCTATACGATTTTTGCCGTAATTTACATGACTTAATAATGACGTATAAATCCGGTTAAATGAAAATCCAAAAAAAAACAATGAAGGGTTCCGTAGTAAGGATGAATTTACCATGTTTTTTTAAAACCACAGACTTCTTATAGGTTTTCCTGTAATCTACCTATAGAACTATTTCCTGTATTTTTTTCAAAATTTTAGGTTTTGTAGTTTCGGAGATAAGGTGCTAATTTTCATCTATTTTGTTAAATATGTTTAAAAGTATTTATTTTAAATTACAAGTAAATGTATTTGAGATCCTCGCAACCCTTTCGTTTGATATGTAACACGGTACAGTATGCAATACTTTCTTGTTTATACCTTTTTCAATCACTAACACCTTTCCCAATAAATACAGTTTGAGATGTTTGTAACTTGATCACTCATTTGGGTGTAATTAGGCACAAAGATGGGTCATGTCTTAGATTTATACCTACTTTTATCCGAGTAAATAAAGTGTTACTGTAGTTGCCCATAATGTGACTGAAACTACAAGCAACAGTTAGCATAAAATATAATACTAAAGCTGTTACTATAACACATTTTCATTATTGGATTTGTAAACACACTCAATAAGTTTACTAAATGAACATTTATTCACAGAAAAACTGAGTCAATTTCAGTACCTTTTATCTTAAACTTAGAATAGAAGTACCTAATCCTGAAACAGAAATCAAATGCTATTCACTATTTGACTTGAAAACAAATAAATTATAGTCTTCAAATGGAAAATGTTCTCTTTTCGGAAGCTTCATAACTTCTTTAATATTTCGTCGTGTCTTGGAAACAAGAATATTATGAATATTTGCAGATATTCATTTACCTATTTAAATTGGGATTAATTTGCTCACTCACTGGCTGACTACACTACATGTTCATATTTAATTTACGTTTATCAATTGCAGATTGTTTTTTTATAAAAACACAATAAACATAAACATTACATTATTTTCCGTCTCATCATAATTGAATAGATGAGTTTATCTTACAAACTATGGTATACTTTCAAAGTTGTACGTAAAATAAGTACAGCCATGCGTGTAAAATGCAAATGTGTACCCACAGCGAAATTCAGAGGAAAATCGTTATTGAATTCCGCTTTGTGTTTACATGTGACTGTACCAAAATATTTGTTTTCATGAAACGTGGAAGCGTTACTATCAGTAAAATCTTTCGGAGAATACATTTTCCTGCTGTATTTGTGTCAGATTCTCTATAGAAATCGAAATATCAAGCCGATGTAAGCCCGATTTCGGAGTTCCCGTTAGCCTGAAAACCGTGTCTATTCAGAAATTCTGCAACCACCAAATTGGGATCGCTTTACGAGATATCTACGTCAACGATACCAACGTAGTTAAAATAAAGCAATTATTAAATAATTTAAGAAAGTGCCTCTCACCGTTTAATGTAACTGACAAGCCGGCCGCTTTCGCGTGCAACACAACAAGGAACCACGTGATTGGGGAACAAAACATCGCAACAATGACGTCACTATTGTATATTCTTTATTTGAATAGGTTTTATTTTATGAAAATTGATAAACACAAACACTTGTTATCGCGAGCGTATGGCGGGGAGCGTCGGGGCGTGTGACGCGTCCGTTTTTGCCGACTGCTCGGCAAGCACTGCCGGTTGCCTGAAGCTTCGCCCCCGCCCGCCCTTTACGGGCCTTTCTTTGTTTCCCTCATCTCCCCCCGCACCGTGTTAAACAAATCTCCTCTTGCCGTGATCTTCCTCGTCAATTGATTTGTGACGAAATAATTTCACCGTGATAATTGTTTTAGCGGGAATTAGCGAGTGTAAAACACTCGCTAATTCCTTTCCATTGCTTTGGGCGGTGGGCGGCTATGAGATGTTCTGTTCTGCTTGCTTTTGGTAAAGAGATAATAGAGATAATAGTATTGGTATTTGCTGTATGGTAAGATGGGTTTTATATAATTTTGTTGTTGTCTTTTTTAAGTTATTCTTCAACTGAATTAAAAGAAAAATTCTAATTTTGAAATCATTAAGTTTTTATGTTTGTTTTCCACAAATAATTCAAGGTACAATTTCCACCTGCATGTAAAATAGTTTACCAACACATCATAAACGTAGCGAAGGTTTCATTCGAATTAAATAAGTTGTTTAATTAATAGAACATCAATAATAATTCCTAAACTAATATTAGGTAAGTATCTGTTTTTAGGGTTCCGTACCCAGAGGGTGCCAAGGGGACCCCCCTTTTACTAGGGCTTCGTTGTCCGTCCGTCTGGCAATCTTTTGAACCACAATAGGTAAGTAGATACTTTTTACAGATTGTGTTGAGTTAAAAATTAAAGGGGTATATTATTAACAAGCTGCGCCCCGCGGTTTCACCACCGTTCATTATTTCATCCAAATAAGTTCAGCTGTTTAACTTTCACCCTGAAAGCGTGTTAAATATTCTATACGTTAAACGTTGTATATGTTAAATATTGGTACGGAACCCTTCGTTTGCGAGTCAGAATCACATGTGACCGCTTTTTAATTTTTTAAATAAATCTTTTGAAACTTGGTGATTAAATTTTGTGACTAATATTTAATGAACTGGATCATACAATAATCTTATACATGATGTTCCCGGAAAAATATTAATTAAAAGTACCCATGCTTTTACATTGTATTTTTGCTATGAAAAAGTCATCAATGCATTCGCAGCCTTTTTGATTTTATCGATATTTTTGTAGCAATGCTTTTATGTGAACTGTACGTTGTTAATATTTTATGTTCCAGGCTTTAAATGGAATATGATCATTAGCCTGGATTAACATGTTTTCGTGAATGAAAACAGGTTTTTATAATGGATTTATTTAAAAAAAATGTTTTATTTTTATTTTACGCACAGTGATGCCTGCGGATTAATTTTCACGTTACCTATTTATTTATTTATTTATTTAAACTTTTCGCACTAAAAAGGTACAAAGGCGGACTTAATGCCTGAGGCATTCTCTACCAGTCAACCAAGGGTGGTGAAGAGATTAGATGGCAGGTGCTCTAATTGAGAGGAACAAAGAGAAAAAATAATAATAATAATATATCATATTGCATTATAGATAAAGCAGAACAGTACATAAATAAGCCAACCTATAATAATATTAATAACCTATTTAATAATATTTATTCATCTATTTCGCTTTGCTAAAGTCATATTATATTCTAAGTACTGTTTATTTTATTTACTTTATTACCTGTTTATTAAATGTACAAATGGTGGAACCTGACTTGATTTCCTTACGTCTTTTTTCGGGTGACCACTGAAAATCAGCGCTGTGCTGTGGGTCCCTATAGCGCAGCATCATGCTGAGTGGAAGCCTTCTTGTCACAGTCATGACGTGCAGCTGCCGATTATTTATCTATACTCGTGATCTCATGTTTTTTTTTAATTTTTAATGGTATTTAGATATATTGTGGTAAATATTGCTGATTACTGTTATCTTTTTGTATGCACGTGTTTCTGTGACAATTAAACCTATTTTTCTTTCTTTCTTTTCTTTCTTTCATATTTTACTTTAGGATTTTCTCAGTAGCAACGCAGTCTGGATTTGCGGCAATGGACAATATTCAACAATGTTCCTTAAAATGGCCTTATTTCATAAACCACAAATGATACAGCACAAAGCTATCTTTACCGGCCATTCTAATCATCCAGATCCATGTCAGTTTCAAGTAGCCAAACCAGTGTTGTCACTGTATAAAATCCTAAAAGCAGTATCACAATGCGGGCCAACCCTCCACCCATAATTACCTAATATCATTAGCAGCGACGAGCAACCGTATCGACGGTATTTTATTAAATTCGTATCGGGTAATTGATGAACGATGTCGCATGCCTTTGTTGGTGCTAGCATTCAATTTGTTTGTCATCAATTTAGATATGTGTGCGGAATAAACATAGGTGTTCCTGTTGTAATAATATCTGAATAGTATACCTAACGTGTTATGATAAAGATAAGGAAACGGGTGTTCTGGAGAAACTTCGGCGTTTACCCAGCTGTGGACATTTTCAGTTTTTTTTCAAGAGAGCAAGTTTTTAATGTTATAACTTAAACCCTGAACAGTTGCATGCACCCATAAACACAATGTTTTGCGTGCTTTACGTGGCGCACCAGCGGTTTTTCACACCAAGAATGAAAGTCGTTTCCCAGCAATGATTTTTGTGCAATGTTACTTAATTTGATGTACAGAATGCGTAGTTGACGGCTATGTGATGGGTCTTTTTACGTGTTGCTAAGTAATAACAGCCGCACGGGTCGATCCATCAGGTTAAGCTACGCGTGCCGGGGTTGGTTCGTGTATGGGTGACCATCTTAACATACTGAAACTCCTCCGTGGCTCGGAAAGCACGTTAAGTCGTTGGTCCCGGCTGTTTTCATGGATCTTTGACAGTCGTTACGGGTCGTCAGAAGCCCGAAAGTCTGACAACTATATTACCCAGTTACTGGGTTGTGGAGGTCAGATAGGCCGTTGTTCTATGTAAAATGCTGGTATTCAGCTGCATCCGGTTAGACTGTAAGTCCACACGTCATTACAAGTCCAACATAGTTGGGAAAAGGCTAGGCAGATGATGAGTTGGTGCGCTTTTTGACACCGTAAAGTCAAACCCCGCCATCATTTACGCCATCATTTACGCCATCATAACGGCCGTCACTGCCGTTATGTGGAACCCACCGCTCTTCTAAGAAATCGTAGCTTAAGATGCCTATGCCTAGCATATTGAGATATGTCAAATTGATTGACACATCAAAAGGCAGAACCCAGTAAATATTAGCAGAAAATGAAATATAATAATTAAACAATACCCATTTCCTTTTTCAATCTTTCAACGAGCCGATCTGTTACTGGCAGTTCATTATTAATATTTAAATGGCAACTTTATTAATTACAAAGCGTATATTTGCCGACGGCCAATGTCAATACATAATTAAATATGTTTTAATTTTACGTTCACAGGACATCAGTCATACGGTATCTGGTTTATTAATTATAATATTGTTACACAACTCGACGGGCCATAGTAATGGGGACATTTTACGTGAAACTTGATTCACCGAATCGCTGGTACTTAGCAGTTTAATTTTGCCGGAAATGTGAAGCCAACAAGGTTTTTCTCATTCATTTTCCTTTTTTTTAACCGACTTTAAAAAGGAGGAGGTTCTCAATTCGACTTTTTTTTTTTTGTGTGTTTGTTACTCGATAGTTTCGCCAATTATGAATTGATTTTGATGATTCTTTTTTTGTTTGGTAGGTCATGCTTCAGAGTATAAATTTTAGTATTTCAGTTAGCTTTAATAATACCTACGTATTTTTACGTCAATGTTATTTACTTAGCAGGTAGTGGTATTAGAATTAGTGTGGGCCACAACTAAAAAGTGAAAAATATCTTTAATTTCGGAAGTCGATGGCAAAAACGAAAATTCATTTTTTTGTTGTTGTAATGTTAATAGATTTCTCGGATAATGCTTATGAACGTAAGATATAATTCTAGAAGTAGGCAATTTTTAGCAAACAGCTATTAAGTGTCACTGAACCTACATTTGGGTTATGAAGTTATAATATTATGTTCAAATGATCCTAATCAGTTCTCACTGAAAGTCTCAAAGTATTAACAGTATTTGGTAAACCGTTTAACCTTATCGAGTCGCACAATCTGGGTTTATTTAATCGCCCGTGTGTACGAAGCTTTAGTCATTAGAGCAAGCTTATCTGATTTGAAACTTCTTACCTTTACCTTATTTATTTAAATTACATAAAACGTATTTATGCTAATGATGATCATTTCACATCTATGTGTTGGACAAAGACTACACAGACATACCGAGACTCTTCCGTGCTTCGGAAAGCACGTTAAGCCGCTAGTCCCAGCTGTCATTCGTAGATCTTTGACAGTCGTTACGGGTCGTCAGAAACCCGAAAGTCTGACAACCAGTCTTACCAAGGGGTATCGTATTACCCAGTTACTGGGTTGTGGAGGTCAGACAGGCAGTCGCGCCATGTAAAATATTGAAATTTAGCTGCATCCGGTTAGACTGGAAGCTGACCCCAACATAGTTGGGAAAAGGCTACGAAGATTGATTGTGTCGGACAAAGACTATACAGATAGTCTACGCAACACTCCCGACCCTGCTAGCCATTCTCCGCCCCACTTTATCGCATCACCGATGGGAATTTCTCACGTTTCAACGTACATTGCTCGCTCACAGGTGGCCTTTATCCCAGGTGCCGTGGAAATGGTAGCCACCGGTCAATGCATAATGTATGAATTGCGAGCATCGATAGTCGACACAATGTGTTTTGTTAAGATGTTGCTCGTCTATTGGAAATTAGGTCGCATTAAAGTAACCTTTGGTAAAGATGGAGAGTGATGGTAGACCTTTCTATTGGTAAACGAAGACGCTACATAAACAGCGGTGTAACGAGTATTCGGTTCGCCTCATCCAAATTTCATTATAATAATAATATGATCCTAGGAATAAAGGTTTTAGCATGGTGTTGTGCTAAAATGCAATAGAGGATTACGTACTCGATGGTAGTAGTAGATGGACATGTATTACAGTTGCACCATTCAGAGTGATAATAATAAATGCATTATTGCCTTGTCATGTTTCCGGCAAACTTACTTTATAATGCTGGGGCCACACCAACGGAAAATACCGTTAATTATCGCGATGATGGACATTAACCGTAGGTGTAGTCACAACTTATTGCGAGAATTTAACAACGGCTTTCACATTGGCGTTTGACGTTAGAATATAACTCGGGTGGCGGCTAATGAGCATTAACGTTGAACGTTCAAGTGTGGTCACTGAATTTATCGGAATAATTTCCGCGTTGTTTATGGCGATAATGGGCATAGACGTTGACCGTTAGTGTGGCCCCAGCATAAGAAAATGCTCTTAACCGCGTGATTCAAATCAGTTGTCCTAATAGTAATCATAAGAACAAATGCCGCCTGTGATACAGGTTTATCCTAGTACAGGCATCATACTTTGTAATACCTACATTATCTCTAAGCTTTACACTGTATTTTACCAATTTTTATTTCTTGAATAAATTTATTATTATTATTTGCCTTTAGAAGTCAATAACAAAAAAAAGTTGAACGTTAGTGTGGCCCCAGCATAAGAAAATTCTCTTAACCGCCGTCTTGTAGTGACAGTTAAGCTCATAAAATAAAAATAACTCTCTTTTGATCTAAAATAAGTAATCATTTTAGCACAATCACGTCTGAAAATAGAGCTTATCCACCTTGATGCAAAGAGCTTCAATCCAAATACATGGCATCCCCTATTTAATCAACTCCCTCTCCCACCCCTATGTCTTTTATAAACTCAAAAACACTTGATTAAACTAAACATGTGAAAAATAACTCCAAAACGCTTCCGTGTGAGGATCGAGTGAGTGAGAGTGGGTGCCAGCACAAAATAGAGAGGTACAGAAGGACAACTCCTCACAACGAGCGAGAACCCACGTACACAAAGACTTGTAGTCTTTGAACATGGTTAAATCTCTGGGCACTCGCGACTTACTTTTTTTTAAGCACGGTTTTTCTGTAGTCAATCAATCTTCCTAGCCTTTTCTCAACTATGTTGGGGTCAGCTTCCAGTCTAACCGGATGTAACTGACTACCAGTATTTTACATGGAGCGAATGCCTATCTGACCACCGTAACCCAGTAACTGGGTTAATACGATACCCCTTGGTAAGACTGGTTGTCAGACTTTCGGGCTTCTGACGACCCGCAACGACTGTCAAAGATCCACGAATGACAGCCGTGTCCAATGGCTTAACTTGCTTTCCGAAGCACGGAGGAGCCTCGGTATGTAAAGATGGTCACCCATCCACAAACCAACCCCGGCACGCGTAGCTTAATCTGATGGATCGACCCGTACGGCTGTTATTACTTAGCCACGAGCTCCTCCGAGCCACGAGGCATGAGCTCTGTAGTACCAAAAGTATCTGATGAAAATGTTAACAAGAGTTTCTACAACTCTTGTTTGCATGTTCATCAGATTTCACGCATGATTTTCACTCGTATGTAGCTAACCTTCTGTAACAATCTATGTTGTGGTGTTAGCGTGCACTTCAAAGCGTTCGGTTGCTATGCAACGGGACGGCATACCGCGTCGCGTGTCACCCGTGCAACGCGACCGTTCTAATTAACCCTCCCGCTGATACCTTCGCTCGGTTATATTGGGATGAAATCGGTTTTACTTTGAAGTGATATTGTTATAAATAATAATATGCCCTTCGGATGAGTTTCAGATGTTTTATTTAAATACACTCTGAATTTTAACATAACATCGCGTCTGTTTTTCACTCAAATTTCGCCAGATATGTTCAAGTTTAATGCAATGGGCACGAATACAGACTCCAGGCTCATACTGAGGTATTTCTTTAGCCTTCCAGTATTTCGTCTACTGAAAATACAAAACCTACTTCAGATAGACTTGAGAGGGACCCCTGTATACATTAAACCGTAAAAAATGGAATTAATATTTTATTTGGTATAATAAGGTAAGCCAAAGGCACCTTATTGCTCTAATTAGAGCTTATAACCTCGAGACCTCATGTTCGCTTCCCAGAAATTACCTTTAATTTTCTCGGCTATTATGTCGATGGTTTATTAAAATTAAAGCCATATAATTTCCTAGTACTAAATTGCCTAGATTACCTAGAGTACCTAGTACTAAATTGACTACAGTATAATATTCTCATAATTATTTAGGTACTTATAATTATATTCTATGAGCCCCAACATATTCTACAGATTCTAAATATAATTTAGATTCTACACAATTATGAGAAAATCATATGCTAGTGCAACAAATGTTGCAGAGCTTCCTGTGCTTAAAATAGCGGGTTCTATTTCCGCGACAACACAGAAAGCAAAATACGGCAAGCAAAATACAGCTAGCAAAATACTTGTTGCAACTGGATGTCTGTAGTTATGTGACATAATATCTTTAACACTTGGGATACATCCGTGGTCTTTAAAGGGTTACACATTTACGTGAAATGTTGTATTTAAAGTTTTCCTATTTCTAGTTTTCTATACTAATATCTGCAACACGTGGGATACATCTGTAGATTTTAAAGGGTTACACATTCATATGAATTGTGTGGGTGTTTTTTAATGTATAGTTTTCTATTTAATTTTTTACCTGAAATTAGACTCGTTTATGCTCTTTAAAATGCGAAAGATAGGGTTATTTAAATAGGGCAGCAAATATTTAACACTAGGGATACATCCGTGGTTTTTAAAGGGTTACACATTCACATGATATTTTCAAGTTTCTTTATGTACTAGATTTCTATGCTCTTTAAAATGCGGAAGATAGGGTCATTTAAATAGGGCAATAAGTATGGATAGAACTCACGACCTGTTTGCTCGCCATTTCACGATTTCATTTAAAGTTTTTTATTTAATTTGCTTTCAGAAATGGGGGAGTGGGGGGCCGTACTTCATCACGCGGACCAGCATCACGCGGGCCCAGTGCGGGTTGGTAGATGCCACATAATTATTTTTTCGAAATTTTGGTTCTAGGACATGCCGGTTTCCTTTATCGTTTTGAGGGCAACGTTCATGAGATAATGTGTCTGGTGCCTGTCTAGGTTCGAACCTCCGACCTACAACTCGTAGGTCGCGGCCGTTTCCACTGGGCCACCACTGCTTTCGGAGTAGCCACATATGCACAAAAATCAATCAATAACACTTAAATTACCACCACATAAGCGCCACCCACTCAGCTGTCCACACACGATGACTAACATTCATACCCGATGGCATAGAATAATTAGTACTGTATAGAAGCGAAACGTATTGTATTTTTATTGCACTCAAGTATCTACTTTACTTAAGCCGATATACGTTACACTTTTGTTCATTTTTCCTTTTCATTCAGTATCTTTCCCTCGACTGAATCGTACTAATTATTGAACCGATTCAACGATGTTGTAATTGTTGTCGGCACATCACTCGCCTACCGAATGATCGAAAAATGAACGGAGTAGATGATCGTTCATTTCTAATATCATCATTTTGTGTGAACGTTGAATAAAACAAAAATGGACATTCAATTCAGTGCGTTGAGGGCTTTAGTGCTTGCATAATCACTTATTGCTCTCCACACAACGAACTTGCAGTTTCCCGAGCAACGAAGGGTTGTCAACTTTGTCGATGCTCCAAAACTATAGGCATGAAGGCAGTGTTCAGAACCGAGGGCCTAGAGATAGGGACGTTCCATCAGCGAAAATGATGTCGGAAAAGTGTATTGGATTGACATAATGTCACCGAAACCTTATGTAAATCCTGTTGACAGTCATTGCGGAAATCCGAAACGCTTTGGAAGCGATTACCACTTTGTCTAGGCCTTATGGACTTTCGCTTCTATACATCCTTATTCTATGCTAATATTCATAGCCGATGGACAGTGGCTAATAAAACGCACAAAACCGTCTCTGGCAACAGTGCGACGCGACACGGGTGATTGATGACGCGCGATCGATTACCGGCGAGCCGCGGACGCGACGCTGTCACTGTATACGCAAACGTGTAGACGGCCCTTATGTCATCGCGGGGGTGTGTTGGTGTCCTAAATTGAGCATAGGGTTACATTGTTAGGACTTTAATCTTTGTATCCGAAAATATGAGTACGAGTAACAGCTCTATCTGCCTAGCCTTTTCCCAACCAATTTGGGGTCGGCTTCCATTCTAACCAGATACAGCTGAATACCAGTATTTTACATGGAGCGACTGCCTATCTGACCTCCACAACCCAGTAACCGGGTAATACGATACCCCTTGGTAAGACTGGTTGTCAGACTTTCGGGCTTCTGACGACCCGTAACGACGGTCAAAGATCCACAAATGACAGCTGGGACCAACGGCTTAACGTGCTTTTCGAGGCACGGTGGAGTCTCGATATGTAAAGATGGTCACCCATCCACGGACCAACCCCGGCAAGTGTAGCTTAACCTGATGGATCGACCCGTGCGGCTGTTATTACTTAGCCACGAGCTTCCTCGAGAGTATAGACATAGGCGTCCCCCAAGCACCGCCACTTCGACCAGTTCTATCCTTCTTGCATCCAGCTGATCCCTGCGGCCTTCACCAGGTCATCGGTCCAACGCTACGTCTTCCGAAAAACGTGTTCTTAAAAACGATTTATATTTATTACGAAATACTCTTCCGGGCCAAAGCAACATAGAACAGTCGTAAAGCCTTAAATCGTCGGGCGACCTACAAAAGTGGAACAAATCTCTCTTGATAAATATCTTTCAAAACTGACCATTTACAAAGCGGACACCAATCCCTCAGGTAGTCGAAAACATACATTTTCGGTAAGCTTACCTTACAGTGCTCTCCATCCCTTTTTGAACCAAACTAAGGACCCAAGCTGCTTAGTATGCCCTTGGGCATTGCATCCTGACCTTGGGTGAGCTTAGTATCTATGGTTAATATTCCCTCTAACCTTGTCAGTATAATATAGTGAATTATTAACCTTTTTGGAGTGATAGTTAGAAAGTTGAAATTTTCACAGATGATGTATTTCTGTTGCTGTTATAACAACAAACACTAAAAAACAGAATAAAATAAATATTTAAGGCGCCCCCATACAACAAACGTGATTTTTTTGCCGTTTTTATAGATAATGGTACGGACCCCTTCCGTGAGTCTGACTCGCACTTGTAAATAAGTATGCTTTGAGAGCACCCAGGGCAGTCGGTCCCTCTACCATTTTTGGTTATTAGATAAACCTACCACTATGTCGTTACAAGAGAAATAAAGAACTGTCTTTGCTTAGACTGTAACTCCTACAACTTTCAGATGAAACCATAACTAACGTATTACCAATCAATAACATAGTTACGAAATAAAAGGTACTGAAAATACAACAAGGTACCTAAATATTAAACAATGTAAAATTGTATTTCCAAATAAATTCGAGCCGTGGCGTGGTGAGCTGTGGAAACTTATTGATATTGACATTAAATGATTGATGATCTGCGATCTGTAATAAAATACCCTGCCGTGGACATTGTTGTGGACCAATACATAACTACATATACAGGATGTAAGGGTAAACACTCTTGTCATTCAAACCATGGGTAGTTGACTAATATATAAAAATAAATGACCGAACACAACAAAAAAAAACGTTATTTTCATTAAAAGATTTTTAAAAGTTTCTATCTGACACCGTGCTTGCTAGCGAAACAGCTGACTGACTAAGGGACGGATCGCGCTCGCTGCCGGTCAGGTCACATCCCGTACCCCCCGCCCGTGTTGAGACGCAAGTTCGTTGCCCTAGCGCATAGGGCAACGAACTTGCGTCTCTTGTGGTAAAATTTAGACCTAAAAAAAATAAAAATAAAGTTGTAATTTTCCATTGATTTTACGTTCTATAAATGATACCAAACCACTGGTTGCAAGGATAACGGTGTTAACCATAACACCCTGTAGGTGTGTACTTGTACATAGGTGCCTACTATTATATTTTGCAGAATATTATATTTTTAATCACGGGGTTTGGTTTGAATAGGGGGTACCTACTATAAAAATGCTACCAATTTTATGACGATTTTATAAGATTAATCTGTGTGTAATGTGTGAGATTATTTATTTATTAATTTAAAATTTTGCGCACTCACAAAACCAAAGGCGGACTTTACTTCGACACGAAGGCGGACTTTTTTATTTGTGTGTGTATGTATGGCAGTTACTGGGTTCGAGAGGTCAGATAGGCAGTCGTTCCATGTAAAATACGGGTATTCAGCTGCATCCGGTAACACTGGAAGCCGGTCCCCAACATAGTTGAGGAAAGGGGCAGATTGATTTTATTATAAGATTAAAATTATTTTGACCTATGTTCCTTCAATCATACATAGAGGTTATTTAGCTAGTACCAAATACCTAACACACCAAAAGTTAAAAATTATGCAACCATACCACAAAAAAAAACGAAACTTCAAGCGGCCATTGTTATTATTTTTGGCAAATTTAGAAACGCCAGGTTTACGTCTTTATAGACGTATAGCTTGCCTGGGTAAAAACGATATCTAGGTATTTATCCAGATTTTTGCTTTGAATAGGTACGTTAGTATTTTTCTCATTTGCCTTGTAAAATAAAACAAAGTCCCAATTAAAACCATCCTGCTTAAGAACAATTTTTTTCAAGTCCACGTTGTGGCTGTGCCTAATTTCAGACGTTGGGCTTGTAATATGCTCAAATTGCGGGTAGAATGAGCTTAAATTATTCAAGACAGGTACCAACGTGGGCCGGCACACTTATACGCCTATTTGAAGTCCACACAGTCGCTGTATTCATTATAAAAAGTAATGGAAATGTAAAATTTAGAGTGGTTTGAAAGCGAGATTTTGTGACTGAAAAAGTAAAAAAAAGTTGTAATACCTGCTTGAAGCTATACGGGCACTACAAGTGGAAGAAATGAGGGAGACCTTTGCACGAATAAGACAAAATTTGTCCTATTCCTGAGTATTATCCTTACATCCTTACATCATCTATATTATATATATATATATATATATAAAAGAAAGTCGTGTTTGTTACAACACTTATAACTCGAGAACTGCTGGACCGATTTTGATGATCTTTGATTTGTTGGATTTGTCTTCGCCCAGAATAGCAGAATAACTACTAAAAAATTGGAACGAACGAAAAAAAAAATATGAAGAAAAATCGTTTTCTCATACATTCTGTATAGAATGGGTTTTTTGATAATATCTCGGTAGATAGGTAGGTAGGTGTAGGTAGGGTAGGTGTAGGTAGGGTAGGTGTAGGTAGGGTAGGTGTAGGTAGGGTAGGTAGGTAGGTAGGTAGGGTAGGTAGGTAGGGTAGGTAGGTAGGGTAGGGTAGGTAGGTAGGTAGGTAGGTAGGTAGGTAGGGTAGGTAGATAGGTAGGTAGGTAGGGTAGGGTAGGTAGGTAGGTAGGTAGGTAGGGTAGGGTAGGTAGGGTAGGGTAGGGTAGGTAGGTAGGGTAGGGTAGGTAGGTAGGGTAGGGTAGGTAGGTAGGGTAGCTAGGTAGGGTAGGTAGGTATGGTAGGTAGGGTAAGTAGGTAGGGTAGGTAGGTAGGGTAGGTAGGTAGGTAGGTAGGGTAGGGTAGGGTAGGGTAGGGTAGGTAGGTAGGGTAGGTAGGTATGGTAGGTAGGGTAAGTAGGTAGGGTAAGTAGGTAGGGTAGGTAGGTAGGGTAGGTAGGTAGGTAGGTAGGGTAGGGTAGGGATGGGTAGGTAGGTAGGGTAGGGTAGGTAGGTAGGGTAGGTAGGTATGGTAGGTAGGGTAAGTAGGTAGGGTAGGTAGGTAGGGTAGTTAGGTAGGTTGGGTAGGTGCGCCGTAGATATGTACTTGCTACCTGTGCGAAGCCGGGGCGAGCAGCTAGTTACTACATAGTATAAAACAAAGTCGCTTTCTCTGTCCCATTATCCCTATGTATGCTTAAATCTTTAAAACTACGCAACGAACTTTGATGCAGTTTTCACCAATAGATAGAGTGGTTCTTGAGGAAGGTTTAAGTATAAAATAACCGACATCCATGCGGGCGAACTCGCAGGCATCAGCTAGTTATTCAAACTCAAACTCAACTCAAAGCATTTATTTCAAATAAACCAACTACAGGCACTTTTGAATTGTCAAGGGGTCGGTCAGTCAGAAAATATGAAGCTAGTTGCCCATTCCAAAGCATAGTAGGTTCCTATGGAGAAGAACGGGCAAGAAACTCCACGGACACTCTTTTAAATCAGAATATTTTTACAATAATAATATTATTTATATTCTAATACGATTAATTTTTATTATTATTTTATATTTATTAAGGTCTACTTACAGAAATAAACATTTCATTTGAAATACCGAAAAAGTTCAATGGAGATTAAAAAAAACCAAACGGCATTTTACTGTTCATTACTATCAAAGACTAAAATCGTTGTCAAGGGCTGGCATAATCCCTTATTATTACTGATGCCAATTTTTTAACTTTTTTTAAAAATCTACCTTACATTTAAGTGCAAAACACTAAAGCACAATTACGAAGGAACCATCTCCATTTCCGCGGCTTTATTGTTTTGGATAGCACAGAAAGAGCTCACGGGAAAATTATTCAAATTCGGGGAACTAAATCTTAAGGGGACAGGGTAAGGTAGGGGGGGGGGAGCTGGCTTATGATGCTAATTTAATAATATTGCTGTGACGTTGCATCAAAAATAAGGTCACCAGTCCAAATCTGTCGAGTTACAAGTTTTCAGTTCAACTTTCCGTCGTTTAAAATGATTTGCATGAAAATAGATATTTCCTTCAGCAAGAAAAATAATCTTTAATTACGAGTTGGTTATATGACCTAAGTAAAGCTATGGCAATAATAGCGTATATTATAGGTTTTCTTACTCCCACGGGGCTATACACGTGCCTTAGTTTTACCCTTTTCCTTATCCGTCCTCGACATTTCCTTAAGGATATCGCAATCAAAATATAACAAAACATTCTCAAATAATATACAATCCGAATGGTAATCAGTTCTGTCCGACATTGAGGAGTAAAAACGTCGCGATAGCGACGTTTCTACATCTCGTATTAAGCTGTATACAGTTGAATTTTTCAATCGGGTGTGCCTAATTTCACCCTGTGTACGCTGATAATAATTCGTCCCACTTCCCCATACATTTCAGAGTATGGAAAATAGAAAACCTCGACAGCACACAGTGACACACAGCCTAGAATATTTCACCATGCTTCTACCGAATATTCCCTTTGAACCAGCCACTTCAGCCGACATACCTTCGTATTTATTACAAGTGGTCCATCGCGATCGAGTTGTAGCGTCACCTCTTCATGCTAAGCCGTCAAAGCCCTGTCGCGATCACATGAATGGATCGTATGTCGTGCGTGCAGCACTAGTTACATGCTGCCCGACCTAATTGTTCGATGCGTCGCCACCTTTGTGAGAGCACAAAATGGCTGACGCAGGTAGGCGGTGTAGAATAGAGACGTACAGATGCGACTGCTGTTGTTCGTATTGTGGTACCTTTTTATCAATATTAAGTCATAACTCAAGCCAAGGTCATTTGTTTCCAGTGTCCGCTCCAATTAGTGTCAATGTTCGTTCGGTGGTGAATGCAATGAATTGATGGGGTTTGCAGGAAAAACTTCATGAAACACAATAAAAAAACATGAAGGTTGAGGTGAAAAAAACATTAGGTTCTATAAAATAGAACCGAAAATACTTCCACTACTTATATGAGACTAGCTGCACCCCGCAGTTTCACCCGCGAAAGGCTCGATCCCGCGGAAATATCGGGATAAAAGTATCGTATATCCTATTCCACGTCATAGACTACCTGTGTGCCAAATTTCATCCACATCCGTTCAGCCGTTTTAGCGTGAAAGCGCAACGAACAAATAAACTCACTTTCGCATTTATAATATTATAGTTTGGATGGGATACTTAGATAAACTGCATTATTATAGTTTGGATGGGATACTTAAATAAACTGCATTATCATAGTTTGGATGGGATACTTAGATAAACTGCATGCGTTTGAGTGGTTTTAGTATCAAATATTTTGACACGACCCTGCTTTTCGAGAACGGTGTCATGCGCTTAGAGTCAAAGCTGTAAGTATAAAAGAATCTCATCTTTGAAGCGTGTTTTTTGAACAGCTTCCCACTGCGCTGCGGGTTGGAATAAACGCTGACACAGGTCCCTCAGTCATTTAGTGGATGTCATAGATTAAGTGGGAGAAGATAGTCCGTATTTACATAATATTATCGAAGCTAAGACAGATGATAAGGACTGCTGGCTCTATGTTGTGATACATCTTTCCTGGAAGATAGCCAAATAAATATCAGTCACGATTGTCAAGAAACTATGTATTTCATATTCGAAAAAAATATATTAAAAGTTAACTTAGGTGTTTGAACGGATGAAAATGTTTTTATTTTTACCGAAACCTTGAATCCTATCTAAGAAATCTCTTCTCTGTCCCAACGAGGCATCCTCAGGATGATGATTGACCAATCGCAGTCGATGATGAGTGACAGACTTCGTAAGCTTACTATCGGTCACGATTCCTTATACTAGACCATTAAAGAGTCACAGCTCAGTTGCAATAAAGCATAAGACCCAGTATCTCAACAAAGACCTCACACAACACAGCACACAATAATAAATAACACTACATACCATAAAACTCGGTACACTGTGACATCTATTCTGCGAAGTTGAATGTGATACGTAATATCTCGCGTATTTCCACGTTTGATCTGTCTGGACCAGTCCAATGGTTCAGGTGCTTGAACAGACAGACACACGTCCCGACAAAGGGACGAGTGAAACTCAAAGTGCTATTGGAAGTAGTCAAAGAGCTACTGGAGAGAATATACGTTTAAATAAGACACTCATTTTCAATAAGTGAAGTCTGTGTAGAATATGTGTATCAGGTATTTTTAGAAGGAGCTCGTGGCTAAGTAATAAAAGCCGCATGGGTCGATCCATCAGGTTAAGCTACGCTTGCCGGGGTCGGTCGGTGGATGGGTGACCATCTTTACATACCGAGACTCCTCCGTGCCTCGGAAAGCACGTTAAGCCGTTGGTCCCGGCTGTCATTCGTGGATCTTTGATAGTCGTTACGAGTCGTCAGAAGCCCGAAAGTCTGACAACCAGTCTTACCAAAGAGTATCGTATTACCCAGTTACTGGGTTGTCGAGGTCAGATAGGCAGTCGATCCATGTAAAATACTGGTATTCAGCTGCATCCGGTTAGACTGGAAGATTTAGGTATTTTATGCGTGCCTAAGACGATTAATAGCTTTTTTTGATATAACGGTTTTTTGTTACACAGACGAGGCCAAAGAATGAACGCTTCACAGTTTTGATTATTTTAAAAGCTCACTGTCAGAAACATCATTTCTTTTTGTAACATTCGCAGGTAAATGTTTCAGCGGCTTATGAAATGTTAATACAGCCTGTCACGCTTAGCCACAACAAAAAATTTCACAGAACAATCTTTTTGTTTGTTTAAATTAATGATATTTTTATCAAGTTATTTAAAAATGGTACACGTCATAGATTTCGTTAGCTATGTAAAAGGAGCAAGTCTATGCCATCAACCAGGGGGCCAAGTCTACAAATTTACAAACGTGTCAGTGGTCTCACAATGATCAGTTTTTGACAGATATGCCATAAAAAATCTGTCAAAAACTCATCATTGTGAGACCACTGACTCGTTTGTAAATTAGTAGACTTGGCCCCCAAGCACAAATTCAATTAAAACACGCTATACGACCCTTAGGACCCGAGTGAAAAGAAAAAAAATCAGAAAGGACGCGAAGCAAAAACGTAGCGGGCGATGCGATGCGATGCAGTGTGTCGGGGGGGAACCAGAAATTTCACGCTAGCTAGCAAGCTAGTAGGTATAATCTTTTATCAATTAACTAAATGAAATTGTTAATCATTCCCCGACAAAGAGCAAAAATCATAACCCTCCTTTTTTCTTCGCCGTAGTCGGGTAAAAAGCAAATAAAATACCACAGTAATGTCACATCTCATTTCTGTAAAAGCACGTGTCTTCCAGTGTGCGACCCTCACAAAGGAAGCGCGCGATACAGTTGAGCACAGTCGTAAATAACGCGGTATGACAGTAGGTAATATACGCTCAGCTGTGCCCCGATAGTTTGCTATCTACAACTATTCTGTGCTCGATTGTACGTGACGTGTTGTTCGGAGTTTCTGCGTTTAATCGCTTCTGATCTCTGGTGGAAAATATTGTGGCGTTATGTATTGTTGAGATATATTTTTTACTAGCTTCCGCCCGCGGCTTAGCCCGCGTGGTATGTCGATAAAAAGTAGCCTATGTCCTTCCCCGGGATGCCAACTATCTCCTTGCCAAATTTTATTGAAATCCGTTCAGTGGTTTAGGCGTGAAGAGGTAACATACATACAGACAGACAGACAGACTTACTTTACTTACTGAGTTACTTTCGAATTTATAATTTTAGTTTCTATATTACGATTATTTTTTCAACAAAATGTATTTAGTTTCAAGCGATGAAAAAATAGGACATGATCTATCAATCTTTACATATTATAAAACAAAGTGCTCCGCCGCGTCTGTCTGTCGTCCTGTTCGCGATAAACTCAAACACTCCTGCACCGATTTTCATGCTGTTTTCACCAATGGATAGAGTGGTTCTCGAGGAAGGTATATTAGCGTATAATAACCGACATCCACGCGGGCGAAGCCGCGGGCATCAGCTATTAGACTACATTATAAATTAATGCGAATGTCTGTGTGTATGTTTTACGCTGAAAGCGATCAGAATTCGCGTTCAACACTCGCGTTCAACAAATGTCAGTGTCAATATTCCAAAACGACACCTTGTCAGGTTCGTCATTGTTTTAGAATATTGACTGCGTGAACATTTTAGATGTGCTGAAAGCGTTCAGTTTTGTTGGCAAAATTAAACCCCAGAACCACTCGAAAAAAAAAAAAAAACCAGTAGAAATTTTACAGATGGTATTAGACCTTAAAGTTGATACGCTAGGGAAGCGAACGAAATTCAAATTTTCTTACGTTTTCTGTTATTTCTTTTGTTACGAGCGCTAATAATATTTAGATCAACATACAATCTGATACTGACCTGCAAATTCCAAAAAACGTAAGAAAATTTAAATTTCGCGGGTCACCCTAGCGCTTCCCTCTTAATGGAAAAGAATAGAGGCTACGTATCATCCTGGATATTTGAACTAAAACAAAAATATTAAATTCAAAAAACTCGCAGTTCCGGCTTTTCGCTGAAACTACAAATTGGAACCGTGTACCTAGGTTTTGACGTTTCATATGTGCCAATGTAGGTTTACGTGAAATAAAATATTTTGATTTTGAACAGATAGTTTTACCTACGTACCTAAATCACATCTACATGAAAATCGTGCCAAGGTTTTATCAAAGCACAGACATGTAGAATTAAAAGCACGCAATCTGACCCCCAAAATAAAATACAAGAACTAGAAAACCCTTGAATTTCATAGGAAAAACCCCACAAAGTCTATAAAATACTCGTCTACGGTTTTCCCCGACGTCCAATAATTAGTTTGGGCCTCCAATGGCTTCGTCACTCGCAACACTGAGGACGAATCCTTTTTATTTTTATTTTAACCCTGTTGCTGCCGCAGTAAATTGTTGACAGAACTCTATTTTTTTGACAGTCTTTCAGAAAAGGGACTCAAAAAGTGGAAAGCAATATTGTTAGCGTTGTGTGAGTTGCAGTAATTTATACATCAATATAAATAAATAAAATTGAAGTGTCTGTTTGTAATGTAAAAATAACAGCTTTGTACTAAATACATTATGAAAGTAACTGCGGCCCTTATAAAAAAAATACAATTTAAAATTGTTGTCTGTCTTTCTGTTTGTTTGTTCCGGCAAATCTCCGAAATGGCTGGACCGAATTTGACGGGACTTTCACTGGCAGATAGCTGATGGCGTAACTTGAGGTAATAACCGCCTTAATTGATTCATCAGTTGATCAATATTGCATTAATTTTTATGTAATTTAATTGAATAAGCTGAAGAAGAGACGGGGCAGGGTACTGTCAAATTATTAAAGGTCCTTCAGACAAATAAAGTGAAAATGCTCCACAAAATAACAGCTTGAAAACACATGAAAATTAAAATAATTTAAAATGGTGGAAACAAACTATTTTAAAGCTAATGAATTCAATTTCAAATTCTCATTTCAATTTATTTATACAAGTCCCAATCAAAACTTCAAACAAAAAACTCATTAAACGTTTCAGAATTAACTTTTCAAAGCAGATAATTTTCCAGGCCGAAAAATATAAAGAACCCTTTTCCACCTGTTGCTGGTTTAATCAATCAAGAGTAATCTAGGTTCCCTCTACGTAAATATTAGCATTCGGCCTATGGTATACTACTTTTTCAATCAATCAGGTGGTATATGGCTTTCGCTGATTGATTAATCTTTTTGCTATTTACGGTACCTGTCTCACCGCCCACGAGGAAGCGACTGGCTATCGAAGATTTTCTCTCTCAAGTAACGTTTAAAAGATTGTAGGTCCCGTGAGAGTAATAATTAATAATAATAATTTAATAATAATTTATTTCACTCTCAAACTACAACAAAAACTTAATCTAAGAGATACAATTTTTAAGGTTTGATGGTTGTATAGCATAACTGTCATACCAACTCCCAAACTAAGTCAAGAAAGTAAAAGAGATACATAGACAAGGTGACATTTTATTCGTTTTAATCCTCTTATGGGGTCATTGTACTCATCATTATGAATAACTTTCACTATGGGACCGTAATTGAAATCGCAAAAAAAAAAATTAGAACAGTAGTTTTTTTTTCGCGATTTCAGGGTTAAAATTTCACCCTGTACAATTTGTTAATAGTTGGTCGCTGAATGCTGCCGGCAAGTAGCCATTTATGGCAGCGACAAGAATTATCAAAGAGAGTAATCGCTCAACGATACTCGCTTGGCGGGCAGAACACTCGCTGTGAGACTCACTTGCTCTGTAAATACGCATAACAGCAAGAATCCGCTCGCTGCCGTCGCGCATTCGCTGCTAGTTGCTCGTAGGAATGAAAGAAGTGTCAAAAAGTATCGATATATATCGTATCGATATTTATAAATATATCAATATCGATTTCGATTTCGAAAAAAACATATCGATATATCGGTAGAATTTTCGAAAAAAAAAAACTATAATTAGTTCAAATCATTTACATAACAAACTAGGAAAAAAAAGTATAATTTTTACGGATCTGAATTCTAGCGGTTTTAGTCAGTGGCGACAACGGTGATTCTATTGGAAATATATCATTTATGATACATTTTCGATACTTGATATTTTATATCGATACAACGATATATCGAAATAATAAATATCGCCTAAAAATATCGATATATTGAACAAAAAATATCAATATTTCGATATTTTTTCTGCAAGCCTAGTTGCTCGCCAAATCGTTTTTTGTTGGTACTCGCTTCTCGTTAATCGCCGGCAGTAGGACTGGCGCTTAACTGTAGGGCTACGTGTATTGGATCGAATTCTGAGAATTGTTTTTAATATTTATCATTTCAAATTCAATGTAATGGAACTTTGAGATAAATAATTATAGAAATAGCTGAAAATAGCTAAGAAGCAACATTGAATTCTGTTTAGTTAATTGCGAAAAACAAACTACATCGACAAACTCTGTTTTCTCAAACCTAATCACGAAAATATCTGCGTTTGCAAAGTTTTCGAAAAAAAAAAACTATAATTAGTTCAAATCATTTACATAACAAACTAGGAAAAAAAAGTATAATTTTTACGGATCTGAATTCTAGCGGTTTTAGTCAGTGGCGACAACGGTGATTCTATTGGAAATATATCATTTATGATACATTTTCGATACTTGATATTTTATATCGATACAACGATATATCGAAATAATAAATATCGCCTAAAAATATCGATATATTGAACAAAAAATATCGATATTTCGATATTTTTTCTGCAAGCCTAGTTGCTCGCCAAATCGTTTTTAGTTGGTACTCGCTTCTCGTTAATCGCCGGCAGTAGGACTGGCGCTTAACTGTAGGGCTACGTGTATTGGATCGAATTCTGAGAATTGTTTTTAATATTTATCATTTCAAATTCAATGTAATGGAACTTTGAGATAAATAATTATAGAAATAGCTGAAAATAGCTTAGAAGCAACATTGAATTCTGTTTAGTTAATTGCGAAAAACAAACTACATCGACAAACTCTGTTTTCTCAAACCTAATCACGAAAATATCTGCGTTTGCAAAGTCTGCCTCATTTCGGCATCACTCTACCAAAAGAAATCTCGTTATCAATAAATTGCTTTATCGACCGAGTTATGGACCTCTTTGGGTCCACATATGTTAGATACCGGACCTCGTCTGGTCTCGAAAATTTACGTGCGTGTATGTAAATCGGTATGAGGTCGCAAACAACGGGTTGATTTTGTACCGTCGCGAACAGTCTGTTTAAAATGATGAAAATTCAACTTGTAAAATGGAAAATTGCAAACTTACTCCAATTTTGTTATTTAATTTTATTACTTTAATGGACAAACTCAATCCAATTACGCAATACTAATTACGAGAAAGATGTAAGTTTAACGTAATTAATAACAATTCTATCTTGATTAATGTCCAAGTTTCTTTGGGGCTATTATCGGAATTGGAATCTGTCGACATTTCTATTCTTGTTTTTGTACTCCCAAGACGTGAGATAACAATGTCTCCCTTTATTTTAAGATAAGAAAAAGAGACAAAAGTACTAAAATGTGTTCCAGAGTAAGTAATTGAAATTGATTAACGTGCCTTTGCGTAATTAAATTAAACAGTGTATTTTACTCGATTTTATTGACTTTGTATTGGTTCTTGGAGGACAGTGTAAATAGTGTTCTCTGTTTCCATGTTTTTGGACACACATTTTTAGGTTATAGGGTTATACAATGTGGAGACACCGATACAACAATAAATGAAAACACTGGCAATACTCATTTTATTTATTTTATTTATTTATTTATTTATTTATTTATTTATTTATTTATTTATTTATTTATTTATTTATTTATTTATTTATTTATTTATTTATTTATTTCAGGCGACTCAGGCCCATAGATAAATACCTTAACCTAAACATACATATCTTTATTAAAATAACTTAAAATTTTATTATTGTACACGAAATGATGACTTCGGCGTCGTGTTGCGCTGCGTGGTGTCGCGTAACCTTCCACGAAAACGTCGGTACGCCACACTCCACACACACACACAAAACTCTTCTTTCATGAAGGATTCTAGGTACTGAGTTGGAACCCGCACCACAAACGACTTGAAGTTTATGGCGCGACTCCAACTTCTCTACTCTCAAGGTCCACTTGGTCTTGCTTCTGATGTATTCCACGATGTCTTCAGTCATCGTGGAGTGATGCAGACGGGATACGTACAGCTGCGTCGACGGTGTAGCAGGACGCAGCAACATATTTGGTCCCGCCAGACCAGTACCACATCGATTACGGCATGTCGGCTTCCTTCGCTTCGATTCGACTGTCACAAAGCCGTCCTTGTCTGGCTGCCCTTTTTTAGGGGCTGGGGACAAGATACCGGGAGCCGGTACAATGCGGCTCTTAGATGCCCCTTCGGTCGATTTTGCACTTTTAGCAAACACTTTCTTCTTTTGCTGCTCCTTTTGGATGGGAGGTTGTGCAGCTGCTGCTGAGTAAGCACGGCGAGGTGTTGACGTGCTAGCATGTGACGTCACCTGTACTACGGTAGAGGCGGGATCGGTGCTAATGCATAAGATTATTTTGGAACTATCAAATAAAGGCTCTTACATACTGGGGCGATGCGTCGCGCGACGCGACGCCGCCGCATTGTTCGCCGTGAAGTTTTCTCAGAAATTGTTTTGTTGAAATTCGCGTCGCGCGGCGAATCGCGCCAGTATGTAAGCGCCTTAAATCCTAACATCGAAATAAATAAAATCATTTTTTCAAACAAACTAAATAGTAGGTAGTGATGGGCCGACTATGGGGTTTGCCGATCTTTGACTAGCTATCGTAACTAAACTATTGGATATATTTGATTATTTTTTTGTATGTAGACCGAGAACGTCATAGTTATACGGAGTTTAAATTTTTTGTCGTATTGTCGTCTCCACCTTGTATATTTTTACGGTTTTTTTTTAACGTATTTACATTGCATTCCGCAACCTAATTGCGTAGGTAATGTACGATCGGGTAGAATTGGAATCGGTTTGAAACAAATGTCTAATCCATTGCTTCATAAGTTCGTAAGTTACGTTGTTGAGCAGATTTTGTTATCGAACATATTTGTTTCGAACGACTCCAATTCTGATTGATTGTGTATTACGCAACTAGGGTGCAAATCTAAAAATCAATTCACAAAAAAACAAACTCGAGCACTTTTGACCCTAACCTTACCTATACGTAAGAACAGGTAAATTCCGTTCACTCTCAACCTGAATGTTTTGTTCCGTCCCTTAGGGTGGGCTAAATTACGGAGCCCTTTAGTCTTGGAAGGCAAAACATAAATATAAAACAATACGGCTTTGTCCATTAAACTTCATGCGAAACCAAAATTTATTTCGCGAAACTTTCTGATTGGATACCCCTGGTTTTTGTTTACCGGACCTGGCCTATGCCCATCAGTGGGATGGACAGCTGAGATTGTGGCTCTGCTTTTGACATTGAAATAGGTATCAATTTAGGTTTCAACGTGGGTCGGATTAATATCTTAGCTGGGGCTGCGGATTGGACGAGTCCGATTTTGTGAAATAAATAAGTTTCTAATTCAATTATATTGGGTGTTAAATTATTTTGTATAATTATACTACATTACTGAACAGAAAGATTGAAATGTAATTTAATTTGCTAAAAACCGAGAAATTATTAAAAACACCAGTCTGGTACGAAATAAAATAATGCATAATAGGGAATATGCATGTATTTTTTAAATATTTTTATTCGATAGTTTACATCGTCAAATAATAGTTAAAAAAATTCGACGGCAAAAAAGCAATTTAAAGTAGTTAAAAAAAATGTTTAAAAATATCCAACCGATCCGAGCTATTTAAACGCCCTCCATTTGGCGCGCTTGGTGTGGTGACGTCACACTCCGTGAAAACAGACAAGCAACTGTCAAGTCAACGTCAAACACTCCTTTTTCTACGAGCGTTTGACATTGACTTGACACTTGTTGATTGACTTGACATTGACATTTTGATTGTTATCCCGGATTGTTACGTCACATCCGCTCTTAGCCTTTTCAAGTATTTGAATTACCCACTGTTTCTTGGGAGTTTAAAAAAAAATAATTTCTCGCTCAAAAAGAAATTTTATTCAAAAATATTGATGGAGGCATAATTCTGAAGTAACATAGTTTATAAAAAAAAATATTTGACCTATATTTGAATCACATGCATATTCCCTATTAACATGCTAATGAAGACCTTTCGAATCCTATTTGTTGACAAATAATTGTCAGATTCATCTATTTAAAGGCAATACGTTGTCTATCAGAAAAGGTCTTATATGCATCGGTATGCGGGCGAGGAGATGAAAGTCAATAATATTCTGACATTCTGACAAGGAATGAACAATAATTTAAACGACGTTCCACCAAGTACGTGAGGCGCGAGCGCAAATCAATGAACTCACTGCATTGCAAGGCTAGTCTCAATGATCACCAATACACCAATAATATTCCATTCACTATTAGTGAATGACGGCTTCGAGCCTCGAATGATTCCCGCGATTTTTCTTCTCTTCATTTTCGCGGGCCAGGGTTCCTTAGTACCTGGGGTTATGTCAAGTTGAAAGCTGTCATAATCGTTCTAAAATCAACTCTGTAGGTATGTGCGGCGTGATAAAACCTTTAGGCTGAGGCTACAATTAGGTCGAAGACATGAGCGATTTAAACAAATATTTGAATGCTTTATTATCTTTGATTTCTATATGCGATAGGAACAACATTACTGTAATCACGGCATCGGCTACATACGAGTATATTTATATTTCAGGAACAAAAATAACTTCAACTACAGGACTAAAACATTTATAACCATAGCTAGAAGTGAAAAATTCGCTCAAGTAAAAGGTCAAGTCATTCGGGAGACGATGCTTTGGGCTTTACCTGCTCCCAAGGTCCCATGAAAGCGGCTATACCCTGGCAACAAGTTCTCTAGAAATATAACAAGGCTTTAAGAAAATATGATAAAACACTTCACTGAAAAAGTGAAAAAAAGATTCTTATGAAAAACGAAAATCATGTTTTTTGCGGTTATAATAAGTGTTTTGAGGGCTTTCCTTTTAGGGCTAAAAATATCGTCAAGTATTATGAAGCTTACGTTCTTCTCAAAATATCTTTTACGGGGAAAAAGATAAACTTAAAAGCAAATTGAAGTACCTATCTGTTTATTACTGTGCCCAGTATCGGGGAGAGTTCTAACCAGGGCCGATAATTCTGAATATTCTACTATAAAAAATATAATCAGCAAAGCTTTCGATCAGACTTCTGCAGTCGCCTGCTAAACCAATAATAAAAAAAAATGTGCAAAGAAATATCTAGTTGGATGTTCTTTCGATTTAAATTATAGACCGGAATCTAACCTAACCCACTTTTAAACTGACTGGCTTTACAGTTTTGTATTAATATATTATTTAGTTCAGTTTTATTTATTATATTGTAAGGTTAGATTCCGGTCTATAATTTAAATCGAAAAAACATCCAACTAGATATTTCATTTGTCGTGAAATTTATTATATTTTCATAAAATTATGTAAAAGCTTTATTTCCATTTTTAGATGTTTTAGCAAAGTCCAGTCTCTGTTTTTTTCGTAATTGTTGAATAATTAGCCCAGGTACGCAACGGCGATTTTTTTTCGCGCAGTCGATTTTAAACGCACTGCTTCGCGCCGAGAGTTGAAAATCCAACAGTGTGTTTGACGCAATGGGATGCGCTCTGTTAGATTTTCAATGCTCGCTCAACACAGAGTTGAAAATCTAGTGCGCGATAAAATCTCCCCGCGATATTTTAACGTCTGTGCGTACCTCATAAAGTTGTCACAGTGTTTTTGGAACCTACACACGGACTGACAAAAAAAGAAACTGACATAAAAACCATCATAACCATACATAACTATAGGTAATAAGATAAGGATTTATATAATTTTATGTCACGGAACCCCAAAAAAAAAAATCTAGTTTTGAAGCAAAGCAAAATACATAAACGAGTGAACCTTTCTGCGACAAATAAATCAAAGTGAAATATTTTTTGTGAAGACAAATTTTATTCAAATTATGAATACGGTAGTCAAGTCACCTGTTCTTGACAAGTTTCCTGTCTTCTCCTTTGTTACTAAATGTAAGAGAAATGCTCAGGGAGAGTCAAGTGCACCCGGGATAGTACTTTTAGAAATAAAATCTTCATATGAATACAAAATAGTTTTTTAAGAAGTTGTTTTCTGTAAGTGACTCAAAAATTATTTAGAGATTTTCAAATCAACACGGTTTCACGATTATAAGAGACAAAAATATATAGATCTCCTGACCGTAATAATCTCACCAATGTAAACACTTTTTATTGCATTAAAATTTGCAATATAAAAGTAATTTTTAGATCAAGTAATATATTGTTAGGTAAAGTGTTAAGATATTGAATTATTTTTTATTTATTGCACAAAGTGAGTTAGTTTTTTAATCAAGTGTTATTTGGCATATACATTGTATATTATAACCAGTCTAACCAAAGGGTATCGTATTACCCAGTTACTGGGTTGTGGAGGTCAGATAGGCAGTCGCCCCATGTAAAATACTGGTATTCAGCTGCATCCGGTTAGACTGGGAGCCGACCCCAACATAGTTGGGAAAAGGCTAGGCAGAAGAAGAAGAACAATTGTATATTGTAACACTAATATAAATTGTTGGCTACAAGTACGGATATGCATGTATATTTTTAATATTTTTTGAAAGTACAAAAATAGCGCAGTACATTTTCAGCCTAAAGTTGCTATCTAGTTTTCTAGATAGATTTTTATTCAAACTACATAGTTCACTGGCCACTGTGGTTGATTGACTGTTTTTGTGTGTCAATGACGCAAACTATCATTTGTATGCAAAATATCTGCCAGAACATTTGAGTGGATTCTGTGTGGAAAATATTCGTGCGTTTTATGATACAATCACTCTGAATCTAGAACTGTGTACAATATTTTAGGGTGGAACATCTAAATGCTGCACAGTAGAGGAATGTTGTTTCCTTTCTAGGAAAAGGTCTAATTTTATGCTTCACCTTTTAATCACACAAAAGAATGCACCCGTTATACACTTCTTCGCAGATATTACCAATACCAATAACAGAGCCTGCCTATTTACAAATAACGATCTCCAAACACACCTGTCACTTGCCAACTCCCAACTAAGCAAGTAGTCACCTACCGAAAGCAGCAGAACCCGACAGCATCTGCGAATGTCTGCGATATAAATCGCGTCGCACCCCACATCGACGTTACTTCAAGAGCAACTGACTCAATTTGATCAGTATAACTGCGTTCCAACTGTCGCCCAGTAACCGCGGCCCGTTCGCCATCCAAGTCACGGAGTTGGGTACGGTTGTTGTGATAGCGAGACAGGACAAAATAAATGAAGAAGATTTCTATTATCCAGTCACAACTTATATGAAAAAAGCGATGCAATAAGCATAAATTCAATATTATTAATACTATAAAGTTTTCAATTTGTTTTATTTCATTTACTTTTTTATTTAATAGGAATTAAAAAAAATATATAAAAATAGAATAATATAATTATTTTATTAGAATGAGAAATTATTAATTTCTTTTGTAAAGTTAATAAAATTGTACAGTAATGGATGGATGGATTAGCTGACTCGAGTTACCTACTGAAAATACAACACTTTTGAGTTGAGGAGTTCATTGTCTAGCCAGAAGAAAATAAGTAATGAAGTGGTTTTCAAAGTAAATAACTAGTAGTTCTACGAACAGTAGACCTCGCGACCACAAACTTTTAATAGGGAGTAGGAATCGCCTGTAACTTCAGCCAAATCTTTGGATTTCGTGTTTAGGGAGTAGACCTGCTTATAATTTTAGGCCACGCGCACTTTGCAAGCGTTTTCATACGACTTGCAGAAGAAGAAGATTGTTGGATAACCAGAGAATACCAAGTTCACTATGCTCTCATAGCTGCGTGCGTGACTGTGTATTTTTTGAAAGTAAAGTTCAAAAAGTAATGAATCCCATTTTTATCGTCAACTATAGAAATTTTTCTGCTAAGAACTGGCACCACACTTTTATGAAGACCGCGGACAGAGTTCACTAAGAGGTGTTTGTATTGAAATTGATTTATGTAAATTTTGTGGAGAAGACGCGTCTGCCCGCTCGCTCGACGTGCAGATCGTTAAAACGAACAGATTTAGTTTGAGTTTCACGTGAAATATTGTTGTAGAAAAGTATTCCTTCTGAGTTTTTCAAGCGCACAGAAAATTTGTGTAGTTTTTGTCAACTATTTTTGTTGTCATTGTGAGTCAATCTGCCTAGCCTTGTCCCTACCCCCATCCTTGTCCCTATCCCAACTATGTTGGGGTTGGCTTCCAGTCTAACCGGATGCAGCTGAATACCAGTATTTGTGTTCTCATTGTGAGTGCTAATACAAAAAATACGTAAAAAGATGTATCTATGGCGTGCGTTTGCTTTGTTAACACTGATTAAGAAGGTTTCCACTGACCTCAAATCTAAGACTGTTACTGAGAAAAAGCTCTGCCACAGACGAATATATAGAGCAGATCTACAAGCAAATTAGCTTAAAATATGACGGTTATACTTACACTGTAAGGTAAATGTGGCAAGGAAAAAATATTTTTTCATATGAAAAATATTGGTATTTCACTAAGCTCATATACTACTCGTCCCATCAGGGAAAAAACGCGTCATATAAAAATTACGTAACACCCAAATTCTACTCTTAAGGATAACATAAAAAAATAATAAAGAGAAGGCATATTTTTCCACCATGACACATACATAGCTAACGTACGACGTGAAATGTGTCAGTAAACATCTCTTGAGAGTTTCAGTACATTATAATCATGATTCAGCATTTGATGGGAATTCTACCAGGATTAGTAGTCTCGTATGACAGATCTCATAAAGAATCTGAAGTTAAGAAAAATATATGAGCATATTATTATATATTTTTTGGCTCTTGTGATACAGGAACTTCTAGTACAAGGGCCAGGGCTACACTGATACTTGTGCCAATGATGTGAAAACAAATAAATAAATAAAATATTAGCGAATGGAAGGATGTATGGTTTTGAGTTCGCAGAGGGACAAATTTTGTGAAATATTAAACATATTGTTTTATATCATTTGACTAGTTATTCAACGCACAATAAATGTTTCGATAGTTTTTCTTGGCCATACGGATAGTAAGGATAAGGGTTCGGGGGTCATCCATTATTTGTCCAATCCGCATGTTTACTAACATAGTTAAGGTTAATGTTTACTAACAAAATATGTTTTTTTTCCGAATTAAACTGCTTTTTTTTTTAGAAATAAATTCGGAAAAATAACCCAAATGTGCCGTCAAATACCTTTCTTGTACCGATGGTATGACAATGGTTTTTTTTAATTTCACTTTACCCTCCTTGGGCACCTATAAAACGTCAGAGGTATACATATTCAAGTTGGACACTGGGCAGTTTGTATTACCTCTCCAAAATTGTCTCAAAGTAAAAGTTATAAGGAAGAAAACAACTTAATATAAAACCCATCCAGTTCGTTCCTCCCCCTAATCCAAAAAATCTCTTTGATGAAACTTATTATTGCTAAATTGATGGAATATTGATAATGTACACACCTTTCTCGCTAAAAAAATAACGCGAAACACTTTGATCCCGTGTTTTGGCAATTTCGTATTCTAGTGACGGAGGTTGTAATCAAAATTTATACGATCATGGCCCTGATTGAGGTCTGTTTTGACAGAGATCCGGTAAGTATAGTCAGCTTCAAAAAGATGTAGATATACATCGACAAGAATTCATTTTGTTGTCTTCAATCTTTATTCCATAATACTGTAGCAATGTGTAGCTATAATTAAGTAATGTGTATTGTAATTATACACATCACTACATATTATAAAACAATGTCCCTCATCCTATGAACGTGATAAACTCAAAAACTACCGAAAAATTTTCATACGGTTTTCACCAATGAACGGAGTGATTCATGAGGAAGGTTTAATTAAGGTTTTGTGTAAATTGGCTGAAATATGACAATGATTTTTGAAGATCATGAAAATCATGACGACTGGGAGCTTCATTGGCGTGATTTCACGATAGTATTTCCATCATTAGTCCTATTATTACTACTAATATAATTTGGATAAAAGGCGGATAGTTTATAACCTGGATGAACACAAAGGATACTTTTTATCCCAGTAGTACGTTTCCTTGGGATAATTTCCGACCCCCGCACACGGGCGAAGCTGCGGGCAAAAGCTGATGACACTATTTAAGGAACAAAAATTGTTGACTATTAAAATGAATCCTTGTCCATGTATTATGTACATCTTTTTGTGGCTGACCGTACCTACCTCTGATAGACTGCGTCGAATCAAACTGTGCGACGTGTCTTATGAATTTTGCAACAGATATAAAGTTGATACGATTATAATTTTATTGAATTATGTGATGGAGAATACATAATTCTATTTGGAAAATGAAGAAAAATTATGGATGGAGATAGAAAATTACGTTTTCATTTATATTTATTTTCACTCGACTTATAGTGAATTCACGAAAGTGAAATTAAACACTTGAAATAATACCAGTATTTTATTTATTCACGAAAAACTATAGAGAATTAAGGCTTAGGTATTTGCCTGGTACACTTAGTAGCTCCACAATGTTAGTCAGAATCTAATTCTACTAAACGTGTGTTCAAACATAAAAGCTCTTACATACTCGCACCAGTATTCGTCGCGCGACACGACGCCGCCGCAATAATCGCCGTGAAGTTTTCTCAGAAATTGTTTTGTTAAAATTCGAGTCGTGCGACGAATCACGCCAGTATGTGAGAGCCTTAAAGCGGCAAAGCGGCAATCGCACGCGGCCTGCCTTGACCACTGCCGCGCGTTTCAAAGCTTCTGTCTACCTGTCGCGCACAAACATTTTTACCTAACTAGAGCCCGGCAAAAATATGTCCTGCAAACGCCGCGTGTTGCTGCCGTGCTCTTGCCGCTCAATGTTTCTACACATCTTAATATTATGAGACAAGCAAATGATATCATCAGTACGATGTACAACTATTTAATGATGATGTAACAGACTACCACGCACTTCGCACCGAGGAACTTCCGATGTCTGCGATACCCCGCACGTACACCTTCCTACGGGCCGTCGTCCGGACTCGTCGGTGTCCGTCCGCAAAATCGCGGATCGTGGGTTTTCGATTTTATACTCTATGATAATCTGACATTAAAATTATACTTTGACATCATAAATAAACTGTGTGTGTTTATGATATTTAACAGACCAAACTGGTAGTTATTTTTTATTCGTAATTATGCATCAATAATATGCATAAATTAGTTTATACTAACCTAATAACGTAATAAATCTAAGTACCCGATAATATTTGCACACCACACTTGGCAGAATTTGATGATAGGTACCCTTGTCTGATCTTATGACCACTGTATTGTATCATATTCTGACAAATAAATGATTATAATTACACCTACCTAATTAATTAAAAGTTTCACTAAGGACACTTTGACTTTTAAGTAAAAATGCAAGCACATGTACGAGCACTAATATGTATACACTTAGCAACTTTTCAAAGTGATTTTCTCCTACTGTACTGATTGTAACTTTATGATATAACGAACATAGTATTTTGGAACCCCTATTATTATGAAATAGGTATCATTTCAAAGTTAAAATCGTAATTCCACGAGAAAATCGTTATTGCATTATGCTGAGTGTATACATATTTTTGCTCGTGACTGTACACATAATACAGTTTTTTTACCAGTCATTATCAAAAAAATCTATGCGACAGTAACCAACAAAAAATCGCCAAACCATCTCAATCACACTTAACGTGTCAAAACCCAGGAGACTTCACGACATTCGCCGGTCGATTAAACGCCTGAATTACTGCAGAGGGACCTCACAGCTGGGACCCTATCATATTTCAATATAGAACCCCCCGAGTAATGAGACATTACGGTGATTACTACAAGCTTGATGTACATTGCCCCTTGAGTACCGCGGTTCGTGACGTGAATGCTGAAGTACTAGCGTTCGTGTGATATGGTTTATGATTTCTTGGGCTATGTGGAAGAAAATTCGAAAGGTAAGAAAGAGCCTTGTTCTTTTTTTAGATTTAGTCTTAGGGCGAATTTCACCAAACTTTTATACCATATTAAGTCTTATCCTGCGAATAAATTTTGAATTTTTGACAGTTTTTCCATACAAAAACGGTCAGAAGCCATTTTTATTCCACGGATAAAAGATAAAGAGGACTTTGGTAAAATCAGCCCTTAGAAGTTTAAATGTAGATTAATGTTGATTTGATTTTCTTATAGAAATATTTCAATTATTATTTTTATTTCAAAATTTTCTTTTGTTATTGATTTATCACGTGTTAAATTAATCATCATATCCTTCCGAACTTATTTCTTTTTGGCATAAATCTATACAAATTTTATAAATCTTCTGTTTTAGCAGAAATCTATTATTTTGCTGTTCATGTAAATTCAACTTTATTTTATAAATTTTAAACATTGCTCTTATGAAATCTATTAGACCCTGAGATAAATAAGACTGCCTCGGCAACCTAACGATACCAAAATATCATTGAAGATTACCATTTCCATTGAACGACAATAAAGGCTCAGTTGAATCCATCTTGAAACCCACCACGCAATGTACTCGAAACGAATCGAAACGCTCACCAATCATTAAGTCCTGCCCCAGGTGTCCCCAAGACGGACATAACGGCTAATGCACCTATTTATGTTATTGAAAACTCAATATCTTCAAGACAGTAACAAATGGCTCACGGCAGCGGTGATCAGTCTTTCCCATTGTTTAATGGAATTGTCGAAGTCCTTTAGGCTTTCGGCACACTGTAAACGATGCGTGTCGCGAGATTTGCAACAATATCATGAGTATTTAACCGCGTCTGTGGTCTAGTGGTTAGACCACCTGTCTCACGTCTGACCCAGAGGTCCGATTCCCAGTGGGGGCAACATTTTCTGCTCGGTTTGGTTGGTGGTAGAGGGCTTGTTCTAAGTCCGCCTGACTATCACCATCTTATCTAAGTCTGTCGCCATAACAACAATGTTAACTTTTAGAATTGTTGTGTTTCGGCAGTTACAGGTGTGATCGCCAGTTCCGCTGTGGTTGAGGATTTCGGGTAAAGCTCGCTTCCACCTTCGGCCTGATCATCACTTACTATCAGGTGAGATGCAGGTCAAGAGCTTCTCCGTTGTGCAAAAGAAAAAAAAAGTTTATGCCGTGGAAAAAATATTTGCTAGCCAGGAAGGTGGTAGGTACCCGGGTTTACTACCCAGGGTGTACCATAGACGTACCATTAAGGATCGCTACTTGTGAAGGCGATTTGAAGCACTTCACTAATAGAGATAGATATCTCACGAATAACCTTAGGTGTGGCGAATACTTTACCCAAGTATTATAGGTATTGTAAGAAACTACTGAAATCTGTGTGATCTTATTTCATTTCGTTAGTTCAAGGATCAATAGTTGTTTGAATTTGATATTTAGATGAACTGTTATTGAATTATGACAGGTAACTGACCTATCTCTAGTTTTGTTTGATAGACCTGCAAGACTTAAGGAACGTTTGAATTGCTATCAAGTAATGACATAAAATACAATAGACGTAGATTTAATTAGTAACTATTCCGCTTAACTATTCTTCAAGAGTCATTAAAAACCCTGTAAGAAATCGACTCCCTGGACGGAGGTCTGCGCTCGGTGTGGCAATACGTTGTGTTCTGGTTTGCAATTGGTCAATCGTCATCCTGAGGATGCGTCGTTGAGAGGTGAAACACGTGTCGATTTCTTACAGGGTTTTTTATGACTCTTGAAGAGTTGTTAAACGGAATAGGTTACTAAATATATTATCTACTTCTATTGTATTTTATAATTGATTTCCGCAAAGTCACGCCTGAACCAATTAACTAAATAATGACATTGTTAAGGCTCCTACAGACAGGCGTGACGAGACTTTAACCAAAACAATTTCTGAGAAAATTTCACGGTAGAACATTTATCGGTGTCGCGTCGCGGAACAAGTCGCGCTAGTCTGCACGAGCCTTAAGACGGTTTTGCAGCCATAGTAAATTAATGTATCACTACTTCCGCGCCGTCATCTCGTTCTCGTTACAACGGTCTTGTAGGCGAGAACACGCGTCAAAAATCTCTTCAAAGTTTTATTTTAAAAATCATTCATTTACCCACATTTAGATAAAAATCCAAAAACTACAGTGAATATTTTTTATCTAACAGCCAAACTCGAATCAAAACTTTTAATAATATGCTTTAAATAGTTATCGATTTAATTCCAGGGGCACACACGCCAACTTCTGATTAGAAACTTTTTCCAATAACTGGCAAACTGGACTTTTTCCAACGTCAGCTGATTAAAAACCGACCGACTTGAAAAACCAAATAGGTTGAAAAACCAAGCGAGTTGGATGGGGGAAACTTTTGTCCGGCAATAATCTTTAGGATGGAGTCCTCTCATCAATAAGTTATTATGGAAGGGTTGGAATTGAAACCTTTGCCGGAATCGAGTTAACATTATGTTTATTTAAAACTGAGACTGAAGATATAATGTGTGTATAATGTGCATATATTTTATTTAATTTGGAGTATGAAATTAATTGCAAGGGGTAAATATTGCTTGTCATAATTAAATGTATTAAGAGTAAAAACCTACGTAGTCCAGTGAACAAAAAAATTTTTTGAAAATGTTTTAATTTACTTACTATCTTTCTTGGTTGCGTGATTGAAGTTAATAAAATATCTTTCTAAGTTATCCCTAGGGAAGTTCTCAAAAGGATTCGTTAAATCGGATTCGTACCTAATTGAGCAACAAACATACAAATAAATGAACACTTACATTTTCTAAAAAAACATTAGTTAAATTACTTTAAGGTATAAAATGTCTGTAAAAACGATAAAAGCACGGACTGCCTTGTTGGTCTAGTGGTCGCAAGCGCTACTGCTGAACACGAGGTTCTGGTTTCGATTCCCAGGTCGGGAAAAGTATTTTCCACGCGCGCCTCAAAGAAATGTCAGCACAATTAACGGGGTCCGCTAGGACCGATGCCTGCCAGGGTTGCGGGTTAGTCCGAAAGGGATACCGAGACCTTGGTAACAGGCAACTGAAGGAACACGGGTGGATTTTACGTTTTATTTTTTTCACGGGTAAAAGTCTGACACGCCCTTCCGCTCCGCCCAGAGCGGGAGAAGTCATTGGACGATTCGGTCGGGAAAAGTGTTATTGGGATTTTCTGTGAAGAATTTCTCGCAGTAGTAGGCCGGAGTCTGGATTTGTGTCTGGTTGATGGCAATAGGCTCGCCCCCTATTATTTGTGACTTACATAATATAACTGGCGAAAATGTGGGTGTACTATTAGGTACACCTCTGCATAAGTTTTCGGGGATTACAGGCGTGCTATGTTAATTGAGAAACAATCCTACAAATAAATGAGCACTTATGTTTTCTACCAAACATTAGTACGTGATCTATACTATAACGTCTCTCCCGAATGGCTATAAATAGAAAAAACCTACTTAAAATGCATCCCCATCTTCAACAACACTAAATCACTCACGCAAACCCTTTAAAAACACGAATAAAATCTTGTCAGTTAACTTCGTTCTACCTGAAGCTGAAACAAAAAAAAAGGGTTGCGTAATATTTCAACCGAGGTTTTTTACCCTATCAACCATCACTTGGGCGCTAACCTCGGTCGATAAGGTCGGGTACCCACTGTATTATCTTGCGTCCTTCGCACGGCTCACTCTAATGCTCTTTATGTTTTTATTCCATTACTTTAGGCCACACCGCGAATGTACCTGCAGGTTTACGTTCCCTGCGGCTGTCGTTAAGGTAACGTATTGCTGTACGTAATGCCTTTTGCAAGCGTTGCTTATTTTAACACGCGAATGTGTTTTCTGTAAGTAAAACAATGGCAAGATGATACTTACTATACCACTTCATTGAGTAGACTCTTGGGGTTTTTATTTCTTTTTTAATATCAGTTTTGCCAAGGTTGTTGGTTTTTACTTTAGTAGCTGCGAATAACTTATGCGAAATATTGTTGTACATGAATTTATTTTATTACTAGCTGCGCCCCGCGGTTTCACCCGTAAGACCGTAAGTCTCGATCCCGTGGGAATATCGGGAAATCCAGGTTATAAACTATCTGTTTGCCAAATTTCATCAAAATCCATTCAGTAGTTTTTACGTGAAAGAGTAAGAAACATCCATCCATCCATCCATACTTACAAACTTTCGCGTTTATAATATTAGTAGGATTTTCTCCCTTTTGTGTTTTGAACAGATGCGCGCCTTTTGCTTACGACAATAAAGTTAGTAAAAGTTCGAACTATTAAAAATACTCTGCCTTTTATACCTTCATGACATCGTCTACTCATATTAAAAGCATTTATTTGCTTGGATTACACAACCTAGTTTTCTTTCAGTGAAAACTGAAAACAATTATCATTGAATACTCCACATTGTCTTCCTAAACTGAAGCACAGGTTTCACCTAGTTCAGGCAAATAAGAAACTGTCCTCCATTTTAATTAAGTCACAATTGTAAATGTGCTCCTTTTTACCCGACTACGGTGAAGCAAAAGGAGGGTTATGAATTTGACCGGTATTTACTGAAAGGTATAAAAAACACATCACAGACAGACAAATAAAAAATCCGGAGTCAAACGTGATCTATTTGATTTAACACGTGTGTCTCCGGATTTTTAAATGTCTGTCTGTGATGTCTTGTTTATACCTTTTTAGTTGGATTCTTTGTCGTAGATTTATTTTAGTTTGATTTATATACCTAGTAGTTTAGTTTTATTTTAATTAACTTTGTTTTAGTTTTTATATTTAGTATACTATTGGTAATATTATATTGACTCAAGCTAACAAAATTCGAAAGAACTAACTGCAGAATCTTTCCCATCTGATCCAAAAATATAAATTGTGTTTCTCAGTAGCTTATCAGCCCTCGCAAATTGCAAGAGTCAACAGGGCGAGCGAGTTATTTATTAAAACCACCTGTTACTACTAAAGTGATATATTAACTTGGCACTTTATTGCAATCCGCTTACTTTTTTAGAGTTTACTTGCACTATAGAGTAGGTAAAACGTGACGGTGCACTTGTGTGTGATGAAGATTTCGCTGTTTGCTTTTCTATGATATGAGGAGCTCGTGGCTAAGTAATAACAGCCGCACGGGTCGAACGATCCGGTGAAGCTACGCTTTCCGGGGTTGGTCCGTGGATGGGTGACCACCTTTACATACCGAGAGTCCTCCGTGCTTCGGAAAGCACATTCAGCCGTTGGTCCCGGCTGTCATGTGTTGATCATTGACAGTCGTTACGGGTCGTCAGAAGCCCGAAAGTCTGACAATCATTCTACTGGGGAGTATCGTATTACCCAGTTACTGGTTTCAGATAGGCACTCGCTCTATGTAAAATACTGGTATTCAACTGCGTAAGGTTAGACTGGAAGCCGACCCCAAATTAGTTGGGAAAAGGCTAGGCAGATCGATTTCTTTTCTATTTTTGGAAAACCAACAGATTTCACATATTTTGGTATTTTTTTAAAGACCAATAACCAAATAAGTAAATATTAAAATACCTCCTAGAGTCTGGATTTGTGCCCGGTTGATGGAAATAGGCTCGCGCCCTATTACATGGGACTTAAACATAACTGACGAAATGTGGCTGCATCCTGGATCTGTTCCCGGTTGATAGAAATAAACCAATTTTCATCAACCGGGAATAGATCCAGACTCCGGTCTGGGTGTATTATAGGTATAGATACACCTCTGCCTCACCCATCTAGCCTACAGGTGTGATGTTTAGTAAGAAAATCAACATGTTTGTGAAAAGGACTTTGTGGTACTTAATTTGCAGATGAGTGATACATGAACTCTAGGTGCAGTTACATAATAAATCCCTGTCCCTCGCACTATCTGCGCTCAACGCTCTCTTGGACGGTAAACCCGACTGTGACGTGTTCACGGACGTATAAATAAATGAACAACAAGATTCAACACGACGACTTCTACACCTAAAATGCTGTGGCGGTCTCTACATCGCCACATACGAACTACGAATCAAAGACCTGACGTCACACAAAAATCCTGCCGTCACATAAATCCTGCATCGTGCAATTAATGTTTACCGTGCAATGGATATATATACAAGAACCCGAAATCAATCGTTGGGAAGTTGCCCGCCAGACACAACACCCGTCTGGTCGGAGGATCCTCTTTTTTCTATGTTGGATGAGTGAACTTTACACCCTGTTCCTCGTACCACTAAAATGCTGGGCTAAAATTGTGTTACAATAACCAACTTATCTACTCGCCCTAAGCGCCAAAAACTGCGAAACATCATCACACCCTAAACGCAGACAAAAATATTTCCTACAAAATTGAATTAGGGAAAATTTGTAAAACAACAGGCTAATCTAACAGCCAGCCGAATTCTAATTAAACAAATTAGTTACCCGAGTGTTGTACGATCTAGCGACAAATTCCAAGTTTTGAAAAGTACGGACTTTACGAACGTACGTGAATAATTTACTAATGCACCGACGTCGCACTTTCGTATCGCAGTGGGAATGAAATGTGGTGAGCTGTGAACTGTGGGTAGCGGAGAGGGTGCGATAGCGATTAATGGGAAAGGTTTCGAACAGGGGGCTGGTGCGTCGTCACTTTCTTTTCAAAACGAGGATTCACCTGGCGAGTGACCAGATAATGCGATAGTATCTGTGTTGAATACTAAAAGGTTATTAAAAAAATACAAATCAAAAACAGCCGACTTCTAAAAAAAAACAATAAAAAGCGAAAAATAACTTGAATTTCGGAAGTCGTGACTTTCGAAATGAAAGTACGTATTATATTAAAATACGTATTATTGAAACAAACTCAAAAACTACGCAAGTAAAGCTAATACAATTTATAATGGGACCACATCTGAAGCATGACCTACCAAACAAAAAAAATATCATCAAAATCAATTCATAATTGGCGGAGTAATCGCGTAACAAACACACAAAAAATAATTGAAAATTGAGAACCTCCTCCTTTTAGAAGTCGGTTAAAAAAGCATGTTGGTGGGTACAATATCAATCTCAGTTGTTATAGACTGACTATCACAAAATGTTGACCCGTAAAATCAAAATGCACATAAAAAAACTAGCGCCAAAAACTTAACAAAACAATTATACGAAAATAACTTTGTTTCAAAGCCAGACTTGAATCCGTCCTTTCGACCGTCTTTTCGCAAAACAGCTGTTTCTAAAATCCCGCTATCTCCGTATCTGTGTCCGCACCCGAACCTTTCCACCCTGAACGTGGAGCGCGCACCTCTCTCTCATCATATTTGCAGCTTTCATTACAGATATTAAAAACTATGCAGTCGGGATCCGATTCATTAATACGAAAGAATGCAAAATGCTATACTACTGCTGTTTTATGTATTCCAACAATGTAAACATAAGTGCAGCTTTTTATCTTTTTAGCCTCTTTGAGCTGTTCCACCGAACTGCACTTATCGAAATTTTGTTTCAGTGCTATTAGTAGACGTGCTCAAGTGCGGTTCGGAGAAGTGCCGTTCAAATCAGTGCTAAAAGTGGAATCCCTCGAATTTTACCATCATTTTTATCAGACATTGAGCTTAAAAGAGTATTTTGTTGTGTAGAAAAATTTGAATAACAGAAAAAACAGGAATCCATCCAATCTGCATTTCTAGCGCCGAAGGCAATTGTTCAGTCATAGTTGCCACAGACTTTCGCAAGAAATTATTTATTCATCCTGAAAAAAAAGCCGCGATCGATAATTGCCTCATTTCACGGCTGTACCTTAGAAACAAGTTTTCGTTTTCTGCTCATCGACATTTCTCAATATTTTCATATTTTGATTCGAAATTTATAGTAGGTACACGTGTTTTTCATAAATCAGAAATTTCTGAGAAATAATACGCTTTCACACACACTATGATAAATAAAAACGCTATGATAAACGAACGAGATGTTACCAAAGATTGAACGCAGTTCCATATTTGATTGCTTTATAATTAGATTGAACAAAATCTAAACTACGAACTTTATTTTCTTATAAAGGACCTACATGCCTATGTTAAATAATAATTAATGACATGACTTACGACTATGATGTTCTGTCTAATTTTTAACAAAAAATGGCTATTTAATTTTCAATCATTTTAATCTTTCTACCAGATATAGTAATTTAACTACAAATTCATTTCTAAATGAACCACAGTCTAGACAAAACCACTGCACAAGTGCTAGAATATTTAATAATATTATTCTCTGCAGCATCCATCAGCAGTCAGTCTTCAATAACCACCCGGACCACAAAATTTACAATCAAACGCAGTAACTATGTACAAAAGAAACAATAAATTGAAGTTTATATGTATATAATAATGAAAACTATAAAATCGAAGCGCAGCCGACAGCATTTTAATTAATGTATTACAAGCTGTCAACATCAAACACTCGTAGGGTTGTGACGCTTTCATAGTTTCAAGTTTTAGGGTATACTGTGGTGAAATAATGTGGCCCGTAAATAATACATCTCGTGAGTGTGTTACAACTACTGTACAACAAACTCACCTATAGAAGCTAGGGAACTCACAATAATGTATTATACCAAAATCCCACGATTCGCGATTTTGCGGACGGACACCGACGACCCCGGACGACGGACTGTGTAGGAAGGTGTACGAGTACGTGCGGGGTATCACAGACATCGAAAGTTCCTCGGTGCGCGGTGCGTAGCGGTCTGTGGTCGTCTGCCGTGCGTGTCCGTCTGCACAATACTTACAATAATGAATGTTCCAGGACAGTATGTAATTTATTTTTTTGTTCAAATTCGTATGTTGTTTTTTTTTAATCATTGTAATACAAAATAGGCAAGTACATACTCAATATTAGATCTCATCATTCGTACGTTCGTATTTCCGAAGATTAGGCGGTGATTGCCGACGCGTATCCTTTTTCGGGAAATCTGTACCTACTACCAGTTTTTTTCCCATATTGTAATGAATAACTAAACAATTGGAATTAGTGACAAATGATACTATATTTACCGCCATATCTTTCTGTGTCTTTCAAAATGACCTTGCAATACACTCATGCAAGAATTATTACGCATTTTCTAGGCTTGCTCGTTCCATCATCGACCTCATCCATCAGGCGTGATCGAGGTGAAGAGCTGGCAAACATGGCAATAAAAAAATCTGAATCCAGTTTTAGAAACTGTGGCAACCCTGAACGCGACGCGAATAGTGAATCAATAGCGCACGTTTTCCAGTTTAATTAAAATTTCGACATAATGTTACCTTTGAGCAACCCTACATTGTAACTAGTAATTAAGGCTGCACTGATAAATGGCTGTTTTTCATTTAAAATGAACACCTCTATAGTGTTAAAGTATTTTAACAACACCAATAAAAGAATATTTATATATTTTTATTATAGAAAAAAATGGGTTTCTGATCGTTGCATCTAATCAGATACTATGATTTTTTTTGCACAAACTATTTAATTGTGCAAAATCAAAAGATTTTCCATAACATTGTAGAGGTAGATGTATGAGAAACATTGTGTAAGGTTGACTCATCCTCCATAGAAAAGGGAGGATCCTCTGACCATACGGGTGTCGTATCTGGTGGGCAAATGGCCAATGATTGATGTTGGGAAGTTACATATATGCTGATCTCGCGGTAAACTCTGCTTGCGCGATGCAGGATTTCGCGTAACGAAAGTGTGATGTTCGTATGTGGGGATGTAGATGCCGCCCCAACAGTATGATTATTATTTTAATCCAGCTGGAGATAGGCATCTAAATAATTAACTTTAGCTACGAAAAAAAAAACAGTCATTTTGGAGTTAAAGTTGTATCTTTTACATAAAAATTATGAAAAAGGAAGGGCCTTCTTCATAGTCGGTTTATATACACATAATATTATTTCGATTAAAAAATAATAACCCAGAAAAATCTTGCCCAAATGCACACAACAAATAATTCCTACCCACATGCTAAACATATCACTGAGAGGGAAAATACCCAACAACATCGTCTCCTTTTTAACCTTTGACCGCCATCATACAAATCACTTTCCGGGTTCTCGACGCTAAAAATAAGCTGAGGCATTTTGTAAATTTAATAATAGGAGTTGGGACCTTTTGTCCAACACTAAACTGCTGACCTGATGATGATTGGTGAACAGGAACTATTTATAATTTATTGTCACAAAGAAACATACATTAGCATACAATGTTCAACATGATGCTATCTAACGCTGCAGAAGTTTGTATTTATACAGATATTGTGAGCCCTGCCTCTCAAACTAGGATAACCTGTATCTTAAGAGACAGTGTTCAGCTGTGAGGTTACTTAAAAATAGGGATTATACAATTGCATTTTGCCTCTATTTGTTTAAACTTTACAAGATAAACGCTATTAAAATTGTACCTGTCCTTGTCACTTTTATAACAATGAAGAGAGTAGGCAATAGACCAAGATTCATCACCATTTTTGCTATTAGAAGTTTTTGTAAGATGCCTCGCTTTTAGTTGTGTTGCTGCTAACTTCAGTATGGTAAACAAAATATATCGGTTAGGTTAAAAACAGTTATAGATACCAGTAAAAAAAACCGAGAGATTTCAACAAAGACATAACATAACATCACGACTGTAATCCCCGAAGGTTAGGCAGAGTACCTATAGTACACCCACATTTCACCAGTTATGTTTAAGTCCCATGTACAGTCACGGACTTTAATTGATGAGCTACCTGGCACTGTTCGTATTTTAGACGTTTATGCAAATCGGGTTTATTCAGTTCCCGACACGCAAAGTCATATGTCTTCGTAGTAGAAGAAGAAAATTATATTTCATATCTTTACCGGTTGGCTAACCTAAGAGCCAGAACTACAAACTTGACTTGAGAAGTCAACCAATTGCAGGTCTAGCAACAGTAACCTAGCAATGATAAACAATCGTTGCTAGGTTACTGTTGCGATGGTACCGTTAGCGTACAAGTCATTTCGACAAGTTCAAAAGTAACGTCTCTGACATAGATATTTCAACTGTCACTGTCTTCAGTTAAGTTTTCAGAATTATCGAGTTAATGAGCTATGATTCAAAGGAGGTCGGTATCAAATAGATTGGATAAACTTAATGCAACATCGTATTTATTTTTATCATTGAGAACTTATTAGTCAACCTCTATGGATAAGACTATTTCCGATCCTCCTTGAGACGGGGTGGCATCACCGGTGATGCCACCTGGGCCCGGGAAGTACATCCATGGTTATTTCGAGGTTAAAAGTAATTTATTTGTCATCTTGTTTATGAGCATGCGATTTGAGTTCGTGTTTAATCGTGTAATGTCGTGAATGTATGAAACTGCAAAATTGAAAAGTTTGAAGGTGGCTCATCAATTAAAGTCCGTGACTGTACATTACAGGGGCGAGCCTATCACTATCAACTGGGCACAAATCCAGCCTCCGGGCTGGATTGAATCTTTTAACACTGGTTTTATGAATGATATTTTAAAATGAAAAATAACAAAGAGGGACATGAGAATTAAACAAAATGGCAAAACGTGGTACCAGGTTCACCTCTGTCTAATCCTTCAGAGAATACAGGCATGACAATGTTGTAAGCATGAAAATATAACACGCTACATTTCGGCACTTGGGTTATAATGATGGCGATAGAAAATCCACCATTATTAGCGAAATAAGTTACAACGCATGTACCTGACCTACCTCCTTCTCAGAACACATAATATAACTAAAACTATTATCTTCCCTAAACAAAAACCCTATTTACCTATCACAGTGCCTTTACATGGGGCTGCAAACCGACCTTAATTGAAAACTGTCCCTACACCGGCTTTACGTTATGCCTTGATTTTAATAATAGATAACATAGACGTCCATAGTCTTCAGTCGGCTTTATACCAGATTAGTTGGTGGTTTTGGGCATGGATTTACTAGAAAATAAATAATGTATGTTATTATGGAGTGCGTGCAGGTAACTGAAGTTATTATTGAGGACTCTTTTATACAGGGTGACTTTGAAAGCAATCGACAGAATTTAATTTATACAATGGGACCAACAGAATTCGCAAAAAAAATGGACTTTCTTATAAAAAATGGTTAAGTCCAAAGGCCAATTGAGTAATTGGTTAACTATCTTTTAATGGGAAGGTCATTTATTTTTTTGCGAATTCGATTGGTCCTATAGTAAAAGTTGCTTATGTTTTGGTGGGCAGAACACCCCTAAAATATTGTCGATTTTTTTCAAAGTCACCCTATATATTAAACGATAACTTTTGAGCGGATTTCACTATTGAAACTAAACGTGATCAACACATCTAAACCTCAGTTCAAGAGCTGTCAGTGTCCTCATTGTTGTGGTATATTGACGCTAATAGCTATTGAACGCAGTTTAAATGTACTGATCGCGTTCAGTTTAATTAGTGAAATTGAAATTTTGTCAAGACTGATTCCAGTTTGTGTATGTTGTAAGAGAGTACATTGGTAACCGAAAGGAAAATAAATTCCATCTTAGGGCTTGTACACAAAACTGCGTTGCGACGTCGCATCGCAAAAATCAGCGACGGTATCCTAAGATTTTTTTTTAAAAGCTTCTGCGTTGCGAATTCACATAGCGCCGATTCGCAGTTTTTGTTTTTATTTCGACATTGTTATTATTTTTTTAGTTGGTTCTATATTTCAGTAATGTTTGCACGACACTGTAGTTTCAATTTAATTAAAATTTTGACATTCTAGATAATTTTTTTTTTTGTTCTTGTTGTCTAGTGCAACTAAGTTTGTACGCCATGAATGGCAAAACATGTAGCCACCTCATATTAATTATAAGACCTTCATACTGTACAACAATTTATCATAACTTCCCAACGAATGATCTTCATATCATGTTTTATTAAAACCTCATGCAGCAAAGACAGTTTATTCCGCTACAAATAAAACCATCTTCTCGAATGTTCCACGGAAAGTTTCAATTGAAATGTCACGATAACGAATAACAATAGTCTTCCATGTTGAGCGCCTGTTCGTACTGGGGACGCAGTTTCTGACAACTTTTTGTATCTATGGCAGTTTGGTTGGATCGAATTATTTTTGTTTTTGATTTAATGGTAAAAGTGAAGATGTGTTTTAGCTGTTTTTTCCTTATAATATAAATAAATAACGTTTATTTTCTCCACCACATAATGAACATTATGTACAATACATAAATATGTAAGTATACAAAAATACATTGATGTTGTGGAAACTGGAGCCTGTATTTGTTATTCATAATTATTATAAGTAGGTACTTCCTTATTTCATGTATTTATTCCACTGAACGAACAGTAGTGGCCCAGTGGTAACTGCCGCGATTTACGTAGTTGTAGATCATAGGTTCGAACCCAGACAGGCGCTTAACTTTTTGTAAATTATTTCATCTTCATTGCTCTCAAAACGGTGAAGGAAATCATCGTAAGGAATTCGAATTAGTTCTAGGACATCCCGGTTTCCTCACGATGTTTTGTACACGCGCCAAAGGAGATAAGTAACCAGTCACGCACACTACAAAACTAACGCTGCTGTGTAGACGATTCATTACGTACTGCTCAATGACAGCCACGCGCACGATAGTATATCATAATTTCGCAATGAAATCTAAGGCGTTCGTAGCCCAACGAATAATACCAACACTTACGAGTACTACTGAGTGTGTTCGGTTCTCTGAAAGTGTGATTCTTTTTGAGATTTAAAATTTTAAGTTAAAGCAATTGGAATAGGTACTGTTTGTTAAGAAATGGTTTTATTTATTTAAAATAGCTTAAATAAATAAAACCATTTTTATTATATATCTTAATTTAAAAAATAAAAGAACATCACAAGTTAACATGTTTTATTATAAATGCACAATATAGGTATTTAGAACATAATTACCATTGAATCTTTTTATACAATTACATAATAAACAATGGACGGAGTGAATAAACATGTCACATAGATAAATATATAAACTGATCCAGTAACAATAACATCACTCACACTCCAGTACCGCCGACTTATTTAATAATGGCTAAATATGCTGTAAAGTTTTGAAGAATACCTAGTTTTAAGATTTCGTCTATTCAGTTATAACAACAGTTAAAATATTAATGTAAAAAAATAACAACATTTCAAAATATAAAATATAGTAACCCACCGGTATAGGGAACAGTATTATAATTATTACCAACACAGTTTCTAGGAAAATATTAGATTTAAATTCGTTAAAATGTCTGAAATTTAAAGGCAGTATAAATCTTACGATAAGTCGGCGGTAATTTTCGATATTACACTTTCTCAAGATGATCCGTAATTAATAATATTAAATATTTTTTTCCGTGTATTGGCCTCCTTTTATTCTCCATAGTATTTTTCGTCCATCCTTATCTGATTTGAAACATTTTTCATCAGTAAATATGACGACATTGTTTTGCCAATCGAAGTGCCGATATTCCTTCGATTCGCGATTTTGACGGTGCACGGTGGATAATAAAAATGTCCGCGTCGGTTTGCAACATGACAAGCCGTCCGCTCGCAGGTGGTTCCGTACAGTTTGCATAGTGACGTTGTGTGCTGCTGCTGTTATGATAGTCTTAGCGAATATGTATGGGTGGCAACAATCTCACGGTGCCGAGGCGAAGCATTTGTGTAAGCCAATAGTGTCGGTCCAGGCAGGCGACGACGGTTTATTTAGCCTGTCTCAGCGTGACGATGCACCCACAGTCGAACAGTTTTTCTCTACAAAAAAACGTGAAAATATTAGAACTAAACATACACCTCCCAAATGATAAATTAAGAAATAAAATTCCTACACAATATAAATAAAATGAAGAGAATATATTTTTATATAAGATATATAAAGACAATTCATATATAAATTCTACATTTTATTGAAATTATTTATACATTTATAATAATAATAATAAAGTAATATTTATATAATATAATTATGACACATATACACTGTATTCACATAAAAAAAATATTTTTATCTAAATCTAAAAAGTGTTATTACTAATTGCTGAATGCTGCATATATTTAGAATTAATATCCTTTGATTATTATCCATATAAAATATGCAATTATCATTTTTAAATAATTTAGACAAAAAAACATTTCAAAATTGTTACTATTATCTCCTATTTATTTACAAACATAATCATTATATTTTTGAATATTTCATTACAAAATACAGATGAAACATTTATTATAATACTGTGTAAAATGATAATGGTAATTATTAATAAATTATATCGATATAGTGACTGGGTATGCAGTTAATAAATAAATACTTCTGTGTAATTTTCTATTATTTTCAAATACTCATCAATCACTACAATTCGTTAAATGAGACAACGGACAATCTCATTGAAATTACTGGGTAACGGTGATATTATGTCACCGATAAAATACAATATTTTTAATAATAATTTTACTTACCGATATGATTAGGCGCCTTGCGATTTCACTAACAGAAATGTTTTGCTCATGCAAAACAATAATCTGAGCTTTTTGAAATATTGTTAAATGATGCATAGTCTCAGTTAATCAATTTATCACAATCACAAACTTCGTAAAAGTGCAAAATAAGGAGTGTAAGTGTAGTTGCTAATGCGAACTGACTCATACTTAAGTTCACAATTGAAGGTAGGAATATATTTTTAAAGCGGGTAGTTAGCTTCTAAACTGGCAAATAAATTTAAGTAGGCGAGAAACTTGTAGATTCTCAAACCGGTCAGAATATCACTTTATCAGTTAGTATATTAAATTCTAAGTTACAAAAACAATATTTAAGTATAACCTTGGATTGAACTCAAACCGTTTGTTACTGTAGGTTGAATGCTTAACTGTTACGCCACAAGAGCGTTAATTTTACATTGCGAAATTATGATATACTATAATTTAGAAGACATTAACACACTCACTCTACGAATGCTATGTGTGCGTGACTGGTTACTTATCTCCTTTGGCGCGTGTACATCAATCAATCTGCCTAGCCTTTTCCCAACCATGTTGGGGTCGGCTTCCAGTCCAACCGAAAGCAGCTGAATACCAGTATTTTACATGAAGCGACTGCCTATCTAACCATCACAACCCAGTAACTGGGTAATACGATACCCCTAACCTTGGTAAGATTGGTTGTCAGACTTTCGGGCTTCTGACGACCCGTAACGACTGTCATTGATCCACGAATGACAGCCGGGACCAACGGCTTAACGTGCTTTCCGAGACACGGAGGAGTCTCGGTATGTAAAGATGGTCACCCATCCACGGACCAACCCCGGAAAGCGTAGCTTAACCTGATGGATCGACCCGTGCGTTTTTGTCCAATAAATAATGGAACATGCATCCTAGATTGATTGACCAGTAAACGCACCCCTCTAATCTCAATCACAAGGAACAACCAATGAATGTGTGAGTGTCCCAACTACCTAATACACTTTACACAAGTGAGATAGACATCTTCCTCAAAACTGTCCCAAACGCTTCAGATAATGATGAGGGGGATTTTCTTCACAAGTGTCTTAGAGTGGTACAGACGCAGACAGTAGTGATACTATAATGAAACAGTAACGTAACATGGCAACAGAAGGACTGTATTTATTTGAAAATAGAAACACGAGTACCCATTTCTACCACTAGGTGGCGACACGCTAGATATTTTGATAAACAAAACACTACCAAAATACTTACTTATCAAAATAAACTTAACATACACAAATAGTTAATAAAGACATACAATCAACGCAGACTTTGTATATCCAATGCTTTTAGGAAATAGTAATGTTTTACACTGTGTAAACTCTTCGTCAATAAATCTGGCATCCCTTTTTTTTTTTTTTTGTGTGTCACATCATCTAATGACTTCTCCCGCTCTGGGTGGGGCGGGGCGTGTCAGACTTTTACTGACTATAACCCACCCGTGTTCCTTCAGTTGCCTGTTGCCAAGGTCCCGGTATCCCTTTCGGACTATTCCGCAACCCTGGCAGGGAAATCTACTGGCATCTCTGCTGTCTCTAAATATTGCAATTTGATAATATTATTACTAACGCAATCACAACAAAAATTATAACGTATATCAATGTGTGTTTGATTATAAAAAACATTATTCATAGACAGCTTCAAAGCACCATTTTTGCGAACAACTTTTGAATCAATACTCACGATGAAAGGTGCTAAATCTATACATTATTATAAATTTAGTAGCTTTTCGCGATGCGCTGAGCTGAGGCCAGAACAAAAATGTTTTTGTTCATCTGCAGGCGTAGCATGGCGCTTTCTATCTCTACGACTAAAAATGAAGAAACGAACTGTCACTTTGTATATAAAAAGCTATTTCTATTGACATAGCTTTTTAGCAAAGTGACAGTTCGTTTCTTCATTTTTTAACATCCACCGTAGAAATATTTCTACAATCTGTCATTTTGTCTTTCATTGATATCGATCTTTGTCTAGGTCTTTTTATACGTAGAATATTTCGGAAGAAAGTTTTCTATCCTTACTGTCAAAATCACACTGACAACCGATAAATCCTATGATAAAACAAATAATTCTGAGTCGAATTATGTAAAAAGAGTGAATTTCGTAAAAAGTGCAGTTGACTCTTTCTATTTTGCTGCCGTCTCGTACTGTCTACTGTCTACAGGAAACGTCATTTTTGTCTACTCTTCCGTCGACAAAACGGTGCTCATGCTACGCCTGCTGTTATCTATTTTGATCTCAACAGGAAAATCAGAGATAGAACAAGTTATTTTTGTCATCAATTTGGCAACTCGAGAAAATTGATGTCGAAAAGTTATCCATATGAAGAGAAGGAAGATTCCCCACTGCGTGTTGGTATGTCTTGTTATTTAGTATCAAACATTGCCCGTCATTATTCTGCCAAGCTTTCCTTAGGTTACCCACTTTCAACAACACACACATAGCTACCTTCCTTAGTACTAACAGGAAACAATTTCCACAAGAAAATCCTCTCCCCGTCAAAACATTACCAGACAAAACACCGTTAAAGTTAACACCTAATAGTTATCGGGAGAAAATATGAAGAGAAGGGGGCGTCATCTTCAGTTTATTGACCGTCTGCTGTAGTTACAGATACCGGGGCACCTAATCAGGGGCCCAGGTAATTCTAGCGGCCGTAGAGAGCAGCTGATTGGTTATCGATCCGCCTGCTTCCTTGCCTTGGCTTGGCTAAAGATAGTTCCTGTTATTGATGGACGCCTGGTAGGATACTTTTGCAATCTTACGGTTGTATTGAGCGAGCCCCAAGATACAGACTAACTGTCTATTTTGGAGCTCACTGGTAAATAATTTATGTAACCTAGCTATAAGTAATTGTTACCTGAAAACCTGCTTAATATTGTAAAATCATGCTTGTAGGTAATACTGTAACCTGTAAACCTGCTTACTGTATTACCTGGACAATAAACGATTATCTATTTCTATATTCGAGTTTAGAGTTGGAAGTTGGTTCTTTGAAGTCTGGTGTTTTGATTTTTGTTTGTGAGTGAGTTTTTAAACTTTTCATAGGAATATACTACAGGCTTAGGGTCAGTACAGACCGCGACGTGAAGTGACGCGACGATGAGCGCACTTTTTAACAATTATCCAACTCATTTTCTTCACAAAAAGGTATAATTTCAGTGCGAGTGTTGACAAGTGTCAAAAAGTACGCGGTGCTGCGCAGCGCGTGTACCTTATTAGTAAATAAGTTCTATATTGTATCGGATCATAAAAAAGTGCGTCGCGTCGCGTCTCGGCGTGAACTGCCCCTAAAAGGTGATATTACGGAATCCCAGAATGCAGCATGTTGTCTTAAAATAATGCTTGACAGTAAGTTGATATGAAGAAAATAGAACGTGGATTAAATTGCACTGCTATAGGTACATATTTTCTGATGATGTAGAACTTTTAAATCAAAGTAGGTACTTACGTTAAGGCTCTTACATACTGGCGCGATTAGCCGCGCGACGCGAATTTTAACAAAACAATTTCTGAGAAAACTTCACGGCGAACAATGCGGCGGCGTCGCGCCGCGTAGCGAGTCGCGCCAATATGTAAGAGCCTTTACACTCAAATGTCACAGAAAAAAATCACTCGACACGTGTTGCTGTTAAGGAGCTTAGCATGTCATTTTGGTACATAAATCAAATGGCTATTTATATATAAAATATTGTTGAAGCGGATTTTCTGATTAATAGGCCAGCGAACAATGATCTTACGCATGAAGTTACTTACATTCGAGCGGAGTATTAATACTTATTTGGTGTAAGTCACAAGCGAATGCGGAAACATAATTATTATAATAATTTAGAAAGAAGTAAAAATGTTTTATTTGGGATACGCACAGGAAATACAACCATAAAAAAGATCATTAAAAGTAAAAAAAGCATGAAAAAAAATTAAGACAAAAACATAGAAGTAAATTAGTGAAAGCAGAAAAAGAATACCTGTGTGAGTCCAAAAAGGCTCCTATTTCAGCATGACGTTAAGAAAATTAAAAAAAAAAAAACATGTAACACAGCGCTGGTATTCTGATAGAGTCCGCCTGTGATGCCACGGGGCCACCTACGGGCATAAAATAAATTCCAAAAGAGGAATTAAAAAAACAACAAAGTCGTTACGGGTCTTCAGAAGCCCGAAAGTCTGACAACCAGTCTTACCAAAGGGGTATCGTATAACCAAGTTACTGGATTGTGGAGGTCAGATAGATAGTAGCTGCATTTAAAATAGGGACTGGAAGCCGACTCCAACGTAGTTGGGAAAAGGCTAGGCAGATTTTTATAGCCTGGAAGCGGGAAGCACAAAACCGGTCGAAGTGGCGGTGGTTAGGGGAGGCTTAAGTCCAGCAGTGGACGTCTTTCGGTTGAAATGATGATGATAGCCTGCTGAGGGCCTAGACAAGTGGCAATCGCTTCGAAAGCGTTTCGTATTTCTACAACTACTTTCAACAGGATTGACATAAGGTTTTCGATAGCTTATCTCAGTCCTATACATTTTTGCGTTTTCCATCATCATTATCGCTGATAGAATGTCACTTTGTCTAGGGCCTCGTTGTTTACGAGACAAATCCTTGTCTCCCGGCAGCAGCTTTTGTGGATAGTTCTATCCAGTCGCCTGTAACTTATATACCCTATCAACAATATACCAGCATAATATGAGAGCTCAGGGCAGATGTGCTACTGGCCACACGTTAACACACGGCCGCCCTCGTCGGGGTACCTACTCCACCATCAGTTCCTTCATCCATGATATGACTTAGACCATTATAGAATACTGCTGGACAAAGGCTCCTTCTAAAAAACGTGGTTGCTATACATACATGCGTTACACGAATGAACCCGGAGAGATGGGCAAAGATCGTCACTCACTGGACGCCTGAAGGAGGACATCGCCGTCGAGGTAGACCGCGGCGAAGGTGGTGTGATGTTCTAATCATGTTTGCGGGGCCAACATGGCCAGAAATGCCACAATGGAGATTTGGAAGGAAAAAGGGGAGGCCTTTGCCCAGAAGTGGGACACATTATAGGCTGACAAAAAAAACATTCATTACTAGCCTATAAAGTTCCCACTGCTAGGACACAATGATGAACTACGCGGGTACAGTGTCTTGACCAACAAGGTAGTGACTAAAACTTATTGTATAATATATTAATATTCAAGTATTTCATCAATATATTTAAAACACCTTCAAAATATCAACGTAAAAAAAACACTAGTTTTAACATCAACGGCTAAAATCTTCACTCAGTGTCTGTCTACTTTATGATAGTGAAGGCTACAGCTACGTGCTACGGCGTAGCCCTAATGGTGGCCGTCAGCTACGCGGCTACGAGTTGCTACGAACACTAAAACTTTTATAACATCTTGAAATGGTTTCAGTATTTTATATGTCACAGATAATGTGAGACAGGGTGTACGTTTTGATAAGGATATTACGAGTTTTAGTTGCATTACGACTCATTGAAAATCTATCTTTGACCTCTGATTTTATTTCGGCGTTTCTCGGTAAGATAACACCGACCTCATCTAGTTTTAAAATATTATTATGTATTTTGACGTGAAAAAGTATTTTTACCCGACTGCCCCAGAAGGAACTTTTTTTTTACAACCATTTTGCGGAAATAAAATACCTACCATTTATCATTATCATTCAAAATCAAAATCATAAGTCATTTATTAAAGCTAGGCTGAGAATCAGCACTTTTGGAACGTGAAAATTACATAAGGACTTGTACCCAAAACTTCGTTGCGACGTCGCATCACAAAAATCAGCGGCGGTACCTACCCTAAGATTTTCTTAAGAAAGCTTCTGTGTTGCGAATTTGCATCGCGCCGATTTACAGTTTTGTGTATAAGACAGTCCCTCAAAACGCCGGGCCCTTCACCAATTCCTAGTGCTTTAGCTGGGAAGAAGAAGTGGCGCAACAAACTCCCCATTTATTTTAGAACCAACTGTTACGGTTTATTTAGGTCCAATATTTCTTGTCTTTTGTGCTTCAAAGACTTACAAATATATAGGTACTATATCCATACCCGATGGTAGGCAAATCAAATCAAATAAAATTAAATATGCTACAAATATCAACACAACGAAAAGCCGAAGTACCCAGAAACCAATAACATCGCTCAAAGCTCCAAAGTTCCACGAACAACTACCAAAACTGTTTATACCAAACGATTGAATAAATAAACACATTGCATTCAACGTCCGAGAACCGATCCGACGTCCTCAAAGGTCGAAGTACATAATACATTTGTTACACACGAATCATATTCCCGACAATATCATTTCGTGAGTCGACGTAGCATGAAATACGCTCTGAGTGACTCGGCACAAGACGCCGACACTATAAACGATGCGTATGATTTGTACTAAAAGCTATAATATAATTATGTGTTTAGAAAGTAGAAGATATTATATAGAATTTAGAATGATATTTTCATTCTTATTATTTTTTAAATGGTAAGATTAACCACTCAAGCAAAATGTTTTTCACACCACTTGCTCGCTAATGTCAAATGATATGTCATGGATGTCTTCGTTTTGCTTGAATCCCTCGCTGCACTCAGGATTATAGTCTCTTAACTCCCTCGCTTCGCTCAGGAGTTATCTTAGAGAATCCTTCGCTACGTCTGGGATTCAATACAGCGCCCGTGACTTAAAATACTGCTTTATCCCTTAGTGAATAATCTACTATTAGAATGATTATTCTTCTTTCAATTCAAAAGCTATAATCTCTTCAGTGTACTAGGTACTTTTAACTTTTCACGAGTATGATTATCATGTATCACTTGGGTATCATGATCATTTTTTTTTATCTTCATAGTGTGTCTAAATTGAGATGGCCCAGAATTTCCTTTGAGTTTGGCTTCTATTTTGTGATTTTTTATATTTTCGTTTGCATGTAAGGACGAAAACTAGCGTTCAATCAACATAGCCAATCTGAACACACCGCCAACCTCTTACGAAAAGGCACTAGGAACTCGACTGTGTATTGACTAGACATAGCTCACACTATTCTAGCTTTCTTTACGTCACATACCCCACCAACTCGTCCTTTCGGAAACGAACCTTTCCCGTTGTAATATTTCATCCCCCTGCGCCCCTCAAATCATGAAACTTCTTTTACAGTGATTTGATGATATTGCACTTTGACGAAGCCCGGCGCGAGGATACACGACAAAAAAAAAGAAAAACAAGATGGATGACTCGCGTGAATGAATGAAAGCAGATTGGAGGGTCCTTGAAAACTTACAAGCATATGTTCAAGAGATTTTGATATTTTTTTACAAGCTTTCATGTTGATTAAAATGTTATTGTCGACAGTTTCATTTGTTACTTTTCTCCGTTTGATATTTTCATAGCATTCTTTATTGACGTGCTTTGTGATTGATGTCAATATCGCAATCACGAATATTATTTTATATTTTTGCTTTGAAAAGACGCACTACTGAATGAATAATGTTATGGAAATCAAGCATCAAGATAATGTAAATAAAAAAAAATTAAAAGTTTTTTCGACTTGGACATTTTAATGAATTTGATTGTTGCTCTTTTATAGGGCAAACAAAGTAGTTGTGTATGTTTTCCTTTACTCTTAGGAAATCTGATAATCAGAACTTAACAGTCAATTTATTGTATAACAATAGTAAAAAGTAGAACCTGCATTTCAAACAAAACTTTAAGAAGTAGAGTCTAACCATTTTATGAAAAAATACCTGTAAGGCTAATAAAATGTTATTTATTAGTAAAAGCACATCTGATTCGCAAATCTGAGTGCAAAACCCTAGTGAATAACAAAATTATGTAACATGCACGATTATTTGAGGTGCTACGGCTGGATCGTTCTTAAATCGCGCGACTAAAAGGCCAATCTGAAAACGGCAACCGTCGAAACTAGTGAAATAAAATGGTTTTAATGTATCTATTCCATCGAGATATAAGTACTAACGTTACGTACTACGTTAGTACTTATATCTCGATGATCTATTCATATTATTTTAAGTATCTGTATTGTATCTATCATAATATTTTTTATCTCTTTTATTATAAATAATGCACTTACCTGTCAGTTCCACCGGCCATTGCCTTGTAGTCTTGTATATCCATGTCGCCCATGTACTGAGAAAAATCTGTAAATAATAAAAATACTATAATTATGTTAAATTATGGCAGAAGGACTTTTATTTTTTTAATGATATATTAAACAATTATATATTAAATACTAAATACTAATATATATATAATAGTAATATAGAAAAATATATATTAAATACCTACTAATATAGAAAAATAGTGCTATAAAAATAACTGAAACGATTTTCAAAATCGACGACGACCGATGATGATGTTCATAGCGGTATTAAAACCTTAAATTATCAGACGTAAGCGATGCTTGTTTCGCTCAGCATTTAGATGGAAGAAGGGATGTATCTCGTAAAATTCTTGACCGAAACCCGCCATACTTACCCGTAATACAAAAACAAAACAAACGCTCTCCCATCACCATAATCAAAGCGAAATCTACGAGACGAATGCCGAATTATTAATAACACAAACGATTTTCGACATCAATTGGCGGCCGTCGGCGAAATTCGTCGCGATTTTGTATTCGGACCACGTGTCCCCTCCCTTCGGCGTGTCTGCGGGGAGGGGGGGGACGACAAATCACGCGCACGCTGTGGCCAAGCCACTAAATGAATATTGACATCCCACTAGCTAACGGGTTGAATTGATAATCGGGTGGTGATAGGATTTTGTTGGTGTGAAGTTAATTTATGATCTATGTTTTATAACCACCGCTAGCTATTAATTTGTATAGGGTTTTATGTACAGCTAAATTTATGAGTAGGCTTACGCTTGACCTCCGCCAAATCAATGTTCTGATGACGATCTGCTACATTAAAGTGTACGTTTAACTAGAATTGATTTACTCATGACTCAAATATTCCCTGCCGATAACTATAAGAGAAATAGTCTCCTGGCATTTAATTCAAAATCATGCAAATATTTCCACTCAAATCATTGCTGAATGCAATGCTAAGATCTATCATTCTATAAAAATAAAAAATAAATTTTAAAACTCTTCAAAAGTCATTTAGACACCGAATAAACGTACAGTGATAAACCGACCTACTTAATAATGTGGATTGAAATACTTTTTTATCCAAGCACATCATTGGGAGCAAGATATTAAACTACTTCAAAACAATTTAGTTTTTCTTTATGTAAATTATTAAAAAGATATTTGTAAGTTCGATTCTAGCGCATTAATACTCTGGAGCTAGAGAAGTGAGAAATAATATTACCCGATTTTACCGCCAGATATATTAAATATCACCAGTATTCGCGTAAGATTAGTTAGTCACTTGGGGAAAATAGCTCAATGTAATCATTCAGGCAATAAACTGGAGCAAAATCGTCTGGAGTACTATTTAAGCAGAAATACTTATGGGTCATACTATTTTCACTTTAATTAGGGCAAATAGTTATGGATATAATTATTTACTTCCGTAGTATTTTTTTGCCTAGCTAATAATACATAATTATTTCATTTCATTCCACACATAGAAGTCATACCCAGAGCCCCAAAATACAGACTAGTTTGGGGCTCACTGTTAATTAATTTTGTAACCTAGCTGTAGGTAATATTTTTAGCTACTCTAACTTGGTGTTAACCTGTAAACCTGCTTTCTGTATTACCTGGACAATAAAAGGGACTCTTCACGTGACCAGAGGGCTGGCCAATTTCTTGGTAAAAGAATCACACTTTGCCCGACCCAGGAATCGAACCCAGGACCCCACGCTCTGCAGTCGCGCTTGCGACCACGAGACCAACGGGGCAGTGTTATTGGATTTTTCCATTAGGAATTTCGTAGTAACAGCCCGGAGTTTGGAAATTGGCGGTGTGATACCCCCGTGCCTCGGAAAGCACGTTGAGACGTTGGTCCTACGCCTGATCTCTCTCCGGTCGTGTCGGATTGCCGTCCCATCGGACTATGAGAGTGAGGGAAGAGAGAGTGAACTTGTGTCTGCGCAAACACTTGTGCACTATAATATCTCCCGCGCCGAAGGCTAGTCTCCGTTGAGATTGGCCGCCGTGGCCGAAAATACGGTCTGGAGGACTATTATTATTAAAAGAATCAGCATTGCCATCCAATGCGGCAATGCTGCCAGCCTTTTAGACACTTTTCCCACTGACGATGCGAGAGCGATGCGGAAGAATTTTTTGATGCCCTGTGAGCTCTTCCTTTTTATTTTATTTTTTCCCTTTGTAAAATTGTGAATTAAATTTGTAAGCCAGTACATATTAAAAAAAGCAATAAACGATTTTCTATTTTCAATTTCTAATAAAGTTAATCCAGTACATAATAAATTAAAAAGAACAATAAACGTTTTTTATTTTCAATTTCTATTAATAAAGTAACTGTCAACTCTCACGGCCCAAAAAGTTTCCTCTCCAAAAAACATAAGCATGATAAATAATATCGGGAAAATTCTTCTCCTACCCTCACCTGTCCAATTTAAAAACCGCAACGCAACGGAACAATGGCAAACGCTCACCACTCGGCAAAAATTGAAACAGATTGCGCAATTTATCTTATATATTTTTCATAATTTCCAAGTAAATAATTTTGTCCATTCCTCAGAGATAATGGAGGGGGTGAAGTGGGAGAAGAAAATAGGGGGGTTAATGAATGGCACAGATTTTGCATAATTAAAAAGGGGTGCTCCAGATGATTGCTTATTTCTATGAGTAATGGTGCCGTTGACAAGCGACGTTTTCGACTCAGTATCGTAATATTGCGACGTCTCTAAGAATTGTGTGGCAGGCGTGAAATATTTTTGATAAATGTTTAATGGACTGACAAAAGGGGCGAGACCGGGAAAGGTTTTTGTGGGTAAAAAAAAAGATGCGGTTTTTTTTGTTTGTTTTAGCCATTTCTAGGTTATTGGGTAACCAAATACTACATCCCGCTGTTCATCTTTACTAAATAAACAGGGGATGTAGTATCCAGTATAAACGGTAAAACGTACAAGTTTATTCAGCTTTCATATCGCATAAATCATCAAATCAAATCATTTATTCCTTTGCAAACATGGGTAAATTTATACATAAGTGTTGTCATAAAGTAAGTTCTCCATGATTTGCCGTCACATGGGCATGCAAATCTTATTCAATTAGTATCAAAAATAACGTTAAAAAATATCATTATAATCCCATTTTACAAATTTTACGAAATAATGTCAAATAAATTGAATCATAATAAATAGACATAATGTCATAAACTCATAATATTATTACATCAAATGTCATTAGCTACAATAATATCTATGTCAATGGAAACAATACAAGCAAAGTAAATAAGTAAAAATATGAACAGAAATAAACGTATAGTACCTACATTGTGCCGTGTGAAACACTTGTAGCACCACTTTTCTGCAATGTGACTTGGAGCGGGCCTCGATAAGAGTTTGCTACAATTTGTTACGTCCCTTCCAAAGAGTTATCAGGAATCAGAAATATTCCATTAAGTTCTAAAAGCATTACAACACAACAGGTAAGGACGCCGAATGTAATTAGTTAAAAAAAAACACCTTTTTATAAGAAACAACAAAGATTTTTGCTGTTGTTTTTGTTAAAAGACAGCTTAACTTGAGACTTTATGTAAACAAAGTTAAGCCAATAACCAACTTACGCCAAAAGTTTCCTCTTAGTAAGTACACAGGTATGTTGTTATTATAAGTAAGTACCTTTACGGAGCTTGTAAAGTTATACACCTTTCTTTATTTTCTATTGGGAACTCCTCATGGATTTTTACGGGCAAAAACAGATTATTTCTGACTTTTACTGACTAAAACCATATCGCGGTCATTTACAACATATTCAAAGGAGAAATCTCAGGCAAAATGTCTAGAAAGAACATTTTTGAACAGTTTATTTCGTACTAGCTTCCACCCGCGGCTTCGCCCGCGTGGTATGTAAAGTAACCTATGTCCTTCCCCGGAATGCCATCTATCTCCTTGCCAAATTTTATCGAAATCCGTTCAGTGGTTTAGGCGTGAAAAGATAACAGACAGACAGAGTTACTTTTGAATTTATAATATTAGTATGGATTTAAAGATTGCCAAATATTATTAATTTAATATTGAACAATATAAAACAATATTGCTTAATGCTCTCAATTGTGAAAGTTTGTGTTGAAACCGAAAAAAAAATGACATTGCCAATTTGAATAGTTCGGTTAGCCCTTTTACGGTAACTATAAAATCTCTTTATTGAACCCGAGACACAAACGCAGAATAATCTCAAAGACAGCCCTGAAAAAATCTACGTACCGACACTAACTAAAATCTAAAGCCAAGTACACAATTTCAGCCCCGAATTTTATGACAATCCCCAATTTTCGACGACAGTTACTTCTAATTCGTTCCGCTGGGAGTGTGCTACTCGCAACATACTTTCGCAGAGCTAAATGGGCCACAGACGTTTCTCTTGTTCGACCCAACACCCATGGGAAACGGCCTACTGAAAGTTTTGCCTGAAAAAGTGCTTTATTTATGGGAAGTGTGTTATGTAAGTGGGTTGTATAGCCTGTTTATGAGTTGTTATGAGGCGAAGCTTTTAAAAAGAGAACATTTTTATCCGTTTAGGTAATGTGTTTTGTTATTTGAGTGGTACTCGTATCAAGGGTTGGTATTTTAACCGACTTCCAAAAGGAGGAGGTTCTATAATGGGATAAATGTTTTTTTTTTTGTGTGTTTTCATCGATATTTTCGTCGATAAAATTGTGAACCGATTTAAAATTGTGAAATTTATTTTTTAGTTTGAAAGGGTATTATACTCCCGAGGTGGCCCCATATAAATTTTATTAACTTTGCTTGCGTAGTTTTTGAGTTAGCTTCAATATTACGTATTTTTCCCACTTAGTATATCTCGAGGATGTTCTATGTGACTCCGACACTGTTATTTACATAGCATAGGTATTCGAATTTGTGTGGGGTGGGTAACACAACTAAAAAGTGAAAAATAAAAACTTTTTACAAAACAAAAACAATTTTTCTATATGTCTTGAAAACACACATATTATTATTATATAGATACATAAACTCATGCCTTCTTCCCGAGGGGGTAGACAGAAACTACAGAACGCCACCTGGTACGCTCCTTACATACTCCTTTTGTTTCGTTTACGTTCATACATTGGTCATACACGCACGCTGGTTGCGAGTACTACGCAAGATATGTTGAATAAACCTACAAAAACCTCGGTCATTACGCCGCTGTACAAAGACTTTGTAGGCATTATAACATGTTAGCAAAAAATACAAGCTTAGACATCTGTGAGTCTCTCTCTAAATATAATAAGTGTTTGTTAGATCTAATTTAATTTAAGTGCCTATCTATAAATGTTTTATTTTCATACCTTTATATCCTTTAAAAAACATTTTTTTTTTTTCTCTCCAAATTTTACCTACTAAGTATTAATGTTTTAATTTTGTTACCTTAGTTTTTAACTTTATTGTGCATGCTGTGGTCTCCTTTAAGTGAAGGAGTACACCTACCTAATACCTGATGTTTCCCTTTATTTATGTGTCAAGTATTATGTATATCTTTTGTTGGAGATCCTAAATCAATAAATAAATAAATACGTTCAATTTCTAAGAAGAGTAGTAGTTAATACTACTACAATTTTAATCAAAGCATGATTAAAATTAGTACAATTTTAGTACCCATCAATTTGTATGTTTTATCAACCCGTTTCTACTCAAAGCAAGGCCAACATATTAGGTGTCCTTGTAATCAGTTAATCTGTCATATCTAATGAGGCCTAGATATTTCGGCACTGACCCTAATCCCGCCTCATGTACTGAAAAGGGCTTTTACCTAGTTACACGCATAAGAATATTTTTTGGTACAGAATCTTTGTTAGTCCACATTCTAGAGTAATTTGCTCTACTATTTACGAGAAATACTGTAGATTTTTCGAGCATTGAAATAAAAGTTAAATAAATTAAAAATTTAAAAAACCCCCGACAAAAACAAAGCATCTAAAAAGTAAAAAAATACTATGTATTGGCCCTTTATAAAAGTTGTAGGTAATAGATACAGAGATACACAGACACACAGATACACACGTTAAACTTATAACACCCCTCTTTTTCCGTCGGGGGTTAAAAAGAAAGTAAGTCACTATAATTACAGCTAAAAGCTCTAAATATTAATAGTCAAAACATTCAAACGCTTCTTTGAATTTCCATTTAATGGCCCCATTTATTCTCCCATAATATTTACACTGTCGATGAATAATGACGTAGCCGAAATTTATTTTCTCTTCATTTTGACATCAAGTTATTACTTAAGCGTTCAAGAGAACAGAATCTGTTTAATAAATCTCGCAGACTATTTGTCTCAGTACTTTGTTACTTAAATATGTCAGCTGCAAATCTGTTAAAGTGGAGGTTGGGCTAGGTAATAGGCAATATTCAGGAGCTAAACCAAAACAGGTTATAGTTTCAAACTCATTATTGTTCAAGTGAAATTATATTGCTTATTTATTTGCTCATGTATTTTTGATTAAATCTGTTTATAAGTGGGATAATCAGCTTTCAAATATGTAATGTAAAGCCAGTCCAAATGGGTGGCCTTTTTTGTGTGATTTTGCTTTGGTCGTGTATTGGGGGCTTTATGGTTTTGTTATAAGTTGAAGTTAATTAAGTAGTCATTAATTTTAAGTACCAAGGAACCCCCACTATTCAAATATAAGTTGCGTAATTTTTTAACTGTCAAAGCTTACTACACGATCCAGATTTTCTTACTAATTAGTACCTACTTCAATCTGTCACCATACACTTAATTGTTATTTTGTAAGATTTTTACCCGACTACGGCGAAGAAAAAAGGAGGGTTATGATTTTGACCGGTATGTATGTATGTATGTATGTATGTATGTATGTTCATCTGTTCCCTCCTATCTTCCAAACCACTTATCACAATTTGACAAATGAGGTATCGTTAGAAGCGTCGTGATCGTCCGCTGGTTATAGGCTATGTGAAGTCACATTAAATTAAAAATGGCGCCCTCTAGAGGACATAAAGTGAGGAACTTAAAAAAATATATTGTTTAATCGTACCATGTTGGGTATCAAATGAAAGGGCTTAATGAGCACATTTCAAAAATATGTATATTATAACCCCAAAAGAATTTAAAAAAAATCAAGTAATAAAAACTAAAACCCAACTACGACTTAAAAGGTATAAACAAGAAACCACAGACAGACAAATTAAAAATCCGGAGTCACACGTAATCTGTTCGATTTATGCCCTAACACGTGTGACTCCGGATTTTTAATTTGTCTGTCTGTGGTTTCTTGTTTATTACCTTTTAAGTCGTAGTTGGGTTTTAGTTTTTATCACTTGATTTTTTTTTTATTTTATGTGATATCTAAGATTTTTTTATACTGCATGTTGACATAATTATTGTATGCCTATTAGGCAGAACATAATGGAACCGTAATTTACGTAACATCCGTCTGTATAACCTATGGCCACAATAAAAAGATTTGATTTGATTTGATCATAGCAGGCTGTTGCGCGTAATTTGTCCAAGTCATATAAGTTTTTTCACTTCGTTGAACAGTTGGGTTAACTTTATGAGAAATATTAAAAAGCCATTTTTTCGATATTACTAAGCCACATTCAATTTCATTTAAGTCAGGTTATTTTTACTTTTATTTATAATGTCAGCCTTATACTCAATCAATTTAACTCCATTTATTATATTTGAAGCGACGCCGCGACGCTTTATCAATCACTTTACAAAAGACTTGGAGCAATCAAGTGTATTTTTATTTTATTGACAACAAAGCCGCCATTTTCGCCTCATCATACTTTATCGCACGTTTCTTATCTAGTTAGACTTCAGTAACTCGAATTATCAAGTCTACCTTTTTTAGGTACCCGCGAAATTACGCCTGTCTTGGATCCGTGGCTCCAAAAACTTTCCAAATTCCCCTACGTTTTCTTGCGAAATTGTTTTTTTTTTCACACCGTTCTAAAGGAATTTTCTCGAGTGAAATGTGCCCCTTTATAAATTGCAAAGCAGCGGCACGGATAACTTTTGTAACGATGTTCGCGTCAACTCGAAAAATTGCCAATTGACAATTTAGGGGATAATTTCTGAAGAAAATAATTTGTATGCTCCAATGTAGCGAACATTATAGCTCTCGTTGTGGAACATTATAGCTCTCGTTGTGGGGTTAACAAAGACAGTGGTTTTAGTTACATCAATAAGGAAGAAGTAGTAATGGTTATAAAATTAGGGGAATTTCGTGTTTACATAATATCTTGAGAGCAAATAGAGACAGAGAAAGATTTTGTTTCCGATAGTCATATTAACCATTCCAAGTAACCCGTTTCATTCCAGTCAAGTACTTACATAATCAGTCTATAATATTCCAATTGCTGGGACACAGCCCTCCTCTCTCCGAGAGGGAATAGGCTGTGCGTATCGCACCGTATCTACCACGTGGCCCCAGTGCGGATTGGTAGATGTAACCATGTCTTCGAATTTTTTAGTTCTAGGACGTGCTGGTTTCCTCACGATGTTTTCCTTCACCGTTTTGAGAGCAGTGCTGATGAAAATCAAGTAAAGCGCTCTCGTAACCCAGAGACACTGGGCCACCATTGCTCTAACTACCTCTCACTAGTCCAGTACTTGATCACATCAATACGTAGAAGTGCCTACACAGTCGGATAGGATTTTGCTATTTACCTTTATGTTATCCCTTAGCCAACAGATCAGTAATTACAGTTCATTTCATAATACATAAGCTGAAGGATAGTGCTGTCCATCTCTTAGACGACAGATACTAAATCTTGAAGGCCTTGAAATAGCTAAAAACTTGATTACCCTACAAAGGTGTGCGAAACGAAAAATAAAAACAGGGAGAGAGGGAAGAGGGAAAGAATGATCGAAAACTATGTCTAGCAAGAAACTGCGAAATAATCGGTTTTTTATATCCCGAAGGTACTTAAATTAAGGGGGATGCGCTAGGATGGCCCGCGAAATTCAAATTTTCTTACGTTTTTTGCAATTTGCAGGAGTATCAGGTTGTATGTTGATCTAAATATCATTAGCGCTCGTAACAAATATGGATTTACAGAATTATAAACATTAGAATCAGCATAGAACTCTCTAAGTTTTTTGAATTTCGCGGGCTACCCTAGCGCATCAATCACCATCATTACCTTATCGTTCGGATCTTTGCATTTGACTTTATTAATTCCGCGACCTTTTAGGACCGAATATAAAGCTCTGAACACATCATCAGTTTATGATATTTTATTTTTCACGGCAAGTCAGTAGCTTGAATTAGGAATTTCCAGTACAGTGTGGTCATTATAAATTTACCCGTGACGCGATTGGTAGTATTGATGATAACCAGACTAAATCTTGTGCAAAAAAACAGTTACTACTTTCCTCCAAAACCTACCCACCAACCTATAAAAGCCAATAGTTTATTAGTTCAACTGTCATTAACGAGACACAATAGAATTTTAATTGTTATAATATCTTAAAAGACTTTTCGATAGTCGGAAGGATATAACTGTTCTACAGTAATCGATACATAAATATTGTTTTGTCTTCTTTTTAATTCGTCGTAAGTAGGTAACTAACATTTGTGTTTTAAAGTGCAAACGTGTTACTATTATACGAGTAATATCTGTGCTGTTACTAACAACATAATGATGTATCTCTTAGTTGTTCGAAATAAAGTGTTTATTTTTTTTGGTTTAAAAAAAACCGCAAAATACGTAAAGAGAGACCGAAGCCCTCCTATGCCTTTAACTCTGCCGGGCTATTGCATTAGTTGTGACCGGGTATTCAAAACAAAATTTAATTAATTCGGTCAAGCGAGTCTTAAAGGGCACACGCTAGGAAATAATAGTTTTAAAGGGTCGCCGTTATCGAAATAGATAAGGGGGACTATTTAAAAAAAAACATTTTCTACTACTTATATTGATAGGTCAAAAATAAAAGCCAATTCGAAATTGTTGGTTAATATTTGGACATTTTGATCCAAAAATTAATCAAAATTTACTGCACCCTCCAGAAACATTATTCAACCCATCATCAGCCTCGAGAAATCCTGCTCGTCTGTTCGCGTCCTAACTCATGTTTATTATGGCACAAAATGGGTTCCCCTACAACGTATTATAGTGACATTAGGACATATGAAGATTATTTGTTTGGGAACGAAGGTTCACTGAGATTACGAAGGAAATGATTTTTATTGGGGCGTAGGAATAGATTCATATATCGTTATTAAGGTGAAGAATGTGGGCGTTTTGGATAGAGAATATTAAGATGTAAACGATATCGCAGTTTTGAGCTGTTAAAAATCGTTACCCTTGGTTTCTGTGGGAAGTGTTAGTACCTACCTTTTAACTTTACTAGTACCAAAATCTACGATTCGATTTAATTTTGGCTGTATGATTGGTTGGTCGAACAAAATTCTGTAGGTATTATAGGTTTGATTTTCATGTAGCATATTTAACCTATGAGTACTTAAGGTTTACAGTTATTATAGTTAATATCCATTAAAGCCCTAATAAGCCTAAACCAATCAATGTCTATGTCATAAGAAGTAAGAGTGTTGAAGCCGTGATATAGTTATATCACTAAGGATATACAGTAATATAGTATGAAAGCGGTTCATAACTTTCGGAATGTTATGATAGCCACACAAATAACGATATATTTACGCAAATTTAGGCTTGCGCAAGTCTAAATTTTCGCAAGTAAATCGTTACGTGTGTGGCTACCATTACTGCGACCAATTTCGACGTAGTTAGTCAGTTAGGTATATTAATAGATCTTAGTCGACCATAGTTATATTCCTAGTAAGACAATTATGAACTGCTTTCATATAACTGTATCACGGTATATTATAGCTATACCCCTAGGGCTATAACTATATCACGGCTTCAACCATCTTATTGCGATATCTTTAAGAAATAAAAAATAGCCTTAGGTACAACAAAATAATATTTTAGTAATATCAAAAACTTCAGCTAATACAATTTCAGAAAACACGCGAATCTCGAAAACCAAGAAATATTCCGGCCCACAACAACGATTGTTCCGAATCGTACCTTCGAGTTTCCCTTCCCGGCTATATTTCTTGATCCCCTGTCCGAAGCACAATATGGGTGTGCTGTTAATCTTTTTATGTCGACTGCATTATTTTACGTGGGTTCTCTACTTTATTTAAGGTGCTTAGGTGGAATCTTGTTGGATTTTTCGTAGGATAAAAGGTTAACGCTAGTGTATGGAGGTTTAAGTAAATTGGGTGATGTATATTTTGGGATTTATAAGTAGTTGAGGGGTTAAGGGAGTTAGTTTGGGGAATATAAATAAGTTTAACGTATCTTCATAACTTATATGGGGTCGTGCTACCATATTTTTGAGACTGAGTCGTGACAATCTATCACCTGCACTATACATACAGGGTGGCGGGGACGTCGACGCGAAACCTGTTACCATGGTTTCAGTACATGATTCTGGATGCAAATTAAAATTTTTAGTCAGTTATTTAAAAAAAAAACTGCTCTGTCAAAATGTATGGAACAGCACTTTTTTTTTTTCTTTTTTTACCACATAGAACAAAAAAACAAAAAAGCGTCTGAGATTTTTTTTAAATAAAACATTCTTGAAAAGAGATGTTGAGAAAAAATCAAAGTACCTAATGAAAATCATGATAATAGCAAAGTCGCTACTTCGTGAAGTAAAGTTTCTTATTAACCTGAAACCTGCGTACTGCTGAACATGGTTTGTTAAGCGGAATAATGTAACTGACAGATGTGTCAATCACTTGCTATCAAGGGGGGCAGAATTCGGTGTTATAAAATCAAGTAATAAAAACTAAAACCCAACTACGACTTAAAAGGTATAAACAAGACACCACAGACAGACAAATTAAAAATCCGGAGTCACACGTGTTAAATAAAAAAAATAAAAAATAGTATAAATCGAACAGATTACAGATTATACATACATACATACATACCGGTCAAAATCATAACCCTCCTTTTTGCTTCGCCGTAGTCGGGTAATAAAAGGAAAGTACAAGCCAGTAACCAAAACCACTGAGCATAGGTTTTTTCCAAAATACTCTTTTTAGGGTTACGTACCCAAAGGTTCCAAATGGAACCCTGTTACTAAGCCTCCGCTGTTCGTCCGTCTATCTGTGTCTGTTTGTCAGCGGACTGTATCTCATGAACCGCAATAGGTAGACAGCTGAAATTTCACAGATCGTGTATTTCTATTGTCGCTATAACAACAAAAATAATATAAAGTTAAAACAAATTTTAAGCATGTGGATCGGGATGAATAAAACTTTTTTTTTTATCTGCGTTTTTTGTTAAATATTGTACGGAACCCTTCGTATGCGAGTCCGACTCCCACTTAGTCGGTTTTTTTTTTTTTTAATAACCGAGCTCAGTTGCTTGCAGACAATCAAGGATATAGCCATTGCGCTAGGAACCACAGGAAAAGGTAAAAAAAATAATATAGTAATTGTCTAAAAAAAGGATAGTTGTAAAAGTTCACACCTACCAGCATTGCTACTAAACTGACTAAAGGTTTACAGCTTGAACTATCTTCTACTTAGCATATTCTGCAAGAAAAGAGAAATAACCAACAAAATAACTCTGGCTAAAAGAGAACATTCGTTGTTCACAATTAAATTAGAATGCACACTGTTACCCATAAACAAGATTAAACTTTCGCTTACTTCCTCCAGTTTACAGCCCCAACCTGAATGAACACTTCTTCGGTTTATACACTGCCGTTCAAACGAAAGTGCAAGCGCCCTCCAATTCGTATTCAATACACACCTCACTACGTGTCCCAAAATTTTTAAATTCTACTGCCACCGCAATCACGAACCCTCGACAATTTACCGCGATCGACTTTACGCGAGGAATTCACAACTTTTTTGATAGAAAAAATGCAATTATAAAACTTTTGACATATTAGGTTTTATATAACATATTAGGTTTTTAGTATGTATAATAGGAAATAGGAGGAATAGTAGTAATTAGTAGGTTTACTAGGATAGTAGAATAATGGAATTAGTAGGGTTCGTAGCAATTAAAATGAATTGGTAAGAATTGGCAGGAATTGGTAGGAATTAATAGGAATTGGTAAGAATTGGCAGGAATTGGTAGGAATTAGTAGGGTTAGTAGGTTAGGATAACCGAAGACCGAAGACTTTTTCTACTTTTACATCCTACTGGATTTAAGAGTAGAAAAAGTCTTCAGAGTACTCTTAGTACAAACAGTAGATTCTGGTTATGAGCTTATGCAAAAACTCCCGCACAGGCCAAATGCAAACAAAACAAGTTTTCAGTTGAAGTTCCGAAACACATCGTGCATCATCAATAAATTGCCAGGCCGTCACACAATTCTTACCCCAAACAGTCAAGACTCAAGAGTGCGAAGGAAAAAATCAACGCAAAAGTGAATTTCCGACAGTTAGATTAGCATAAAGACGGCGCGAACTGTAATCATTGCTCCGGCGCATCGTGACTTGAATGTCGAATGTACAAAAGGTACAGTCAGTCTCAAAACTTTGTAAAAACCAACAAGAATTCATTCAATTGTCTGCAATCTTTGTTCCAAAATAATATATCAATATGTGCCACAAACCATATTCTTCTTCTTTTTGTATGGTTAGTGACTAGCCTGGTGTCAGACTTTTAAAGCCGCCCAGGGCCTCTGACTTGGCTTCACATGCCGTCGAGAAATATCTCTCTGACAAGCCACTTTCCTCACGATGTTTTCCGTCACCCATTTTAAAGGAAGTGAATATACAATAGGCACATGAATCCGAAAAGATAGAGGTGCGTTTCTTAGGGTCGAATTCGAGACCTATGACTTGGCAGTCCGAGGGTCACACCACTAGGCTATCATTGCTAAAACATCATATTGCACATTGAGTACGTACTCAATCTGTTGTCAAAAATTGCACATTGGTTACTTAATTGTAGCAGTACTTTGGAACACAGGCTGTAGACAATCAACATCGACAAGAATTCATTTAATGAATTCTTTTAATGAATTCTTGTCATCCTTTTGAGGCTAACGGTACGTACACTGTCATTCTAAGATGGAAAGGTCGTCATTTCTTTTGTAATTTCTAGGAGTCAGATGGTAGAGGACGGTTTTTTGAAGGCTTAATATTAAGGAGTAGTTTGACAAGGAACTGTGACCCAGATATCAAGCAGGTTTAATCTTATGATTTTCACGATAAATATAGTACAGTCACGGACTTTAATTGATGAGCCACCTTCAAACTTTTCAATTTTGCAGTTTCATACATTCACGAGATTACACGATTAAACACGAACTCAAATCGCACGCTCGTAAACAAGATGACAAATAAATTACTTTTAATCAGAAATAGTCATCCTATCCATAGAGGTTGACTAATAAGTTCTCAATGAAAAAAATTAAAAATAAAAACAATGCTGCATTAAGATTGTCAAATCTATTTGATACTGACCTCCTTTGAATCATAGCTCACTAACTCGTTATTTCTGAAAACTTAACTGAAGACAGTGACAGTTGAAATATCAATGTGACGTTACTTTCGAACTTGTCGAAATGATTATTATTATTTCTCCGTACGCTAACGTTACTATCGCAACAGTAACCTAGCAACGATTGTTTATCGTTGCTAGGTTACTGTTGCTAGACCTGCAATTGGTTGACTTTGGGCAATCACTCTGCTGTCAAGTTTGTTGTTCTGGCTCTCAGGTTAGCCAACCGGTAAAGTTATGAAATATAATTTTCTTCTTCTAATACAAAGACATATGACTTTGCGTGACGGGAACCGAATACACCCGATTTGCATTACACGGCTAAAATACGAACAGTGCCAGGTGGCTCATCAATTAAAGTCCGTGACGGTACATTGCGCTAGTTTTATTTATAAAAATGTTTATTTTGGGGTTGGTGCACTAAAAACAAGGTCAAATACAGGGTGTAAGGGGCAGCCCTCCGCAAATTAACAGGGGGTAATTCAGGTCCTTATTTTCAATCATATTCTACCGGAAATTTGCTCAGGAAAGTTTTCATATTTTTTATCGTTTTTCAGTTACTATTCCTTTTGTTTCAATGTGAAATTACATTCTCTATAAGCAGCACTCCATTTATGTAAATAAAACACCTAAAATAAAAAAGCAGCAATGGATGTTAAAATACTCGAGCGCGCCCCCAGACACGGGGAGTGCGGCTACGCGGGTTTTGCCACGGTAAAGATACATAGCGCGTGAGGTAATAATACAAATCAGGTTTAGTGGATTCCCATAACGTTCCTGAAATAATTTCATGTACCGATCGTCTTAGTATAATATGCTGAATTCACCCCATCAGTCTTCGGAGGGCTGTCCCTTACACCCTGTATAGTTGGTCAGACTAAGCTGAAAAATATCAATTGTGACGTCGCGCGTAGGACTTGGAACGACTTTTCATTTCCACACTGCCCCAACATTACATAGTATAAAAGTGCAGACACTCCTTTAAACAAAAATATACAAAGCACCTCAAGTTATTTAAACTTCGGGACGACCAAGCTTTTAAAACTACTATTTTAGTTCAAGTTTCGCCTTAATAATACTGTCGCATTTTATATCGAGAACATAAAAGTTAGTTTGGACAAAATGAATTTCTTACGACTCGCAGTTTTATAAAATGGTGCAAATTTTGATGGCTTTGTTTACGAAGCTTGAAAGGTTGAGGTATAAAAAGTTTATGCCAACAATAAGACGTAATAAGTGCGCAGATTAAATATAGAAGCGTCATGGAGCTTTATTTGGTCAGTAGATGAAAGAAAAAACTACAGCAAAAAAAAAACACATTTAAATTGTATTTTCAATTGTGTAAAGCACAGTTTTATTAAATATCAATTTTGGCCGATCACTGTCTCTTAAGCTACAAGCCTCCTAGTTTAAGAGACAGGGTTCACTATTTTTGTAGACTTCAAAACTATTTATCCTCATTGTATTTCTGCCCCTTTCCTTGAACTGTGTCTGTGTGTATAATTTGTATAAATAAACAATTTTATTATTATTATTTACTATGTCGTAGATGTCTGATTATTCTCCGAACCTTAAAAATATTTTTATACTATAGCTTCTGCCCGCAACTTCGATCGCGTGGAAGTCGTATGAATGATATACAATATTATGTACTAAAATTATGGCCACTTTATAAAACTCCCTCGGTCCCCGAACCACCGGCACCACACGGTTGACTGTTTGTCTTATAGCTCGGCTCGTAAGTTTCATAGCGTTATGTTAAAGGGGTGATAGACGTGCGAGCAAGTACGCGTACTTATGGCTCGGCGAGCTTACTCGCTCGTCTGTCATCGCCGCGAGCCGCGATCCAATTTGACAATGAAATTTTGAGCAAGCTGCACGTGTGTCACCGACGGCGAGCCGAGTAAGGTCGCGAACTTAAAGACCGCGTACTTTAAGTACACACGTCTATCACCCACTTTAAATAACCTATAACTTACCTCATGAATCACTCCGTCCATTGGTGAAAACCGAATGAAAATCCGTTCGGCAGTTTCTGAGTTTATCACGTTCATACAGACAGACACGTTGGGGGACATAATATGTAGTTCACAGATGAGTCTTTTGGGAGAAATCATAACCCAAACAATATTTATCTCTCATATATTGTTTCCTTGATAGTACTTGATACACACCGCTTCCAAACTGGTGTCATTGATGAGATCAAAGACAGAAGTTGTATGCTAATTCCACTTGCTCGCGCTACTCTAAGCAGCATTGTATCTGACACTACGAACTATTTACATAAAACTGGAAACCAACCCCAACATAGTTGGTAAAAGGCTAAGCAAATGATGATGATTTACATAAAACTACACTATATTTTACAACTTACGAAGTGTGTAAATACTGTCTATCATTTTAAGGTTCCATACTATACCACTGCTGTTAATAGGTGTTCCAATGACTGCTAACAGAAATCTGTGATAGATTTTCTAATGGACGAAGAACTGGTCAAACTACACATCAATAAAATACATCATAAATAGTTTCAATACCTAATTGGGTTCCAGGCATCAAGTACATTTCGTCTGAAACAAACACAATTTCTAGGATGAATAAGGTGCAATAACTCAATGGGCCCCATAAACGTTCCCATATAAAGGCAATCGATTCGAATGAATCTTTACAAATGAAACTGTCGTACCTATGTCACACCGCGACCGTATCTGTACGCTAGGTGTCGCATGTGGCGTCACTCGGGTGAACATAAAACACGTAAACAGTACCTAAATAACTTTAATGGAAATTTTGGGAGGTCGCAGTTGTGTTTAAGGGGGATGCGATAAGGTAGTCCACGAAATTCAAATTTTCTTACGTTATTTGCAATTTTCAGGTTGTATGTTGATTAAAATATAATTCGCGACCGATCAGCACTACAACTTTTTAAGTTCATAATAATATAAATGCCATGATTTCATGAAATAGTCATTCCATACACTTATTATTATGAACTTGAGAGTTGTATTTCTGATTCCAATGTTTTTATTTCTGTAAAGCCATATTTTTTACGGTCGCGAATCATATTTGAATCAACATACAACCTGATACTAACCTGAAAATTGCAAAAAATTTGAATTTCGCGGGCTACTCTGAAGCTTTCTCCTTAAGAGAATAAATTAAAAGGAAAGCAGGGCTTATCATTAAAAGTAAGTTTTCAGTCGATAAACAATTAATTATTGAAATGGGCCTTCCAATCAAAATTCGAGAGTGAGTTGACCATGCACCAAGTTTGGATTACTAGGTACAGTAAGTAGTCCAAAATCAGTCAAGATTGAAACTGTCATGTCCAATAGGAATGGATTGGTGATCGCAGTGGACTGTTATTGGCTTCTAACTACGATTTTTAGCGAACAGTTTCTAGTGCCCGTCATCTTTACGTATAAATATTTTCATAGATTTGACCCATACATTAATGCTGACATATTTTTTGTTTGGTTTGCTGAACTACCAAAAAAGTACACAAAAAACCCATAAAACAAAGTAAAACTCAAATAATAACGTACAACACGGTAACACCCAGACAAAACAATTCGAAAACAAAGTTTAAGCAAAATTCGGCAATTTCGATTGGTTCGTTACACTGGCAATAATTTACGCGAATTGAAAAGCATCGTTCGACGTAATTAGTATTCCAGGGGTAGCACTAAGCCCTAATAAATATCTTGTAATTGGATATGTCGTGGTTAAGGCCTTGCAAGCTTGGTGACATGGTCTGACGTACAGACTGACAGGCATTATCGTGTCGTATTAGAGGTGAAGATTTACGTACGTCTCGGTTATGTTAGGTGAATTTGGTTGCGAAATTTGTTTTTGTTGTAAATAATAATAATTATGAAATTAATGAATTTTCGAGTTCCTCTATAGGCATTTCTGAAATGGTTAATATTTTACTGCTTAAAGTCTAGGAATGTTAATTTAGCTTGAATTTCGTGGAATCTGGCTTAATTTTCATCGCTGCTTTTATTTAAATATTTTGTATTTAAATCTAAGCAAGTGGTACCTACTGGAAGGAATTCGTTACAACATGATTCGTGTATAAATTCAACACAATGAACACTTTTCTGCGTAAATAAGTTTCATTGAACTGTAATCCTTACTGCTCTGCTGACCCAATTTCATCCCCAAATAATAAAAATACATAGCAAAATATGGTTAACCTATCAACCTTTTAGCATAAAACCTTTTATTCCGAAAAAGAAATGATTCGTCCCATCAATTTTTTCCTCAATACAAAATCTACTCAGGCCTTATCATTCGTTATACACAATAGTTTTATAGAAACTCAGTCATAGATATTAGGGGGTAGATACCCCTAAAAAGGTTGACCAATCCTTTGTCATAGAATTCCAATATCGGATGAATGTATAGAATTCAGTTCTATAGGGGGATGGCCTATTCATGTTCCGAACTGCGGGTACGGTTGGCAGAGAAATATTGTCACGATAAAATTAAGGAAACCATAGGAATAGTTTTCTTGTAAGATCCCTATATGGCTATACTAAATTAATAAAGTTGTACAAGGATCTTTCGGCGTGTGACCAAAATCGGAACTAACGCCACCATAATTATAGCATTACAGGGATTGCTCTTCACATTTTCCACTTATTTTCCCAGCCCAGGAAAGGGGAAAGAGATGGAGCTATACATCCTGTAGAGCTTCGTCTCTTTCCTACACAGAAGTAATATTAAAACAATACTGCTGTAAGCGGTGGTGGTAGGCCCCCAGGTCTTCCTGGGCTGGCTGGGTGGCGAGATGACTTAGACGCATACCGCAAGGGTTCAATCGAGGTGGCTCTGGAAAAGGATATCTGGAAGGATTTGGGTGAGGGCTCAACAGTGGGACAGTGTAGGACTGCAGGCTAACAAAAAATAAAATCGATAACCAGTTATTTAACATGGATTTTTTAAACAGAATACCTATTTTAATTAAATAGTTAGATTCATAACAGTCAAACCGATGGATTGAGATACAAAGCGAAAAGACCCAAAAGGTTCTTGAAATTATTATTGAACTTTTATAAGTTATTACGTCATCATAGCACAGTAAAGACGAATTTTGATAAATTATGTTCCATTTTACGACAGTTGCCGAAATTATATCTCTTACAAACTTGACAACTGTTTTTAGTGCGAAATTGGCTGAAATTATTTTGATCTAAAATATTTCTTTTGCTTTATTTTTTGGACGAACTATAAAGGACCGGGTGGGATAAAAAAAAATCTTTTAGCATTAGAAATGTACATTTATGATGAAATCAGCCAAATCTTTGATGTATTATAATAATTTAATCAGTGAGTATATAATATATAATACAAATCGGATGAAAATAAAAACATAAAAAAAAAAAAAATGATTCTTGGATGAAATATGAAACATTTTTATGCTAACGGTACTTATAGTGAAAGAATCTGACCCATGGCATTGTGAAGCCCTCCATAGGATGATTATTAATTTGTCCACCATAATACATATTACTTGTTATTAATTGGTGGCTGCTCTTTGGCTTCAGATGAAATATTGTTGTTCAGAACATTCCTAAACGCTTTGTTTATCTTTACGCCCTTTGTACACGGCACGGTTACTTTACGGTACGGACAGTCGTTTTTACTACAGCGCGGTTTATCGGCGTTAAACCGCGCCGTAGAAAAAACCACTTTCTTCAAGTTTTCATAGTGATCCATACAACACTGACGAGCGTGCCTACGGACGGCGAACAAACCTTAGTTTTTAAAGAAAAAAAACTTTGAGGAATAAAAATTGTTTTTGTATTTTAGTGCTCGATCGAATGCTTCTCATTACAACACAATGCTACTAGATTCTTATTCAAGATTACATTTATTGTTTTTCATGCAATTTACATTAGTTTTACAAGGAATGTTAAGCTGGGCACACGTCATAATGAGATTATGCCGCACGCTACGCAGTACATATTGCGTTGCACACATTAGAATACTTGACGACAATACGACAGTAAATTAATCTTGGTCTAACTTATGACGTTTCCATTCTGCGACCAAATATTCAACCGAATTTATCCAATAGTTTAGTCACTACAAACCGTTCACTATAACTTGTCCCTTGCCGTCATTTTAGCACCATTGTATGTCAACTTAGTTTCCATAAACATAGAGTTCAAAATGGCAATTGACTGAACAGCGCTACCCATCCCATCACGGGACAATTTATAATGAACGCACAGTGTAGCTTGTTAAAGATATGATGATAGAATAAAATACAAAAAATACCAACTCCAACATAAAAATTACAGTTATTATTCTGATGTTAGGATCTGATTCAAAATACTCCTTTGGACTAATATTTATTGTCATTGTTTTAATTTTTTTATCGTATTTTCGGCTCCACTTTGTTTGTTTAATGTAGGTACTCTCCCTTAGAAATCACTTCATCAAACAGGATCAACAAAACATCTTTCTTGCTTATCACTTTATCAAAAAGAAAAGATTTAAAAAACACTCTTTAACCCTTTATTTTTACCCCTTTTCAATAGCGCCAATCTTATCGCCATCTTGACTTTAATGTACAAACGAGTGTAACATCAAAATGTCCTCCCTAATCAAGTTCAAACCAGTTAATGCCGGTTCGTACACCCTATCTATTATGTTGTGCCCTTTATCCTTCAAAAATCCTTGGTAACGGGCCGTTTAAAATTTCCAAAGGTGTATTGATTTCTGCCAACCCTCTGATGCTTCGTGAGGGTTGAAAGTAAGGGTGCGTTGTCAATAGTCAATATGGTATTGGGGACGTGTATCTGCTGCGATAATCTAAGTATAAGTTTAAAACATTATCTGAAGCACGTGCTGCAATTTTTGAATTTGGTCATAAAATAAACACCTTAGCCATAATAACAAAACCGTATTTATCAGTTGTTTAGCTAAAAAACAACTTTTAAACATGACATTTCTGTATGGAGTTGGACATAAAACTGACATTAAAACACGCGTTGAACAAGTGTCTAAGTTTTTGTGGTAACCCAAGTAGCACAGATAGCAAAGTAACTACCCACTTTTAGACCTATTTGAAACTCTATGCGTATTAAGACTCTTTTAAGAGTACACTGGTTATCCTACAGCTGCACAATAGCTGTCAGTGATATTTAAACAGCTTAGGCTGATTAAGAGCTGCATTAAGGCTGATTAAGACCGACAAAACTACCATTAATACACTAAGAGTGCTATAAAGGTATATTTTCAACGACTCTATTCAGCTTTTAACCTTTTCTAATGCCTTAACTGTAGTAAGGGCTGTTTAGTGGATGAAATGACGCCAAATTCTGTATAAGAAGGTATTTGTGAACTCCTATTATACTGACTTATTAAAGGGCCACATGTGAACTATTATGACGTTAATAGCTGTATAATGGATGATTTGTGGCCCACATTACAGCTTATTGCTGAATATGTCTACCGCTAATCAGCTTATATACTGCCATTGATAGTGTCTGCATAGTGGCTGTTTAAACATTCACTAGATGCCTTGCAGCTGCTTAGAGACTCACTAGTGTATCGAATTAACAGCGTAAAGCTGAATACAGTTTACATGTGTAATTTTTGCTGATTTACAGTACATTAGTGAACTGTTAGACAGCCTTTTGCAGCATATAAGAGTTTTAACTATTCACGTCGCTGTTTAACATTGTATTGTATAACCTAAAAATATACTGATACATTTTTCAACTTTTATGATGTTTTGTGTTAGTTAGGAATGTATTGCATTAGTTTTTACTTCCTGATAACATAATAATATCTTTTTATCTTATAATTCTTTTCAAAGTACAAAAAAATTTTATTCAAGTTTTCATCACGGCTTATTTATATCACAAAACTAATTAAAAACAGAATAATTTCGTGGCGCACTAAAATTTTGTTAGACTATATATATAATGTCAGTAAAATTACCTACATTCCCAATAATTTATCTTTTATTAATATGTAAAACAATGTATAATTCAATCCACGAAACAAGTGTTCAATTGGCAGCTAAGGTTATATTTGCTTCTATATGTTTGCTATATCAAATATGTTCACTTTTACACTGGCCGCAAGCATTCAGAGATTTACTGAATAAAGAGTAACTTGTGATCTCTTAGTCAGTCGATATTCAGCGCATAGTACTGTCGGTACCCTTTATAACTCTGTTAAATTGCTGCTACTCAGCTACTAAGCAGGGGGCTTACCATAAACTCTTATAGCAGGTCAATTTTCGACGTAAAGTGAACTGTCGGGCTATTTTGTACCGTGAACATGTCAAATAACAGGCAAGCCAGCGATCACGTGACTAAAGCCGGTCAGTGGTCACGTGACAACATTTCACTGGCCTGACCTGCGTCAAGCTGTACCATCAAGTCATTTTTGACATGTAAACACTCGACTGCTGAACTGCCATGCAGTCATATTAAGCAGGCGTGTAAAACTTACTTTTAGTGAACTGTTTTCTTTAATTTAAAATAAAATACGTAAGTACATGTTCATTTGTGAATATGTACTCTGATAATGATCTCTAGATTACAGTGGTAGTAATGATTATACTTCGTCTAACGAGGTTACTGAGAAATACGATCATAACTTAAAAAATTGTTTAGTGAGTAGGCCAACCTACACTTCATCGGTATTGTAGTATAGTAAAATAGTGCACTGTTCCGTAATGTTTAGTAGGAACCTAGGAACGTGGGAATGTATGAACGTAGGAATGTATAGTAGGAACGTAGGATTGTGGGAATGTATGAACGTAGGAATGTATAGTAGGAACGTAGGGTGTTTTAAACGGTTATTGAAAGCAAAAATCACATTATGTAAAAAAAGCATTTTTATTAATGTAAGTATCAATTTCAACGCCGGACGACTTAGAAGTAGATAATATTTCATCTAATAAAGATGCAGGTTGCTCCATCAGGCTCTAACTCTCAGCTTTATACGACGTGCATTTGATACAAAAGCGTTCACCGCACATCTGTAGCTTCGGACTATGTCTTCGCACATTGCGTTGGAATCTCACAGAAGAAATAACACAACATCCATCTGGAGTAAATGCTGTACCATCTTGAAGATTCCATACTAATTATAATCCTTCAATAACACACAGGAAAAAAAGAAATATATGAAATTGATGCAATTCGAAAGAAACTGAAAAAATTAAATAATGAAGTGTTGTTGTCCCTTGACTTGACTTGTCTTTCTGACAGTGTCAGATAGTGATGCGGCTAAATTTTGTTTAACTCAATACTGTACCTATTGTATAAAATAAAAACTCGATTTCATTTTCTCTCAAGGTACCAAAATACTATGTTGTGTAGAGTCAAAGAGTTTTAATAAGATGAGTGAAAGTATATGTACTGTGGGTAAATGATTTTGATGATGATGAATGATGTTGATAACTTGTAATTTGTCATTAAAATCATCATCGTATCATCATTGATTATCAGATCGAGAGTGGAATGTGGAGAAAGCGCTTTTTACAAAGTCGAACAAAGCCGAAAAATCTTACCCGAATGTCACTGACTTAAACCCCAATATACCAATATAGAACGGTTGCTGTATTTTGGATCGGGCTATGATTCTTTTCTCTGTTTGTTTGTGTGCGTTTCAAACATGCGAAGCTGTTGGAAACCTCCCTCTAGTAACTACCTTAGATTCAACTTGAATTGAGTACTTGAATTACATAATCGGAACAATCGAGTGCCTGACCGTTAGTAACTGAGTAACATCACTAGAGTCAAACTGACAAGCAATCAAAAACTATATTTTTTATACTTAATGGCTGGGATAGTCGTTCGAAAATAGCAATAACTTTGGTAACCTTCAAGATTATTTTCATAAGTATCTTAAAGGGTCTCCAATGTCGTATTCGTGTTAAATAAGATATTTTGTTACGAAACATAGTTTTTTTAAGAATTCCCTTGATCATTATAAACTGTTATTAAATTAATTTAATCTAGTTCTTTAAAACCGTAAAACCGGTAACATTGCGAAAAAGTATTTCCGAACGTTTGTTTATAATATGGCGTACCGGTCAACGGTCACGTAGCAAGTCTGAAGTTGATACATTGCAGGTCAGACGGAAATGCTCATGGTACAAATAGAAAACCTGTCAGGTTAGCCTGCTAAGTTGACCTGTCATGTACTTGGCAAGTATTTTAAAAGTTGATGGTAGGGCCCCAGCTACGTGAACTTAAGGCTGAATAATTTGTGCCCATTTAAGAGTTATAAGAGTTGTATAAGGCCCTATACAGCCCTTATGCAGCTTTTTATTCAGCTTTAAGCATGATGGGAATCCGTTATTCGGCTGATAAGCAGCCTATTGTGCTACTTGGGAAGGGACCGAGTGTTTATTTTACGACCAAATTAAAAAAATCGAAACTTATTTCTCTCATAAATTTACTTACATGGGCACTCATGAAACGTCAGAGGATAAGAAAACAGTTTCAATTTGTCGTTACACATGGAGAAGAATTGGCAAGACGATACAAAAGGAGCATGTACGGATCGTAGCAGGTGGTGTTCTGGAGTTTCTGCCCACACCATGGGAAGTGAGCGTGAATTTATATATGTAAGAATTAACAAGAACCTTCATTTCATAACCAGTCCTGGATCAAGAACAGCAGCCCTAGACAAAGTGACATTCTATCAGCGTTAACGATGATGGAAAAGGCAAAAATGTATAGGACTGACATAGGCTATCGAAAAGTTAATGTCAATCCTGATGAAAGTCGTTGTAGAAATACGAAACGCTTTCGAAGCGAATGTCACTTGTCTAGGCCGGTAGGCCCTCAGTTGATGTCTATAACATCATGACGTGCTCTGGTGAAAAACAACAAAGCAACAACTATCGAAAGACAACAACTATAATATCGATTACCAAACCTTCACTACCAGACCTCACACTCGATTACATACCCTCTTTCACCACAGAAATATAAGCATGACTGCCCTCCTCAACTCAAAAAGGCCAAATCTAAATGACTTCGGGCTACTGAAACCCCTAAACTTGATATAAAAAAAACTATACGCCCGAGCACTCCATGAACCAAACATGGTTGCTCATGCGGTAAATTGATTCAAAAATATACCGTCAAATTGAATAGCAGTAAGTGAGTTACGTCCCGAAATGCTTCAAGCGTGACCCTATGCTGTATTGTTTTGTATGGGCCCTTTTTTTGAATTTACAAAATCTGTCAAAATTGACACCATTGCAACGTATGTAAATTAGAAGATTTACAGTCACAAGTCTTTAGTTGCATATGTCATACGATGATCACCAACTCTCTCATACACATATTCTCAATTACTCGACAACCTAGTACAGGCAACAACGATACAATTTGTCTGAAATATTAATTTTTTACTTGTAAAATTGTTTTTGTGAACCTTATAAGTGTTTTTTCTATAAAATATATTTTTTAAATTAATTATTTATTTTAACCTCGCGACTGAAACTCTAAAAAAGAAAACCGTAGTCTACACGAACCATGGAGTAATTATAAAAACCTTCTTCAATAAAGAGCCTTTGTATATTACTTCCTCTTTTAAAACTGTCCTTTATAAAATTTCTTTTCTTTTCTCTATCGTCGAAGTAAAAATTATATTGCAAACAGCGTATCAAGAAAAAGAGGCGATATTTTATTTACACTTTTAATTAGAGTTTATTTATCAGACTAATTAGCGACTCTTAGTTAGAAGTCCATTTTATTTTATAAATAAAAAGTTCTGTTTGTGTTGCGTTGCCGTCGAGTTGAATTTGAAGTAGATTTGCTTTGAAAATAAATGTCTGCAGATGTTAAGCCTAGGGCTGTCCTTTAAATAGGATTACAATTCATTTAATTCAAGCAAATTAAGTTAAATAAACTAGCCTCTGGCCGCGACTTCGTCCGTGTGTCATAAATTACCTATGATACTTTGAAAAACTGAAGCTTCCCATTTGTGAAAGAATTTTCGGAATAGGACCAGTGTAGTTCCGAAGATTACCTCTTACATACAAACTCACAAACTTTACCTCTTTTTAATATTATAATTATAATTATTATAAAATAATGTAGGTATTGCTTGTATTGAGTTTTATAAATAAGTATATTTATACAGTAGTATACTGTTACATTAGTGATATTTTGTGAATTTTCCAAAAAATATTACTAAAACGACGAAGACCAAGAAAAAAAAAATTGTATTTAAAATAAATGAAAAAGATGGCATTCAGCATATATAGATGGACAATTGTACCTTTACTACCCAAAAATTAATGATGAACGAATACATAATTGTGCAAACATTGAGATTAGTTAAGATAAACAACGTGCTTCAGGCGCATTTTACCAAAGAAACTGATCGTGATGAGCACGTCTAATATGCGTTCATTGTTGTGGAATATTGAAACTAACAGCTTTTGAACGCGTTTTACATGTGCTTATCGCGTTCAGTTCCATTTTTGAATTCACCCTTAGTTATGATAGATTTTATCATCATCAAGTCACTATAAGCTTGGACATAATATCGGCAGCACATAATAACCAATCATTGAAAATAGATTAGCGATCACAGTAGTATAATTGATGCTCAAAACTGTCCAATCCTTTGCCTACAAAAGCTCAAAGAAGCGACGGTTATCAATAAAATAAATGTATGCTCTGATTCGAACTGGAATAATTGGGCTCCAATATGTAACGGTATCATTCGACGGATGCTGCTGCCTTTATTACATTTTAATGGAACAATTGGACATGCACATGTATACTTTTACGTGATACTCGTAATACCAAATAGACATAAAAAAAACACAATGATGATGCCATTTTTTTAAAATTATTGGGTTTACAAAATGACCTATAGTGTGCCTGAGGAGTTTTCCATGTAATTTGTCAAAACTAAAACTATACCAAACCAGTACAATCTTTATCAATTTACAACATCAGTAAAACCTTCTACACTTACAATATAAAGAGAAAAGATTTGTACTTTTTTTGTAGTGAATAAACTAAAAACTATGGACCGATTTAAAAAATTCTTTCACCAGCCAGCAAGCTAGAATGTTACATCATCGCTGAGTAACATAGGCTTTAATTTATAAAGATATCACGCAGACGAAGCCGCTGGCGGAAGCTATCAATAAAGAAAAAATAAAATAACAATGTAAACATTAATAACACTCAAAAATTGAACGATTACTGAACGAATGTCTGTAGTTCATTCTTTGTGAACAAGCAATCAATTTCAATAAAACGTTGGAGTGAGACAAAAATTTACGCAATCAATCATTCGACCCGTCATTTTGACGTTTTGGGGTGGCCGACCAACGCGTTCGTTTCAAAAGTTTCCCCATAATATAATATTTTGGGGTTGCACCATTTGTTTGTATAGAGATATTACCTATGATTTTGTCGATGGGTGCAATACCCCTTGTGTCATTATTTTGATGAACGAAGGGAGAATATTATTTTTAAACAAACAGTACACATTCGGCTTTTTTTTTAAGATTGCTTTCAAACCTTTCCGTTCCGTTTGACCACCTCAAATAGATAAAATACACAAAAAAAACGATGGATGGATTGATTTGTTTTGACATGTACACTGTCATATTTAAAATATTAATGTCCTACTTATTTACTCAACGAACTCAGGAGCTCGTGGCTAAGTAATAACAGCCGCACGGGTCGATCCATCAGGTTAAGCTACGCTTGCCGAAATTGGTCCGTGGATGGGTGACCATCTTTACATATCAAGACTCCTCCGTGCCTCGGAAAGCACGTTAAGTCGGCTGTTATTTGTGGATCTTTGACAATCGTTACAGAATCTGAAGCCCGAAAGTCTGACAACCAGTCTTACCAAGGGGTATCGTATTACCCAGTTACTGGGTGGTGGAGGTCAGATAGGCAGTCGCTCCATATAAAGTACTGGTATTCAGCTGCATCCGGTTAGATGACTTATTTACTCCACGAAACAAAGTTAAGGAATGGATACCTATTCCTTTCCTTCATAGTACCTAATGAAAACACATTGTCAAAAAAAAATCAAGTAATAAAAACTAAAACCCAACTACGACTTAAAAGGTATAAACAAGACACCACAGACAGACAAGTTAAAAATCCGGAGTCACACGTGTTAGGGCATAAATCGAACAGATTACGTGTGACTCCGGATTTTTAATTTGTCTGTCTGTGGTGTCTTGTTTATACCTTTTAAGTCGTAGTTGGGTTTTAGTTTTTATTACTTGATTTTTTTTTTTAATTCTTTTGGGGTTATAATATATATATTTTTGAAATGTGCTCATTAAGTCCTCTCATTTGATACCCAACATGGTACGATTAAACTATATTTTTTTTTAAGTTCCTCACTTTATGTCCTCTAGAGGGCGCCATTTTTAATTTAATGTGACTTCACATAGCCTATAACCAGCGGACAATCACGACGCTTCTAACGATACCTCATTTGTCAAATTGTAATAAGTGGTTTGGAAGATAGGAGGGAACAGATGAACATACATACATACATACATACATACATACCGGTCAAAATCATAACCCTCCTTTTTTCTTTGCCGTAGTCGGGTAAAAAACGTTTCTTGTTCATCCAACGTTTCTTGTGTCCCGACCCTTACAGCTGTTATCCTTAGCTATATAGCTACGGAATGCCCTGATGCATTGGAATGACAGCCCGAAGCTATAAGCTGAAACTAATATCGTATAGTCAATGCCATGGGCCTATTAATACTGAGTAAGCCTTTACTGTTAAGGTAAGTATTTCAGTGTAGTATTGTTTTGATGGCAATTGGGGACTAAAAGGAAAAAGTAGTATAAGTGGGGATGTAATAGGGGGTAATGCCGAAAGAGGCGATACACTTTTGGTATTATTAGAGACTGACTTTTGCCCGCGACTTTGTCCGCGTTTTTCTTGTTCCCCGTCGCATCGCATCGCCCGCCTGCACTATTACTTCGTTTTTACTTAGCGTTCTTTTCGACTTTTTTTTTTTTTGCTGAGCTCCTAGGGGTCGTAGCGTGATGTTAATAAACATAGAACCTTCCTCAAGAATTGGGCTACCAAATTCAAAAATATTCAAATCCGATTGGTTCCCGTGTTCGCGTTAACGCGTTCAAACAAACAAACAAACAAAAAACAAAGTATTTTTAGCTTTATTACGTTTCAGCTTTATTTTTAGTTTAAAGATTATAATCAAAGAAAATAGCAAAAATGGTTTAAGAAGAACTGCAGTTTTTGCTAGACAAAGGCATGTGATGGAGATCACGGTAAAAAAAAAAGTTGTCTATTGTAGTTTTACTTTATAAACTAAAAACCTAGTTTATAAAGTAAAAATAAAATAGACAATTTCTTTCAATCTATGGAATAATTTTGTTTCATATTTTATCAAAATTACAAAGACAGATTTTATTTACACAGCTTCTATAAGTTATAAGTTTTAGGACTCAGAACAATATTACTTTACACCTTACTTCTAACAATCCCAACCCCAACACAAGAAACGCAACGAACGAAAACTCGGAACCGCAATTCCGACGAATAAAAACAATTTTGCAAAAACATTGACCGCACCGCAACGACTATTAGCCATTACCGCGCTCTAGCTAGTATGGCTTCACCCCGTTGCGCGCGACTGTACTTCCTAAGGCTTCGAGGTAAGTAATGAAGCAGCCGCTTGTTTATGGTACAGTCGAGTACTGCAGCGGGGTTAATTTATTTTTGCTATTAAAAATAAAAGCGAAGAGTACTGTGGTGACTTGGGTTAAAAATTGGTGAACTGAAAAGGGGTGAAATATTTTTCGTCCATTATAAGATGGTATTTATTCTAATTTCAAAGTGAGTGTCGTTTACAATGGGCTTTTTATGATCTTAAAAAAATATTTTTAGGCTCGAATCGAAAAAGGGTTTATTATGAATTTCTAGTGTTAATTGTGATTGATTATTGAATCGAGATTGATAGATAGGTAACTATTATTTCATAAATTAATGTAAGATAGCTACACTTATAGCTGTCTGGTATTTTTGCTGAACTGGTATTATTATGAAGTATTAATGCCATCATTATTCCACTGCGAAAAAAGGATGGTGCTATCGGCTTTGTATAGTTCTGTCTCTCACTCAAACTGGAAAGATGGTGGCATTAACACGTCATAATACGGCCCCTGGGCCTTTTGGCGCAATCCTAAGGCACAATCCCCTGATAATATTCCTACATCGCACTTTTATACTTTTTATTTTATTTTTTACCTGTTGTATATCTGCATTTCATCGTTTATTTTATTCTGTTCTAAATAAATGTACTTGCTCTGTTTCTTCCTTCACATGTTTATCTTCAACATGAATGATGTAACCAATGTATTGTAACAATATTCTGATTTAAAAGAGTGTTCGTGGAGTTTCTTGCCCGTTCTTCTCCATAGGAACCTACTACGCTTTGGAATGGGCAACTAGCTTCATCTTTCTGACTGACCGACCCCTTGACAATTCAAAAGTGCCTGTAATTGGTTTATTTGAAATAAATGCTTTGAGTTTGAGTTTAAAAAATTATGTACATGTCATTGCCATTGTAAAATAATTTTGTTTTTTACCTATCATAACAATAATTTTGGTTCATTTCCTTTTAAACCAAGCAGTTTTTTGATAGCAGCATGGAAAAGCTTTTTTATTCGTTATTTTTGGGGTTAACCCTAAGAAAGTTCGAGAAAAGTTACCACACTAATAAATAAAAACATTTTTAAATGTTTTCATTCCTCGTAGCACAAAAAAGAAAAACGTGACAAATCTTTGACATTGTGCTGAAATAAACTTTGTAAAACGAACACGGCGACAAACTTTAAAATGTGAAGCAATGTTCACAAAGACGCAGAAGCCTAGCAAAAAGAAGTTGACCCGAACACGCTGTGTTTACACTGAAACTTACAAGAAACAATACAATGCTATGTGTAACACGGGAAAAATAGTGGTGTAGCTTATCTAATCTAACTAATATTATAAACGCGAAAGTTTTGTAAGTATGGATGGATGGATGGATGTTTGTTTGTTACTCTTTCATGCAAAAACGGCTGAACTAACTAATATTATAAACGCGAAAGTTTGTAAGTATGGATGGATGGATGGATGGATGGATCGATGGATGGATGGATGTTTGTTACTCTTTCACGCAAAAATGGCTGAATAACTTAACTACTATTATAAACGCGAAAGTTTATAAGTATGGATGGATGAATGGATGGATGTTTGTTACTCGTTCACGCAAAAACGGCTGAATGGATTTGGATTTTTGGCAAACAGATAATTTATAACCTGTATTAACACATAGGATATTTTTTATCCCGATATTCTCACGGGATCGAGATTTACTCAGTTATAATTATTTGTATTTTCTTTTTTCAATTATTCTGTACATTATGAAAGAGAGGAATAGTAGTTTTAATGGTTTTTCTTAAATCTAAACAAAATTCTATGATGGTGACACGGATGATCACAACAAAATCAGGATAGGAATACTTAGGTCAATCAATCTGCCTAGCATTTTCCCAACTGTGATGCGGTCGGCTTCCAGTCTAACAGAATGCAGCTGAATACCAGTATTTTACATGGGCGCGACTGCCTATCTGACCTCCACAACCCAGTAACTAGATAATATGATACCCCTTGGAAGACTGGTTGTCAGACTTTCGGGCTTCTGACGACCCGTAACGATTGTCAAAGATCCACAAATGACAGCTGGGACCAACAGCTTAACGTGCTTTTCGGGACACGGAGGGGTCTCGGTTTGTAAAGATGGTCACCCATCCACGGACCAACCCCGGCAAGCGTAGCTTAACCTGATGGATCGACCCGTGCGGCTGACCCCTCAGTCGATCGGCCTTTAGAATGCGATAACAATTAAAAATCTATTGTGTCTCGTTAGTGACAGTTGGAGGTTTATTACTTGGCCACGAGCTAAGGAATGCTTAGGTATAGCTTTAAATAGATCCACCTTCCTTCTTATCTTGGAACTTGAGAAACTGGATTATCACCCTTATTAAATGACTACAGGAAAGGTGAGATTATAATTATCTCCAGCATGATAATATGAAAATACTCAGCACAGCATTGCTTCACTATACCTTATTGTAAATTCAAAAAAATATCTTCATTCTTTTTTCAGAGTTGCTCATTTCGCTCGTCGCCCGGGCTCTAAGCTCAAATGCTCCTTCCATGTTTGATTCTTATTTACAAGGCGGCAAAAGTAAATTACGTTCCAGCTTGCGATTGATTGTTCTCGGCAATCCCTCGAGATTGCAAGTTGCAATTTTATTGCAACCTTTGTCGGCCGTACTAAGAAGTCCGGATCGACTTTAGTTTCTCTCTTTCGTGCTTCTTTGAAATGATGATCTTGAGCTTTGCGTTTCGTGTTTGTTCTTTTGATTCTTCTTTGTATGATATTTTAAGGAAAGGAATTCCTATCTTCCTTTTCGTGTTATGCAGGCCATATACGTTCAAAAAAGGAGATCATTCACCGTCCATACATTTTTTGGCTAAATGTGACGTGCTAGCCAAACAAAAAAAAAAAACTATATTCCAAAAGAGTACGTTTTTCTCTTAATTTTTTATTACTACAAGCTTTATACTTTAATTTGATTACTATTAATAATTTTAACTAAAAAATACTGAAAACAGTATTTTGCAAAATCTTATCACAGCGCAGGGAATTGCCCTACAGATTTGGTCTGATAGTGAAAAGTGAAGAGAATAACATATTATTATGGTCTAACAGAATATTTTCTTTTGCTTGGCCTGACTTTCATAATTTAGCCCAAAATGAATGATCTCCTTTTATCAAATAGTTTGATCAAATAGAAATACGAAAATGCATATTTCTTCATGCCATTTGACAAATCATTTTGATCAAATTTTCCCACACATATTCGTGCTAATTTGATAAAACTGTTTGAACCAGCCAGTTTGATCAATTTACTTGAACGTCTATGGCCCACATTTGCTATGCAGTTTGCTTGCACACATAACAAAACATCACGCCTGTAATACCGAAGGGTTAGACAGGGGCTTGCCTTTACAAAATAATTTGTTAGAGATTGTAAAGACTGGGAACAGGAACAATAGGTAGTTATTACTACACTTTTGATATTTCTAATGATTAACTACCTACGATTAAAGAATTAATATTATGTTTTTAATGTGTAATATTTTATGGAAAACGGGAGTATTGGTAAAGAATAAAATAAGATTTATCACACACGATACCGCGAATAAATTATGTGAACCACTTTGTGCTTAATTAACGTTATTTTTTAAAAAAAGATCCGTAACCAGTTACCTAAATCCCAATAAAATAAAACCCTAAAGTACTGAGCTTAATACAATTTTAAGGATAATACGCGAGCACTCGTGGTAAGCTCGCAAGTCGGGCAAATGTTTCCCGCAAATAAATAAAGGTGCAGAATTTCATCTGGCATTTATAGACGTGGCTGTACTTTACGACTTTTTTGTTGACTGTACGCGCAAATTTGTACAGTAGATCTGTTGATATGAGAAAACAGAGAGTAATCTTTTGTTATACTTAATTAATTAATGGAGAGGACTTAAAGCTAATGTTAGTTCGATTCTTATATTTTGAGGTTTTTTTTAGAATACTTTCACGACTCAAAATATGAGTAATGTTTTCTTTTGAATTCTCAGCTAAACTTGACTTGATCACACACGGGTTTTCACATTACTATGCATTTCTTCATTGCATGTCCTATTAACGCCGTTACCACACTTCCGCCGCGAAACCATAGCGTTACTCGAATCCAAATCGAGTAGCGGAACATGACGCGAGTCAGTACAATGGAACTACTGCGGTTTCGCTGCTAAGATTTTGCGGCGGAGGTGTGCTACCGGCGTAAGTGAGAGTGATTCCTACCACCGTATCTCCTACCCAAGCTAAGCAAAGTTTCATTTCTGATTACGTATTCTTCTCTTCCCGGATTTTGACCAACCAAGAAGCGAATAATGAATTCATCGTCTCCCGGTAATGAAATCACAAAATTTTCACTTGCTACTGAAATTTAATTATGAATTCCTGAAAACCAACGTCTGAAACGTTCGCCCAAGTTCCGTTGGAATCGTTTAATAGTTTCTTTTTAACCGTTTCAAGCGTTCCAGTAATTATTTGAGCCAGTCTTACATTATTTTTTTAATTAATTTAATAGATAGTTGGTCTTTTTATTTCTTTGAATATTAATTTAGTAATATTGCCAACATTTTTGCCAAACCAACCTAAAATCATTGCACAAAGCATTATTTTAGTAGTAAATAAATAAAATAAAAATTCTATATTGTCGCAAGTTAATACATTCATCTTAACTTAGAATAATCTGACTTATGCATCGCATTAATGTATTGCACAAAGGTAAGTAGGCACTAATCAACCTACGTGTAACTATAAATATAAATATAATTATAGCTATAGGAATATAGCTTTGGATCGCGGGATTGCCCGCGTGGAGGTCCTTCAACCTTTTCCATGATCACTTTCATGTCTGTGCAAACTTTCATGGTGATCAGTCAAACAGTGTTGGGAGTTTATCAGTCTCATACCAACATCAATTTTTAGATTTAGCCAATTTAGCCAGCTTTTACTAGCTTAGCGGCCCTGTACACTATGTGACGCCGCAACCGAAACGCGTGTGACGTCGATCAACGTCATGACTACACGTTGACGTGACGTTGGGGACTGGCGCAATTTATCTATTGCTTAAATGCTTCCCGCGTTGCAATATTGCCCGTAGCTTTGATGTGCGTTAGTCATTACTGTTGACTGCAAACGTAGTAAATAAGTTGTTCTGTATTATATAATTCGTACGGAATTGTACTGATCTAAGATTTAAATTATTTTGGGAGCTTATACACAATATTGACACGACACACTAGTTTGTTATGTTATGTATAAGCATAAGCATAATCAGCCTATAATATTCGCACTGCTGGGACATAGGCCTCCTCTCGGTGTGAGGAAGTTGGCTTTATTCAACCACGCGGGCCCGGCGCGGGTTGGTAGATGTCATATGTCTTCGAAGTTTTGGTTCTAGGGTTTCCTCACGATGTTTTCCTTCACCGTTTTGAGAGCAATGGTGATGAAATAATGTACACAAACTAAAGCGCCTGTCGATGTTGGAAAAAACCTACAACTCGTAAGGCGCGGCTGTTACCACTGGGCCACAACTGACCCTTCCACCACTGCTAGTTTTATATTTACTCTTTACAACTTGTTTTAGGTGTAAACGAAAACCCTAGGAATATACAGCGTATAACAAAAACCATAGTTACCACAATAAAATAACCAATCAATCTGCCTAGCCTTTTCCCAACTATATTGGGGTCGGCTTCCAGTCTAACCGGATGCAGCTAGTATTTTACATGGACCAACTGCCTATCTGACCTCCACAACCCAGTAACTGGGTAATACGATACCCCTTGGTAAGACTGGTTGTCAGACTTTCGGGCTTTTGACGACCCGTAACGACTGTCAAAGATCCACGAATGATGGCCGGGACCAACGGCTTAACGTGCTTTCCGAGGCACGGAGGAGTCTTGATATGTAAAGATGGTCACCCATCCACAGACCAACCCCGGCAAGCGTAGCTTAACCTAACGGATCGACCCGTTCGCCTGTTTTTTTTTGTGATTTTAATTTTAATTTGTGAATGTACCTATGTGATGACTAATTAATTGTTCTTATCCTATCTATTATTATCATGACAGCTACTTATTTTAATTACAAATGTTGGACACCTGTTAGACATGTTAGGACTGGTATTTTTGTTTAGTGTTTAGTTTATTGTTGTGACACTGTACCACTTTAAACTATGTATATTGCTGTGCCCTAGCAGGGTTCATGTATGAAACCTATATACTTGTAACAACCTGTAAACTACATGAATGCAATAAATGATGATTATGATTATGATTATAAGCACGCCGTAAGCGGAAAGAGGCGCGCGTCTCAGGTTATCTATTCTCAACTTTATTTTTAGGCACGCAACGTTGATATTTGTTTAACAGTGACAACCGCGCCGCGCTGCGCCTTACCAGGTGTGCACCGGCCCTTAGAAGTCAGGTTTTTTCATATAATTTGAAGCATAAAAGTTCGACCTACTTACAATATTTCAATGAAATGAATCCATTATTTTAATACGAAACTTTATTAAAACATAATTATAAACAAGTAGCACAGGGGTTTTATTAAAAAAATATTAACATTTTAAAGCGATATTGCATATCTTGTCGTAAATTACTACAAAGCAGCCAGGGGTAGTGAGCATTTTTTTATGAAATATCATCGGAAACGAGAGGGGACGATGCAAGTAAGCTATAGAACAAGCCTTATTGTAAAGTAAGGGAAGTTTATTGATAAGCTAATTGACTACCAACTTAAAACTCCGCAGACGTAATGGATATCGATATCTAAACAAGATAAAGTAAAATATAAATTAATTTTATGATTTTTTTTTTGGGTTTTCGGCGTGCTTTGTTGTTGAAATATCAGTTTGAAAAAAAACTTTGAAAAGAACCAGATTTCTCAACTCATACTTCACACACTACCAGAGGCCGTTGACCCTGAAAAAAACATCAAAACTTTTTTAAACTGTTTTTTGATATACCGATATCTAAACACGAAAAAAAAAGTTAAACCCATAACGTCCGCAGAGTTTCGCTAGCTAATTTAATTTGACCCTGTAAATCACAACTGTCCTTCTTTGGCTGTTGCATTAATGGCTATAACACGGCAAATTGACGTAGGGACAATTTGCTTAACGATTAATTTCCCTGACTGTACACCGGAGAAGCTTGGCTATACAGCTCGTTTTATTTGGATGTACTCCAAAAAAGTTACCAAAATAACCGAACTTACATTCCCATCTGCGGAGTTCGCTTCCTAAGTGAAAAGTTAGAAGCGAAATTACATTTCGTCGCGCCAGTAAAAAAAGGTATATTTCGGTATTTCGGCGGCACGTCCGCGTTAAGAATATAAGAGGCTTAGAATAACGCAATCCGCGTGTTTTTTCAGAGTGTCGCGTGAATTTCTTGGCGTGGGGTGCGTTAGCGTTACCAACTTTTTTCATTCGCGGCAGAATCGTCTGAGCCTGTGATACTCAACCTGTCGCTGTAAACATTTATTGTGTAAATGGGCTGAGCTTTTCTACCGACACCGGCCGGCCGGCTTTTTTTTTTACGTCCGAGACTCCTCCGTTCCTCGGAAAGCACGTTAAACCGTTGGTCTTGGCTGTCATTTGTGGATCTTTGACAGTCGTTACGGGTCGTCGGAAGCCCGAAAGTCTGACAACCAGTTTTACCAAGGAGTATCGTATTACCCAGTTGTGGAGGCCAGATCGGCAGTCACTCCATGTAAAATACTGGTATTCTTCTGCATCCGGTTAGACTGGAACTGGTGCCTAGCCTTTTCCCAACTACGAGGTTGGGGTCGGCCCCCAACATAGTTGGGAAAAGGCTAGGCAGATGATGATATTTATAGATTATTAAAAAATATTGAACACATATTTTTTATTCTTTTACGTAGGTAATCAAAAAGTTACGGCAATACATTGAGTTAAAATATGGCATGACGTCATTGGCTGGTAGATTTTATACTGACTTGTGACGTAGTGAGCCCCCACTCCCCAAAAATCATTTTTTATTAATATTTGATAAAGCAAAAATACGTGTCTAATATTATTTTTTTCACCCTGTCAACATTCCTGTTAAACGTCTTCCTGAGTCATGCCTCAAGATCCTAATAATTTGGATTTGTATCTAATCTACTCTAACAGATGAGACCTTCCAAATGAATCCTCTTTCATTCAAGAAAAAGTTTGAACACCACAGATCTAAACTTAAAATCCTGGTTTGATTTCGTTCGGCCGCCCATAACTGCTACTTATACACAGGTGGTTCCCCTTTTTCACAACTTTATGCAAAATAGTATTCGACTTTAATATTTCGTGGAAAGTATTACGTTTTATAAATTACTTCGCGACGTGGCCCAAAACAAAGTTTTCGGTTCGACTTGGAATTTTTATTCAAATGAATTAAAACTTTCCCTGTAGGCATAGGTACGATCGAAAAGATGGTATTATAAGTGTATGGTAATATTGTGTGTTAGAATCTCGTGAGTCCGGAAAACTCCCTTGGCTTTGCCTTAGTCGGTTAAAAATAAACTAGGTATTTTGAAACTAATAAACATCAACTTTTAGTTAATAATTAATTATGGTGTAAATTATAATGGACACAAAGTCCTGCGATGTCATATAGAACATCGAACAATGGAACATCCAGGTTATTATTTGTGTTAGTACATGATGGTAAACTTACTTATGTGCGCCAGCTTGCCGACTTTAAAAAACCTGAAAAATAAAGAAAGTTTTTGATAAATAAGTAGTTTTTATCCGATCACTGAACAAAAAATAATATTTGCTCCTCGGTGAAGCTTTTCTGGTCTTTTGAGCCTGGTTTGTCAAAACTACAAGTAAACAATAACATTTACTATAAAGCATCCAATCAAAATACACAAACACCCGAACAACATTTAATTTCCACACTTGTACGCTTAATTACAGCCAAAATTTTAATTTGACAATCTGTCACCTGTCAACGTCAAATTCACGTCGCTCGGAGCATTCGCAATTATTATCGCTGCGCCGCCATATTGTAGCGCGACGGTGAAAAGCGATGACAGATGCTCAGTGGAGATCAAATAATGAATAAAACGCAAGACTAAGGCGGTTTTCACCCCCGTGCTAACGAGAAAAGTTGAGTTTGGCTGATACGCTCCGAACCGCACATTTCACTCTTTTTAGGGAGAGTTTTTGGTGGAGCAGGAAGCGATTTTAGTGTAAGAAAGGAACGTCACTTTGTCTAGGGCCTCTGTTATTACAGAGGCCCTAGACAAAGTGACGTTCTATCAGCTATTACGATATTGGAAAAGGCAAAAATGTATAGGACTGACACATGCTATCGAAAAGCTTATGTCAATCCTGTTGAAAGTCGTTGTAGAAATACGAAACGCTTTCGAAGCGATTCAATCGCTTCCAAAGCATTTGAGGGCGCCCAAGGGACTAAGCTTCACATGCCGTCGAGAAATATCTTTCTGGCATACCGCGTTCCTTCGTTTTCCTTTACCGTTTAAGCAAGTGATAATTATACCATACGCACATGAATCCGAAAAGTCAAAGGTGCTTGGGTTCAAACTCGAGACCCAAGGCTTGGCAGTCCCACGGTCACAACACTAGGCTATCACTGCTTTATCATCGTATTAAAAAAATAATATCACCCGCTCCGCTCATCACCCAAAACCGCAGACTCATACAGAATTGCCGCTCGCGACTGTCAGCGATTCTAGTTCATCTGCCTCGTTAGAGCACAATTGCCGACGTGAAATTAAAACCACCGCCCATCTGAACGTACGTACACGTCATTGTGAAATGTTGGAAAAGCGATCAGTTATTGTTCACAATTAAGGACCGTTTTTGTTCATTGTAGACGGGATTGTGATTTGCGGTCCATTGACGGGTGTAGGATATCCCATTGTGGGGTGTAGTTGGATTCTGGGATGGTTTATTAAGCTAGATATTTAGTTACGTTAAGCTCGCGGCTAAGTAATAACAGCCGCACGGGTCGACCCATCAAGGGTAGTATTAATGCCATCATTATTCCACGCGAAAACGGGATGGTGCCAGCGGCGTTGTTTAGCTCCGTCTCTCTCTCACACTGGAAAAATGGTGGCATTAATACATTATAATACGGCACCAGGTTACACTTGCCGGGGTTGGTCCGTGGATGGGTGACCATCTTTTCATACCGAGACTCCTCCGTGCCTCAGAAAGAAGTTAAGCCCCATGTAATAGGGGTTGAGCCTATTGCCATCAACCGGGCACAAATCCAGACTCCGGGCTGCTACTGTGAAAGTCGTGATGGAAATATCCAATAACACTCGAAGCATGAATCGCACCCAGCACCTACACCACGACGTATTAATGCCACCATTTTTCCAGTGTGAGTGAGAGACGGAGCTATACAAGGCCGCTAGCACCATCCTTTTTTCGCAGTGGAATAATGATGGCATTAATACTTCATAGTCAGCCCCCAGGACCTCATGCTCAGCAGTAGCATTTGCAACCATTCTAATGGTTGCAAATGTTACTGCAAGTAATGCAGTAACATTTAGCATATTAGTTAGCATTATGCTATTGCATTACTATAACGAGTCAGTCTCTTGCTTTTCTTCATTCAAAATCTACTAAGTCTAGGTTAGTGTATCTGTCAACCTCTGCAATAATGTCATCGTAATCAGCATGTGTTATGTGTCTGCGACACTTAGCGGCTTGTCACGTGTTGTCAACACGTCGTCCTGTTTCGACAACATAATGTTGATTGGCGCCTAGATGACGTTTGAAAGTCATTGACCGCTGTTGACAATGTGACAATGGCTTTACCTCATAAAATTGCCTTTTAAGTCCTAAAATATTTCATTTAGTTTACTTAAACTTCATTTCAAATAAGATTAGACATTTAAATAAACCTTTTTTTACAGTCCGTTCAACCGATTTTGACTTCTACTGCGTTGGTGGCATGACAAATGGCAGCTGCAGTAGACAGTTGGTAATGCAAAATCGATTGAACGGGCTGTAAAAAGGTTTGTTTAAATGTGTAATCTTATTTCAAATGGAGTATAGGTAGGTACTATAAAAAATAAACATGCATAGGGCAAGTGAAACTGGACCCAAAAGTGCCTGGACCTTTTCAGTCTGTGTCTGTACTAAATTTTATTTATTTGTTTCAACTTTTCACACTCGAAAAAGGTACAAAGGTGCACTGAGGCGGCTGGACTAATTTTCTGTTTGTGGAAAGAGATACATTATAATATAGATTTGTTTTATTTTGTTCTACCTCAAACAAAATGCTTTATGAAATGAATAACTAAACTCTTCACCAATTGGAAGCAATGACCAAAACAACTTCCAAAAACATAAATACTACCCCTACCTAAACATATCCACTACAGCTAAGCATCATTTTGTCTATCCATCCCCTCAGACACCCTTACAAGACTCCCTGTCTGTCTGTACGGCAACAATCGTAGTAATTATTGTTGGAGTACCGGCAGAATGATAAGTGCGTTGTTGATTCATCGCGAGTTGTCGCAAGTAGTGGGGGTGTGCGATACGAAAATAAAAATGTACAAATCATTTGGTTTCACTTCTTGAATCGATTTGACATTTATGAAGATTATAATAAAAATATTACCTATCCTAAAACCAAAATTAATTTTGCTATGACATAATAATATCTTGTAAATAATATACAATATCACACTAAAATGAATAACTATCAATAAAGATAAATAATATGCAGGCTATTATCCTTCCTCATCATCATCTGCCTAGCCTTTTCCAACTATGCTGCAGCTGAATAGCAGTATTTTACATGGAGCGACTGCCTATCCGATCAGGCTATTATCCTTCCTATAGAAAATAATAAGTTTTTAAAACATGTTACTTACGAGTACTATGTGCGCATGTTAGAGCATGGTTTTAAATACAAAATAGTGAGTAATATTAATTATTATTTTTAAATAAATGTTTTTTTTTTGTAGTATTTTTAAAATAGTAGAGGAATGGTATGAAGAAATACCGATCCCATCAAACTTATTTTATCTAAACCAATAATAGTTTCATGAAAAGACTTTTAGGCGTTGTAAATTTAAGGAAGTAAACGATCTTATTCGTTTGTTAATAATTAATATTAGCCTTTGGTATAGGGCTTCAGCAATTATAATCTGTGTTGAATTTCTTCTTGTAATCCTCATTAAATAACCTAATTGCTATCAGTAAATGGATGGATAGAATGAAGAATACATACTTCAGGGAGGAACTGAATTAAGAGCCTGTACTACCTCAGCTTAAATTCACTTTATATCTCGCTCGCACCATACTACACGCGGATTCAGTGAGAGCGGGACGGAGTGGGGTGCTGGAGGCTTCAAGCCCCGAAAAGTATTTTTTTAATACCAGCGGTTTATAGTTCGGTTTAGAGGTAACATTGGATTTTCTTTCTATAGAGAAAATTTTATGGAATTGTGTTTTCGTCAAACATAGTACCTAGCATCAATCCTGAACTTTAACATAATTATGTTAAAGTTGAGGATTGATGCTAGGTAACCTAGCAACTCCTCAACTTACTACTACTACTACAACTACTACTATGTTGGTTGTTGGTAGGTACTGTAGAGGTTTTATGCGATATGCAACCTCACGTTAGGCTGGCTGGTAGAACAGCAGCCTTGACTTGCGAACGCTCCAGCACTCATTGTTTAAATATTGACAGATAGGTTTTTAGGTCGAGTCGGAGAGATCCGCCCGAACCCTGAATATGTATAAACGTGTCTACTAGATAAACCCTTGGAAAACCTACTCCTCTTTGGAATTCCCTCCTCACACACCCCCACATATCTAGGTAACGTCCCTAAGACGTTACAGTACTATGTTTGACGAAAACACGATTACTTAAAATTTTCTCTATAGAAAGAAAATCTCAAGTTAACTCTAAACCGAACTATAAACCGCTGGTATTAAAAAAATACTTCAAGTTAGATCATGAAACTTTGCATTACTTGAACTAACTTTATAGCAGGTCATTGTTATTTTTGAAAATAAATATTTATTTCAAAATTAATTCTGCAGTATTTTCGACATCACGGAGGATCAAGCTAAGCAATTTGAGGGTGTATAAGCCCTTAATTATTTTAACTTATTTTTCAAGTGAGATTTTGTAATAATACTTGAGTGGGAAGCTTTTTCGAGTGAATGCTGCTACGCCAAAGCAGTAAGCCGATTAAAATCCCCAATGAGACTTATACGGGGTGACACACGGCGTTCTTTAATGAACAGCTCTTTTGTTTTATTTGTGTATAGAGCTTGCTTTCAGCTCCGATGTGAAAGAAATCCGGGGTTCGTAGAAAATGGTGTGAAAACTGGATTAGAAATAACATAAGATAACATCACGCCGTGTTTCCCCGAAGGGTAAGGCAGAGGTGTACATACAGTATGTTAACTAACAAAGGGCGTTCCCGTTAACCTGCAATAGTATAGCGTCTATACATGCTAAAAAAAATATTACCATTAAAAAAAAAAAAGTTTTTTTTTGTTTTTGTATAGTAAATTATTCACAAAAAATATTACGTTTTATTATTGTTACGGAAAATAAACTTTCTATACACGCCCACTTGTCACACTTGTTTTTCTACGTTGAAATACAAGTGTGCGTGTACAGAGTGTTTCTTTTACGTTAAAATGTAATCGTTTTGCGAACATTTCACGAAACAAAAAAAAAAAAAAAATTTTTTTTTTTTGAGTAGTAATATTTTTTTTAGCATGTACACGCGCTATACTATTGCAGGTTAACGGGAACGCCCTTTGTTAGTTAACATACTTTATAGTACACCTACATTTCGCCAGTTATGTTTAAGCCCCATGTAATAGGGGAAAAACCCAATAACAGGTTGCCCGACCTTAGAATCGAACGCAGGACCTCATGCTCAGCAGTGACGCTTGCGACAACTAGACCAACGAGTCAGTTTGAAAATAAAATTTGAAATAGCGCAGCCATATTTAAGCCAATGTTATAATGCTTATATGGTGCTATATTATATTGATACTCTAGGTTTAAAGCGAGAAATCTTAATATTGTCTCAATCCCCCGAAGTATTGGTCAGAGGTGTATATAAAGTACACCCACATTTCGCCAGTCATAACAATAGGTAATTGAAAGCAACAAACCAAGATTTAAACTTTTCATTTAGCATTTTACACCCAAAACTGCCACTAAAACATTTAGTAACACAATGAATTTAATTCAGAGACTGCTAAAGCGTTGTTTTATGAGTAATATTTGGAAAGTTAAAACAGTAATTGCACAAAATATAATAGACTAAGGACTATTTAAGTGCATTGTTCTTAAAACACAAAGTTCAAAAGAACCATTTTGAATTTCAATGCAGTAATATTGTCTTCACCTGAAAATTTCAACATTTTTAGCAAGCTTAGTGGACAGTTTGAATTTACGATAGTGTTTTTAATTGTGAGATGAGTGTTACCAACATAACAATGGTACCTACTTTTAGCAAGCACATAGCGCTTGTCACAGTTTATTTAAAAGACAGTGGAAAGATTTTATATTTCAATTATGTGTAAGTTCCTAAGACAATTAAAATAATGTTGTGTTTTAAAAGCATTCTGTATTATTTTCTATGTATTTTCATCAAAAATTTAGTTGATAAAATTTTTGATGAAAATACATAGAAAATAATTTAAGCGTGCAGTCAGTAAAATTATGTCTACAATAATAATTCTTTCAATGTAGGTTATGTGTATTATCATTAATATCAGTGTAAACTTATTTTTATGCCAGCTTCTGCCCGGTGCTTCGCCCGCGTATATGTAGGAAATTATCTAAAAGTAAGTACTAAAGTAAAAGTACTACCGGGATAGAAAGTATCCCAATCGTTAATCCAGCTTACAAACTATTTGGGTGCAAATCCATTCAGTAATATTTGCGGGGTTCGAGTAACAGTCATCCACAAAATTTCATATTTATAATTAATACCAGTAGGATGAAGTATATAACAGAATATAAAAAAAAAGTTTTAAGTAACGTTGGACGAACAAAATGTCCGTATGTCACACAAAGGTTGAGATGGAACCGTTCTGCTTCCATAGTTGTATAAAACCCTATTTTATAACGCAGCATAAATTGTGAATACTTAGGGGAACTTTGTTCCCTGTATTAAACTTATATCAGATATGATTAAGTATTCCTTTGATAAATTATTTTATAGGATTAGGTAAGTAATGATTCGCCCAAAGAGCGTTATCAAACTGACGAATTGCCAGCGTGTTTCAACAACATGATCTCCGCGGGTGTGAAGCGAAGTAGCCGCGACTACGCGACGTATTCTCAGCGGTTTCACAACATTGTACTCTCGCGTGTGCACTCGACGTGAATGTACAAGAGAGAGCGAGACAAACTCTCTCTCTTGTACACTTACGTCGATCGCTCACGTTGCGCACACTTGGCGTACTCGCTACGCACACCCTACTTCAGATTTTATCTCGCTTGCACCGTACTACTCGCGGCTTGAGTGAGAGCGTGATGGAATGGGGTGCTGGTGGCTCTAAAGCCTCGAATAGTTTAGGCAATTGCTTTTTACGTTGAAAATAACGGTAATTAAAATAAAAACAAGACCAAGAAAGTTAAAGTTTCATGATCTAATTTGAAGTATAGTAGTATAAATATATAGAAGTATATATTTATTTCATTATTAATGCTGCAGTATTTTCGGCATAACGGAGGATCATTCTAAGCAATTTGAGGTAGGGTAGGGCCTTAAGCAATCGCATCTCTGGAAACACACTCGCAATTCGCCACTATGATATTGTCTAAAGGCAAAAGCTTTAACTACCTATCGCAGGATAAAATCTAGAACTTGTCGTCTTTTAGGGGGTAGGTTTAATAAAAAGAAGTTGTAAATTTAGAAGTAAGTCGAATTTCAAAAGACAGCGCACTAAACGCCCATAGGCACAGAATAAATAAGTAGCAGTATTATATCTCGGCAGTGACCTTGAAATAATTACCTACGGCCGCTTGGTAGATAAACCTTCCGCGTCCATGCGTAACCGGCGCCTACTCGATGCTGTTGCGTACTGATATACCTACAACAAGATTTCGAAGCGCGTCGTTTCGGCCATTTTATATGAAGATAGAATACTGTACTGATTTATACTGTGCCATAGGCGTTATAACAATAAAACTTCTATTGTGTCTCGTTCAGTTTCCTTAAATGCGTTTACTTGACACCTCTTCCTCAGAATTTAATCACTTGTAATATGAAAATCAAACTTATAAATTGATGAATGTGCCTATCATATTATTATTGTAATGAAGGTCATGTTATGGAGAAGAATATTAGGTACCAGATATTTGACTTATTACAGGTTACTTTTTGGGTCACCATTTTTGATCTGTCATAAGTCATAACCAAACATGCAGCTATCCAACCTAGCGGGAATAACAAGCTTTAAATAACGTAAAATTCTGCTTACCTCTTTTATCGAAAATTTGTCTAGACGGCAAAGTCTTCTGCTTGATAGAATGGTGAGTCACGGTAAATTCTAATAGAAATCAACGCGACGTATCAAACACTAAAATTTCGTACAAAAATTCAAAGATAAAATCGAAATAAAAAAGACTACATAAAATATATAAAAAAAACACACAACACAAAATATGTAATAACTAAAATTTTAGTCACATTGCTCGGCCATTTGTCTCACAACTGAGAAAAAAATAATGACGGAAAAGTTACGGTTTTTTTATGATTCCATATTTTTTCATCTTTAGTTGCCAGTTTGGTTTCACAAAGGATTTAATCGTTTGCAATTTGATGAAACTTTTTAATAAAAACTGTTTGTACAAATTAGTATTTTGCTACAAAATTATGTTATGTAGGGTAATAGTCAATTTATAAAAATTTTCAACCGCAAGTACCCTCGAAATTTCCATTTTATAAAAAAATATGTAGGTGAGGTAAATTCCACAAAAAACAGCTATTTTCATTCGAGTTTCCAACACTGTAGACTAATCCTCTGAACAGATTTTCAGCAGTATCGTCTATTTTGGGACTAAATAAAACAGAGCCGGATTTTTTCAGCGCACGAAAATGCAAATCGAACGTACCCATCTTTATAAAAATGCAAAAACGAACCATGAAGTTTATAATCGTATTTTATCAAAGTCAAATCGTGTTTCGACATTGTGAAAGCTTTGGGGTTTGGGGTAGTGAAAGATGAGCTATGCTATGCGAGTTCCTACAGTCTCTAAGGGACTCCGCATACGGCCCACCGGCATATTTCCTGTAGTAAACGCCGCGGCGTTTGTGTCTGTCGCGTGTGGACCGTGTGCGGCGAGTCCATGTAAAATGTATGAAAACTACATGAAATATGCGACCGGTGACGGCGTTTTGTGGTTGTGGCCGGTGGCCCGTGTGCAGATATCTCATGCTCTGCTAGGACACAGGCCTCGTCTCTGTGAGGGGGAGTGGGCCGTAATCTACCATGCGGGCCTAGTGCAGGTCGGTAGATGTCACATGTCTCCGACTTTTCGGGTTCTAGGACATGCCGGTTTCTTCACGATGTTTTCCTTCACCGTTTTGAGAGCAGTGCAGTGATGAAATGAGTGAGAGACGAGAGCTACGCCGCAAAAATAGAAGCTCTCTCATATAAATATTTAAAAGAAATAGACTTTAAGTTGGTCAACACAGTGGCTTATTGTTCAAGGACAGATTGCCATGGATCAGAAAAGAAAAAAAAAATGTTCAGTCTTCACCAAACGATGAAGAAGCACGTTTTTCCTTGCACATTAATCGCTTCGCTAGCACTGGAATCATAGCTTTCCACCTGACCTGATTGCATCGCAAATTGTTCATGAATAAATAATATCGAGACAGTATACTTAAGGGGAATCACTCTTACAAAACTGATTGTGTATGTAACGTAATTTCTTCGAAACGTTTAACGTACTTTATTTTATAAATAGGAGCAAATGTACGCTTTTAGCGAATCCCTTTGATATTTTGTAGTCCATTAGGCTGGATTTAACACATAAGATAGGATATATAACGTACTAACAGGATAAAAAGTACCATGCATGTAGTTAGCATGCATACAAAACGGTATTCGGTTCACGACACGTTGTGCACAATTGCTGAGCAGTAACCTAACAAAAAGTACTAGGCTTGCATGAATTCACAATAGTATCCAATCATTAGTAATATCCTACTGTTAATTTGGCACACAGATAGTTTATAACCTGGATTAACACATAGAATACTTTATATATATTGAGCGGGAGCGGAGAGCGTTGTCGGTTAGAGCGAACATGCTGGCTCGCAGGTTTGCACGATGCTCACTACCGGTAAAGATAACGCTCTTTCGAGCCTACTGTACGTCTTTTTACACGAGCAGCCTGTGGGCTAGATATACGCAAAGATCGTACAACGCTCTCCGCGTTCAGTTCAATAACGCGTTTAGGATGCTGGTGGGGCTGCCCCGTTTCTGTAGTGCGTCGGGGATGTTCGCGGATGCGCATGTAGATTGTTTCTACGTAACCATGCGCAAAAGGTCCATGGTGTGCAGGGTGTGGAGCAGCTCCAACAGTATCCTAAGCATGATTTCGAGTCGCCTAGACTGTGTTTTCGTGGGTCACTGTTGTGCCATCTCACATGGGTTGCCACAACGGTGATCCTATTTGTTTGTTTTTGTTTTGTTTTGTTTTGTAAATTGTCAGTTCTTACTAACATAGTTGTAAGTCTTACTAACCATTTTTGAGTCATGATACTCCAATAAAGAAACATTCTATATACCTACAGGTTTAGTTTGCCTTTACGGAAATTGTAGATTTATGAAGTATTCGCCGTGTTTTCATTCTTCCTAGATATCGAGTAACAAACCTTGTCATAACAGTAGGAAAGTCAGTCTATAATATTGAATAGAAAAGTCTAATATTAGACAGGCAGAGCATACTGACACCCTAGTGAATTATTGAAGAGGTTGTAATGCAGCCGACATGCTAGGCTGAAGTTACTCATGCATGGCTGTGATAGTTCGAAGCTGCTTCAAATTTTAATGTCTTGATTGGTCCATTGATACAATATTTCTATGGTTTAGACACAATCATTTGAACAAAATCAATCTGCCTAGCCTTTTCCCAACTATGTTGGGTTCGGCTTCCAGTCTAACCGGAGCACCTGAATACCTACCTTTATTTTATTTTCATTCATTTCTTCAAGAGTGACGATGACGCGAGTTCAATGATTTTTGTTCACGCAAAAAGTGCTCAACGCACCTAAAGAAGTTTTCACTTCAATCAAAAACGTAAGCCCAAAACACACACAGAGCGGGTGCGGGGCGGGAGCGGGTCGGGCGCGGGAGTACGGCGGATATAATAATTTGTAATTCAAGGAATTATAATAATATGGATGTCAACACACAGAACGCGGGCGCGGGTCGGGCGCGGAGCGGGCACCGCGCGGGAGCCGCGCCCGCCGCCCTCCGACACAACAGCGCGGGGCGGGAGCGGGTCGGGCGCGGGAGTACGGCGGGTGTCATAAATTGTAATTCAAGGAATTACATGGATGTCAACACACAGAACGCGGGCGCGGGTCGGGCGCGGAGCGGGAGCCGCGCCCGCTGACACAACAGCGCGGGACGGGAGCGGGTCGGGAGCGGTTGTGCTATTCTGTAAAAATATCTCCGTGAAAACTAAGTGTAGTAAAATATCAAAGTGAGCTTGGAGTGAACTGTAGCATCAGTAGGTATCGATGACAATGACTCACTCCACTATCACTTCACCTAAGTTTTCAAGGTAAGATGGTTACAGAATAGCAATGTGGGTGTAGCGGCGTTACATTCGTTGCAATACCCGCTCTGTGTGTGTTTTGGGCTGAACGGGAGCAGTTTGAAAACTGGTAACCTCAGCAATCATTAGTTGGGATCATCACAAATCATCATCATCATCATCTCAGCCGAAAGATGTTCACTACTGGACATAGAACTCCCCCAAACACCGCCACTTCGACCGGTTCTGTGCTTCTCAGGTACATCCAGCAGATTCCTGCGGCCTTCACAAGGTCATCGGTCCACGTCTTCCGGTACGCGGTCGCCACTCTCTGGATTACCGGAACCTTTTGGCCCATCGTTATCAAAAATCGTAGTCGGATCGTAGTAATGTCGTACCTTAAGTGTTTTTCAAAAAAGGTCTTAGACCGAGATCTTTAAACGATACTTTGGCAATTTTCAACTGCGCGAAAACTACTGCGATTGGCTGTTGATAAATCGTTCGCCAATCACAGCAGTTAGGTTAGGTTAGGTGCGCGCTTGCGCGTGGTTTTGTTCCACAAATGACGGGACTTTTAATATGACCTGTGTTTCCTGTCAGCTGCACGTCACAAGATGGATGCTAGTGTTGGCGCCAAACACGTAGCCGAATTCTGGACCAAGTCCATTTAGATTGCCATCGACACGCTAAGGACAAGACGTGGGCCTGACAATTCATCACATTCATTTTGCAATAATTTTCGTTCATGAAAATGGCCAGCACGTGCTTTGCTAGATTGACGGTTGTGTGACAGTGACAGGAATATAATGCTTAGCCAAAATACGTGCTAAATAACGTTTATAGATCGCCGTCTTAGTATTAATGGTTACAACTTTCTCTTTAAAACTAAATAAGATTAGATCTTGATCCCTATCTTATTGAATTTCAAGAATTATTCAGTCGAGAGCATCAAAATTGAAAGCGTAAATTAATCTCTTATCTATTTCATTACTTAAAATGAATAAAGTAAGCATTAAGACTTGTTGAATATCAGATAGCACTTGAGAAATATTTTCTAGGTTGATTAATTACAATAAATTTTAAATAAAATATTGAAGATGCGATCAATAAGTCTGATAAGTCTAGTTTTGATCAACAATCTTACACAGAACGAGCTATCCTATCAAAACTAGAATAGAAACATCAAAATGAATGCAAGCAACATTCAACATTACGCAATTTATCTCATCACCATTGCTGTCAAAACTACAAAGGAAAACTTTGTGAGGCGTCCTGGAACCAAAAATTCGAAGACAGGTGAAATCCATTTATCGGGCCCGCGTACTCTGTGACTGTGCCCGCGTGGTGGATTAAAAGCCTAACGTTCTGCAAACAATGACATTTTCCAATAGATACCTTCTGATTCGGAGCTGTCCCAACAGTGGGAACATTATACACCGCCCATTGTATATTTTATAGTGTTTGTAAGTATATAATAATATAAATAAAATATCCTTACTATCACTACTAATCTTTAACTACTAATATTATAATTGCGAAAGTAACTTTGTATGTTTGTCTGTTGCGCTTTCACGCCAAAATTCCTGAACCGATTTAAAAGAAATTTGGTACACAGATAGTCTAAAGTCGGAGAAAAGACATAGGCTACTTTTTATCGACATACCACGCGGGCGAAGCCGCGGACTAGTAAATAAATAAATTACAGAGTGATTATGCTTTATTAATGATACTATTTTAAATCATAAAACCGAATCGAAACCAAATCTTGATCGTTAACGATATGGTTCCGATTTGATAATGAGTAGGGTACCATAAAAGTCCTATTCCAGTAATAGCCGGGTCAATACGCGCTTTGTATCGCCGTATCCAAGTAACTGTCGACCTCATCAACTATTGACCGCTACGTATCGACCGACACACTTGTCTACGATACCTATGGTAATTTGTGTTATTGGTTTCTCTATTCATTTATGAGAACGAAGTATAAAGGCTTCTGAAGTTCTGAAGTACACCTTAAGAATCAAAGCAATAGTGACAAACTCATTGAAAGAATACGCAGAGCTTATCACTGAAAATATTGTATCTTCATACATTGATTATTCTTCAGATATTATATCGTCACTGCCTTAGCATCAGTAGGTATCGATGACAATGTACCTATTATGTTTACCTATAATGTTTCGTAATGTTTTGGAGTGGAAGTTTGTATAAAACTAAGTAGATCGTGACCTATTAAAGACTATTAAATGCTTCACGCAAGTTTAATAAAAAGGTATGTGTATTTTTTGTCCATAAAATAATCTATAAACGATTCATTTTGAAGGGTCTTACCACAAAAACTTAATGACTTGTTTAATGTCAGTTTTATGTCAAACTCCATACAGAAATGTCATGTTTAAAAGATGTTTAGGCTAAACAACTGATAAATATAATATATAGTGTATGTGAGTTTCTATGTTTGTAAACGCACCCACGATACAGGAAGAAATTCTTAGTGTGGGGCAACGTTTTTTTTAAAAAAAAAAAAAAAAAAAAAAACACGGTTTTGAGGTATTCTGGTTTGGGGTTTTCGGCAATCATTCATTTTTGTGTTATTATGTGAACCTAACTTAGATCAGCATTGCTATTCTATAACCATCTCACCGTGAAAATTTAGGTGAAGTGAGTTTGGAGTGATCGATCACTGCCTTAGCATCAGTAAGTATCGATGACAATGACAGCTCACTCCACGCTCACTTCACCTAAGTTTTCACGGTGAGATGGTTACAGAATAGCAATGCTGGTCCTTCGCCTTGATACAGAGTGATTTTGACTTTATGTACTCCAGATCTAAGACCTAGTCAACCTCTAGATTACATAAGATCCACCAGAAATAATCTTCCAGTTCCAGTACTAGAGTGCATTTTTTATTTATTAAATAGAGTGTACTTATTTTTGTGATTTATTCGTGTCGGTGACCGTGGCGCGTGCTTGGCATCCAATCATAACGTTGCGACGGTAATTCATGTATTATGTGACAGGTGGCGCTGTGGGCCATTGATTGTATTTAACACTAGCTGCGCCCCGCGGTTTCACCCGCGTAAGTCTCGATCCCGTGGGAATATCGGGATAAAAAGTATCTTATATATTAATCGAGGTTATAAAGTATCTGTTGCCAAATTTCATCCACATCCATTCTGCTGTTTTTGCGTGATTGAGTAACAAACATCCAAACACACAAAACTTTCACATTTATAATATTAGTAGGAATAGTAGAATTACGTTAAACTTACGTCAATGTGCTAAGTGTTATAAGAAATGATTTATGGATTCGTGACAAAGTTGACTATGATATTTCGTGGAATCTACACCTGGCGGCGACTTCACTGGCAAATCCACTTTAAAAAAATCCTCTCCTTGTGCACCTTACCACCTTGTATGGATCATACAGAGAATTTGTGCTATTCTATAAAAATCTCACCGTAAAAACTTAGGTGAAGTGAGCTTGAAGTGAAGTATCACTGCCTTAGCATCAGCATTGCTATTCTGTAACCATATCACCGTACAAACTTAGGTGACGTGAGCGTGGAGTGAGCTGAGGCCTTAGTGCGAGTTTCTTTTAACTATCTTCACTTTACGCATCGACCGCGTTCGGCGCTCCGATTGGCCCTTCACTGGCCTTCACTGGTGAAGGGCCAATCGGAGCGCCGAACGCGAACGCGAACAAAAATAAGTACACTCTATTTAATAAATAAAAAATGCACTCTAGTACTGGAACTGGAAGATTATTTCTGGTGGATCTTATGTAATCTAGAGGTTGACTAGGTCTTAGATCTGGAGTACATAAAGTCAAAATCACTCTGTATCAAGGCGAAGGACCAGCATTGCTATTCTGTAACCATCTCACCGTGAAAACTTAGGTGAAGTGAGCGTGGAGTGAGCTGTCATTGTCATCGATACTTACTGATGCTAAGGCAGTGATCGATCACTCCAAGCTCACTTCACCTAAATTTTCACGGTGAGATGGTTATAGAATAGCAATGCTGATCTAAGTTAGGTTCACATAATAACACAAAAATGAATTATTGCCGAAAACCCCAAACCAGAATACCACAAAACCGTGTTTATCAGTTGTTTAGCCTAAACATCTTTTAAACATGACATTTCTGTATGGAGTTTGACATAAAACTGACATTAAACAAGTCATTAAGTTTTTGTGGTAAGACCCTTCAAAATGAATCGTTTATAGATTATTTTATGGACAAAAAATACACATACCTTTTTATTAAACTTGCGTGAAGCATTTAATAGTCTTTAATAGGTCACGATCTACTTAGTTTTATACAAATTTCCACTCCAAAACATTACGAAACTTTATAGGTAAGCATAGTAAAATTTTCACCACTTTCATGTATACAAAAGCATTATACTTACCATGTCACCTTTTCAGTAGACCCAATTAACAAGCCACTGCACCAAAAGATCTATTCACACTTACGTAACATAATATCAAACTGATTAATGTTTTAATAAAACAAGCTTGTACGCGATATAAAATACGCGTCAATGAATCATTCAGAACAAAGAGCTTCAGAGTGCATATGAATGGGCCAACAATGAAGCTGAAGCTACACATTATCGCTACACAAAACAGTATGTACTATGTAGTGTAGTGTGTCATGTCAACGATCCTAAATTACTAACGAGGCAAAATAATTGAGAATTAGTTTTCGGTGACTGTTATTTTGCTCGAATATTGATTCTTTTTTCAAATTGTATCTTTGCCTTTTTAAAATTTTCTTAAGAATGCAATCAAATCCTTTTAGAAGTTATAACTCAAGAACTGAACGAAGTCAGAAAATTTTGAGGTTTTTCGAGCACCACGCAGTTAGCACAGGTCTTTCGAAGCTGCAAACTTGGTTTTAAACTATTAGTATGTATCCTAACAATATCCCAAAAAATCAGAACAATGCAATTTTTTACGACCAAACGCATTTTTTTGTCTACCGTGGCCAATGAGGCAATAGTTTTATATTATAATAATAACACATAGTTTTAGATTTTCGGAAGCCCGATGCTCAATTTTCTACCGCCTCTGAACGCAGAGACGCCAAAACGTGATCCAAAACCATATGCAGCTGCGGCCCTCAATCACATAGCAGTCACCAATGCCCTGGTATTTTACTAATTAGTAATCAATAAAAACACCAATCTAGCAATTCGAGGTGCGGTCGCAAAATAAACGAGGCAAGTGGCAATATACGTAGGTGCCAAGAATCTTAATTACATGGCAGAATCAATACATCTAAATCCTTAACGACATGCAATAATTAGTTCCAAACATAACGATACATTACAATACAACTATGACAAGTAAACTCATTCACTACAAACACAAGAGTATAATTAATATCACTGTCCGAAATAATATCACAGGTCGTCGCACTGCGAATCAATGTAGCGTTCCAACATTTATGTTTTAGCGAATAATTCCATGTTAATAGGGTATTAGCGAGTGGCATATTGAATCAGTGATCGAGTTAGGTCACAGATTTTAATTATTTTCAAAAATGAGTACAGTTCTGCAAGAATTATGTGGCCACTGCTTTTGAATCATTAAGTCTCATCTGCCTAGCCTTGTCCCAACTATTTTGGGGTCGGCTTTAAATCTAACCGGATGCAGCTGAATACCAGTATTTTACATAGATCTACTGCCTACCTGACCTCCACAACCCAGTTACTAGGTAACAAGCCCCTTGGTAAGACTTGTTGCCAGATTCTGACGACCCGTAACGACTGTCAAAGAATCATTAAGTTTAGTATTTCGCAAAAATCGTGGAGAGTTTTTGCTTGTTCATGCATTAAGCAATAATGTCCCCACTGCTGGGATAAAGGCCACCTTTCTGAAGAGGGTTTATAAACATGAGCGTCTTTCAAAACGGTGCAAAACATGTCATACGTCATATTAATGTTGTCAAGAACACCTACAAACCCTAAAAGGGTTTCAGTAGAAATGTCAATCTAAACAATTTTGAAAACTGAAAATTCCGTCGCTACTGATAGGTAAGTTAGTCGATTGGAGTAGGTTAATTTTATAGAAGGTACTTGTAATAAGCCATCTCATTATTATTGCTATCTGTATTAGATAATACTGTTACGTCTGAGTGCCCGCTCAAGATATTGTGGCGTTTATGTTAAACACATGGTACTGCATTCAATTGTCTGTGATGGCTGATACCATTCAGTGAATACTGAGGCCACTCAGTGACAACTGAGGCAATTTAATAAAGACTGGGGCAACTTAGTCAATTAACACTAATATTATAAGTATAAAAGATTTGTATTTTTGTTCACTAGTACAATGCTATATTATCACTGAGTAACGCTATAATTTATAAAGATATAGCATGGAATGCTATTGCTGTGGTTGATTTTCTAGAAGCAAGAAACTTGTAAATGGTGAATAGAGTATCATTCGGTCATTTAAAGACCACAAAAGGCGGTCGAGTACAGACCATTCGCAGTCCATTGCAGTAACTATTAGAACCGCAATAGTTGTTCTAAAATACCTAGTAAAAGTTCTCGCTATAGGTCTCGTATGGAAAGCATAGGTATTATGGGATTGCCGAGCCTTGACGTATTACCAAATATTGAGGCATCAGGCGTTATACAATTCATTGTTCACTAAAAAATAAATAAAATAATTTTGTTGAGAATAAAATGTTCTGAAATATTCAGGTCTTCCCATAAAAAAAATGTTTGACAGATACAGTGAATCACCTAGATAAATATGTAGTAGACACAGGAAGTGAGTCAATCTTTTAGGTAAATCGTCGCCTTTGTTTTTAGAAGGAAGAATAAGTAAAAAGAAAAGCTACGTTTTTTTTTTATATCACAGCATAGGCTGAGTTATGAGCCTGTTTAGCCTCACACGGGTTATTTTCTCGATTGTTTGTATTCTATTTTTCATCCGACTACGGTAAAACAAAAAGGAGGGTTATGATTTTGAACGGTATGTAAATATGTATGCTCAACTGTCTCATTTCTTCTAAACTAATCATCACAATTTGACAAACGAGGTATCGTTGGAAGCTTACTAAAAATTTTTTTTTTTAAATCATACTATGTTGAATATCATAAATGAAAGGGCTTAATTAGCACATTTCAAAAATATATAAAAATCCGGAGTCACACGTACCTAATCTGAAAGCATTGTCTGTCTATTGCCGTGATCCGACGGTGCGCCCATATTGCGGACGGACACAGACGAGCCCGCACGACGCACCGTGGGAAGGTGTACGTGCGGGGTATCGCAGACATCGGAAGTTCCTCGGTGCGCGGTGCGTGGCGGTCTGTGGTCGTCTGCCGTGCGTGTCCGTCCGCAAAATCGCGGATCGTCGGATCTCGGCATTAGATGTCTTATTTATACCTTTTTAGTTGATTGACTTTTTGTCGTAGTTGGGTTTTAGTTTTATAACTTTTCTTTTTTTATTGTTTGTATTTCCTGTGCGTGACCAAATAAAATATTATTCTTTCTTTTCTGTTTTATTTATATCATCATATATAAAAACCTATAATAGTACAACATTTTCATTATCTTATACATTTTCATAGCTACATAATTGATAAAAACATATCATAAACATCTTACAACAAAAAAAACTGTATGTTCTCTACTATAACTAAAAAATCAGAAATATACACCACCAAAATGATATTTCGGCTCGTTGCCAACTATACGTATGCAAGCCCATTCATTTATTCACATTAGTAGGTATGTATGTCACCTATTATATCATTAACTCACTAACGATTCTAATGAGGATGTACAACGCTCATAAAACCGCCAAATGATATATTTTTTCAGATTACAGCATATTTTTAGTTGGCAGACATTCGCAGAATGCTCTCTATTATAAAATTTATAGAGATTAGCTTATGTAAGAGGAAATTGAGTGTATTAATGTTGCCGATGACAAGTTTAAACATTTTGTTGAAGACATTTTTTATTCGAGAACAAAAGAATTATGTCTATTGAAATATCATGTGACTTTTTTATGTGGGTCTTTTTATTGACGGCCACGCCCACTCTGATGTCATTGCTATCATGTCAATACCATTACAGTATTTCCCATACAGTATTGCTATTCTGTAAACATCACGCCGTGAAAACTTAGGTGAAGTGAGCTGTGAGTGTCATCCCACCTGATGCTAGGATGTCCAAGCTAATACATTTACAATCATAATCGAGATTTAATAATATTTTAAAGCTAGTAGGTATTTAAGTGTCTAAACATTAGTACTATTCAGGGATGATAAAATAGAATAATAGATATTCAGTCAGAAACTCAATTTTGTTTTACCTACTCAATATTTTTCCTAGACTAGTCCCGCGAGCGCGTTACGTAAGTACCTACTTACAATAAATAATATAAAACATACCTACCCGTTTAATTAAGCAAGCTACTAAAGAAAATGCGCATCAATATAGTTTGTTAATATTTACCCATTGTTAGACTGTTTATTTATATCAACGCAATCCCATGACCCAATCGCGGCTCAGGCTATAGGACTTAGTCTAGGAAAAAAATTGAGTAAGTAAAACAAAATTGAGTTTCTGACTGAAAATCTGTTTTGCTATTTTATTTAAAGCCTCCTTAAATAGTACTAATGTTTAGGCATTCAAATAATAGCTTTAAAATGATATTTATTAAGTATCAATAGAATTAGAATAAAAATATTATTAAAATCTCGATTATGATTGTAAATGTAATGCTTGGGCATCCCTAGCTTCAGTGACACTGACAGCCCACTCCACGCTCACTTCACCTAAATTTTCACCTAGGTTTTTACAGAATCGACCGGCAGGAGTCAATTTTAAAGAACACATAAAACACCTATGTGGAAGAATCCGCAAATTAATAATTATTTTTAAAAATCTACGGCACGTCGCTGATCCGCCACTGCTGAAACAGATCTATTTTGCTCTCTGTCAGTCGCTTTTAACTTACTGTATTTCCTCCTGGGGAGGCGCCTTGAAAACATCTTTAAAGAGCCTTGAGATCGCCCAACGTGCAGTACTCAAAGTTAGTACTTTTAAACGATTTTTTTTCCCCACCGCACAACTGTACAAGAATTGTGAGGTTCTGACTATAAGACAATTATATCTGTTAAAAGTTACTCTCCTACAACACAGCAAACAAACTTATAATCCGCTAAATCTGCAGAAACGAAGAAAAAATAACGTATGCGTTCGAAATCAAATAAGCTCAACTAAATTTAGCTCAAGATTTACCAACTTCATTGGTCCTTACATATATAATAAGATAAATAGAGCAATAAACATATACCCTTTAACTAAAACACAATGTAAGAAAAAGGTAACCGAATACCTACAAAAATTAACTTACGAAGAGACTGAATTGTTACTACATATACCACAGTGATTGACCATAATATCACATACACACACCCTCTTACATTCACGCACACACATATCATATCACACAAAGAGAGGACTCTCATACACTATCCATTCAAACAGATCTAATATGTTAATTTGTCTTGGTTTTAATTTTTGTTTTTATTCTGATTTTAATTTCTATTATGATTTTGATCTTATGTTTAATTCTTATTTTTATTCTGGTTTTTGTTTGTTTTTGAATTTTGATTTTAAATGTGATTTGAATTTTTGATTAGAATTTATTTTTAACTTTAATTTTGGTCTAAATTTCTGATTATTATTTTAATTTTTTATTTTATTTTATTGTATCGAATTATTATGTTATTTATCATCACAACTTTTTTATTATTTGAATTCAACAAAATTTTATCATCTCTACTTGTTGGCTATTCTTGTTTAATACTTGAGGGGTTTTTGGCGCTGATAGCCGAAATACAGGCTTTCGCCTAGTTCGGCTACAGATGTCTCAATCATGTGTCACAGGAAAATATAGCCTATAAGATATGAAAATAAGATATGAAAAATGTACTTTTTTGAATTGAATAAAGATTGATTGATTTTTAGGGTTCCGTACCAAAAGTGTACAACGGGACCCTATTACTAAGACTCCGCTGTCCGTCCGTCTGCCTGTCTATCCGTCTGTCACCAGGCTGTATCTCATGAAACGTGTTAGTTAGGCAGTTGAAATTTTCACAAATGTATTAGTATTTCTGTCCGAAAGTCTGACAACCTGTCTTACCAAGGGGTATCGTGTTACCCAGTAACTGTGTTGTGAACGTCAGATAGGCAGTCGCTCCATATAAAATACTGGTATTCAGCTGCATCCGGTTAGACTGGAAGTCGACCCCAACATTGTTGGGAAAAGGCTAGGCAGATGATGTATTAGTATTTCTGTTGCCGCTATAACCACAAATACAAAAAAAACAGAATAAAATAAATAACGTTGCAAAACCTGTGAACCAATTTTATAATATGATTTAAAAAAAAACTAGTACGACGATCGGAAGGTCAAAGTTTGGACCATTTGAAGATAGGTCGAACTACTTACAATAAACACAGCTATAAAGATTTTGTTTCCAATACAGAAATCGTTCCCAAGACTGCTTAGAAATGTCGTTATATAGGTATACTTTTTTGTTTATTCAGAAGGCAATAGTCGGTAAGTGTGGACACAATAGTCTGTGAGCTCAAATATGTCCCCAAGGACCTGTTACGGTAAACATACTCCTAGCATAAGCACATTTAGCTTATGTAGAAGAGGTTATAATAGAAATAATAATATAGGTACTCGTTGTAAGAAGGTTTGACAATACGAAACTATGTCAAAAATGTGGGTCTTTTAGTGTAGGTTGGCTTTCGAAAACCATCGTGAGAGTTCTATAACTATTTTAATAAATATACAAAGTACAACCTGTGATATGATAAACGACTACTGATGATTACCTATTTGATAAATTCATGCCAACAGACTGTGGTTAATCTTTAACGGTATAATTTATTTTGTTGAGTTTTAAAACACGATTTTACGCTAAGAAGCCGGGTCGGATCTTGAAATGGGAAATACTCTTAAATTTCCCATTTCAAGATCCGACCCGGCTTCTTTCATCTTCATCCAATCCTGCTTTACCAAAAAAGTTTGTGTTGGTGGTCTTACATACATCCACAAAATAAACGTTCCCTCGAAAAATCCTGCTCAATGGTCCTTAACCGTTGCAAAACCGCCCCAAATTTCCTGTCACTTGCTACCACACCCATTCAGAATGCATGACCATGTTTATTCCGGCCAAAACAATAATAAGCCTGTAGTTAAATCAAGTGTTAAAATGCTCAACTAGACTGTACTAAATGCATTTGGAGGCGTTTTCCCTCAATTCGCCAAGCCGTTGGCGGGTACTTAGGGCTGTCGAGTGCTAAAATGGTTTTTTAATGTCCGCTCTATTTTTAAACTTGGAACAGAAATGTTTTGTAAAAACGGACTGAGTAAAATCTGGGCTAAGTAGTCGCTGACGCGGGATATTTCTGAATAAAGACAAGAAAACGCCTGAAATCATTGCATAAAGTTAAGTTGGTACTTATTACAGCGTCGCTTGTTAAAAATAAAGTTTAAATTAAATTATTTTTACAGCATATCGCTTTACAAAAAAAATCTTAAAGCTTCAAAAGGATTTCTGAAAACCTCCCAAATTGTCTCGAAAGGTAAAAACCACATAGTGGAAGTGATTGTATAGGTAATATGAAGATACTTTGACAAAGTCAAAGTCAAATAATTTATTTCAAATAGGCACATACAAGGCACTTTTGAACGTCAAAAAAAAAAAAAAATAGAACAGATTCTAGTTGCCCCTTCCAAAAGTTAGTTTTCGTATGGAGAAGAATGGGCAAGAAACTCCACCGTTACTCTTTTAAAAATGTTTTACAATATTTTGTACACATCAATTACATAATTATTATATGTGAAGACGATGCACCTAGAATAAGATTACTGTACCACAATAGGTAAAAAGAATTAAAAAATGGATCAATGACAAATAAATTAATTGATAGATACATGGTGCTCACATACTTACAAACATTGTAAAACTAAACGATATCACAATATTTCTAACATTTTTACGAGTAATACTAACAAGTCAGTGTGTGAGTTCAAGTAAACACAGAGTGTAAAAGTCTATAACATACAAGTAATAAATTATACAACTAAATTAGCAACCAGTTTGATTTTGCCCACTAATTACTAATGCACCTACTCTGTCTTATTGTCAACATAGCCTAGTATGCTAATAAACGTTTTTCTTCGCCCCAATAAATCTTCGGAAAATTCTCCGGTCAAAATTCAAGACTCCCCATAAATCTATACGTTCTCAACTAAATCAGAACATTCGACAACCCTCGGGGCACAGCACAAACTGCACTAATTGTTTTGGAGTCGATCCAAAATATATACTTACCAAAATTTCACTCGTAACACGGTGCATTTGTGAATTGTTTCAGTAATATAGTGGGTGCAAGATTTATGTCTATAGTCTTACAATTAATGAAATTTATAGACACAGCAGCTGGTTACATTTTGAGGACTCTAAGTGTATTTTGGGATGTATTTAACAAAAAGCCGGTACCTGAATTTATGCCATTGTTTTTGCTACCGAAGAGGATACACAAAATATCCCGTATTACAAAGTTTCTTGTTGTCAAATGTCTTGGGATTAATTGATTTGAGGTTCAAAAGAGCCTTGGGTTTTCCCAGAGGAGCCCAAGTTTTCGTGTGCAAAAACTTGGTTGAAAACTCGCGCAAGATGGCGTTGGTTCCAAGAGAGAAGATAATAATGGAAAGAGGAGATACACTGACCTATTCCCAGTAAGGAACTGTTGAATCTGTAGGTGTTGGTATTTATAATTCATGAAGATAGTACGGAACTAAGTTATTATTTGATAGCCTTACATAACAATCGTGAATAAATTATATTGGATATTAAAATGTCTAGCAAATCAAATGGAGACGAGGTCCTTCCTGCACTGATAAAACTTTTAGTTAGACAACAAAATATTATAAACATACTCGTTTTAAGACGTACAAAGTGAACATGGAATGTTATCAAAGTTGCTTTAAACATTCGCATCATCTGCTAAAATAAACGAGTGAGCTTTCAGTAGTCGCATATTTTATGATTATGTAACATCTGACATCTTGGCTGACAGTACCAACCTCTCTGAAAATGGGTTGGTACCATCTGACGGCCAACTCTAGCACCGCGCGCGCTCATTGGTCAAATCAAATTGCGAGCGCTTCCCCAGTTTCCTGTTAAACACTTCCGTCCCATTTCACGAAATCACACAAAGCGAGAGGAAAGATGTTACACATAAAAAAAATGTTATAGGAAATACAACTGGTCCAGATTGCTAGGATGAAATACAAACATTTTATCAACAAATAGTTATTATGTATATTTCATTATGGTTAAGAATCCGTAGGCAAATCAGAAACAAGACTAGTACTCGATTCATCATCATTTGCCTAGCCTTCTCCCAACTATGTTGGGGTCGGCTTCCAGTCTAACCAGAGGGCCTAGACAAGTGACAATCGCTTCGAAAGCGTTTCGTATTTCTGCAACGTAGGTTTGGGTAGGTCAGGCACGCTAATGTCACAATGCAATATCACTGAAGTACATAACATCACGCCTGTAATCCCCGAGGGGAGAAAGGGTGGGTAGAGGGGAAGGCAGTGTTTTTATTTATTTATATACAACACCTTAGATCTATCTTTACAGGTTGCCCTAATGCGATAGTTAATTACACATACAATAAGATAAAATAAATTCACAATAAAATAAACAACACAACACCTAAAACATTGCGCCAGTTATGTATAAGTCCATGTAATTATAGAGGGTGAGTCTATTGCCAATAACCGGGCACGAATCCAGACTCCTGGCTGCTACTGAGAAATTACTGATGCAAAAACGCATTAAGGCTCTTACATACTGGCGCGATTCAAAGTGCGACGCGAATTTTAACAAAACAATTTCTGAGAAAACTTCACGGCGAACAATGCGGTGGCGACGTCGCGTCGCGCGACAAATCGCGCCAGTATGTAAGAGCCTTAACACTTTTCCCGACCTGGGATCTGGACCTCACAAGCGTGATTTTATGTTATGTATATGTATCACTGAAGTACAATAGCCTGTTTCTATGGCTTGAACAAAATATCACTCTGTTATTCAAGGGACTGCACCAGTTGTATTGTGCATCGGGTCGTTAGGCTTTAGCACACTCGAGTTAAACTACGCGTTAAACTTATGAACCAGTTCTAGATATAAATGGATTAGTTATACCGGTTGCTTGGTATTAGTTGACACACTTGGTTGTGGTTTTTGGTCCTTCTGTCCATGTCCAGCACCAAGTCGATCACGTCACAATTCTCAAGGGTTATCGTGCTACACAGTAACTGGGCTGTGGGGATCAGATAGGCATAGTCACTCCATATAAAATACTGGTATTCAGCTGCATCCGAGTAGACTGGAAGCTGACCTCAACATAGTTGGGAAAAGGTTGGGCAGATTGAATGATATTTTATATTTCGAGATTTTTTGAGTTTTAACCTAACAAAAAGTTTTAGTTTAACGTTTAGTTTATTTTAGTACATAAAAATGCACTGTTCGAACAGCACAACGTCTGCTACTTTTAATCATTCTTATAATCCAGTTAAACCCTTTCAATAAGCTAAGTATACCTATGCTTAAGCTAGAAATGATTGTACTTCCATAGCGTTACGGGTGTAGTTCACAATCCTACTACTACCAGTATAGGTACTTGCTGGTTCGCCCCACAGAAACATGGATCAAACACCACTATGCATGATATTATGTGTGTAAACCTAAGCAGTATAATAATGCCATACTTGAACTTATTAAAAGCCAGGCAGCAACGTTTGTATCAGGGTTACTCAATCCGGTTAGACTGGAAGCCGACCACAATATAGTTGGGAGTCATAGGAAGATAGATTACTTATTGTCATTGTCTGTCACCTCTAACGCCCACGACTGTTCGAGAGGATATTTACAGCGATTAGAAATACTACTGACATTTATTTTCAGGTAATATTTTTGTCGCACTCTTTGTCAATCAACTCTCTTTACGAAAATAGACTTGTTTTGTGATGTTAAACATCGTTGTGACGTTGAATTATTACCTAATTTTGTCAAGTTCCCAAAAATACTGATTTTGAAATTGTTGAACAAATTGGTCAATATGTTTTAAAGTTACAAATAATTATTTAAAAATTATAATCCTTTCATCGAATACTTTCATCTAACTGGGAGCCACCACTATAATTATAATTTCTGACAAACTTTCGTAACAAAAAGTCACTCATATCAAGTCGATTTGTCAGGAATTGAGGAAAATACATAAAAACGTTAACAACCACGTGTTCAAAAGAATGTTACTCTCAACAAACGATTTTATAACTCCGCCGGTTGGTGACAGCAGTCTCCGTGCACTGCGAACGTTCGCGTTGCAAGCCCGAAATAATTACACTTTCGAGGTCACTGCCTACGTAAGCATTTTATTTTCTTCTGTGCATCGTTTAGTAGGTAAATCTACAATATTATTTACATGTGTTCTTTGTTTTTGAGACGCAATAATTGTTTTGTTATTCTTGTTCTGTAGAGGTCAGTTTCGGTGACATTTAAATCAATTAGTGTCTACTGTGTGATGTGCAGTCAGAGTCGTGTGATGTGTCATTGGACGGTCACACAACTAGCCGATAGCCTAGGGGTGTGACCGTCCGACTGCCAAGTCATAAGTCTCGAGTTTGAACCCAAGGCATGCACCTCTGACTTTTCGGATTCATGTGCGTATTGTATAATTATCACTTGCTTCAAAAATGATGAAGGAAAACATCGTGAGGAAACCGGCATGCCTGAGAGATATTTCTCGATGGCATGTGAAACTAAGTCAGAGGCACATGGGCGGCTTTAAAACTCTGACATCAGGTTAATTGCTAACTACACGAAAAGCAGAAGAACGAGTATCTACCAACAGTTTGTGATTTTTTTTTACTAGTTATGATTGTCAATTGTTTTAAAGTTATGTTGTTCTAATGTAGTGGTTACTATTAATTCACATTAGTGGTCTTCAGCTCTTGAATAGACTTGATGAGTTTATTTACAGTCGTGGCTGCCATTGAAGATTTCTTTACAGAAGTGTTCCCCCAAATAAAAGAGTAGCCGCGGAGTTTTTGGCTGGCTCTTCTCCATATTATGATACGAACAATTGAAACCATAAACTTAGCTTTTGAAATTTCTTATGTGCCCTGCCTAAAATTAAAAAAAATATTCACGCGCCTACACGTGTGAATATTTTTTTAAATTTTGAACTTCCTTGGGCTGGGTGAGCAGGGAGTCGCTCGTGCATTAATTCTCACTCCTGGCAGATGCATTTTTTTTTCGTTGCCACCAGTGACAATAGTAGGTGAGTAACCTGGTACAAAATACAACCTAAGTTATTTCCTCGGCCACTTGCCAGTGTTTGTTTTGGAGACTCGAACTCTAAGTTGCGCTGAAGCAAGAGTCTTTACAATTTATCAGATGTGTCAAGAAGGTGAATAACCTCTGAATTTTGATCAGAAAACTGTTGAAAGATTATATTAAATTAATAATAATTTTCTTCCGTCGAACAGTTGATTCTGTTGGCGACAGACCAGTCAGAAGTTCGTGGAACAAAATTACGAAATTTAGGACAGCTTTTAATTGCCGAAAGGTATTCCAAGACGATACAAAGTTTGAATTAGATTTGACTATTCAGTTACATTTGTCATTTCGTAATAATAAAATTAGCTGAGACGACACGACACGCTGTCAAGAACTATAATCCAAAATATCTTGCAGACACGGTTTCAAATACAGCAGACCAGTAATTAAGCAACCATAAAGGACATTTTTGAGAACTGAGAATAGGTAAACAACGGGGCAGCATAGACATCCAAATGACAGAAAATAACGTATTAAGATAAAAATTGTGAGAATGGAGGTCAGATAGGCCACCATGGTCACCATGTAAATAGACTGGTAGCCGATCCCAACCATGGTATGGAAAGGCTAGGCAGATGATAATGATAAAAAAACTTTTTACAAAAAAAAACAACCGACTTCCAAAACACAATGAAGTCGGTGTGTTTGCTTTTCAATTTTCGTTTTTTGCCACCGACTTCCGAAATTAAAGTTATTTTTCACTTTATAGTGTTTTCTTTATGTATAAAGTTTTTATTTTTCATTTTTTAGTTGTGGTACCTACACAAATTCGAACACTACCTGCTATATAAATAACAGTGACGGAGTCACTTAAAACATCGTCTAGATATATTAAGTGGGAAAAATACGTAATATTGAAGTTAACTCAAAAACTAGTTAAGCCAAGTTAATAAAATTTATATGGGAGCACCTCTGAATCATGAACTACCAAACAAAAAATCATCAAAATCGATGCATAATTTGCGGAGTAATCATGGAACATCCAACCAAAAAAAAAACATCACACGTATTGAGAACCTCCCGCATTTTGAAGATAGACAATAGTAGGATACATTGAACTTTTGTGACATAAATACCATTCGGCACTACACATTTAGCATACCTACATTTTTACGCATTTAACAATGTTTTGAAACGCACAGGATTAAGAATTGGTACCAAGCCAACAATTCGGTCACTTTGCCGAAACGTTTTAATTGAATGCATCTCATCTAATTTCAGTTTTTGTTGCAAAATCTTGTCTTGAAGTCTTGAAATTAAAACAAACGTGAAATATTTTATAAAGCAAATGATGGCAGGTGCTTTTGAATCCTATTGTTTTTGATGTGACCGCAACTATTTATAAAAGTAGAACACAGATAATGGATATTCTTAGAATGATTTTCTGTGAGATTTTGAGATTTCTTGTACTTATGTTTATTTACTACCCGACTACGGCGAAGAAAAAAGGAGGGTTATGATTTTGACCAGTATGTATGTATGTCCATCTGTTCCCTCATATATTCTAAACAACTCATCACAGAAGCATCTTGATTGTCCGGTGGATAGGTTATAATGACGCCCTCTAGAGGACATAAAGTCATGAATTAAAAAAAAAATGTTTAGGTAATCGTACCATGTTGGGTATCAAATGAAAGGGCTTAATTAGCACTTTTCGAAAATATTATATATATTATAAACCCAAAAAAATTAAGTAATAAAAACTAAAACCCAACTATGACATGAAAGTGAATCAACTAAAATGGTATAAACAAGACACCACAGACAGACAAATTAAAAATCCGGAGTCACACGTAATCTGTTTGATTTATTGCCCTAACACGTGTGACTCCGGGTTTTTAATTTCAAAATACCGTACAACGAGCACAAATGTGCATCAATAAACTTCTTGGAAATTGTTCTACCAGAATCGCTTCGCACCGTCGCGTCGCGCCTGACAGCGGGAGCCTTAACACACAAGTTGTCAATGGGTAATATTTGTAAAAAAAAAAAACTTTCAAATATTCGCACGGGCAGTATAATAAAGCATTAAATAGAATTCATTTCATTCATTCATCTATTAAAAAATGTATCAAGTCGAATTGCCTTCTTTCGGTTTTATTAAACAGGCCCCCGGTTGATTGATTCATAATAAATAAGTGCATGCAAAAAACCCAAATTGTGATTAATTCATGCCCCTTATCAACAATTATTTATCAATACAATATTATATACCAATATTATGATATAACTAACGATCAAGGAATAAAGATAAAGATAGATGGGCACGACAGAAATGCGTTGACCTATGTGACGGGCTGCGATAACCCTCGGGTCGGTTGGTTCGTCCTTATGGAGTGTGCACAATTGCTGTTTGCATAATTTTGCAATTTTATTTTCTTTTGTATTACATAGTTTTGCTGTTGCATTCGGCAAATGAGACAGGTGATCCAGCCAGAGTTGTCGCACATACGGAGCGAGATGGCATGGAAAACCGTCACCACCTTCTGCGAAGCAGTAGGTAATGTTTGCGAAGGAGGAGGCAGAACGCGGGAGAGAGAGGAAAATTTCGCGCCCTCATGACGAGAGACGAGAGACGCTCTGGGCATCGAGAATCCCAGGTGGATTCCCGGCCACCATAGGCGTGGGCTTGCGGACGGTGAGCATTGGATAGCTCGCCGTCTGATAAGGACCAGCCCCGGGTCGACGGCGCGTTGTGTTCCACGCGAGCCTCAAAGAAATGTCAGCACAACAAAAGGGGTCCGCTAGGGCCGATGCCTGCCGGGGTCGCGGGAAAGTCCGAAAGGGATACTGTGGCCTCTGGCAAGTTACAGGCAACTGAAGGAACATTGGTGGGTTTTAGTCAGCACGAGTTTGACACGCCCTCCTGAGAAGATCCGAGAAGATATTTTATAATTTCCCACCCAAAAAAAAAGAGTTGTCACACAGTTTGTGCCGGAAGACGCGGTCCGTCACCGATAGATACCAGGGAAACGTTAATTTTGTTCGTTCGTAACGTCATGGCGTCATTGTTTTCCACCTATTGTATGTTCCAAAGTTATCTGGTAAAAATGTAAACAAAATAATTAAAAAACGTACCTGTGGATGCCAATTTGCAGTGCCAATTACAAATTCAGTGATTTGATTATTTCAATACTTATACCCGAAATACTGTTTTTCATTTCACAATTTTGAGGTTAATATTATAACCTCAATTTTCGTTGTGGTTTTTTCAATTGAAAATTAATAATGTTATTCAAACAATAATAATTGTTGTAAAAATGATGAGATATAGGTACCTAAAGTTGAAATTTTAATAGTTTTTTGAGTGATTCGTCAACTCGTCCTACATGCCTACGGCCTATTTAGGACGACTTGAAGAAAATTAAAATAAATAATATTTTCATTCTGCAACTGAACGTCAGAATTCACCACTTCCTAGTGCTTTAGCTGGGAAGAAGAAATGGCGCAACAAACTCCCCAGCAGCACAGCTGTCTGTTCAGTTAGAATATAATAAATATAGTTGGGAAAAGGCTATGCCACAGAAATATATAAAAAAACCGATATCTATGAGCTATGCAGATCGAGGTGCAGAAGTTTCCCATATTATATATATTTGCAGGTGAATGACGAACAGTTTTGTCAACAGCTTATTACCAGAAAATTAATGACGCAGCTATCTTTCATCGATGGACAACTGGTTTAAATAGCCAAAGTCAACAAAATAAATGAGTTCTAGACGATTAGCACAGAGTGATAAAATTATTTTCATTTAATCAGTACCGAGCTCTGCTCGCGTGAAAATAGATAAACATATCGTCCCGAGGGCCTAAACAAGTGACAATCGCTTCAAAAGCGTTTTGTAATTCTACAACGACTTTCAACAGGATTGACATAAGATTTTCGGTTGCTTTTGTCAATCCTATACATTTTTGCCTTTTCCATTATCGTTATCGCTGATAGAATGTCACTTTGTCTTGGGCCTCAGGTATACGTTTGTCACAATGCCAAGGCTGAGGCTGAAAATTGGGAAAACTAATTTCGCCAGATATGAGACTTAGCTAAATCAATTTTTAGACCCGTAAACCCATATATTGCAACTTTCATCGTAATCACATTCATTACTTTAATTTCATTTTGTAATCACGTTCTCGAAAACGGCTCTAATTTATTCTTTATATTTATACAACATTATTTTTTGTTTATGCTAAACCCGAAAAGGGGTCATTGTACTCATCGTTTTGAACAACTTTTTCTATGGAGCAACTTTGAAATCGCGAAATAAAAATCAGCTGTTCCATACATTTTGTCGATTTAAGTGAACACAAATGTATGGAACAGCTGATTTTTTTTTCGCGATTTCATGGTTGTTCCCATAGAAAAAGTTATTCAAAATGATGAGTACAATGACCCCTTTCGGGTTTAGCATAAACCAAAAAATAATGTTGTATACATACAGATATAATTTTTATAAACGTTGCAAATAAACCATTTACAGGTATTTTTGAATTATCAAGGGAACTATTTATGTTATACAAAATAATTAGGTCTATTAGTTGGTTTGGATTTTTGATTGAAAGACAATTCCATGACATGTGTACAATTCAGTGTGTGTGTATATAATAATTTCACACAATCGTTGTCTGATCAAATATTAATTCGAATTGGGTATCAAATTGTCAATCAAAATCCTATTGATATTGTTTACACATTGTTATTGTTTAGCCTACTGCAAGTTCGAACGGATTTGGATGAAATCTGAAAATAGATGCTCCATAACCTAATATTACAAATGCGAAAGTAGTACGTTTTCACGCTAAAACGGCTGTACGGATTTCGATAAAATTTGGCACATGGGTAGACCATGACGTGGAATAGAACATAGGATACTTTTTATCCCGATATTCCCACGGAATCGAGACTCATGCGGGTTAAACCGCGGGGCACCGCTAGTTTATCTATAAAAAATAATAAAATTGAAGTCTACTTGTAATGTCAAAATAATAAAAAACATTTTTTTTGCCTGTCTGTCTGTTTGTTTCAACCAATCTCCGAAACGACTGGACGGCTTATGACGAGAATTTCACTGGCAGATAGCTTATGTTATTAGGAGTAACTTAGGCTAGTTTTATTTTAGAAAAAAAAAATGGGGTTCCACGCCGGCGTAGCCGCGGGCAGCAGCTAGTATGGCATAAGAGTAGGTAAAACCGAAGGAAAAGCTAGTAAGCAATAATTATACACATTTAAAAGTTGAATTAATTATACTATTATTACTGTATCAAATATTAACCAGTTTATAAATATTAAGGGGGAGTTGCGTCAGGTGTGTTCCTTCTCACAAAGAGTACCTATCAGAGCTATTAAGCACTGAAGTCGATTATTAAGGCGTAGACGTATGACATCCATACTAATCCATGGTAATATTATAAATTTGAAAGTAGCTCTGCCTGTCTGTCTGTCTGTATTTACCTTTTCACGCCTAAACCACTGAACGGATTTCGGCAAGGAAATAGATGGCATCCTGGGAAAGGACAAAGGCTACTTCTTGTTTCAAAAATAATCCTTTATAGCGTGATATAGGGGATGAAAGTAAAGGGGTATCGTATTACCCAGTTACTGGGTTGTGGAGGTCAGATAGGCAGTCGCTCCATGTAAAATACTGGTATTCAGCTGCATCCGGTTAGACTGGAAGCCGACCCCAACATGGTTGGGAAAAGGCTAGGCAGATGATAATGATGATAGGGGATGAAAGTGTGTATAGGAATCCCAGCATTTCTTAAGTATCCTGGTAGAACGTTACGAGTACGGAGTATATCCGACATCCACGCGGGCGTAGCCGCGAGCAAAAGCTAGATTATATAAATCAGCCTGTAATATTCCCACTGCAAGGACACAGGTCTCATCTCCGTGAGAGGGAGTGGGCCATACTTCCCCCACGATGTTCTCCTTCACCGTTTTGAGAGCAGTGGTGATAAATTTTTTACAGAAAGTAAAGCCCTGCCTGGGTCGAACCTACGACTCGACCTTACGACTCATAAACCGGAGCCGTTACCACTGAGCCACCACTGCTCTCACACGTAGGTATATATTTGTGCCGATTCTGTTGTTCACAAACTAAACTAAATTTAAGTTCAGTGCATATTTTTCTTTCTATTTCATTATGAAAAGGACCGACGATAAATTTTAGTTTAGTCCTGTCAGATTAATCAGCGCCCATAGAAATTTAGACGTGATTTGAAAACTTGCCTACTAAAATTACCTACGTCAATTTACGACAGGCGCTGATCAATTTGATAGAATTATTATCTCTCTGTCTGTCTGTTTGTTCGCGCACATCTCCGGAACAGCTGGGCTGATCTTGATGAGACTTTCACTTGCAGCTAGTTGATGTAATAAGGAGTAACTTAGGCTTTACTATTATCTTAGAAAAATAAATAGCGTCCACGCGGGTGACCGCAGGTAGCAGCTGCTAATAAATAGAAACTACTAAAGTCTGTTTTTTTAAATCTCGAAGACTAATTTGACAGATGCAAATGTCAAACTTCAAATTGAAAAAACAAAAAACAGTCACTTGAAATGTCAAATTAGTCTCCGAGATTAAAACACAGACTATAATGCTTAGGTATGAACGGAAGCTAATAGGGGTAGGTTGAGAAAGATTTCTATGTAAGTGGAAACCCTTCTCTACTGGTTGGTATCTAGAGACGTAGAAATATAGGGGTGATATGGCCAGTTCTATTGTTAAGTTATTATTGTAAGTAGGTCATTATAACACTACTTCGACATAATTTATCTGTTATTAAATTATGCAACAAGTATGTATTCTCCTTAATGACTGTGTAAGTATGTATTAGATACGCCTTTTTAATTTTTAAAGGTCGATAGAGGGTCACTTATTAACGATTTTATTAAAATAGGTATATTGATAAAAGGCTTATAATTTTTTTCAAAAACGTAGTTTTTTTGTGAAAATTTAGAATAACGACGACATAGTATATAATAGTTATCTGTTTAATGTTTACTTACAATATATTTATTACACGTAATATTATAACCTTTAAATAAACTTTGACTAAAGTAATAAAACTTGACATGAAACATCTCCACCGAATAAAAATACTCATAACCATTTCATAAAAAAGTCAAGTAAAAGTTTCATCACTTTTCGTATTATAAGAACGTTTCAAAGTTATACGATTCTCTATCAAAACTTGCTAACTTAGATAACAATTTAACGAGAACCCGAGACTCATACCGAAACTGTCAAGAATGTTGATCCAATTTTTTATGTAACACTGACATCTCTATCACCAAAAGTTAAATTCAACAACACATCGGCAATAAAACCGAAATAAAGAATAATCACCGTCTCAAAAACTAGCTATTACGTCAATAACGCTCATAAAAATACGTAATACAGTGAAAGTAGTATAATAAACAATTAAAAACAATAATAAAATTAGCATAATTCACTCACCGGTTGAATCCGATAAACATCAAACATGCACAAACCACAAATTGAACCACACACTGCACGTAATTGGGACGGCTACCCGTCGAAAAGTTTTGCTAATCAACCGGATTGTTAGCAAACTTTCGTACCAGAGTCCACGTGTTGCACACTTTCGTACACTTTCGTACGCGGGGAAAACAATTTTATTTCATGAGCGGACGCGCCACTCGGCCTTCTTTCCCGCTAGTAACTGACAACTGACTGACCGTATTTTCTTATACATATACATATAAACAATTTATTTTCATAGCGCATCGATGCGACTAATGTACCTACGCGGCGTGTCGGATTTTTGATTTTAGAAATGATGATGCTATTTTCATTTTGCGAATGACGCGACAGTATCGGTTCGGAGTTTGCGCGGAAAGATTTGAGAGTTATTATACCCGACTTATTAAGTAGGTTATTATTACTGTTCAAAGGAGACTGTGATGTCTTTTTTCATCAAACTTTTAAAAATAGGTACGCCTATCAATCAAAGCGTGAGAGGTCTTGGATCAATTTGAAAAATAACAAAAACACAGACGTCGCTAAATTGTTGTCTTCAAATTGGATTAATTTTAATTGATTATAAATTACATAATATTAATGATTCTGTCATAAATAAAACTTTTTTTTACACACATTGTAAAACGTTTGGCAAGATGGCTAATTGTTCGAGCGTTTCGTGAGTGTGCAAATAAATTCATACGAAAGTGCGTCCAAAGTCTAACTGACCTCATTCTTTTTATGAAAATCAAAACAGTAAATAAAACCCAAATGAGTAATTGACAAAAGGTAACGAAATAAGTACAATTATGTGTAAATTTACCTTATAAAAGTAAATACGAAATATCACATATTTTTTCCATATAATATATCACGTTATATTTTAGATTTAAGTGGATTTTTTGGGTCACCATAATTATTATTACAAACTGTTGTGAACAATAAAAATAATTGTCACATACATCAGAAAAGGGGGTCTTTTTCGAAAGCTATTGTCCAAAGAAAAGGACATATAAACACGCGAAGCTCACATTACTTGTATAACAATAGAGGACATTATTAGCTATTATCGGGCTACCAATAAAGAGTTGGTTTATTGTAAATAATAAAAAAAAAGATTTTTATGTAGTAAAAGAAAAAGCTCCTGACACATTTGATAGCTTTTTTCGTCCATACCATGACAGAAAGTTTTGTATTTCCCTTTATTTATTTACTAGCTGCGCCCCACTGTTTCACCCGCGTAAGTCTCGATTCCGTGGGAATATCGGGATAAAAGTATCCTATGTGTTAATCCAGGTTATAAACTATCTGTTTGTCATATTTCATCTAAATCCATTCAGCCGTTTTTGCGTGATTGAGTAACAAACATCCAAACACACAAACTTTCACATTTATAATATTAGTAGGAGAGTAGGAAGTAGGATAGAGGGTTTTGATGTGTCCGAAAGTTAAGTAATCGTAATTTTTATTGTGTCTAAACCTAGCTTACAAGCTTTTCATAGTTTAGAAATTAGCGCTTTTTTCGCTTGGCCGCTTGAACTTCTAAGCTGAACAATGAATTTTGATGTAGTTTTCACCATAATTTAAGGCATTTACTCCGGGAGTTGTATAGTACCTTATTAATCAAATTGAAAAGAGCTCAGAAACCTTGATGTTTTGACATTTCGCCATTGGACCCGGGTTAAGCAGGGGCGGGTCGCACCTTTAGGATGTCGCGATTCGTCGCGGTGCTGTCAGTTGCGGCCGCTGCGGGTGCCGTATCGAGATGAGAGCTATTAAAAAATGGAAGGTAGGTTATTATTTCAACAAACAAGCCTAGTTTCCATGTTGTCAATATTTATACTGTGCCTTTGCCCTGCACTGGGAAAATAATAGTTTGGTGATATTATTATTCTTTATTTAAATCTAACACGACAGAAAATTTAGCTAAGTCCACAACAATGAACAGCAAAATTCACTATTCGACACAACTACGATAGGTACCTACTGTATATTTGTGTGTCTAGGATATTAAATTGTTTTGTTGTGATTTCTCCTGGCAGCCCTGAATCAATATTAACTAATTGGACAGAAGCACACCAAGCGTATTTATAAAAAATTAATGGTTCGATATATTATTTCTTTCGCAGAATTTATGTTGTTACTATCAAGCTCAATGGTGTAAATCTTACCTATAAATTGCTATTAATCAATTAAGTCATAATGCAAAACCACAAAAAAAACAATAGACCTAGATAATATATTTAGTAACCATCCCGCTTAATTATTCTTCAAGAATAAAAAACCTTGTAAGAAATCGACACGTGATTCACCTCTCAACGAGGCATCCTCAGGATGACGATTGACCAATTGCAACCCAGAACACGAAAACGCAATACTACTCAAAGGTTTTTGCATGTCCACCTAGAAACTCGGAGTAGAGACTTTTCCAAAATGTCGGCAGAGGTAAGCTCTATTTGTAATTTAAAGATGATGTCAAGGCCTTAGATTTCATTCTTTATTATACATAGTTGTCACATTTTAGCATGGCAATAGCGGTCATTGACCCCCCTACATTTTCTACCATTTTTTGTTTAAAAAACTGAAATAAAGTCATCATCATCATGATCATAGTTTATTGTTTGAGTTCCTAGGTAGAGATATTAGGGAAAAGGCAATGACTGCAATTGCCATGCTAAAACACAAATACTATAGTACCTATAGCTAACGGGTGGACAGCAGTTTTTTCTAAAACTTCATAAGGACATGTTTGCAAAAAAACATGCGGGGCAGTCTTTGGAGACTGCCGATAGAAGTGAAAACTAAGTAACATTCATTCATTTCTTCAAGCGTTCGGTGACGATGACGCGAGTTCCATGATTTTTGTTCACCCAACAAGCGTTCGGTGACGATGACGCAAGTTCCATGATTTTTGTTCACCCAAAAAGTGCTCAACGTGCCTAAAGAAGTTGTCACTTCAAAAAAAATTTCTCGACACAAAATAAAATTGAGGTAAACAATTCTAATCCAGGACCACACGTCCAATTTTTCACCCCGACAAAAAAACAAAAGCTGTGCACGTAATTATGTTCAGGCGGTGTACCTCCAACGTAACAAAGGTAAGGCTAGCTAAAAGCAAATGACCAAATCGATACAGAGCCTTAAATAATTGATAGGACGTTGGACTCGGAATTTACTTTTACATGTCTTATCGACCCGGGGAGTTGGGTTCGATGTAATTTGTGGTAAGGGGACTGTGGGGTTATAATTATGGATAATCTTGGTATGTTTTTTTTTTCTTTGTAATTGTTAGGGCTAAGGACGACCCCGATGGTCGATGTTGAAAGTTTTCTCATAGATATTTCATTGTGCTGTCAATTTTTTATGTGTGACAACGATGCCGTCTTTCTTTTTATTTTATCAAGTTATCCTGTTACTAAACAACCAAAACTGCCAACTATTTTTATGACTGCTTTAATAATTTCAAACCATCATGACAAAAAAACTTGCGGACAGTTGCAACTGGGACTCTTCTGATACAAACTTACCGAGCTTTGTGCGAATGCACCATCAGATACTGTATTTGCGCTTGGGGAGGTGCAGCAAAAACACATATGATTGGAGTCGAGCGGGCACAGCGGATGGTGCTAAAAGTACTTTTGTACTTACCGTATCGGCATCCAACATCTTTGGTGTATGAACTGGCAGGAGTCTTATCTGTCAGAAAAATATTTGTGTACGAAATGCTGCGCAGATATCACAAGCGTGTTGTCCCTGACCTGCCCATATCACGAAAGCGCGTAGAAAGCTGCCCTGTGCCTCGCACTAGATCAAAATTTGCTAGAAGGTTCTACTATTATTTAGCTCCACATTCCTATAGTAAATATGATAAAGCCCAAAAGGTTAGGAGGTTGAGTAATAATAAATTTAAAATAACTACATTTGAATGGTTAAAGACCTTGGATTATGTAGATGTAGAAAATCTCTTAAAAACATAATTCACTGCACTTTCACACACACATATACACATTTTTATTCACTGACCCACGCATACACACACTTTCACCCTCTTACACACTCACACACACCCACCTATACACACACGCACACACACGAACTCATACGCATGGCAGCACCTTTGTAAACTAATTTATATTGTAACCTTTTATTTTTCTTTTATTAAATTCGATAGGACATAAGAATATTGTCACCATAGGGGAAGACACTAACACCTGCAACACAGTCTTGACTAGCGCAGGTGTTAGAGAATCTTATTATATTGTAAATGTACTTATGTCAATAAAGTTTATTATTATTATGTCAATGTCAATAAAGTTTATTATTTATTATTATTATAAAGAGCATATAAATAAATAAAATTAAATTCATTTATTTTCAGGTAAATAACACATATTGCCAGACATGAAATAAAATAAATCACATTTAAATATAAAAAAAAACAACAAAGTAAAATCAAATAAAATTAAAATAAATACATAATCAAAACAATAAAATAAATACACAATAAAAAAAACAATCAAATTAGCACCTTCTATGCGACACTGGTATAGCAAAATGTCTGCTGGAACAATGCCGGATGAAGGCGCAGTCCAGCCTTCCCGCAATCATCGCCAGTACGGTGTTGGGGCTTTTAAAACTTTAGCCGTCACTAACAAAACGATTTCCCATTAACTACGCGATAGCTTATTAAACCTCATTTCGTCATCAAAGCAACCTTCAACACAGCAGTCATATCGACCGACTGTCCACTAGAAACAAAGGGTTGTTCGCATACCGAGTATCGATAATTCTATAAATAGAGACGTGACTACGCGAGTTGCATTCTACGGGCTTCTAACAATGAGGACGATAAGTAAGACGCCTCGCATGTTTATGGGGCATGCGTTGACACAGAAAGTGAATAGAAGTGTCTGTTTCTGTTGAAGACCGTTGTCATATCATGACTGTGTTAAGTTAGCTGCTGGAATAACTTATCGTAACATCACGCGAGGGGCTTGTGGCTAAGAAATAATAGAACCTTTAGTATAGATTCGTAGCTAAGTAATAACAGCCGCACAGGTCGGTCAATCAGGTTAAGCTACCCTTGCCGCGGTTGGTCCATGGATGGGTGACCATCTTTACAAACCAAAACTCCGTGTCTCGGATAGCACGTTAAGCCGTTGTTCCCAGCTGTCATTTGTAGATCTTTGACAGTTGTTACGGGTCGTCAGGAGCCCGAAAAACTAACAACCAGTCTTACCAAGGGGTATCGTGTTACCCAGTAACTGGGTTGTGGAGGTCAGATAGGCAGTCGCTCTATGTAAAATACTGGTATTCAGCTGCATCCGGTTAGAGTGGAAGCCGACTCTAACATAGTTGGGAAAAGGCTAGGCAGATGATAAACAGTACGCCTGTATTCCTCAAAGAGTTAGGCACAAGAACACCTACAGTACATCTACATTTCGCCAGTTGGCAGTGTCATGTTGTAGGGGGCGAGCCTATTGCCATCAACCGGGCACAAATCTAGACTCCGGGCTGCTACTGAAAAATTTCAGATGGAAACACTCGATGAAACTCCGCCCAACCCGGGAATCTAATTTAAGACCTCATGCTCCGCAGTAGCGCTTGAGACCACAGGACCAACGAGGTAGTTGAGGCTGCTGGAGTAGTAAGCAGGTATAAAGTTCTTAGCTCATAACTTAAATTAGGTTGAAGTGACGTAGCGAAACAATGCTGTCGAAAGCTTATCTGGCTAATATTGACCTTGGATTTTGACAGAGCCATAAACACTTGGAGAAAGCGTTTTCGCTTGTATTCAAGTTCAGTACAAAGGTGGAAAATGCCTTTTAACCCCCTTAACGACAATTTCACCATATTTTAGCGTAACTAACCTATAATTGTCTAAAGTCCTCTAGCCAAAGCATGTGAAATTTGGCATGAAATGACAATGTATGTAGAAGCTACTCTCCATGTATGTGGTAGCAGCCGACCGCAATGACGCGGTGAGATGCGGTCTATCGAACAACATTGACTTGTGAATACTGCAATATGTAGCATTCTGTGACGAATGCGTCGTAGCGCAGAGCACTTCAAACTGTTTAATAGAAGTAATGTAAGCAGCACTCAAATGTATGTATTTATTGTTTATTAAGTAAATGGTAAATCACAAAACTGCAGTATATTTGTCTTATGACCATTCATTGGTCTGAATTCAACATTGTCTGTTATACAGATGTGGGTGAACTTGGCAGATCATTTCCCAGCAGAGCATAAAAAAATGTGAGTTCTATTGGCATGCGGCTGAGTTCTAGAGTTCCTTATACTTAAAAAAAATAGTACTGGCTTTTTTTCCCGAGAAAAGTCGAATGAAAATATGCTCTGCTAACTTCCGTCAGCAGATCAATTTTGCCAAAATTTAAATTTTAAACCTGATTTAGGTGCACAGTGGTGACCTCTATAGTTCCTAATACTTTTCCGAAAGAGTTCTGCCTTCCTAAATTTATAAAAAAATAAATTAAAAATATTAACCAGTTACTAGAAAAAGACAATCATTTTGATAAAACAGTCGTGAATGACGCAGTTTGTGGATTTTCGTAGATTATTTTGGGCTATAATTAGTAAAAAAGACCCCAGTAACAGAAAAAAAAACTAAAAGAATGCAGAAGTCTCACAAAAGTATCAGCAGAGCCTTGTGAAAAAGAAAGGTTAGGAGAAATCGAAATTTCATTCAGTGTTTAAGTTAGTAGGATCAAAAAGGAACTTGAGTAGAACTGAGGAGAAGGAAATCCTCATTTTCTGATGCACGTATAAAAGAGGTATCCGACAAAATGCAATAATAACCCAGAACTCTGACTCAGGGGTAAGCAGAGCATGGTTGAAAAATAAGATTAGTAGAAATTGAGTTTGAAATAAGTGTTTAATACGAAGGATCATAAAATAGAATCAGAACATCTGAGGTGCTGGAACTCCTCGATTCCTGATATATCTATAAAAGAGCTATCCAAAAACATAAAACAGAAACTGAGAACTCTCACTCAGATATCAGCAGAGCATGGGTAAAAGTTTGCGATAGTAGAAATCGAGATTTAAAATTAGTGTTTAATACAAAGCATCATAAAAAAAAATCCGAACATCTGAGGTGGTAGAACTCCTCGATTCCTGATATATCTATAAAAGAGCTATCCGAAAACATGAAAGATAAACTCAGAACTTTCACTCAGATATCAGCAGAGCATGGGTAAAGGTTTGCGATAGTAGAAATCGAGATTTAAAATTAGTGTTTACTACAAAGGATCATTAAAAAAAATCAGAACATCTGAGGTGGTAGAACTCCTCGATTCCTGATATATTTATAAAAGAGCTATCCGAAAACATGAAAAATAAACTCAGAACTCTCACTCAGATATCAGCAGAGCATGGGTAAAGTTTTGAGTAGGGTAGAAATTGAGATTGAAATTAGTGTTTAATACGAAGGAACATATAAAAAATTCTGAACATCTGAGGAGCTGGAACTCTTCGATTCCTGATGAACCTATAAAAGAACTGTACGAAAACATGAAAAATAAACAAAGAACTCTCACTCAGATATCAGCAGAGCATGGGTAAAGGTTTGCGAAAGTAGAAATCGAGATTGAAAATTAGTGCTTAATACGAAAATTCATTAAAAAAACACAGAACATCTGAGGTGCTAGAACTCCTCGATTCCTGATGCAACTATAAAAGAGCTATCCAAAAACATAAAACAGAAACTCAGAACTCTCACTCAGATATCAGCAGAGCATGGGTAAACGTTTGCGAAAGTGGAAATTGAGATAAAAATTAGTGTTTAATACGAAAATTCATTAAAAAAAACCAGAGCATCTGAGGTGCTAGAACTCCTCGATTCCGGATGCATCTATAAAAGAACTATCAAAAAACATAAAACGGAATTTGAGAACTCCCACTCTGATATCAGCAGAGCATGGTTGAAAAGCTAGATTAGAAAAAATCGAGATATAATTAGGTGTTCCAGAAAAAAGGATAAAAAGAATATTTAGTAGCTCCTAGGAACTGAAACTCCTCGTTTCCTGAGACATCTATAAATAAGCTATTCGAAAACATGAAAAAGGAACTCAGAACTTTCACTCAGATATCAGCAGAGCATGGGTAAAGGTTTGCGATAGTAGAAATCGAGATTTAAAATTAGTGTTTAATACAAAGGATCGTTAAAAAAGATCCGAATATCTGAGGTGGTAGAACTCCTCGAATCCTGATAAATCTATAAAAGAGCTATCCAAAAACATAAAACAGAAATTGAGAACTCTCACTCAGATATCAGCAGAGCATGGTTGAAAATAAAAAATAAAAAAAAATTCGAGATATAATTAAGTGCTCCAGAAAGAAGGATAACAGCTCTGCTGATATCTGAGTGGGAGTTCTCAGTTTCGGTTTTATGAATCGAAAAGTTCCAGGTCCTCAGAGGATCTTATTTTTTTTTATGATCATTTGTTTTTAACACTAATTTTAATCTCAATTTCCACTTTCGCAAACGTTTACCCATGCTCTGCTGATATCTGAGTTTGAGTTCTCAGTTTCTGTTTTATGTTTTTGGATAGCTCTTTTATAGATGCATCCGGAATCGAGGAGTTCTAGCACCTCAGATGCTCTGGTTTTTTTTATGAATTTTCGTATTAAACACTAATTTTTATCTCAATTTTCACTTTCGCAAACGTTTACCCATGCTCTGCTGATATCTGAGTGAGAGTTTATAGTTTCTGTTTTATGTTTTTGGATAGCTCTTTTAAAAATGCATCCGGAATCGAGGAGTTCTAGCACCTCAGATGCTCTGGTTTTTTTAATGAATTTTCGTATTAAACACTAATTTGTATCTCAATTTCTACTTTTGCAAACCTTTAACCATGCTCTGCTGATATCTGAGTGAGAGTTCTGAGTTTCTGTTGTATGTTTTTGGGTAGTTCTTTTACAAATGCATCCGGAATCAAGGAGTTCTAGCACCTCAGATGCTCGGATTTTTTTTAATGATCCTTTGTATTAAACACTTATTTTAAATCTCGATTTCTACTTTTGCAAACCTTTACCCATTTTCTGCTGATATCTGAGTGAGAGTTCATAGTTTCTGTTTTATGTTTTTGGATAGCTCTTTTACAAATGCATCCGGAATCGAGAAGTTCTAGCACCTCAGATGCTCTGGTTTTTTTTAATGATCCTTTGTATTAAACACTTATTTTAAATCTCGATTTCTACTATCGCAAACCTTTACCCATGCTCTGCTGATATCTGAGTGAGAGTTCATAGTTTCTGTTTTATGTTATTGGATAGCTCTTTTACAAATGCATCCAGAATCGAGGAGTTCTAGCACCTCAGATGCTCTGGTTTTTTTAATGAATTTTCGTATTAAACACTAATTTGTATCTCAATTTCTACTTTTGCAAACCTTTATCCATGCTATGCTGATATCTGAGTGAGAGTTCGGAGTTAATTTTTCATGTTTTCGTACAGTTCTTTTATAGGTTCATCAGGAATCGAAGAGTTCCAGCACCTCAGATGTTCAGAATTTTTTATATGTTCCTTCGTATTAAACACTATTTTTTATCTCAATTTCTACTTTCGCAAACGTTTACCCATGCTCTGCTGATATCTGAGTGAGAGTTCACAGTTTCTATTTCTTGTTTTTGTATATTTCTTTTATAGATATATCAGGAAACAAGGAGTTCCAGTTCCTTAGATCCTCTCATTTTTAGTTATCCTTCTTTCTGGAGCACTTAATTATATCTCGAATTCTTCTAATCTAACTTTTCAACCATGCTCTGCTGATATCTGAGTGAGAGTTTTGAGTGTCTGTTTTATGTTTTTGGATAGCTCTTTTATAGTTGCATCAGGAATCGAGGAGTTCCAGCACCTCAGTTGTTCTTGTTTTTTTTTATGAATTTTCGTATTAAACACTAATTTTTATCTCAATTTCCACTTTCGCAAACGTTTACCCATGCTCTGCTAATATCTGAGTGAGAGTTCTGAGTTTCTGTTTTATGTTTTTGGGTAGATCTTTTACAAATGCATCCGGAATTGAGGAGTTCTAGCACCTCAGATGCTCTGGTTTTTTTTAATGATCCTTTGTATTAAACACTTATTTTAAATCTCGATTTCTACTATCGCAAACCTTTACCCATGCTCTGCTGATATCTGAGTGAGAGTTCATAGTTTCTTTTTCATGTTTTCCAATAGCTTATTTATAGATGTCTCAGGAATCGAAGAGTTCCAGTTCCTAGGAGCTACTCAATATTTTTTTTATCCTTTTTTCTGGAACACCTAATTATATCTCGATTTTTTCTAATCTAGCTTTTCAACCATGCTCTGCTGATATCTGAGTGGGAGTTCTCAAATTCTGTTTTATGTTTTATGATAGCTCTTTTATAGATGCATCCGGAATCGAGGAGTTCTAGCACCTCAGATGCTCTGGTTTTTTTTTATGAATTTTCGTATTAAACACTAATTTTTATCTCAATTTCCACTTTCGCAAACGTTTACCCATGCTCTGCTGATATCTGAGTGAGAGTTTATAGTTTCTGTTTTATGTTTTTGGATAGCTCTTTTACAAATGCATCCGGAATCGAGGAGTTCTAGCACCTCAGATGCTCTGGTTTTTTTAATGAATTTTCGTATTAAACACTAATTTGTATCTCAATTTCTACTTTTGCAAACCTTTAACCATGCTCTGCTGATATCTGAGTGAGAGTTCTGAGTTTCTGTTGTATGTTTTTGGGTAGTTCTTTTACAAATGCATCCGGAATCAAGGAGTTCTAGCACCTCAGATGCTCGGATTTTTTTTAATGATCCTTTGTATTAAACACTTATTTTAAATCTCGATTTCTACTATCGCAAACCTTTACCCATTTTCTGCTGATATCTGAGTGAGAGTTCATAGTTTCTTTTTCATGTTTTCCAATAGCTTATTTATAGATGTCTCAGGAATCGAAGAGTTCCAGTTCCTAGGAGCTACTCAATATTTTTTTTATCCTTTTTTCTGGAACACCTAATTATATCTCGATTTTTTCTAATCTAGCTTTTCAACCATGCTCTGCTGATATCTGAGTGGGAGTTCTCAAATTCTGTTTTATGTTTTATGATAGCTCTTTTATAGATGCATCCGGAATCGAGGAGTTCTAGCACCTCAGATGCTCTGGTTTTTTTCTATGAATTTTCGTATTAAACACTAATTTTTATCTCAATTTCCACTTTCGCAAACGTTTACCCATGCTCTGCTGATATCTGAGTGAGAGTTCTGAGTTTCTGTTTTATGTTTTTGGGTACATCTTTTACAAATGCATCCGGGATTGAGGAGTTCTAGCACCTCAAATGCTCTGGTTTTTTTTAATGATCCTTTGTATTAAACACTTATTTTAAATCTCGATTTCTACTATCGCAAACCTTTACCCATGCTCTGCTGATATCTGAGTGAGAGTTCATAGTTTCTGTTTTATGTTTTTGGATAGCTCTTTTACAAATGCATCCGGAATCGAGAAGTTTTAGCACCTCAGATGCTCTGGTTTTTTTTAATGATCCTTTGTATTAAACACTTATTTTAAATCTCGATTTCTACTATCGCAAACCTTTACCCATGCTCTGCTGATATCTGAGTGAGAGTTCTGAGTTTATGTTTCATATTTTCGGATAGCTCTTTTATAGATTTATCAGGAGTAGAGGAGTTCCAGCACCTCAGATGTTCTGATTCTTTTTTATGATCCTTCGTATTAAACACTTATTTCAAACTCAATTTCTACTAATCTTATTTTTCAACCATGCTCTGCTTACCCCTGAGTCAGAGTTCTGGGTTATTATTGCATTTTGTCGGATACCTCTTTTATAGGTGCATCAGAAAATGAGGATTTCCTTCTCCTCAGTTCTACTCAAGTTCCTTTTTGATCCTACTAACTTAAACACTGAATGAAATTTCGATTTCTCCTAACCTTTCTTTTTCACAAGGCTCTGCTGATACTTTTGTGAGACTTCTGCATTCTTTTAGTTTTTTTTTCTGTTACTGGGGTCTTGTTTACTAATTATAGCCTAAAATAATCTACGAAAATCCGCAAACTGCGTCATTCACGACTGTTTTATCAAAATGATTGTCTTTTTCTAGTAACTGGTTAATATTTTTAATTTATTTTTTTATAAATTTAGGAAGGCAGAACTCTTTCGGAAAAGTATTAGGAACTATAGAGGTCACCACTGTGCACCTAAATCAGGTTTAAAATTTAAATTTTGGCAAAATTGATCTGCTGACGGAAGTTAGCAGAGCATATTTTCATTCGACTTTTCTCGGGAAAAAAAGCCAGAACTATTTTTTTTAAGTATAAGGAACTCTAGAACTCAGCCGCATGCCAATAGAACTCACATTTTTTTATGCTCTGCTGGGAAATGATCTGCCAAGTTCACGCACATGTTATACAGGGTGGAAAAAGACCCGTTACATAGCCATCAACTACTCATTCTCTACGTCAAATTAAGTAACATTGCCAAAAATAATTGCTGGGAAACGACTTTTATTTTTAGTGTGAAAAATCGCTGTCTACGGTAGTACGCATAGATATCCGAAAACATTGTGTTTATGGGTGCATGCAACGGTTCAGGGTTAGTAAGGGTATTCAAAATTGAGTTATAGCATTCAAAACTTGCTTTCATTAAAAAACGTCAGAAAAAGTTGGAAATTTGACCTTCAATATCTCCGTAACCAGAAGGTTCCCAGGTATGGTCCAGAACAAAAAAATCATCACAATGACGGGAAGAACAAGTGACTTTCGGCTTCTTTAAGTGTCTTTTTACACCCGTTATGCAACAAAATAAAGAGAAAAAAAGAAAGAAAGAAAGTATAACGTTTATTTGGACACAGTTCGAAAAAACACACACATACACACACACAGTTAAAATAATATAATGTTAAGACAAACTAAGTGCTCGTACTCCTGATACACTTAATTACGTCATCATCATCTGCCTAGCCTTTTCCCAACTATGTTGGGGTCGGCTTTCAGTCTAACCGGATGCAGCTGAATACCAGTATTTTACATGGAGCGACTGCCTATCTGACCTTCACAACCCAGTAACTGGGTAATACGATACCCCTTGGTAAGACTTGTTGTCAGACTTTCGGGCTTCTGACGACCCGTAACGACTGTCAAAGATCCACAAATGATAGCCGGGACCTTCCGAGGCACGGAGGAGTCTCGATATGTAAGGATGTTCACCCATCCACGGACCAACCCCGGAAAGCGTAGCTTAACCTGATGGATCGATCCGTACGGCTGTTATTACTTAGCCACGAGCTCCTCCTGAGACACTTAATTACGTATAATGATTAAATCCTATACGTATGAATGTGCAATTAAAAATAACCAAAACTAGGTCATTTGCTAATGTCGTTACGGGCTATTCATACTGCGTAAATAATTCATTCATATTTAGCCTATATTGCTTGAATATTTTGTTCTGCAGTATCTGGCTGTATGCCAACAGTGTGTCGGTGCATGGTCACTTTATAACTGGCATCTCGGAAACTATCATGAGCTGGAAATAAAAAATAACCTTGATTTGATCTTTGATACTATCGTTGCGAACGGTCAGTGTTGATGCATGTTTTTTTTTGCAAATGTGTGTGTGGTCTGCATTAAGACTATATTGATATCATTCGAAATTAGATGAGTGTAGCGTGATTTGTGTTTCAGGCTGGAAATAAATCATCATCTGCCTAGCGTTTTCCCAACTATGTTGGGATCGGTTTCCAGTCTAACCGGATGCGGCTCTATACCAGTCATTTACATGGAGCGACTGCCTATCTGACCTCCACAACCGAGTAACTGGGTAATATGGCCTTCCCTTGGCAAGACTGGTTGTCAAACTTTCGGGCTTCTGACGACCCGTAAAGACTGTCAAAGATCCACGAATGACAGCCGGGAACAACATCTTAACTTGCTTTCCAAGGCACGGACGAGTCTCAGTATGTAAAGATCGTCACCCATCCACGGACCAACCCCGGCAAGCGTAGCTTAACCATGATACGAGCTTTCATGATCTGGCAACTGGGCTACTCATGCTTTGTCTGCCGCGAGTACCTACAGAAAAAAGCAAACGAATGATGATGCTGTCCGTATATATTACTGGCCTGAATTGTTAGTAATATTTTGATCTTTATAATTATGTCCATATTGCACATAATTGCATATATAGGTACCTAGGCATTCAACTTTAAAAATGCAAACGTGTAACTTATCCATCTACCTAGCCTTTTCCCAATTATGTTGGGCCAGCTTCCAATCTAACCGGACGAGGCTGAATACAAGTATTTTATATAGATTGACTGGGTCATCTAATAAAATGCAAAAATGATTTAAATTTCAGCTTACAACAAAATTGCAATATTGTTACTGTACAACTTAAAATAAAGCTGATGCTCTGTACCTATTTGCTTTTTTGATATGGGAAAACAAAATGTACCTTTGAATGCATGTCCTGTGTGCGCAGTTGTAATATGGAGAGTCAGTAAATAATGCATTCAGGAATAAAATTGCTTGCTGGAATAGTTCAGGAGAATACTTATCAACGTTGCGGTGTTTTGAATCCTACTATAAATGTGAAAATTTGTGTGTTTGTGTGTTTGGATGTTTGTTACTCAATCACGCAAAAATGGCTGAATGGATTTGGATGAAATTTGGCAAATAGATAGTTAACCTGGATTAACACATAGGATACTTTTTATCCCGATATTCATACGGGATCGAGACTTAAGCGGGTGAAACCGCGGGGCGCAGCTAGTAACTAATATTTCCTAGTTAATTGATTCAGGCGTGACTTTGCGGAAATCTATTATAAGATACAATATAGGTACGTAGATATATTTAGTAACTCAATCCGCTTAACTATTCCTCAAGAGCCATAAAAAAACCTGAAGGCACGATCAACTTTGCCTATCGCAGTCCACTGCTGGACAGAGGCCTCTCCCAGTCTGCGCCACAATGCCCTGTTCTCTGTCTTCCGCATCCAGTTTGTCAAAATCACTTTTTTAAGGTTTTCGGTCTACAGACACTATAACCAAGGTGAATCGCGACTCTGACAAGCAACATCAAGCCTACCAAGCATGGGAGCTCCCAGCCAACCTAACTGAAGCTTGGCAAGGCGCACGTTGTACATATTATGCTAGTCACGCGGTAAACTCTACTTGCGTGATGCAGGATTTTGCGTGACGTCAGTATCAGTGTGATGCGTAGTTCGCATCCGGCGTTGGAGATGCCGCCATAGGTACTTATTGTAAACCTCACACAAACGGAGTAGTTGAAAAACGATTGGGAGATGGGACACAGCGATCAAGAACAGCAACATCCTGTTGGCTGATGGCCAGCAATCCCGATTGATAAATACTTCAGTTAGAATTGTAAAATACCTACGAAACGTACAAGTTTTGCTGGAACGAAACTATTCCCACTAGGAGTAATTTTGTGTTCTGTTCATTGATGTGTAATTTGTATCTAACAGATACCAACAAACTGAGAAGATTTGCCTTGAAAACATAGAATTTAAACAAACCAAAGTGAAGTTTGACCATAATTTACTCGCTGCATCCGAAGAGATTTACATATTTCACCAGGTAGTGCATTCCTAAATACACTTAGGCATCAAATAAATTTTTCAGTAATCCTATTAATATTATGAACGCGTAATTTTTTTGAGGATGGATGGATGGATGGATGTTTGTTACTCTTTCACGCAAAAATTAGAGAATGGATTTGGATAAAATTTGGCACACAGATAGTTTATAACCTGGATTAACACATAAGATACATTTTATCCCGATATTCCCATAGGATCAGGACTTATGCGCCCGCTCGCTTTTAATTAATATTAGAGAGACATTTATCTAAAATAATATTCTAATATCGGGATTGCTTGCAAAAGCGTGGTTTGGCCGGTTTGTAAATATCGAATCACACTTCGTCGCTGCATCTTTCCGGATGCTTAAGAATTACCACGCCGCAGCCTTTTGATTGTATCAATAGAAACACCACGATTAGTTGCTGAAGTTGTCGCCTAGCGCGTGATTTGACACGGCAATGTAATTTGTAAAGAACGGAATAATGAGAGAGTGTTATTTTGACTGCCAGGAGGTTACAAAATAGCCTAAAGGCTGCTTCGCGAGACAGTTTCTTCCCGGCACGGCTGGCTTGGTTCTCAGTAACGTACTACGGAAGTTTGTTAACGACGCCCGCGCTAGCGACGACGGTTTGAGCTGTCTTTTTGCAGTCGCTGTGCCGAGTAGAAGTCACCTCGTCGACACACCCTCAGAATGAAAGTGGAGAAGCGGGCATTAACTATTTGGTTATAAATATCCCAAACAATAATACTTCAACCTGACAAACAATAAGCCATGTTTAATTTTGTCTTGATGCTAGATCGTGAAAATTGAGTCTAGTTTATGTGCGATGCATTGTTGTCAACGTACGTACGTGGTAGGATTTGTAACAGTCGGCCATTTTGGCGGGACGTCAAACGACACGTATAAGGCTAGTTGACATTTTTGTTTAATACTAGCCGCCTTACTAATAAACGTTGTATAGCGCCTGTATAGTTACACAACGCTTTGTCTTCTTCTTTCAAAAGTCAAATTACTTTTGAAAGAAGAAGACAAAGCATTGTGTACACGCGCTATACAACGTTTATTAGTAAGGCGGTTCGTCTTTTAAACATTCGTTCGGAAGCGCCTCCGAAAGGACCCGAACACACGAACCTCTGCGCCGGCTCGGTAGTGGGTCCTAGAGGATCCGAGAATTAATACATACGACACCTTAATCGCACGCAGATCATAATTATTATGTATTGTCAGTCTGTGATATTTTACGATGATTCATAATATTTTCCTATTATGATTCTGCTAAAGCGGCCGTGTGGCCCCCTGATTTTTCTTGAAATACATAATAGTATGAAATACCTACATAACCACTCATTCTTGAAATTCCCTGAAATATATACCGACCGTGCGTTAAGAAACTATACTAGAATAATTTTAGCTTTCTCTGGAGAATTTATTTTACCGCGATAAAATTTTTAGTTGCTCCTTTGTTTGAAACACTAAAATAACTAGGAATGTTGATAATTACTTCGTAATATTTCTGTTCTTACAAGAAGCTGGTTAATATTAGCATAAATCTTGTAGAAATTACTTTTAGCTTTATAATATTACGAAATAATTCACCTGTTTGACAGTTTTCTATGGAGATTCGTAAAATGGTCCACAAAATATGAATTGTTTTTGTGTCAAATTAGAGGAATTGCTAATGACAGCTGGGAATTCAGGAATTGCTATTGGAAGAATTGTTAATGTGGCCAGTCGCTCCATGTAAAATACTGATTCAGCTGCATCCGATAAGACTGGAAGCTGACCCCAACATAGTTAGGAAAATGCTAGGCAAATTGATTTGACCTACTGGAATTATAGGTGATAAAGTCAAAGTCAAAGTCAAAGTCAAAGTATTTATTAGTGTGATTTTTGGTGATACAGTAGGTCTTATAATAAGGTTATGGTAACTCAAAAACCTACCCATTAGGGCATACACTATTTAACAATATTATAAAAATTTAAAATCAATATTAGGTACATACAAATTAACAAAAATTTAAATAGTTAGAATAGGTACAATCAATTTTTATAATATTTAAACATTAGAATACAATTACTTATTATAATAAAATATTCAGAATACAATAATATGTCAAGTTTTGAATTATCAAGCTTAAATACATAATTATCACGCAGTTTATAGCATTTTGTCAAGAAGGAATTCGTCAATGGTGTAGTAGCATTTTTCAATTAAAAAATTATTTAGTCTCCGTTTAAATTGTATAAAATTTAAATCTTTAATGTTATTTGGTATTTTATTGAATATTTTTGGAGCCATGCAGAGGATGCTTTTGTGCATAAGGGCGGTCTTTGAGGCTCTTAAACATAATTCATGACGATATTCTTGTCTTGTCGATCTATAGCGTTGCTCTGAAGCTTTTTTAAACAGTTCACTATTTTTCTTGACGAACAATGCGGTCTCGTATATGTAAAGACAAGGTAATGTTAGTATTTTCAGAGCTTTAAAATGCGGTTTGCAGCTTTCCGTTGGTTTAAGACTACGTATCGACCTAATGCACCTCTTCTGTGCTTTAAAAATGTTATTTTTCTCGCAGGAATTTGCCCAAAAAATTACTCCGTAGCGTAATACGGAATCTACATAGCCATAATACGCAGCTACAACAGCCGCCTGATTAACTATTTTTTTAAGTTTACATAGAGCAAAGGCGAACCTACTTAATTTTGTTATAAGATTTGATCCATGTTGTTTCCATGTCAGTTTAGAGTCAATTGTCAAGCCTAGAAATTTTATGTACTCTACTTCTTCAATTCTGTTATCGTCAAAAGTTATATTTATGTCAGGAGTGGTCAATCTTTGTCGAAACTGCATAATTTTAGTTTTATTTAAATTCAATTTTAAATTATTATGTTCAAGCCACTTAATTGCTTGTTGCAATGCGTCTTTGATGTCACATTCATAGTTACTATTTTTATTATTTCTTACTATTATTGTACTGTCATCAGCAAAAAGAACCATGGGAAAAGCGACGTGTTTTGGAAAGTCATTTATGTAAGATAAAAACAACGGCGGACCCAAAACGCTGCCCTGTGGTACGCCAAAAGTGATTTTACGTTTTCCTGAGATATATTTATGTTCTTTTTTGTCCCTTTTAGAAATCCGTCTAATTTCCGTACACTGCGTTCTATTTTCTAAATAAGACTGTATAAGAGAAAGTGCATTACCCCTTATTCCATATGCATAAAGTTTCTGTAGTAGTATATTATGATCAACTAGATCGAATGCTTTCGTCATGTCCATAAATACAGCGCTAATAGGAATTTTGTCATTGATATCTGTCATTATAATATTAAGAAAATCATAGATAGCCATATTTATGGATTTGTTTTTTCTGAAACCCTTCTGTTCCTTTACCAAGATGTTGTGTTTCGTGAAAAAAGAATACATACGTTGATAAATAGCCTTCTCAAATATTTTTGATATTACTGGTATTAGGGCAATGGTTCTGTAGTTATTAATATCAGTTTTGTCAAGTTTTTTAAATAAGGGCTTAATTATAGTTGGTTTTAGCTTATCAGGATAAATTCCAGAGCAGATACTAACATTAATGATGTGGCAAATGGGGCCAGATATCACATCAGAAACAAATTTTAATGCTCTTGTTGAGATATTATCATACCCTACGCTAACTTTATTTTTTAGATCCTGTATTATTCGATAAACTTCATTAGGTGTAGTCGGGGCTAAGAACATGGATTCACAACATGTATTCGGGGTCTCATAGCTCGCAGATCTTGAGGCCTTCGAAAGTAATTTTGCTTGATTCACAAAGTGATCGTTAAATGCGTTCGCTATGTCACTGGGGTTTGTTATTGTTATCCCGTTATTCTGTATTTCTGTTATATGTTCATAGGGAGGGCAATGTTTATTATAATTTATGATCTTCCAAGTATCTTTTGATTTATTTGTTGATGTCATTATCTTATGGTTATTTTTTGCCTTTTGTGTTAGTTTTATTATTTTTTTAAGTCTTCGAGAGTAATTTGTAAGTTTAGCCAAGTTATTGCTATTAGGTTTAGCTCGTACTTGCCACAGAAGTTGTCTTTTATTTTTGCTACAGCGTCTTAAACCGGGTGTTAACCAATTCGGATTCCTTTTTAACTTAATTTTTTTGTTGATCAATGGGAAACATAAATCATAAAACAGCTGGAATACTTTCATGAAATTATCGTACGCTGCATTAGGGTCAACAGCCAGATAAACATCAGAAAACGATAAAGGACATAAACATGATCTAAATTTCATAAGGTTACCGTAACTGTAATCACGCGCTGTAATATTCCAACTGTTTACTGTACAAGTCTTTTTAACGGGGATCTTTAAGATTTGGGCTGTGTGATCTGACATGTTAAGGTCAATTACATGGTGCATACACTTTTGCGTAAAATTGTGCGCAAAATTATCTATACATGTGTTGCTTTTTAACCTAGTGGGCTGGTCAATTTGCAATTTTAAATTATAGCTTAATAGGTAGTTGGTAAACTCAAGGGAAGTTCTATTTTTTTTCAATATATTAATGTTAAAGTCACCACATATAATGACATTCTTGCGCGCTTTGTAACAAATCTTGGGTAAGAGAATATTTAATTTTGAGTAAAAACTATCAAGATTATTTGATTTAGGTATTCTGTAAATACATACTACGATAATGTTATGCTGTGTTAATTCGATTGCGCAGCACTCGAAAATTCCCTGTATTGATAGTTTCTTGATATCTTCAAGCTCTGTATATTGATGGTCGTTTTTTATTAATATGCACGCACCTCCTCTTTTTGTATCTCTGGAGTAGCACGCTGCTAATTTATAATTAGGTATAGTGAGAAAGTCTTCATAGCCCGTTTCCATGAAGTGTTCGGTCACACAGATAACATCTATGCGGTTTTGAAGATCAAGTAGGTGCAAGAGTAATTGGTCTGCCTTATTTATTAATCCTGCGATGTTTTGGTGCATTATTGACAAATAATTATAGAAAAAAATGGTTCGATATGTCTTCAAATGTATCCTTCGTGTCAGTATTACTACTGTTTTCCATTTTGACTTCACAAATAGTCTTTTTGAGATTCGTAAATACGTTTTTCGTGCCCGTGTCGTTTAAGAGACCTTGACGACCCGAAAACATTGTGTTATCATAACTTAAGTCAGCGTTTGAGTCCAGTAAATAAGCATATTCATATGTTGTGTTATGCAGATACAAAAGACTATTAAACATTTCAATCCGTGAGTTGTAAATTGTTGTGTAATCACCACATTGTCTATAGGTTGGAAGACATATAATTGTATTGGTATGGCTTAGTTTTTCGACGGTATCTTTAATATGGTAGATTAAATCTTGATAGTTTTTAGTTTTTAAGAAGTCTCTTTCTCCTATTAATATCACACAATAGTCGGTTTTATTATAGTTTTTTATCTTTTTTTCTATACCTAGTAGGAGTTGTTCAATGCTACCATTTGGATACGAGTAGTGGCAGAAGTCATAATCAGTTGCAAAAGAATCTTCTATAATGCTGCAAAGTCCATTTCTGTTGTTAGCGCTTATTACACATAATTTACTTTTAATTGTTTTTTGGGTCAGGTGTCGTTTGTCAATGAAATCCTCACGCATTGAGTGTTTTATTCCAAAGTTGTCACATTGAGTTGTCTTATTAATCATCTGGGGTATAGCTACCGGTGTTGATTTAACAGCCATTTTGGGAGTAAGCTTCTTATCTTTCTTCGTCGACTTGGGAGTGATGCTGAGATCTATTGTAGGAACAGTTTGAGAAGATTTTTTCCTTTTTGGAGTGTTAACAATGTCCGTTGTAAGTTTTTTGTAAATGTTTTCTTTTTTTGTTAAATTTTCGATGGTCTTTTTGAGATTTGTGTTATCGATATTTAGGGATTCAACTTCGCTGTGTGCAGTCTCTAGTTGTAGCGTCAATTCTTTTATTTTGTTTTTTAGTTGAAGAATTTCTTCACAGTCCTCATCGTCTGATATGTTTGGTAGACTGTTACTAGTAGTGCCATCTAGTTCACTTTTTGTTAAATTTAAATCTTCACTGTTTGTTTCGGAGACTCTTCGATTACGACGTTGTGTGATGTTTCCGAAGAAATTCATGTTGATTTAAATTTGAGATTTCAGGAAACACAAAAAGTTCCGCAGTTCGTGAGATCCGAACCGGCACTCAGAGTCACAGCAATCCAAACATAAATTATATCGGCTACTGGAACATTAATTATTTAGTTGAAATTTGCAAGTGCTTGTGGGAGTATAATTCAAATGGATAAGAAGTCGTTAAAAATGATTCATTGCTTAAGAATTTTTGCACACCAAGTTCAATTTTTAACTTTCCACATAAGTTTTTTTCGATTAATATGCACTTGTCACTTAGCTTGTAGCGTTTTTTACGTAAGCAATTGTTTATCACGGTACTATTTAATGTTAATAAACGTTATACTTTGTTTCGTCACTTCACATAATTGTCTTCACTTAGTCAAAAAATATCACATAGTTTATTTAGATAACGTTTGTGCACATAATTCACATCGAAACGGACTTATCAAGCACAATTTAGTGTACAATTTAAGCTGTTTTACAATTTTAAAGTCAATAATACATCAGAGAACTACACTTCGGATGTTTACGTCATCAGCGCCATCTAGCGTATATCCTGAAAGCATCGTAGCAAAAGAAATTCATAAACAATTGCATAATAATATCCATTTATACCTTGACGAAAGGAAGTTTCATATTTATTACTGTAAAATAACAATAAATAAACTGTATCCTATATTCCTCAGTGGAGATTAATAACAAGACTCCCAATGTAGGGGTTATTAATGCCCAATTTCACAATCTACTTAATTCAAGAACATAATTATTAGTATCGTAACGATCCTTGATCCGACTTACAATGGAAGTTAAGCAACATTCCACATTTTCCGTGAAGATGGAAATTGCCGTAAATAACCATTGAGTGCCGACGAGGGGGCGTGAGTGCACCGCCATTTTATAAAGTCCTCCCTGTGTAGAGGATAATCGTTCTTGAAAAGCCTTGAATTGAATGTTAACTGTAAAACAATTGTTAGTATATCTCTATTATTACACAGGGTGCACCAGAAAAGTGTGATCAAAAGAGATCATTCATTTTGGGCAAAATTATGAAAGAGCCAAATAAAAAAAAAAAAAAATCCGTTAGAGCATGTTATTCTCTTCACTTTTCACTATTGGGACAAACCTGTACGGCAATTCCCTGAGCTGTTATACGACTTTGAAAAATACTGTTTTCAGTATATTTTGTAGTAAAAATAAAAAGTAATCTAATTAAAGTGATAGCTTTAGTAATTAAAAATGAAGGGAAAAACGTACTCTTTCGGAATATAGGTAGCTTTTTTTTTGTTTGGCCGGCACTTTCACCTCTTTAGCCCAAAAATGTATGGACGGTGAATGATCTCCCCATAAGGGTGTGGTATAGAACAGACCATCTGAACAACTGAACAACTTTCTTCACGGGATCAACACCATATAGCCATAAAGCCAAAATTAACCATATAGCCGTTTTGGGTGGATGTGACGCATATTTCCCCTAACCTTTTCTTATTTTTTTCTTTTTTATATTTATTTTCTTTTTTGCGTCATGTTTATCGCAAATAGACGTTTTTTCTTTCTTTCTTTATGGGACAGTTGATTTTTTTGCAATGAAACTAGATTACAGCCCAGTCCCAAGTGGACTGTAATTTATTATACTACGCGGGCCTATTGTGGGTTGGTAGATGTCACATGTCTTTGAATTTTTGGTTCTAAGATATGCCGGTTTCCTCACGATGTTTTCCTTTACCGGTTTAGAGCATTGGTGATGAAATAATTTACACAAAGTAAAGTGCCAGCTTGGATTCGAACCCACGACCCGTAAGTCGCAGCCGTTACCACTAGGCCACCACTGCTCTCTGGGCCACAACTGCTCTACTGGGCCACCACTGCTCTAATCACAATAATTTGCCTTAAATCCTAATAACTTGTACCCACAAACTCCAATACTTTACAGGCTGATTTAAACAAAACAATATGTCTTCAAAATCGAAACATTTGTTCATTTAAAACGCAGAGGTCGTTATGGTCTACCTAAAGCATAAATTCATTGTAACACAAATCGTTTTCGCTCGGTGCGCCTTCGAAAATGGTCTTTAACGTCTACGGGGCTTTGTGTAAATAATGTTCTTTAAAATTTATCGCCATAATAAATGTTGGGTAGGTACCCCTTTTTCTATGAAAATAAGTTTAAATTTACTGGACGTTGTAGGTCAAATGCTTGTTCCCATTTTGTTTGTGCTTTTTATGATTTCAATTATTGTCACGGTTTGGCGAAGTTTGGTGATTCATGGGTTATATTTTATTCTATTCATATTTAAAAATATTTTTTTTTAACCGGTGTATTCTGTAGAAATCTCACTCGTTATCCCACTGGATGCTAGGGATTCACAGCTCACTGCAGACTCACTTTAACTACATTTTCACGGTGAAATTTGTTAAGAATAGCACCGCTGGACATGAAATAGGTGTTGTTAAAAGCTATTTCAAATAGGTATTCCAAAATACACGAATACCTTTTTCAGAGATTTCACTTTTCTATTGAAAACTGCCAATTTGGTTTAAATAGGCAAGTATTTTCTTGCAAACTGGCAATCAACTCTGTAATATAGTGTCGCGTCATTATCATACGCATACTATCTGGATAATATACTTTATCCCTTAATATTCCTGTCCAATCGTCTTAGGGATGGGACATGACTGAAATATACGATATTCGAACCAACGGTATACCACTTGCTTTGTGTCGATTAGTTTCGACCTATGGTAATTTTATGATCATCATCATTCTCCTCCCCTTTTCTAATTTATGTATGGTCGGCACAACATGTCTTTTTCTTCTATACTTCACTACTATAGTCGTCATCTCGTTCCCCCCTTTCTTTCACACAGTCCGTCCATCCATCGTTTAATTATAATAAAAAACCCTACATATCTTGGTGGTTTTGTCTCAATATTTACGATATTTGATCATTTATATAATCCGAAGTAATAAATATTTGTTTGAAAAGATTTTTTTAAACAAATATTGACGGTGCTTTAATGGAAATGAAAACTATATATTTTTTTACGTGTTTTTAAAATAAATAGCTTTTGCCAGCGGTTTCGCCTGGGTGGATGTCGGAAATTATCCCACGGGAACGTACTTCCGGAATAAAAACTATCACATTATGTGTAATCGAGGTTGTACGTATAATAATATTGAGTGTCAAATATATAAATATATATTAGTAAGGATAGGGAAGTATGATGCGAAAACCTTTGCACATCTGCCTTTGCCAGAAGTCAATCTCGTCCCATCCCTACAAGGTGCGTGAGTAACATATTCGTAGATAATTTAGATAATAAACCTTATTAAACCCAGAAGGGTTGGGTTTTGTTATAGATGTTATCACGCCCTAATCATTGTCAACCCTCTTTTAGGGATGGTTTGATGTCAATATCAGGGTCGCCGCTAAAACTTGCTTCAATGAGATTGTTTGCAACTTTTCTGTTGCGTAAATTTTAATAACATGCGTGATAATATGAACATAAGGACCAGATATCGCGCATAGTTGGTCCTTTGGGATGATTAGGATATTATGTTGTTATCTGAACTTTAGTCTCGTTTTGTCTGAACAAAATAACAGATAAATACTTACTTTAACCAACAGGGTATCTCTATTCAGTATACGCCATTTATTTTAGTATTCGAAAAATGACGGCAGAATAACAACAGTTATTGTGTAATAATGTTGAAATTAGTGCACATTAGAGTTATTTTTTAATCTTAATGGTAAATAGATTACATTGCTTTGTAACGTAAAATAACGGAGTTTATTATACGTTGATATCGAAATAACGAAAGAGTGTTAACCGTTATTTTTCTTTACACAATAACAGAACAAACCACGCCTTTATTCCCCGAAGGGTTAGGCAGAGGTGTAGTATACCCACATTTCACCAGTTATGTTTAAGTCCCATGTAATAGGGGGCGAGCCTATTGCCATCAACCGGGCACAAATCCAGACACCGCGGCTGCCACCGAGAAATTCCAGATGGAAAAACCCCAAATGTTATAATATATGGAGTTTGATAATTGACTTGTTATAAAAGTGATCTATTCGACTGTTATACTGGTTAGTACGTTTTTAATTTAAATTTTACAGTTTCCTGTTGAGTTTTTCCATGAACTGTAGTACCATTTATTTTTTAGATTTAAACAAAAACACAGACCTTCCTTCGCCTATAATTTAAACTTTACCATACTTAAAGTCCTAGCCAACACAGCCAGAAAAATAAATCAAACAAAGTACAAAATTCGCAAGCATAATCTTCAATAAGAAAAAAAATGTCCAAATAAAGTCGTCTGGCCACCCCAAGTCCGTTTTTATCTGTTCAGTTGAGACCATCTAGCCGTCGCGAACCCGGTCCTCTGCAAAATTTAATCCCAGGATAAAGAGTATCGCTACCCGGTATTCGTTGGTATATTTTTGGGTACCTATATTCCCGGGGTTATATCCCGTCGAGTGGTCACATGGGGGATTTGGTAGCGGTACCCCGTCCCCCCTCGCTGAAAATTTTCTTCTCGCAATTGCCGTTTTTATTTTGTCGGAGTGAACTTAATCTACATATTTGTGCAACTGTACGGGCTTTTGACTGGTTTATTTTTGTTTTTCTGGTGTAATTTTCTCTCCTTTGGGCGAGTGCGATATGAATTGAGTTGTTGGCGGGGGATACAGTTAATTACAAAAACAAATAAAACTGGGAATCATGTTGTTTATTGCATGCGCAAACTGTGAGTAGAATTGAAAAGAGTTTGGTGAACATTAAAGTCTCTGTTTTACCATGTGGGTTTTACCAATCCATACTATCCATCCTAATTACTAATATTACTAATTACTAATTTACTAATATTTACTAATAATATTATAACTTCGAAAGTAACTCTGTCTGTCTGTCTGTCTGTCTGCATGTTACCTTTTTACGCCTAATCCACAACGGATTTCGATAAAAATTGGCAAGGAGATAGATGGCATCCCGGGGAAGGATAGGCTACTTTTGATCGACATACAACGCGGGCGAAGCTAAGGGCGGAAGCTAATACTTAATAATAATAATTAATAACTTTCCCGAAGGAAAGTTCCAGACTCAAAACTAACAGAAATACATAAATTTCACGATCAAAGCGAGCAAATAAAGACGTCAACGTCAATAATATCAAAATTTTAATTACTTCAAGTTCAGAACCTTGATTTCGATTAAAATCACACAAGCCCAAGTTGTATTTGCTCAATGAAATCTGCCAAACACGACTGGAAAGACCAAATTGCTTAAATTCGCCGAGCACCGCCGAAGTTTTCCGAGATGACTCGAAGTTAACAGTGCCTTGTTTGTACATAATTATGAAAAGCTCTCACTTATCGTGGTAAGTACAATGTTGTGATTGTTTTTTTATTCATATGCTTTTATCATTTTTATGTAGAAGCGTAATTTATCGGTGTACGAGCACAATTGCAAGCCAGTCCAATCCAATCAGTTTTCAAATCCCGAATTTTAATAGGCTTTCTACTCATAAAATTGCCTTTGCGTTGGACCATAAAAATGTACTATATTTCTCTATTTTTCGGTTTGTAGATTATTATAATTGCATGCTAATAAATCGCTTGATATAATCGCTGCAAATCATACTGGTCAAAATTAAATAAAGAGCTTTAAAGTAAGAAAGAAACTTTAGTCTAAAATCTGATGAAATTAACAGTGCCATCTGGTGCCATTATCAAAACGTCACCAAAGATAACACATACACACACACACATACATAATGTTCTCAATGTTGGAACACAGGCCTCCTCTGGGTGAGAGGGAGTGGGCCGTAATCCACCACGCAGGCCCAGTGCGGATTGGGAGATGTCACATGTCTTCAACTATTTGTTTCTAGGACATAACAGTTTAATCACGATGCTTTCCTTTTTGAGAGCAGTGGTGATGAAATAATTTACTCAAGTAAAGTGCCTGTCAGGGTTCGAACCTACGACCTGCAATTCATAATTTCATTCATTCGTAAGTCACGGCCGTTACCACCAGTGGTAACGGCCGTGACTTACGAATGAATCAGTACAGATGTGTGTTTCATTTGCAGGGGTGGCCCAGGCCACCCCTGCTCTTGGTGTACATATTAAAGAGTAAAATATTATAATAATTATCATTATTCCCAGATAATAGTAGTTAGTTATTCGTATTGCCCAGTTACTAGATTGTGGAGGTCAAGCAGGCAGTCGCTCCATGTAAAGTACTGGTATTCAGTTGCATCCGGTTAGACTGGAAGTCGACCCCAACATAGTTGGGAAAAGGCTAGGTAGATTGATTATCTATAATATCATTAACCTGCAAACATAATTACCTATATAGCAATTTTCCTCACGACATTTTCATTGCTGCAACAATTTTGAACATAAACTATAGATTTTAGTAATAAACCCGGCCCATTACGAAGAGCCATATTTATCTATAGGCTTTTATTATTGGAACTCCTAACAAAAAGTTTGAAAACCAGCTTACTTGTCTGTAAACAAAGTTAGTTCACAGCTGAGGCCAGATTTTAGTAACAGCAACACTGAATTTAGCTAATACACCAGTAGCTAAACTTGGGGCAATATTATCTAAACTTTTCTGTGAACAGAGCTAAAACTTTACTCATGCCAACTTATGTAAGTAGTTCATCATTTTAAACTTCAAGTAACAGTAAAGACAACTTTAAATTCAGCATGAATAGATTGTTACAAACATAACGTAGGTACTAAAGGGATGAATGCTGTAATGAAAAATTTTAATGCATAGTTTTCATATTAAAATCCAAAAAGTATATCCCTTCGACTGACAGCTGTCAAATTAGTCTATAAAAATGCTTTCACGCTACAACGGCAGAACGGATTTGGATGAAATTTGGCACAGGGGACCATGACCTGGAATTAGATACTTTTTATCCCTCGATCGAGACTTCCGCGGGTGAAACCGCGGGGCGGAGCTAGACTATAATCACGGTCTTACGTTCGGACTTCAAGAGGACTTCACATAGGAGAGAATTTACAACAAGATGCTAAATGTAATATTTTGTATACCTAAATATTTTTTAATGAAATGATATCATTAGGTTTTTTTATCATAAAGGTTTTTTTTTAAGTTAAAGTAAGTAAGAAAAATATGTACAATACATCTATATTTAAAACCTTTTGTGTTCCATATTCTATGTAAAATAAAGATACTAATATAAGTTCATAAATCCTGTACCTATGTACATTGTATAATCATCTGTACTTTCCATCGGTTAAATTATGTATATTATTATATTATGTATGTAAGAAAAAACTTAAATCTTTTTAATAAAATAAGTGATAGGCATAATTTTAATACTAGAAATAAAGATAAAATAGATCAACCATTTTTCAGATTAGCTAAAGTACAAACATCTTTTATGGGGTACTGCGTTAAATGCTATAACAAAATACCTTGTGATATATTGCAATTAAATGAAAGAAAATTTAAAACTCATATAAAAAGTACACTTTGTAAACAAGCTTATTACAAATTAGAGGATTATATCCAAGATAAGAATGCTTGGAAACATGCTGGTCTTGCTCCATAGGACGATTTAGTGTCTGGACAAAATCAAACTGATAGCTAATTTAGTTTTTTATTTATTATTTGTATGTCATAGACTTTTACACTCTGTCATTACTTAAACTCACGCACTGACTTATTAGTACTACTTGTAACAATGTTAGGACTATTGTAATATCGTATACTTTTACAATCTTTGTAAATATGTGAGCACCATGTATCTGGTAATTAATTTATTCATTATTGCTCCATTTATAATTCTTTTCACCTTTCGTAGTACAGTAATATTATTTTAGGTGCATCGTCTTCACATATAATTATATAATTAATGTATACAAAATATTGTAAAACATTTTTAAAAGAGTAACGATGGAGTTGCTTGCCCATTCTTCTCCATACGAAAACTACCTTTTGGAAGGGGCAACTAGAATCAATTCTATTTCTTTGTTTGACGTTCAAAAGTGCCATATATGTGCCTATTTGAAATAAATTATTTGACTTTGACTTTGACTTTGACTTTAAAGAAGTGTCTCATATAATCGAAAAAATCTAAACCGTAAAATAGACACTTTTCTTCAAACTAAGCATACAGTTCCATTCGCGAAGAATCAACCTCCTGTTCTCTCACAAAGCTTCCTAATTAAAAAATCTGCCTAGCCTTTTCCCAACTATGTTGGGGTCGGCTTCCAGTCTAACCGGATGCAGCTGAATACCAGTATGGAGTAATACGATACCCCTTGGTAAGACTGGTTGTTAGACTTTCAAGCTTCTGACGACCCGTAACGACTGTCAAAGATCCATGAATGACAGCCGCGACCAACGGCTTAACGTGCTTTCCGATACACGGAGGAGTCTCGATATGTAAAGATGGTCACCCACATCCCCGGCAAGCGTAGCTTAACCTAATGGACCGACTCGTGTGGCTGTTTTAACTTAGCCATGAGCTCCTCAAAAAAGCTTCCTAATTAAACACAGTCTTAAAATTTAGCTAGAATTCAGAAGCCTATCTCGTAGTTGGACTGATGCCGAGTAGAATGATGTCATCTGAATTCTGGCTAGCACAACAGTCAGGTAAATAAGTCTGCCAGTAAGTGAGCCCACACAATAGCGTCAGGCTAATTTATTAGACAGCGCTTAAGGACAGTGAGGCTGCAGAAACAGCGGTGGGACAAGAGGCAGCGATGCTTGAAGTTAGGAATATTCTAAATTTCAATTTAATTTGGCCGCTGCTGTTTTCTAAAAAAGCATGATAAGGCCGTACGCTACCTCAGATTTTATCACGCTCGCACTCGTGACTTGAGTGAGAGCGAGACGGACTGGGGTGCTGGCGGCTCTCAGGCCTCGAATAGTTTAGGTAATTGCTTTTTACGGTGAAAATAATTAAAAAATAATAAATAACATAAGACCTGCTTTATAGTTAGTTCAGTTATTATGCAACGTTTCATGGTCTAATTTGAAGAATGGTTTGAATACCAGCGGTTTTTACTTCAGATTAGAGGTAACTTTGGATTTTTTTGCAATAGAGAAAATTTAGTATTTAAAATTATTAAAAAGTCTGGTTTTCACATCTATCGTAACTCCGAGCAACAACAAGTGCTGTCCATGGCAACACAAGATGTATTAAATTTTTAGTCTGTGTAAGAGAGCTGTAAAAATTTCCTCTTCCGTTCGCTCGCCATCTAACGTGCGTGTAAAAAATTAACAACAAGTGAACATTAAATGAGTGTAACAGCATGTTGTTTTAAACGTGCCGAGAGAAAATATACAGTCTATAATAAATTTCAAATCCAAATTCAAATCAATTCAATTCAAATCAGTCCAAATTGTTCCCCTACCAAAAATCGCTCAAACAGTCTAAAGAAAGGTTCACATCAACATTCAAAAAAATCCTAGGTATGTTCTAACTTCATAGCCCCACAGCAACGGGTAGTTGGTGAAATTTACACCCTCTAGCTTGTGGCGCTCTCTTAACAAGGTTTCTAACAAACACTGAGTAGAAATTATATGAATTCACCGCCACGGTTATTAATACTGGTTACCTATAGAGCTAAAGGCAGCTCACATCTTTTACTGTGTGAAAGCTTTTGATTAAATTTATCAGAGGGTATTATTATGTGGGTTTTGTTTACAATCTTTTATGGTTTTCTTTGAATGGTTTGTCAAAATTGGGTCGTGGAGCTTCTGTAAAGCAGAAGGCTTAGACAATCGCTTCCAAAGCGTTTCATCGCTTCCAAAGCGTTTCGTATTTCTACAACGACTTTCAACAGGATTGACATAAGCTTTCGATAGCTTAAGTCAGTCCTATAAATTTTTTCCTTTTCCAAAATCGTTATCGCTGATAGAATGTTACTTTGTCTAGGCCCTATTTTATAATGTAAATCTCATTGTTGTTCAGGACTTTTCAACCACAAAATAATAATACGTGCAATAATTCGAGCCTAAAATAATAATTATTAAAATGAAATAACAATAACTACTTCGTTGTTGTACGGTACCTAATTAGTATCAGTCTAACCGAGAGGTAACGTGTTACCTACTAACTGGATTGTGGAGGTCAGATAAGGCTATCTTTTCATGTGCGAATCCCCATGCTCCTGTGCCAGCGTCATCCAGTTTCTTACCGCGACTGTAATGTACAGTCGCGGTAAGAAACTGGATGACGCGGGATATCAAATTATAATCGCTATTTTAAATTGTACAGAAGGGCAATATTAATATATGAAATAAAATGTATCCTTTATTTCATTTATAATACATACCTTTTTTTTGTATTTTTATATATTATCGTTATAAAAAACATTTCAAAATAAAAAAAATTGTAACCCATCGACAGGAATAGGGTTCAAGCTGTCGGTGGTCGGGACTTTAGAGAGAATATTGTTATTATAGTAGATAATTATAATTACCATAAACCTAAGTATTATATTGGTAAGTAAGTAAGTACCCTAAGTATTACCCAGTTACTGGGTTGTGGAGGTCAGATAGGCAGTCGCTCCATGTAAAATACTGGTATTCAGCTGCATCCGGTTAGACTGAAAGCCGACCCCAACATAGTTGGGAAAAGGCTAGGCAGATGATTAGACCTAAATATTATATTGATATAGGTAGGTAGGTATTATTAATTAGAGGTAAAAAACACAATAATTTTATTTTATACAATATTATTATTATCACAACACAAGCACACGTACAAAATACAAATGCGAAAGCGAAAATAAATTTCTAAGGATTCCCATCAATTAGAGAGGATACCGAAAATGGGAGAGCTCTCGAATCCCTGAACAACTCCCCCTGCTCATCATTATATCACCCCTTTCTGTAGGGTAGTTTTAGAATCAATAAATAAGAGGCTTATATCGAACCGGTTGCAATTAGGGGTGGAAATATTGAAAATGTACTTGTTTGTTTTTAAGTAGGTGGTCGAGTATGTTTGTTTGGTTAGTTTGGAAATTATTTTGTTTTGTTGCCTGGTTTTTTTTGTGACATGAAAACACCATTATTCTGTATTATAAAGACTAAAAAAAGTCCCAAAACAAAATACGAGTGAACTAAATAAATCTAGTTGTCGCAAACATGAGGGCCTGGGTTCTATTCCCGGGTCGGGCATAGTGTTGCTGGGTTTTTCCATCTAGAATTTCTTCTCAGTAGCAGCTCAGAGTCCCCGGGATTTGTCTCCGGTTGATGACAATAGGCTCGCCCCCTATTACATGGGACTTAAACATAGTTGGTGAAATTTAATGTACGCTAGGTACAACTCTGTCCAACCCTTCGGGAAAACAAAGCGTGATGTTATTATGTTATGTATGTTGGCTTTTCGTTTTTATTTCTGAATTAATTGTACCGTAGTGGTTTTTTTTTTCAACATAATCCCGTCATACAGTTAGTTCATAGACGTTTTTATTTTATTTTTTGAGCTTGGGAAATCATCCAATGACTTCTCCCGCTCTGGGCGGAGCGGAAGGGCGTGTCAGACTTTTACTGACTAAAACCCACCCGTGTTCCTTCAGTTGCCTATTGCCAAGGTCCCGGTATCCCTTTTGGACTTTCCCGCAACTCTGGCAGAGGCAAATATAGCTGATGCGGATATTCTGTTGATATCATGAAACCAATGGGACAGCGAGAGAGTTCATACCTATTCATACGTTCTGTATAATCATAAAAGTCAAAGAAGCCTATAAATACATCATGTTTCGCCTATATAATATCTCAAGTCAAAAGTTTCTAATACAGCTTTAGTAAAATATTTATCTTGTACGCGGAGTAATTACAAAGTTTGCACCCCACTTGAAAGTTCATGCGTTATAAAGTGGCGTATTTAAGCTTAGATTAATTAGGCGAAATTTACCCCTTCGACTAAAAACGATTGACATTGATGTAAGGGATATTGAAGTGGCCCTATCGATTATTATACATAAACATTGTAACAGCGAATCTATTTTCACAGCCAAATATCTAAAATTTTTGCCAAATATTTTTGATTATCGGATATCGCATGACCTAAAGAAGTGCCATCCATACTAATATTATAAATTCGTAAGTAACTCTGTCTGTCTGTCTGTCTGTATGTTACCTTTTTACGCCTAAGCCACTGAACGGATTTCGATATTTGGCAAGAAGATAGATGGCATCCCGGGGAAGGACATAGGCTACTTTTATCGACATACCATGCGGGCGAACCCGCGAGCGGAAGCTAGTAAAGAATATGAATTAAAAATTAATCCGCGAAAGTTCGCCGGTATTCTGGTAAAAATATAACATAGTTATCAGTGAATGAAGCTTACCAGCGGCGAGGTGTATATTTTTACCCATCATCATCTGGCTAGCCTTTTTCCCAACTATGTTGGGGTCGGCTTCCAGTCTAACCGGATGCAGCTGAGTACCAGTATTTTACATGGAGCGACTGCCTATCTGACCCAGTAACTGGGTAAGACGATACCCCTTGGTTAGACTGGTTGTCAGACTTTCGTGCTTCTGACGACTCGTAACGACTGTCAAAGATCCACAAATGACAGCCGGGACCAACGGCTTAACGTGCTTTCCGAGGCACGGAGGAGTCTCGATATGTGAAAATGGTCACCCATCCACGGACCAACCCCGGCAAGCGTAGCTTAACCTGATGTATCGACCCGAGCGGCTGTTATTACTTAGCCACGAGCTCCTCTATATTTTTACCCAACTGCCCCAAAAGGAGGGTTTTTCGAGCGTATTGTATGAAAAGAACAACTATTTTCCTAATGTCTCTCGGGAATCATCGCATATCCGAATACAAACGAATGCTAAATTCTGTCTATTTCTTTGGCAAGCTCTGTAGCCTAAACAGCTTGATGGAGTTCAACATATGAGGTGTCATTAGATTCGTCGTAACTGTGGAAGTGACATAGATAAGCTATATAATATATTATATATTATTAATGAATACAAAAACAGTTTTATTACTTACCTATTTGTATATTTATGATGTAAGGGAAGAGCGGAGCCTTCAACTACAGGCATTTTCTATGCCTAAATAGTTGATGGTGGTGCCTCGAAAAGCCAAGTAAGCCAAAATTAAATACTATATAGGAAATAAACTTATTTTAATTTCATTATCTGTGATAGATATTTTTTATAGTTGCTTCCATCTTTGATATACCCAGGTTTGCCAAAATGATCTCATTCGCACTTCTATTAATTTAATACGCCTCTCAGAATAGTCATAAAACCTTTTTGTGCATTTGCTAAGAATATAATTATTGTAATTACTTAATAGGGGGCAAAACTGTTCTCATTTCCTGACAATTATCTAACGGGATACTCAAAGAACTGCTTGACATGAGAAATAAATCCAAAATCTCACGCTCTGAAACCGCTCATAACTAGATTGACAAGGGAACTACACTGTCCTATAAGTTTTTTCTTGCCACTTCCAGTACTAGGGTTGATATAACACTGAAGTGCGAATGTTCCCGTAAGATAAGGCACACACGCGACTGCTTTTTGTCACATAATACCAGTCTTAGCGTGTGAACCTTTGTATTAAATCGTTAGCTTGTGTGGGATTAAGTCGAGTTCGTATGGATCTATGTTTAAATAATGAGAATTCGTTAGTGTTCAAGTTTCAGTTAAGTTTCCTGCTTCATTTAACTTACGTTTGTAAGAAGATAACAGACACTCTATTCACAAAACAATAGTAAATTAATCTTGAGTTTCAGGAAAGCTTACTGTTAAAAAAATAATCCAACGTGGCTTTTTTAACCGTCTTTTAATTTATGTAAATAGATTTGTAACTGAGGGGCTATTCCTGTATTTTAAAAACGATCGCATTCTAATCATAGTTTCGATATTACGTCAAAAAAAACTAATAACTAACTAAAAAATAAGGTTAATTAATAACAGCCGCACGGGTCTATCCATCAGGTTAAGCTACGCTTGCCGGGTTTGGTCCGTGGATAGGTGACCATCTTTACACATCGAGACTTCTCCGTGCCTCGAAAAGCCGTTGGTCACTCGTGTATCTTTGACAGTCGTTACGGGTCGTTAGAAGCCCTAGAGCTTGACAAGCAGTCTTACCGAGGGGTATCACCCAGTTACTGAGTTCAGATAGGCAGTTGAGAGATCAGATAGGCAGTCGATCCATGTCAAAATACTGGAATTCAGCTGCATCCGGTTAGACTGGAAGCCGACCCCAACATAGTTGGGAAAAGACTAGGCAGATTGATTGTAACAGCGGGCGATCCTCATGTCACCAAGCGGGCACAAATTCTGACTCTGGGCTGCAACCGAGAAATTACCACATTGTTACATTAACTGTTAATTGTTACATTAAATAATATACCAAAACAGTTACCTACTCTTTAAGTCATTGAAAATATTATGTCTCCTTTTTAATTTAGAATCTAATAAAATTGTTGTGTTCCTTTTAAAATTTTGATGTAAATTGATGGCCTGAAACACAGGTTTTCACAAACCTAGATCAGGCAGGTCTATATTACAGCTAGAATTAAAGTTTCCTCGTTTGTAATTAATGTAAATCTTATTTTTACTTTTTAACTTGAATAAATTTTATTTTATTTTTATTATTTTTTAACTGATGGCATAATATGTTATTCTATTGAGACAGTCAAACCGAACATAATTATTATGTGATTAATAAAAAATGAGAGCAGTGGTGGCCCAGTGGTAACGGCCGCGACTTACGGGTTGTAGGTCGTAATTTCGAACCCTGCCAGGCGCTTTAGTTTGTGTAAATAATTTCATCTCCGCTGCTCGCAAAACGGTGAAGGAAGACATCGTGAGAAACCGGCATGTCCTAGAACCAAAAATTGAAGATATGTGACATCTAACAACCCGCACTAATCCCCGCGTGGTGGATTACGGCCCATTCCTTCTCACAGACAGGAGGCCTGTGTCCCAGCAGTGGGAACATTATAGGCTAATTTATGCTAGTAAAAGATGAAGATGTTACATCATGCACCTATACATAGATGAAGTAAATACATAATTACAATTAATTAGTATCCCTACAACTGCAACTACCTACCTACATATACACATAATTGCATACATCCCTAGGTACAACTCGCAAATCTGTCGACAATTACAACATCTATAGCACATTGAAACTAATTAGCACTAGTCTAGCCACAATAATGCCACGGACATAATAACGTCACAATATGGTGCGTGCGTACATACGTCGTCATTGATGACGTCATCACTCTCGTGGCGAGCGATCAATCAGTATTAACTATACGTTACGACGTATAAGTAGAAGTGGTGACAGATTTAGGGCACTATAAAGGTTGTGGTGTAAATGATTATTATGATTTGATAATTACGAAGGTATTCTTTATTTATGGTGTAGTCAAAAATATACCAGTACCAAGAGTGATAGTGAAGCAATCAGGGGTAGTCAGTACTCACTTGTGTAGATTCATGAAAGTGTGAACCTTGACTGGCCTTCTTCTCTCATCACCATCATCATTTCAGCCGAAAGACGTCCACTCCTGGACATAGGCCTCCCCCAAGCACGGCCACTTCAACCGGTTCTGTGCTTCTCGAATCCAGCGGATTTCTGCGGCCTTTACCAGGTCATCGGTCCACCTTGCCATCTGTTCTGCGAGCAACGAGCCGAAAATATTTTATTTCATCTCGCGCGTGGACCCAAATTATTTTTCTAAAATTAAAGTAGCCTACGTTACTCCATATACAAACAGATACTTTGGTTTTATTTATTTGTATATACTATGTATAGATTATCACCTTCATTAAGTAAAACAACCACTAACTTCACAGATATAAATTTTAGTGTTCGTTTTAAATTATTTAAATAATAATTTATATTTATAAAGTAGTAATTAATATTAAATTATTTAATCCAACCTCAGTTTTAAAGCTATTCCACAATCATCATCATCATCATCTGCCTAGCCATTTCCCGACTCTGTTGGGGTCGGCTTTCAGTCTAACCAGATGCAGCTGAATACCAGTATTTAACATGGAGCGACTGCCTATCCGACCTCCAGAGCTGGAAAGATTGGCTGTCAATCTGTGCCCCAAAGGACCTGAGGCCCTAGACAATGTGACATTCTATCAGCGATAACGATGTTGGAAAAGGCAAAAGTGTATAGGACTATCGAAAAGCTTATGTCAATCCTGTTGAAAGTCGTTGTAGAAAAACGAAACGTCTTCCAAGCGATTGTCACTTGTCTAGGCCCTCAAGACCAAAATCTTCCGTTTGGTTGACAAAGCCATCCGTTTTATATAAAGATGAAATAGACACCAGGAACCCAAGTCAATTAGATAGATAGATAAAACGTTTATTTAATGGATTTTGTAGGTTCTAAGGTTAGCTAAAAATAAACATAGTAGAATATTCATAAAAACAAATGAATCATCAAAAACAAACAAACTAGTCCTACAGACCTCAAAAGTTGAAACTCCATTATAAGGGTTAACGTGAGTAGAAGAATTTCCCCTGTCTCTATTTGATCGAGGTCGAAGCTATTAGCCGATTGGATCCCGAAGTACATCAATCAATGTACAGTATTGACCGAGACTTGGTGATTTATTGAGTGCATTGTTTTTTGAACGGTTAAGCCGGTAATGACAGGTTGGAGTCGTATGGTTTGGAAGAGCGTGTTTGCCCTGATGATGGGTGGCAGTCCTTATATGGACCTAAAGAAATTTTTGGAAATTTCGTTTTTATACAGAATTTGGCACAGCAGTACCCTGGTCATTATTTTATACCGTGATGAATTTCTTTCTTTTTTTTCCATTAATAACCTTACGTTTGCTCTGGCTTTGTTGATTTTAGGCCATATTATATTTTAAGGTAGCCGACTTTTCGATGAATGGTGTCTTAAATAAATTTGTTTTAAGACTATTGTCTAACCGACTACGCAGTACGCTTACAGTTGACGTGCATTTCGAAGGCAGACGGTTGGCAGTTTCGAATAGTTTGACGTTCGAAATGTGCTGATTGACGAAATGACTTTTGATTTTGATTTGATTTCCATATAGACCAACTGCAACAGATCTGCATCCAAACAGTAGTTTTTTTTCAAGGCTCTGAAACATTCAGTCAATCTGTTTGGACCTTTAAGTTTGTAAACCAACCAATGACCGTTTACTATCATAAATTGTCTCAATTCCAGGCAAGATCTGTAAATCCCCTGACCAAGATCCTACCCCGGACCAAGTTACTTCTGGCCTGCAAAAACCTCATAAATAAAACCAGAAATAATCACCCACAAACTACGAAACTATCAACAACCATTATCAATTATCGATCCCAAAACAAACTGCGTACTATCACATGATAGCATCTCACGTTTGAGACGTATTGTCTCAAACTCCATTGTGTGGTAACTTGGAGATTGTTCTAAGGAGAATTAATAGAAGTTTCCACGTTCAGCCCGTGGCTGGAGCCCTATTGTACCCCTGATTTATCGGCCAAGAACAATGATAAATCAAATCGGAATTGCCCCGGCGTTCTTCGAATTACCTTCGGTTTGGCTCAGAAGGTAGCGTAGGTGGGATTTGCGGGCTGTTTTCGAACTTCATTTTCTTTATGAAGGGGTTTAATTAAACAGAACATGGAGTCTGTTTTCTTTAGAACATGTGTGTTTAACCAGCTAACTCTATAACTCCGCCTGAATTATTTTATTATGTTGTTTTTCTGGAACTCGAAGCCTGAGGCCCTAGACAAAGTGATATTCTATCAGCGATAAAGACGATGGAAAAGGCAAAAATGTATAGAACTGTCTTAAGCTATCGAAAAGCATACGTCAATCCTGTTGAAAGTTGTTTTAGAAATACGAAACGCTTTCGAAGCGATTGTCACTTGTCTAGGTCCTCTGTTTTCTTTATAAATGTATGGTTTACTAGCTGAAACCGGTTATGCCGATGTGATTTTTCTGGATAAAAATCACCCTGGCCTTATGCAGTCCAATAACGTCAAAATCGATTTGCTAAAGGACTTTTTTGGATATCTTAAATGGAGGGTCTATGCACACGTACGATATTTATGTAGATTAAAATGAATGCTCTTTCTCCATCCTAATCGTTTGAAAAAGCACACTAGGGGAATGGAAATGTTAGTCAAATGTTGACTAGCAGCAATTCCATAATGTTCTTTTATTCCTTTTTCCTTCTTACCAATAAAAATGTAGTGAGAGTTGCTCATATTTCCATATTGCGTCATTAAACATAAGCCCTTGTTCAACTGTGCAGTACTTACCTACTGCTTACAATATACACTTAAATAATTAAATATAGGTTTTAAAATTTAAAATATTAATAAGAGACGCAACAGACATTTTGGCCGAACAAACGGAAACCGGACGTCCGGTTGAAACTAAAATCCGGAGAGCTTTAATTTTACATAAATAGTGCTTCCTGTGTGGTGAGTTGTTAATAAGGTAATTTCCAGTTCAAATGAAGTGGTGAAAAGCAGCTGTATTTTATGTACAGAAAAAGTAAACACCATTCCCAGAAATGACCGCGGAAAAGTGTGGCTTGAATTCACAGAAAAGATGAAACTCTCTCAAATAAACGTTATTCTTTCTTTTTTTGCTTAGTATGCATCGAAGGGTTAGTCTGAAACAATTTTGATTACTTAAACAGAGAAACTACTAAAGACTTCTGAAACTAGAAACCGTTTATGAATAATTAAACGTAGATTTTTATAAAAAAGGTAAATAAACTGTCGATAGAAGCCCTCCAGCGTCCACGTTTGCCCCCCAGCCTTCAACATTCCCGTCACGTCCCATACTTCTTTCTGAACGGAATTGCTTCCAATAATCTCGTAAACCAATTGAATTGAAACCTTTTTGGGTTCGTAACACGCCACATTTTGGCACGAGCAGTGCCAACGCAGTGATTCTCCAAGAAAATCTGAAAATCTTTCTGTGCTTGTACACTTTGTATGGATCGTGGGTTGTCGTGTTCAGGAACGGTGCGGCTAAGGCTTTTACATCAATTTTCGTATTACCAATGGATTAAATCCAAGGGTTATCCCCCTAAGGAAAGTTTCCGATTGGATTGGGAGGTTGTCGTGAATCAACGTTATAAAATTTGTATTCAGGTGTGGTACCTTACTTTCTCTGGACGTTAGTTGGGGTGATTTTTTAAAACTGTGCGCTATGTTTCGTAGATATTGGCGTATGAAGGATTTATGGTGTGTGCTGAGAATTTGGAATGAGTTTTCCTTTCTACGTTTGCTGCACAAGGTGTTGAGAAGTAGTGGTGCATTGGTGTTGAAGTTTGATTTTAATTCCAGTCAGGTTGGTCGCTGTATTTCAACCATTTGGGAGCACTTGAGCTTTGGAAAAAAAATTACAGTTTCAAATGTTTGTCCTTGGAAGGTCCATCACTATTGTTTTTTTAAAACTGAAGTTAGGAGTTTTGTACGGGTTTAGCATAAGCCAACAGATGGTGTTGGTCTTCTAGAGCAAGCGTCTATGCTAGGTTTTGGGTGATGCTTTTTACAAGCTTTTTTTTTTATAGCTTTGGAGGCTATCTCTTGCAATAACTGATATTATTGTGATACATGTAACTACATGTCAACTAACAACTTAACTAAATGAACACGTAAATTAAATTTAAAAGATCAAGATTAAGGAAATTATTTTTATTGTTATAATTTAATTTATTAAATTATTACAAAAAATATACAATAATGACTTGAGTTTTAATGTATTTTTATTTTAAATGGTTATTATGAATTTCATGTATTTGTCATTTGTCTAATAGGGCATGCTGCCTTATGAATAAATAAATGTAAGTACAACAAATATACCTCACAAATAAATAAACTTGAATTTGAATTAAAATATCTTTACATAACTTAAATATGTAACTTGCGATCGTGATGTTTAAGATGCCCAAAATGTATTAATTAACCCATTTTATAAGAGTAACCGCTGATAATAGAACACTTGAAGTTTTTAGTGCGTCAAAATCAGCAACTTGTCAAGTAATTTTATGCCAAATTTTTACAGAATATTTGAGTAAAAAGGCGTGTAATGTCTTGTAGACACACCTAATATCCAGAAAGGGGAAGTCGGTTCAATGGTCACGCGTAATGTCACGGGAGATTCCGAGGTCAAACATTGTGCTCAACCGTGACGAGGTCATTGAGGTCACGCGGTATTGTTTACTATTCTGTGTTTTGTACAGTCGAACAAGCTATTTGATATCCTGTTGAAAGTCGTTAAAGAAATACGAAACGTTTTCGAAGCGATTGTCACTTGTCTCGGCCCTCAGGTCATACACGCACGCCAGCTGAGAGTACTACGCACCTGACCTTTATGGCAAACATCAGCAATAGAATTACTTTTTATGTCCTTCAAGGGAGCCCCCTTCCTCTTCCACCTCCTCGTAATCATCATCATCTGCCTAGCCTTTTCCCAACTATGTTGGGGTCGGCTTCCAGTCTAACCGGATGCAGCTGAGTACCAGAATTTTACATGGAGCGACTGCCTATCTGACCTCCTCGTAATAACATTACTAACAGCATAATCGCGACATAATAAAAGTATCGCGTGTACATTGCCTCTAAGTCGATAATAAGTTAGAGTTAGCACTAAACTTCTTTTACTTAGTGCTAAGACTGGACTTTTAGTTTTATACCTGTGTGCCATGCGAGGGAGTGGGCTTGATTGAACCATTTCCATTCTTATCAAAGTGCATTCGTTGAAGGTTTTGTATTTTATGCTGTAGTTATAAGAGCAAATAACATATTGACACGCTTTGAATGCTTGCAAAGTAAGTGCTGCGAGGTATATTAAACTAGCTCGACCTTTCCTGTAAGAAAATAAATTTATTTGACCCAGGTAAGGCACATCGCAGGCCTATCGCAGTGCTATGCTAGAGATACACTTCTATTTATTTATTTGTAAAAGTATGTACAAGAAAACAGACATACCTAAATCCAAATAATTGAACAGTTGAACAGTCCAATAAAAAAAGATATATTTACAATATGAGATGATAGCTTATCAGTAAAACAGTCTAGAATTTTCTAGACAGTTTTAGTGTCCTTTTTTTTTGAAATCCTTGTAATTTCTACTTCAGGTGAGATGGCCAGCATCTTCTTTTCACTCTCTCTCCTACAATGTCTTCCTTCAACTTTACTACCATTTGCTCTTAGTTTCCATTTAGGTACACCTGGGTCAGGTGACCTGACAATAATATTTACGTCATGACTCATTCGATGACCTATATTGTATTGTCATCCAGACAATAGATTAGTTTTCTTTTTATTATTTTTTGCATTCATGACACTCCAAGGCTGATTTATTTTTCATCTTCCTAGACTGCTCACTTTACGCTTCATTGCTCACCCTGTTGCACTTGTGCCGCAAATCTTTGCTTACTCGACCTCATCCTGCCCACCGATGTCATCAAGGTGTCCCTTTACATCAATGAGGTTGCGACGTTCGAACTGTTGCTGATACGCGGAAATAACAAACGAATTGTAGTTTGCACGTCATCACCAATTTATTTGCAATTAAAAACATCACAATTTACAATGCCATTGTCTTCTGAGGTTCTTTGTCATGGATATAATAAAAAATATATATCTATGGTTTAAAGTATATCCCATGAGTTTACAATCGACTGTTAGTTACTATTTTAGTGATAGCCGTTCGTTGGGAATAATCAGTAGGCGTGTAACAGTGTCGTGCCATTAGGAATGAAATCCTGCGTTCTTGCATAATATACTAATAATGTGCAAGAACGCAGGCGTTCATTAATTCACTAAATACGAAGGCTGAGTGAGGGTTTAGTTACCTCAGGGCAAGCTACTTCCTACACGAACAACTGTACCTCTCTCGCTCCCGCGTCACTAGTCCTGACTCTGTATATTTTGGCTGCTGAGACCAAACAAAACTACAAACGCAGGGAAGTTTCATAAAAATGTGACTGTAAATTGTGGTTTCATACGACTTCCAAGCGAACGTAGTCGCTGGCAGGATATAATCGCTAAGCATAGTAATTACAGAATGTAAAAAAAATATATCCCGTTTTAATGTTATTCATAATTTTAATCGTTGTGTGGAATTTATAAAGCTTTTTTATTTGATTTATTTTATCATAGTAATTACTAACAGCAGCAGGGTTTCGTTACGATTGAGTACTGAAACTGTCTCAATCGTAAAGAAGAAAGGTCATGCTTGTGATTCGACATCATAGGGCAGATGTGACTACAACCAATCATAGTATTCAAATAGGCTCGCCTCTACCCGTGGGACTGTAAAGTTGCAATCTCTATTTCAGATCCCTCTCCTGTGATCATTAACGTCAACCAGGTATCGTGTACGAGATTAGAGTCAACCATGAAATACAGGGATGTGTATGCTATCAAAAACACGACTAGGCTATAAGCGGTGCCTACATTAGCACATTGCTTCCTGTCATTTCACCCCAATTGCATAATATACTTGTAATCACAATCCGAAGGAATAATGATTGAAAACTGCCTCGTTAGTCTAGTGGCCGCAAGCGCTACTGCTGAGCATGAGGTACTGGGTTCGATTCCCGGGTCGGGCAAAGTGTTATTGGGTTTTTCTATCTGGAATTTCTCAGAAGCAGCCCGGAGTCTCGATTGGTGGCTCGCCCCTTATTACATGGGACTTAAATATAACTGGTGAAATGTGAGTGTATTATAGGTGTACCTCTGCCTAACCATTCGGTGAAATAAGGCGTGATGTTATGTTATGCAATGTTTGAATAGTACCGTAAATAACGTTGAATATTGTTGAACTAAGACTGCCATTGTAAGATTGTTTTACAATTCATTTTTATCTTCTTTAAAATAAAAATAAATTAATACAAGTCCTTGATCATCACTTTTTCTTTGACGTTCAAAATTGCCTTGTAGTATCTATTTAAAATAAATGATTTGACTTTGAGTTTGACTTGAGAACCGCTAGACCGGTTTGGCTATTTTTTATTTTGAAATGTTCGTAATAGTCTGAATCAGATTTAAAAAGGAAAGAAAAATTATAAACTTTGCCTGGAAAATAGGATGATTCGGGAATACTGAACGTCCCTTTTTTAGATGAATTATTGGACAGGACAGGACAACGTCTGTCGGGTCAGTTAGTTTTATAATATTATGTGGAAGTACTCATACACTCATACGGACACCATTAATGAAATCATAATTCAACCTTCTAGCTTCACCGTAACCGGTTTATAGGAACAAAATCTTTTCAGCATTACACTTACGACACAAATATTTGCACAGATGATTAACATAGCATTACACACCACGTTATATTTTATTTGTGACTCACGCAGTAGCTGTTTGTGGATTCTATTGTATTATCATCGCATACAAAAAATGTTCAAACGCAAACGCGCGCGTTTATGTTCTGAAAATCTTGACAGTAAATATTTATTGTCTTTCTTTCTTTGTTTTGAACGGAAAATGTGATGTTGTACACAATGCGAATATTTTGCAAAATGGTTTAGCAATGAATGTTTGGAATTCAGCGTGTTTCATTTGCTATCGATAACAAACTTGAACCTAATTCTTGGATTGAATATGTAGAAAAATTTACGAAGAATTGAACACTCAAAAATCTGCCTAGCCTTCCCAACTCTGTTGGGGTCGGCTTCCATCAGGTCGGCGATCCATCAGATTTACATACTGAGACTCCTCCGTGCCTCGAAAAGCACTTTAAGCTGTTGGTCCCGGCTGTCATTCATGGATCTTTGACAGTCGTTACGGGTCGTCTTAAACCCGAAAGTCTGACAACCAGATTACCCAGTTACTGGGTTGTGCAGGTAAGATAGGCAGTCGTTCCATGTAAAATACTGATAAACGGCAAAAGGCTAGACAGATTGACAGTCTTCAAAACATTATAGTTTCTACATAAAATATTATGTTACGTTTTATGGATTGTGCGTAGATTGTAAAACATTGTGAGTACATACATAGTCATATTTGAGTACATGGTAGTAAATCAATTGGTTAAAGTACTGGCAATATTTATCCGGCTATTAGTCATCTTGGTGATAAAGTTGGAGATTAGAAGGAAAACACTATTCAAGGTCTTTTGTTTTTATTTGAAGTGGTTTAATGCATTTTTGTTTCTGATGAACCAACTCAGTAAATCGCAGAATACACGCATGCTAGGTAAACTGCCACGTTGGTCTCGTGGTCGCAAGCGCGACTGCAGAGCGTGGGTGGGGTTCTGGGTTCGATTCCCGGGTCGGGCAAAGCGTTATTGGATTTTTCCATTAGGAATTTCGTAGTAACAGCCCGGAGTTTGGAAGTTGGCGGTGTGATACGCCTGATCTCTCTCCGGTCGTGTCGGATTACCGTCCCATCGGACTATGAGAGTGAGGGAAGAGAGAGTGCACTTGTGTCTGCGCAAACACTTGTGCACTATAATATCTCCCGCACCGAAGGCTAGTCTCCGTTGAGATTGGCCGCCGTGGCCGAAAATACGTTCTGGAGGACTATTATTATTCTTATAAAGTGTGAATACGTCATTACTAATATTGCAGTGGTGGCTCATAGGTAACGGCCGCGATTTACGGCTAGTAGGTCTCAGATTCGAACCCAGATAAGCGCTTTACTTTGGTAAATTATTTCATCATCACTGCTCGGAAAACATCGTGAGGAAACCGGCATGTCCTAGAACCAAAAATTCGAATACATGTGACATCTACCAACCCGCACTGGGCCCGCGTGGTAGATTACGGCCCACTCCCTCTCACAGAGAGAAGGTCTGTGTCCTAGCAGTGGGATTATAGGCTGATTATTTCTGATATCGGTGAAGGAAAACATCGTGAGGGAACCTTTTTTGTTTTTTGAGGCTGGGATATCATCCTATTACTTCTCCCGCTCTGGGCGGAGCTGGAGGGCGTGTCAAACTTTTACTGACTAAAACCTACCCGTGTTCCTTCAGTTGCCAAGGGTCCCGGTATCCCTTCCGGACTTTCCCGCAACCCTAACAGGCAGAGTGATGAAACCTGTATAAAGGTCTGAAATCGACAACCCGTCTTGAGCAAGCGTGAACCAAAGGTTATGAAGCCTATTTACTACTTCTGAACGAGATATCGCGTGTATTAGGTCAGATAATAATAAACTCGTAATAATAATCTAAAACTAGGACAAAAGATACACGTCACTAAACTTGTTATAGAATAATGAGATTGTTTAGACGATGTCAATGTCTTCAAGATAATATAACAATAGTCATACCGGCCTGTATAATTGGCTCGCTGTCTGCAGGGCAAAGGCCTTCTGTCATACAGAGAATGCACGAACACACGAACGGATCGTAAGATTTTGGATTAATTTGAAAAAGCACTCGTTTTTTTTTAATGACGGCTTTTGTCTGAACTAAATGTTAGGAAGAACAAAATGGTGTCAAAATGATGACATGTCTGATGCATGACACTTTTGGCTCTTGGATGGTAACACGCCCGTAATACCTTTGGTAATGCAGATGCTATAAAAGAAGTACCTAGTGACCATTTACCATCGGGGGTTCTAACGCCATTAAAATTGGCGAAAGATTTATCTTATTATTTTCGGTTAGTTACTAAAAGAAAATTAGTTTTTGTTATCACAAAAAGAAGACTATAAGTTCATTCATACTATTAATTAGTGTAAAATTAAATTAATTCTCAAAGCGTTCATTAGGATTGACTCCGGTTTTGTGACGGTCAATGTTCCCACAAATTAAAATGGCTACGTCAACCACTGTAAAATAATACGCAAAAAATATAAGAAAAACTCGACGAAAACCTGTGAATTCAAATATAATTTCAACTGACTATTCTAATGTTTTTTTTATTACTTTGTCGCTTTGAATAATTTAGCAGAGACAAAAAGTTTCTAGAGACATTTGGATTAATTCATGAATACCTTTTTTATTCTTTTGGATACCAGGAACTCAGTGCCAGTAACAGATGGGATTCTAGAGAACATACATTGTACCTTTCATGCATGCATAGAATTAGATTTTTGTCATTTTGCAACAGGATGTTAAGACATCACGAGATTAAGCTTCTATTTATTGTAAGACTAAGTATTAAATAAATCAAAAAGTCTTACTCATAAATAGAAGATCTTACGACTGACGTCACATAGCGAGGAGCTTCGCTTGGTGTCACGCTTGGTGAGTAGCGGACTATGGTGAGTAGCGTAGCTCGAACAAGTGACAAATTAGTCATGCAACGTGGCACTCGTGGCCATTGCAATAGTAAATCCATGCATTGGTTCGCTATAGTCCGTGTGCGACTGGTAGTCACCGGCTGAGGTATTTCAGTGTTGTGCCGGGGGAGGGCGCCAATGACAAAATTGGCAGACTGAGTTAGCATGGCCTTTGTGCTATCTCCCCCGTCTCACGGCTCATATACCTCAGGCCAATTTAGCAGTCGCGCGCGGACCGTAGAAGCAAGTCACCTAGCAGCGTAGCAATAAGCAAGTCAAGCACCTTTTTTTTGGTCTGTCACCCGCAGTGCACTCTAGAGCCTGGTGCGTCTGATGCGGTTAATTATATTGCAGTTGTATCCTCCAGGGGGCATAAAACTTGGCGGGGTCCGCTAGGACCGATGCCTGCCAGGGTTGCGGGAAAGTCCGAAAGGGATACCAGGACCTTGGGAACAGGCAACTGAAGGAACACGGGTGGGTTTTAGTCAGTAAAAGTCTGACACGCCCTTCCGCTCCGCACAGAGCGGGAGAAGTCATTGAATGATATCCCACCAACAAAAAAAAAAAAAGGGGGCATAAAACAGCTACTTTGTCAGAATAGGAAAATTTTATGAATCATCGTAAAATGGCACAAACTTACAATTCATACTATGATTCGCGTGCGATTCATATTACGCAATAATTCATGTGCTTGCAGAGTTTTCTATGAAGCTTCGTAAAATGATCCACACATTATCAATTGCTTTTGTGTCAAATTAGAGGAATTGCTAATGACAGCTGGGAATTCAGGAAATGAATTGCTTTTAGAGGAATTGCTAATGTAGCCGCTTTTCCTGTTTCCCTTTCCCCGCCTCTATTGTTGTGACCATCACTTCCTCGCTTATGGAGGCGACGGCATCTGCACTTAGCTTCGTGGCTTCGACCTTCGACTACCAGATAACATTTATAAAAAAATGTTTAAAAACAAAAACAATGCATATTATTTAACCTAAGAATCGTGCATGCCACTGCATCGTAACAATCCAAATATACAAATAAAACAGTTAAATGCTATTATGACATTGTAAAAAAAATCTAAGTTGCAAAAATTGATCGATTAAATCAAAAAACTAAAATCGGTATGAAATAACTGTACGAATACGCAAAGTATTCGTGAGGTCGTCAGTAAATGGCATACGTAATTGAAGAAGACAAACACCAAAAGATTATAGTGCAAAACGGTGTTTACAAGGTTACAAATGGACATCACACTTCGGTGGGCTTGGTATGAGGGGCTAGCATGTAACCAAATAAATCAAGTAAGAATATACCTAAGTAACTATTATGAAGCACGTAGGTACCTATATTTCTAGGAGATGACTCAAGAGGTCTTCTATAATTCTAATTTCTTAGAATTTATTCGGTTTAATTTCTAATGCTGGGGCTACATTGTCGCGTTATCGCGACAATGTAGCCCGAGACAAAATTCCCGCGCGCGCGAATTTTGTTCGCCTTATCACGTATTTTATTAATTCTTGTTTATCCACTACCTGAAAATTCAAAAAACCACTTTTAGAAAAAAAAATAGAACTCATTGACATTTACCGTACATCTTTTTCATCATAACGAAATCGACCCATTTCAAATTAATGAAACGAGTTCAGTAGTTCCCGAGTTGCTGATTAATTTGCGGATAAAATATGAAACTTACTGTTATCTAAAACTAATGAATAAACATGGGAATTTATATGGTACATAATATTATATAAAATGTTTCATAGGGTACATTACATGTATGAGTTTTATCGAATTTAATTTCATGAAATCAAAATCTATTTTCATACCTAGCTGGCCCTGAAGTGCTTACGTAACTAAACTTAAGGTGGTACCCTTAAGTTAAAAGTGAGGATTGCAATTGATCGTATCGGGGGATAGGATCAATTGCAATTGTCACTTTTTACGTAATTGATACACATTGATGCGCAAATGGATCGTCTACCAAATGATAAGCGATTGACAATATTACTACAACACAAACTGATGGCAATTGCAAGTGATCGTTTTGGGAACCCCTTAAAATAGATAACAGACTATAGTCTAGATTTTTTTAATCCGGAAGTATGTAGACAGAAAGTTTGTTAAAATTGCTAATTTAACAATGTGAAGACCCTTTCAAGATATAGTGATGTTCAGTGACCATATCGATGGTAATTACTCCATGTTTTTATTTTTACCAGTCCGAAGTTAATTTCCATAACTGAGTAGTGTTGTGCGCGGTGTACCGTGGCATGCTCTAACGCCGCTAGTGTTGTGTATAGTCGACATTAATTTTTTAAGTACCTCTGATGACTTTTACCTTTGTTTATGGTTATGAGTTTTTATTTATAATTGTTCGTAAACTTTTGTTTGTTACATTAGAATGTTAAAAAAAATAATTTGTAACTAACGCTCTATACAGTATTATGAGCAGTCACTTCCTTCAGTGTCCCTTAATAATATTCTTACATAATAAGCTAAAAATAAAAATAAAAAAATTCCCTCTGAAGATAAGTTAAAAGATACATAAAGACGCAAAAAACAATCCAATAGTAACTACCGGGTAATACAATTTTACTATTACTACAAACCGTGACCCATTAATATTAACAGCTCAATAAAAGCAAACATAACTCACGAAACACCTCGTCACTATAAAAATAATATCGACATAATCGCGCATCACTCGAGCGCACCTTCCGAGTCAGTTCAGTGTTACGTGTAAAGCGCATGCGCGCGATTGTGTTCTAAATTCAATTTAAAAATTATTTTTTATATGGCAGTGGTGACCCGACGGTGTGGTGAATTCCATTGTGCTAGAAGCAAATCATGCATAGGAGGGACTCCTAAATCTGGCTGGGTAATGTTTAGTCTTTATACTATTGACCTTGTTTGATGTTTACCAAGTGATACTGTAATTGAAGAGACGAGAAGTAGTAAAAAAAAAAGCTGGAAAAAAATGTGATTAGTGAATTTTTTTTTTTATTTGAAAAACATCGTTTGTAGGACGAGGTCTTGCTTGTCACAGCGCGTTGGTTATTTTCAAGCTGATTATACGTTTCTGCTTTATAGTGATGCTAATTCTGTATTTATAGCTATCTACCTATGTTTTATGTTGTTGACCATTCTTGAATGAAAAGTGTTACAAGTCAAAATTATTATATTTATTATCGTTACTAAAATGTGATAGATTTTGTGATGGCAAGTGTGGTCGCTTAGAATGAGATCCTAGGTTGGATTAGCAGATTGGCGGCGATGATCTCTCGCGCCCGGCCCTGATCCAGGCCATGGTATGGAGCGAGAAGGCATGGGAAGCCGTCACCTCCTTCTGCGAAGCAGTAATGCTCGCGAAGGAGGCGAGCAATGCGTAGCTCGCAGTCCGATTAGGACCAGGCCCGGGTTGACGGCGCGTTGTGTTCCACGCGCGCCTCAAAGAGATATCAGCACAATTGGCGGGGTCCGCTAGGACCGATGCCTGGCAGGGTTGCGGGTTAGTCCGAAAGGGATACCGGGACCTTGGCAACAGGCAACTGAAGGAACACGAATGGGTTTCAGTCAGTAAAACTCTGACACGCCCTTCCGCTCCGCCCAGTGCGGGAGAAGTCAATGGACGATTTGTCAACCTCAAAAAAAAAAGGTTGGGTTACCAGGTTGATACTTATTCTTGGTTGGAAACAAAAAACTCATTTTTTCTTTTGACCTTTGAGTGAATCGTTTTTCATTCTGATCTGACATTATAGGTACCATTCATAGTCCTATCCAGTCCTTAGATACTCATTTCATATCACAAAGGAAACCATTATAATTTATCAGCTTTTCTATTTTTTCCTCATTAATAATATCGATACTTTAAATTCGTTCGTTAATTAGATAGGATTGAGGAAAAACGTGGAAAAACTAAGAACGCGATCTTATTTTTAATATTCGAGGAATTTTATCCCCATGTATTAACCGTCAACCATCGCCCGTGTGAAAACCATCCGTAAACGTGGCCCGATAAAAAGGGTGTTAAAAATAGCATAGCTTACTGCGCAATACCTTTTCTGGCCAAATTTTATATAATTTTTTTAGTACATACTTAATCTATTTATTTTGTATTTTGATTACTTATTGTATTTTATGTTTCTTTCAAGTTTTATTTTTGTGGCAAATGCTGTGTATACTTATAATAGGCATTCATACCAGTATATTTTTATCTTACTTCCCATTTATATGTTTTTGTATGTACTGCTGTTGGTGTACCAAACAAATAAATAAATAAAAAATATTATAAAAATGTTCATCAAATAGGTATTAATTTTATTGTTACAAACTACTGATATATGTATTTATCGGATAAACCATTTCTTCACACACGTAATTATAAACAGACAAGAAGAAAGGAACAGAAAAATACGTACACACGGATACACATCAAGCTATTCATTTCCAGTTTAAGCTGATCTCGCATTTCATAAGATTTCCGTACAGTGCGAGGTCAGCTTATACTGGAAATGTATAGCCTGATGTGTAGCCGTGTGTACAAAGGCAAAGCTTGTTTATAAAGAAATCTCTGCGATAGGAAAGTAGATAAAAAGAGATGACGGCAACGAAAGAGACAACGTGTGTAAAAGAGAAGAAAAAACAAAAATATAAATAAATAAAAAAAAAACAATTCTTTAATGTAAATATTATAAACATACAATATGAGAATATAAATACTTCTAAAATAAATATCACTACAATGTATTATATTGGTTATAACCAATAACTGGCGCATAACCGATACTAACATTTCACCAGAGGTCCGAAAAATATGGAAGTAACTTACAAAATTGTCGGATTGTCAAATTGCCGCCTGTCACTTATCGACTGTCGGTTTTATTAAATGGGCCCAGATTCATCATCTGCCTAGCCTTTTCCCAACTATGTTGGGCCCAGATTGTGTTGTGTTATTTAGAAATGTACAATTTGAACATCCTATCACAAACAATTTTATTTATTTGCATAATGTACACTCAGTTACAGGCTAGGCTAAACGTATGAGTAGCGCAGCAAGTAATTTAACTTATATCTAGGGTTAACATTATATTGCATAGCTACCTACTAGATATCACAACATTCATTATTATTACTAATATTTAATCTCTTTCTAACATATTTTATTTTATTTATATTAACTAAAGTCATTTGAAATATATTAACACTAGCTTTCGCCCGCGGCTTCGCCCGCGTGGTATGTCGATAAATAGTAGCCTATGTCCTTTCCCAGGCTCTAGACTATCTTAAATCGATACACTAACCGAAAAACGCAAAATACGTAAAGAGAGACCGGAGCCCTCCTATACATATACCTTGAACTCTGCCGGCCAACTCTATTGCATTAGTTGTGACCGGGTATTCAAAACAAAATTCGGTCTAGCGAGTCATATTAGGGCACACGCTAGGAAATAATAGTTTTAAAGGGTCGCCGTTATCGAAATCGATAAGGAGGACTATATATATATATGTCGATAAATAGTAGCCTATGTCCTTTCCCAGGCTCTAGACTATCTTAAATCGGTTCAGTAGTTCTGGCGTGAAAGCGCGACAGACAGACAGAGTTACTTTCGCATTTATAATATTTTATTAGTAAGGATTAATAAAATTTTGTTGTGCACTTAGTTTTAAAAATGACTACTCGATTACGTGATTTAACTTATCTTTATAAGCATCATAAGCGCAAATTACTTCAGAATGTAGTCATTACTTACCATTAGTCGACATTGTTGTCTAATCACAAACAGTTAGGTACAGACTCTTATCTTCCGGTATACCTACCATTCGTTTTCAGATGAAATGGTGGTCAAATTCAAAATAAAAAACAAAAGTCACAAAACTAGGCTGATAATCAGCACTTTTCGAACGTCAAAATTACAGACAGTCCCCCAAACCCTTCACCACTTCCTAGTGCTTTAGCTGGGAAGAAGTGGCGCAACAAACTTCTCAGCAGCACAGCTGTCTGTTCGGTCAGAAATAATTGATTCTCTAAATTGATTCTATGCACATTACGCAACACAAAATATAAATCTAATTATTAAGCATATTATGTCAGTTAGCACACGCCAATATCAACAAATCAAAAAAACAAAAAAAAATCGAGAACTATTATTATGTACTCAAGCAGAAATAAAAAGTAAATATAAACATAAATAAATATCTGAATAAAAGCCTCCAGGTACAAAGGGAATGCCCGTTTACATTTATAGCTAATCCAAAAAGCATAATCAGTCTACAATGCTTGCACTGCAGGATACAGTCCTCCTCTCTGTTAGATGGGGCCCAGCTCGGGTTGGGGGCTTCAAATTTTTGGTGCTAGGATGTGCCGGTTCCCTCAAAATGTTTTTTTCCTACACCGTTTTGAGAGCAGCGGTGATGAAATAATTTACACAAAGTAAAGTGTATATCTGTTCGAACCTACGACCTACACAACTCGTAACTCTTGGCCGTTTCCACTGGGCCACCACTGGTCTATTTAACAAATAGGTATTTCAATTATACAGGGTGTAAAAATCACATAGCTGTCAATTACGCATTTTGTAACATTGCAAAAAAAGAATTACTGGGAAACGACTTTTATTTTTCGTGTGAAAAATCGCTGTTTACGATACTACGCAACGTAATGCACGCAAAACATTGTGCTTATGAGTGCATGGAAAAGTTCAGGGTTATTTAAAATAAGTTTTTTTAAAGAAAGCAAGTTTCTAAATGTTAAATTTAGAAACTTGCTTTCTTTAAAAAAACGATTGAAAAATTTAGAACTTTGACCTTCAATGTCTCCGTAACCAGAAGGTTCCCAGGTATGGTCCAGAACAAAAAAATTATAAAGGCTGTACTGGTAGAACGTACTATGACAGTATACAATTGCATTCACGGCTATCAATTATTCCACCTTTTCATCGTAATAGATTACGTTAAAAGTATAAACATACGCATTCTTTCTGTCTACTAATGTTATCATTCTGTGGATCATCCAATTGTTCAGCATGTGTGCCTAAGTTTTTCTGAAACCATTGTAAAATATTATAATTATAATATTCAATGTCGTAATTTGTGTTTCAGGTTTTTCTTTGCGTAATATTCATTCAATAAAATTTATTTTCTTTCTTTCTTTTCTTTGAACATTTGGCTTTGCAAGACCAATATGGCAGTTAAATTATTATTTTCAACCTTAAGGCTGATTTCACCAATGAGACTGATTGCGATCAGAACATCCGAACTGCGTTCAAGAGCTGTCAGTGTCAATATTCCACAATAATGATGACACTGACAACTCTTGAACGTGGTTTAGAGGTGCTAATCACGTTAATTTTCATCAACTGTACATTTGTTGTAGAAAAGTTATAACGGGTGTAAAAAGACACTTATAGAAGCCGAAAGTCACTTGTTATTCCCGTCATTGTGATATTTTTTTGTTTTGGACCATACCTGGGAACCTTCTGGTTACGGAGGTATTGAAGGTCAAAGTTCCAACTTTTTCAGACGTTTTTTTAAAGAAAGCAAGTTTTAAATGTTATAACTTAATTTTAAATAACCCCACACACCCTGAACCTTGGCATGCACCCATAAACACAATGTTTTGCGCGCATTACGTTGAGCACTTCCGTAAACAGCGATTTTTCACACCAAAAATAAAAGTTATTTTTATCGGGGGTTTTTTAAATTTTAAATTTAATTTAACTTGTGTTTAATAACAAAATATATTGCTGGTACGTTTTACGTCTGCAATAATGTTCAAGAATTCATGATGCGTAGTTGACGGCTAAGAGATGGATATTTTTACACTATGTATAGTCAAAACACCAATGGAATTAATAAAAACTTTAAGTTTCATACAATTTATTTCTCAGTCTTACCTTTGTTTCGTTGTTCCTGAAGACAATAGTATCACAGTAATATACTTAAACGTTGCTATAGAACCTTTTGTACAGGATGTCTCATGCTCATGTACTCGCAATTCCGGAATCCCCAAGGTCTCCGCTGTCTCTGAAGGTCAAGGTTTCCTAGTGATTACATTTTCATTTTAGTGCCATCAAAAATTCATTACAAACCACATGAGTTTCTTTTTCCTGTAAGTACTTAATTTTGACCTCGTGTTAATATACGTAGGTATACAATCGTGTTCTAGACTTCCTTTTATGGGAATTAGTTACGGAGATCTGTAAAAAAAATAAAGAAAATTAAGTTTTCCGTTAGCATAGGCAAGCATTATCAGCGTCTAGCGTTCCCACTGCTGGGACAGAGACCTACTCTCTGTGAAAGCGAGTGGGCCATAATCCACCACGCGGAACCACTGCTGGTTTATGTTGTGGCGGCATCTACAACACCACATGCGAACTACGCATCACCATGACGTCACGCAAAATTCTGCATCGCGCAAGCAGGGTTTCCCGCGCGACGAGCATAATATACAACGTCCCGATAACAATCGTCGGGCAGTTGCTCACCAGACATAGCATACCCCTGGTCGGAGCATACCCCTTTTCCATGGAGGATGAGTGAACTTTACAGCCTGTTTCTCATACTCCTATAATGTCTTCGAATTTTTTAATTTTTTTCATGACCATGGGTTTTCCGGTACTTGTCTGTAAATCGTAGATAGCACGTTTTTGCGATAGTATGTTATCCGTTGATGTTTTATTCATTTAAAAAACGTTATCATTTTTTATTAAATTATGCTGACACAGGCTTCCCTTGTTTTTTTACAGTAAAAGGCCTATTTTATCTTCTTCTAAAACGAAGGCTGAAAGATTTTTTCAACGTTTTTTTTGCAGTAGTTATAAATACCATAAGGAATCATTTTATTTGCATACAGCGATGATTATTATTATTTAATTTGCTGTTCACGATTTTTTTCAATGCCAGACAGATCATTTGCAAAGGTGCATTAGTTAGTAGCTGCCATGGTTGTAGGTACCTATTGTTTGTTTGCAATATAATTACCATACCAATGATCTAATCACTTGTATTAATAGATAAGAAGATACAGTGTTTTACATAGTTACATAATATTATAATTTCCTTTATTTCACTAGTTACATGTTATATTATTAAATATTGGAGTAAAAAATAGTAGCCTACCGGTATCGGGAACAGGGTCCAAGCTACCGGCGGTCACGGCTCCACCGAGAGGAAACTCTTAACAAGAAGACCCGTGTCCAGGAGTACCGGTTTCTGAATCAAGCCCCTAATCCAGCTGCCCTATTATTATTTAGAAACTAGCTTATTTCTTCTTCAGTGTCAGATATCGAAATCATTTTGTCATGACAGTGTGAAATCTTCATGACTAAAGTCCTAAAATAATCCTCGATAGAAAAAGGTCCTCTATACATAAATAAATGTATTAGATACGTGTCAGCGTGTCAAGCCAAGTTTAAGCCAAGAACTGGCGACGCAGCAGTCGTGTGTTATATATTATACGAACCATTTGGAGCTATACATATTACACGTAGCGATCACCACTGGAAATACCAATTATAAGCATAAATTATAATACATGTTAATTAATACAAAATGTGGTAGATATTAACATGGATATCATGGATAGGGATTAACAGCCTAATTGCGTAACCCACTCACAATCACAATCCTTTAAGTTATGGTAATCAACAATATTCAGTTTAACTTCAAAAAGATCGTTATAACCTAGTGGTGAGACCGTTGGACTGCCAAGTCATAGGTCTCGAGTTCGAAAGCACCTCTGACTTTTCGGATTCATGTGTGTATTGTATAATTAACTATCACTTGGTTCAAAAATGGTGAAGGAAAACATCGTATCTATCGACGGCATGTGAAGCCAAGTCAGAACTCCTTGGGCGGCTTTAAAACTCTGACACCAGGTTAGTCACTAACCATACGAAAAAGAAAGAAAGAAGACTTCAAAAAGGCATAATCTAGTCCAGTAAGTCCATTCGCAGAAAATAATATGTGCCAACCACCATTGTTCACACTAATATGCGAATAATCACACTACACTACTTCAATGTCGGAGGAGCTCGTGGCTAAGTAATAACAGTCGCACGGGTCATTCCATGAGGTTAAGCTACGCTTGGTTGGTCCGTGGATGGGTGACCATCTTTCCGTACTCCTCCGTGGCTTGGAAAACACGTTAAGCCGTTGGTCCCGGCTGTCATTCATGGATCTTTGACAGTTGTTACGGGTCGACAGAAGCTTGAGAGTCTGACAACCAGTCTTACAAAGTGTATCATTATAATAATATTACCCAGTTACCAGGTTATAGAGGTTAGATAGGCAGTCGCTCCATGTAAAATACTAGTATTCAACTGCATCCTGTTAGACTGGAAGTCGAACCCAACATAGTTGGGAAAAGGCTAGGCATATTGACACTAATCTAATGACGTCACACATACCAGGAACACAGCTAAACGCTAATCTTCTTATATAAGAAAATGTGCGTGAATACGTTATATACTTATAACAGAAAGTAGTAAATCATCAACAGTCTATACTACTAAGTAATGAGTGATTGTCGAAAGAAGATCGCGTGCGCCGTCAATTCACTCTCTAACCATTAGACCATTACTTTTTATTTCCTAACTATTCCAAATGACTAAGTAATGCACATAATGAATGCTAGGAAAATAGCTTAATGTAATAAAATGTTATAGTGTGACATAGTTTTGTAATTAATGCTGCCCCCGATAGAAAAAAAGACGCATCTAACAGTTTTTCCAGATTTGAGTTATATACATTGCCGGAATCAAAAAAAAAAGGCGCATCTGCTTGTATTTTTAATATTTTTCTATCTTCCTCCAGTGCGGTTTTAGCACAACAAAATAGGGCGCTTCTGTTCATTTCTTACACCCGATTGAAGATGTAAAGACGGATTTATGTGACATTTAATTAAAAAGTCATTTATGTAGATAATGTCCTTATACTTTATAGTTTTTTTTTTGTCAGTAATATTAGTGTTTGAAATTTAAAGGACGCATCTGGGCAGATGCGTCCTTTAAATTTCAAATGCTTCCTTGCGAAATGAAGAAAAATATTAAATAATACTTGATTGAGTAGACGTAAATGGCTATTTACGTCTATTCAATTAAGTATGTAATACTTTTCTTAATTTTTTATGCTAAGATAAAACTGGTTTTTCCTTATTTTTATTATAATAATTAAAAAAATCATATTATATATAAAACCAAGTTAAAGCCTATCATAGTGGGCATTATTTTCAACTTTTAGTATGTAATTATTTTAATTTACTCGAAGACAGCAAACAATTTCCCGTTTCATTCATTAAAACCTTTATTTCTCCGTTTTTACTTTTTGTTAGATCCGTCTTTCTTACTATCGGGGGCAGAATGCATCTGCAGCTGAATGATTGTGTCTCTAGCTAATTATACTTACATATTATAATTATTGTTAACAATAATTACAATTTTTGTCATTATTATAGTTATTATTGTTTAGTTGCAAAAACACTTTTGACTCCAGGCGGAACTAAGCTAGCGAAAATTCTATTTCGCTAGTAATTGTAGTGCTAAGTAATAAGGAATAAGTTATTTTGAGATTTTGCACTCGAATTTTATTACTGATCGCCATTTTGTTCTGAGGTAACCTGGAACGAACAATACTAATAAAAAAAATACAAAAAAAAAACAACCGACTTCCAAAAAAAACACTAAAAAGTGAAAAATCACTTTTATTTCGGAAGTCGGTGTCTTTGGTTTTCAATTTTCGTTTTTTGCGACCTCCTTCTTTTAGAAGGCGGTTAAAAAGTGATTACATTATATCAGTATTAGATCACGCTGTAATAATTACATTTCGTTTGTGGATTCTTAACCCAGATGCAGACTATGGAAGTCTGAATGTAATGGAGAACTAGCTATATAGCCAATTTCTTTAGATCGCAGATTTCCGTTGCTTCGCCTCCTAAATCCTAAAACATCTCAAGCAAAACATTCTAAATACCCCTACAGGGTACTGGGGGCTAAAACGGCCACTTTGGCAGAATCATATAGCAAAATACTATGAAACATCGTAAAATGTCACAAACTGACAGTTCATAAAATGATCTGCGTGCAATTCATATTATGAAATAATTCATCTGTTTGACAGTTTTCGATGGAGATTCGTAAAATGGTCCACAAATTATGATCTTTGCTTTTGTGTCAAATTAGAGGAATTGCTAATAACAGCTGGGAATTCAGGAAACAAATTGCTTTTAGAGGAATTGCTAATGTGGCCGTTTTAGGCCAGCAATACAAAGAATGTAGTGTTATTGTTGACATTCCAAAGTAACAGGTATTTTTGTTTACAAACTCCATACAAGGAATTCTCGAGAATTGTGAATGACAACAATGGAAACATAAAATAGCGTCGAGTTGTCTTTACCGACGACGTCATAATTATTTGCCGGAATCAGGCAGAATATTCATACAATACCTCAGTTGCAAGGCGCCGATAGTTGAGGTAATTTCTTTTTACAGTGAAAATAATGGTAAGTAATTTAAAAAAAAAAACAGTATCTGCTTTAAAATTAGTTCAGTTATTAATTTATTATGCAAAGTTTCATGATCCAATTTGAAGTATTTTGTAATACCTACTAGCGGTTTATTGTTCGGTTTGGTGAGGTAACTTTGACATTTTTTTCTGTAGATATTTTTTTTATGGAAACTTGTTTTCGTCAAGGGGTACATTTAATCCTCAACTTTACAATATACAATGTGGAGACGACAATACAACAATAAATGAAAACACTGGCAATACAAATGTATTAAGAGTATTTTGGAACTATCAAATAAATCCTAACATCTAAATTAAAAAATCATTTTTTCAAACAAACTAAATAGTAGTGATGGGCCGATTATGGGGTTTGCCGATCTTTGACTAGCTATCGTAACTAAACTATTGGATAGATTTGATTACTTTTTTGTATGTAGACCGAGAACGTCATTAGATATACAAAGTTTAATTTTTTGTCGTATTGTCGTCTCCACCTTGTATATTATTAAAAATGAATGCTGCAGTATTTTCTGTCACGGAGGATCATGCTAAGCAATTTAAGCTATTATAGACTAAAGTTTCATCTTTGTTATTAAATTGTTCGGTGAGAATGCTGTTACTAAAAAGTTAGCCGCTTAATTTTTTTGCTGGTTATTTCAAAACCATTTAAGTACCTATGTATTATTTTACTCAATCTGCCTAGCCTTTTCCAAACTATGTTGGGGTCAGCTTCCAGTCTAACCGGATGCAGCTGAATACCAGTATTTTACATGGAGCGACTGCCTATCTGACCTCCACAACCCAGTAACATACATGGGTACATTATACGATACCCCTTGGTAAGACTGGTTGTCAGACTTTCGGGCTTCTGACGACCCGTAACGATTGTCAAAGATCCATAAATGACAGCCGGAACCAACAGCTAATGTGCTTTCCGAGGCACGGAGTCCCAATATGTAAAGATGGTCATCCATCCATGGACCAACCCCAACAAGCGTAGCTTAAGGTTAAGCTACGCTTCCCGGGGTTGGTCCGTGGATGGGTAATGGTGGATGAGGATAAATGATCGATCAGGTGATCGATCGACCCGTGCGGCTGTTATTACTTAGCCACGAGCTCCTCCAGTATGTATTTAGTAACATACATAATACATAAAATGTCCTAGATACAATAAAAATATGGGTTCTTACAGTTATCCATAACATTCAGCGTTACTGACATAAATGTAAGGTAATAAGTAACATTAGGATAGGTGTTATTTATATCATTCAATTACAATGCAAAATTAAACAAAAGACAACCTACCTACATTCAAATGGACTCCTGCGCATCACCCATCAAAGTCATTGACTTTTCTGACTCACATTAATTACTTACATTCCAACTTGTAAAAGAATAGTACAAAAGGAAAAGAGTTACCTATTTCTTATAAAAACAATAATTATCGTGATGTTGATAGTACGGTTCCGGGCATATATCGGTTTTTCAGACACGGTAAGGTATGTCCGACGTATCCATTCGATAAATCATTAGACTAACGGAAAAGTAAATTATTGGGATTAATTATGTGGGTATTAACTGTAGGTAAAGTTCATTTACTCTTGGCCGCGACCAGGAATGCAACGGCCTGTTGGTCGTGGACGATTTATAGGAGGTTTATTGTTTATAGCGTTTTAACAACCATATTCAGTAATTTGGGTGCCCGATGTGCCCATACTGATGAAAACGCAGTGATGTCTGAGGTACACACGGCTACACATCAAGCTATACATTTCCAGTATAAGCTGATATCGCATTCTATAGGATTTCCGTACAATGCGAGGTCAGCTTATATTGGGAATGTATAGCTTGATGTGTAGCCGTGTGTACAGTCAGCCGAAATGAATTAAAGAAAAATATTTTATTTGGGACACGCACCGGAAATACAAACAGAAACAAACATAATATATAACAATATAATAAATACAATACAATATACATATTATATACAATAAATAACAACTGCGCTGGTATTCTAATAGAGCCCGATGCTCGGAATGCTCGGAATGATCATAAAATAAACCTTAAATATTATTCCGAACGTTTGTCAAATTGCCTAATCTGTTTCAAGTTTTGTCCGTAGCTAGAGATACTCGTACTTCGTTTGAAGGCACATTTTTGGTAATTTATTTTTAGTATAATAATATATTTCAAACCAGTAAATTAATTTCGCAGTAAATATAATTATACTTATTATAAAGCAAGTCTTTTTCATTAGTAACATTTTAACTTGATCTACGAGTAAGTAAAACTGAAAAAACACGAATGCTATTAATTAAAATAAGTATTTACTTAATGTAGAAGTCATTTCTTGGATTTTTTCAGTAAAACAACGGGTCAGTGTTTTTTTGTTTATTTAATAAACGGTTAGCAAACGACAGGATGTGGACGTTGCAAAAAGATTGTTGTGAATATACATTTTATTATAATTTTTTAGTATTGCAATGCACTAGTTTATTGTTTAACATTTCTTCACTATAATTACTTCAACCTTCTGCAAAACTGAATAGACACATACCGCATACAACTCTATTTTAATAACTGTGTGTCTGTCAATGTCAAAATATTACAGTTTAAGTGGTTCAAATAATAACAATTCAACAAATACCGAACGGTACGGAAATTGTTTTACCGGTGTCGCGTCGCGCCTGTCTGCAACCCTATATAGGATTGTTGTTTTGGCTACTTAACATTTTTAATTTAGACCAAGTGTGCTTATTGTAAAGATTTTAACTTCAAAATCATTAACTTCCATTTTTTTTTACCTGACTACGGCAAAACAAAAAGGAGGATTATGATTTTGTTATAGGTATAGTCGGTGATAAAAATCGAATATTTTCTTTATTCATTTGTTTCATTGCTGTCATTGTATTAATAACTCGTTATTTCACGGTTTTTAAAAGTAACTTACGCATAAGTACAGATATTATTATTATATATTTTTATTTTAAGTACACATACTATGTTCAGCTAGAATCACACTTATTTCCTTACTTACTTTGCTTACCCGATTCATTATGGTCACACAAGGGGACGTCATTCGAGAGGTTGTTACTGAAAATCAGTGCTGTTGACGATAGGTTCGTCCGATGTCACAGCATTTTGCTGAGCGACGACGTATTCTTACGCTGATGCGACCCACGGCTTAATTGTTCTTGTTATTGTTGTTTATTACAAAAGTGGTTATTTTTCCACTCTGCCTGCAATCGGCATTTTGTTTTTGTTTTGGTTGTTTGTTTGTTTTCATTTGCCAGTGTCGCCCTGTGTCGCAACACATTACGCAATGTAAATTGTCTTTGGTTCCTGGCCCTGACATCAAGCAATGGACAACATTAACAAACTTTTTTACTTGAATATGAGGCTTTTGGCTAATTTGGAAACGTGTATTTTTTTTATAATGTGCGTTTATTAGTTAGTTTGTGCAGAATAAACAATTGCTCTTTCTTTTCTAATATAAATCCAGTTTTGGAGCAAAATATTTGATTAAATTTTGAAAAGATGTAAAATTAAAAGAATTATTAAACTGTCAGCTACTATGAGAAATTCTGAAATATTCTGAAAAATGCATTCAATACGTCTCAAATTAGATGTGTAAAACTAGCAGTGTTGATCGACTTTTGTCGGAGTGATCGTTTACTCGAGACGGTTGGAGGACTCTTAATTCCAACTCTGTATCATAATTTATGATTCTTCCGTCAACAACTTATAAAAACAAATCAAATACCCATTTAAAAACCGGCAAAAACTATACTTGAACTCCAAACCAAAGCGATTATGCAACTTCCCACTTGTCTGATCGCACGTAATAGATCACTTCTCATCGGAACTATGACGAAACGATAGGTTCATTACAATTTTACAAATAGACTGACATATTTGAACTACTGGACTGGAGACCCGGGGTTGTGACGTAATGGTTCTGCTGGAGAAAAAAGGTATTGATAGTTACACAAGGTTAGGCAATTATCGTGAGATCTATTACCCCCCCGACAGAAGGCCTATTTCTCGTACTTATGCGTCTGCGGATCGTACTCGTACTTAAGATGCGCTAGGGTGGCCCGCGAAATTCAAATTTTCTTACGTTTTTTGCAATTTGCAGGTCAGTATCAGGTTGTATGTTGATCTAAATATTATTAGCGCTCGTAACAAATATGGATTTACTGAATTATAAACATTAAAATCAGCAATACAACTCACTGCCTACTCGACCAACGTAAACGTTATTCTTTCTTTTCTTTCTTTCTTTCTTTCACTAAGTTCATGAAAGTGCCAAATGTCATGATTTCATAAAATAGTCATTCAATACACAATTTCGCGGGCTACCCTAGCGCATCAACCTTAAAACGTTCAGATTCAAGTCGCAATCTGTCAAACTTGTCTAAAATGTTGGTAAATTGATTGTATTTTTGACAGATTGCGATTTTGACGAATATACGAACGTTCTTAAAAATTATGGGCATTGCCCCTCTGATTTAACAATCTTGATACATTTGAAAGATTTGTTGGTGAAACCTTAATGAGGATACTTCGGGAGACATTTACACAATAAAAGATTGAATAGTAGTACATATCATTATACCTGTAATTCCCGAAGGGTTAGGCCACGTTTTTCCTGTGGTGAAAAAAAAACAAGTAATAAAAACTAAAACCCAACTACGACTTAAAAGGTATAAACAAGACACCACAGACAGACAAATTAAAAATCCGGAGTCACACGTGTTAGGGCATAAATCGAACAGATTACGTGTGACTCCGGATTTTTAATTTGTCTGTCTGTGGTGTCTTGTTTATACCTTTTAAGTCGTAGTTGGGTTTTAGTTTTTATTACTTGTTTTTTTTTTTAATTCTTTTGGGGTTATAATATATATATTTTTGAAATGTGCTCATTAAGCCCTTTCATTTGATACCCAACATGGTAGGAATAACCTATATTTTTTTTTAAGTTCCTCACTTTATGTCCTCTAGAGGGCGCCATTTTTAATTTAATGTGACTTCACATAGCCTATAACCAGCGGACAATCACGACGCTTCTAACGATACCTCATTTGTCAAACTGTGATAAGTGGTTTGGAAGATAGGAGGGAACAGATGAACATACATACATACATACATACATACATACATACATACATACAGGTCAAAATCATAACCCTCCTTTTTTCATCGCCGTAGTCGGGTAAAAACTACGGTTTATTCGCCATGTGTAGGCACGGTTATACAAGCATATTCTTATGCCAATTTGGACGTACGGTATCCAACTTTGGGTCTGTACTAAACTAAGCAACGCTAAAATAATACAAAACTTCCAGAATAAAGTACTCAGGGATGCTGTAAATGCACCATGGTATATTAGAAATGACAACCTCCATCGAGATCTTAAAATGGAACTTGTCCCCACAATCATCCAAAAATTTGCTGAGGCCCACGAACACAGACTTCACCGACATGTGAATGTCGAGGCAATCCAGCTGCTAGATAACACGGACATAGTGCGTAGGCTAAAAAGAACTAAACCATTTGAGTTAGTGTAGTGTATAAAAAATAGTAACAATGCTGTGCTATACATGTAACACATGAACAAAGTGTTTTCATCAATTATCAGACTCTAAGGAAGTGCTACGAAATTGTGTAAAAGTGTAAATTGACACTATTCTTAGTTATAACATAATCTATCTCGTAAAATATTAAGTTAGAGTTAAATTGCTTATTAGCCTATTAGGCTAGATTGTAATCCATTACTAAGAACGTTTGAACATTTGTTCTTATTAATCAAAAAAAAAAAAAAAAATGTGTTGGCACGGTCGTCAGTGTTGTCTGGCACTAAGGAACCTTGTTGACAGATACGTTTTTTCTACGGCACCGTTTATACACCTAAAGGTGTGTACAGACTGGTGAATCGTCGCATGAAATGTACGAGTATCATTCTACCTTTCATTGCATGTTCGCTGTAAGCGTGGACGCGTAGCGCGACCGCGCATTCACTACGAACTTCTCTCTCTCGCACTGCGCGCCGTTTGTGTTCGTCCGAGAAACCGACAAATCACGGATCGTTCCGCGCGCGGCTCGTAATGCTTGTAGCGTGCGCGTGAAAGGCACATTTTGTGCGCGCAAGTCGTCCAAACTCCAAACTATGATGTTACAAAGTTTGTTACCTTTCATGATACGTAGCAGCAATGTGTACGGCAAAATCTTTCATTGCATGATACATTTCATGTTACGTTTCACCAGTCTGTACGCACGATTACCGTAGAGCCGTGCCATGTACAAAGAGCCTTAGAATCGCTGCAAAAAGTAGTCATCCATAAGCAAATCATTTAAAACCCGCGTATACCTGAGCTCCTTCTATTACAATGGCATTTGACTAATTAAAAAGATATGCCTGTTAAAGATGTCAAAGAGATTTGTTCCGCTCTAATTAGAGGCCTGCGCTACTAAGTAGGAAGTTCAATTATTATCACAATGTTAAGAACTTGAAACAAATGTGTTAATGTTTCGTAATTAATGCGGCGTTTTTTTGAATGAAAATCTTTTAGTTATAATTCCTTTCAAAGGTTTAACATAAAGAGTGAAAATTCTAAGCATAATAGAAAGACATTTTAGTTGGAAAAATTACCATCCAGTTGAATAATAATCCTTTCTGTAAATAAGTGTCAAAACTCGAAAACTATAAAAAATCGCGGAACATGGGGTGATTCGGATACACCACGAGACGAGGGATCAATTTTTTTTTTTTGGCTTCAATGTTCTGGCCACCCTGTATAGTTCAAAATCAAAGTCAAATAATTTATTTCAAATAGGCACTTATGTGACACTTTTGAACGTAAAATCACGCATGTATTCTTAAGGATTAGGGGGAGGTATTTACCGTATACCTACATATCGCCAGTTATGTTTAAAGGCTCTTACAGACTGGGGCGATTCGCCGCGCGAAGCGACGCCGCCGCATTGTTCGCCGTGAAGTTTTCTCAGAAATTGTTTTGTTAAAATTCGCGTCGCGCGGCGAATCGCTCCAGTGTGTAAGAGCCTTAAGTCCATGTAAGCCTAGCGTAGCCTATTATCATTAACCGGGCACAAATCTAGACTCCCGGCTGCCACTGAGTAATTCCAGGTGGAAAAACCCAGTAGGTACCAATTTGACCGATCTAGGAATTGAACCCAGGACCACTACACCAGTTAAGCAGCAATTATTAGACGTATTTTGTATGTTTAATTTAATTAACCTAAATATTTTCTTTCCAGACACTAAAATCGACATGCGAGTTCATAAAAACACAGCTATGCACCATAGCAATATCTCTGACGCTGTTCAACTCAGTCCGTCTCCCGAAGGAGGCCTTCAGATATGGAGCAGTTCCATACCTGGTGATCTACTCGTTCTGGCTGCTGGCTGCAGGGCTGCCGACGACGCTGCTGCAGCTTGCCATGGGGCAGTTAAGCCAGCAGGATCCTGTGGGGGTGTGGAGAGCTGTCCCTATTTTGAGAGGTGAGAGGTCACTGCATGTGCTTTATTAAACGACTGCCCAAAAAGGAGTGTAATGTTTTCAGGAATCCTCTAAAAGCAATTCATTTCCTGAATTCCCAGCTGCCAATAGCAATTCCTATAATTTGTGGATCATTTTACGAATCTTCATTGAAAACTGTCGAACAGATGAATTATTACGTAATAATGAATCAGCACGCAGATCATATTATGAATTTTCAGTTTGTTACATTTTACGATGATTCATAATATTTTCCTATTATGATTCTGCCAAAGTGGCCGTTTTAGACCAGCTGGATTCATGTATGTATGTATCTATGTGAGTTTCTTTATTCCACTATAACTTTTAGATGCCATAACAGATTTGGATGCATGGGGTATCATTGGATCCTTACATCATCCCGAGTGGCATACGACTTTTTTTACTCTTTAGTTCGTTTTTTGGCAAAACAGTCGGGTTTTTTTTTTCTATCTAAATGCGCTTGTTTCTTGCATGTCGTAAAATACCATTTTCAAGTAGTATTATGGTCCTGTGATCAACAAAAATCATTATGATCAAAATTCCTTTAAGGGCCATTTAAAATGTTCGGTTTTAAAATCTTTTTACTCTACATTTGCATTATCAGCCTATAACATTGCCACTGCTGGGACATAGGCCTCCTCTCAGTGAGAGGGAGTGGGCCGTAATCCACCACGCAGGTCACATGTTGCATGTCACATGTCTTCGAATTTTTGTTTCTAGGACATGCCGGTATCCCCACGATGTTTTCCTTCACCGTTTTGAGAGCAATGGTGATGAAATAATTTACACAATGTAAAGCGCTTGTCCTGTGACTCTTTGCTTTGCCTTGCTCTGCAGTTGATGGCAATAGCCACTACCTAAGTGTGTGCCTTACCATTACAGTCGTTCAAGAGTGACAGTAATCTGTGTGGCATTTACCTAACGATTTATGAATATCAACAAATTATTTCAAAACTCTTTATCCTCACCGCAACATAGGCTTACTACACTAAAACCGCACTCTAGGTAGGTACACAAACATAATAACGTTGTTGGTAAAATATGTATGCTATGTAAACATGTATACAGTATACATAAGTATCAAGTTAAGCCTACTGGTACTTAAATAAAACTCAACCTTGTATGTACAGCGTTGAATCCGATTATAATGTTCAGATAGCTACAGTGGTATTTCTTATTGTGTTTCAGCTCCTGAAGTATGTTCTTAGTCTTTTAATCTGAATAAAGAAATGAAGAGTCCTGCTAATTAAAATACACCTGGTTGTTATTTCTATAGGTATACCAAATGTATTTTTGATGTATTTGACGACCTATCAATTTGAAACCATGAATAGCGGTTACTGAAGCCTATTTGTAATCATCACTTGTTTAAAAGTCTCATTTCAATTCATATTAAAATGTTTATGTTTCTTTGTTTTTCTAGATTCGGCTTTCTGAATCGGGGTGTACACACGGCTACACATCAAGCTATACATTTCCAGTATACGCTGATCCCGCATTGTACAGAAATCTTATAGAATGCGAGATCAGCTTATACTGGAAATGTTGATTGCTTGATGTGTAGCCGTGTATAGTTTACATCAACACACAACAAGCAGACATAAAAAATATAATAGGTCAAAAATCTTTTGTATTTAATATACTATAACATGGGTAAACAAGTATTGTTTTAAGTTACGATGTCTTTAATAAATTCGTACCTGCAACTCAAACACATGCAACATAAAATAAATCAATTTTAATTCTCCACATATTTATCCAGGTGTCGGCCATTTAAAAGTTCTGACATCATACGTGTGCTGCGTGTACTACATGATGTACGTGGCTCTGTCGTCTGCTTACCTCGTGTGGATCGGCAAGGGGACCTTCCCTTTGAAGGATTGCACTAAACTGCACATAACTCCGGTAAGCCGCTTTGTTTCTCATTGTTCTGTAAAATGAGGGATATTTTAATAACTGCTAGACTTTTTAAGTAGAATGGCGAAATTGCATGTATAGAAGATGCATTTTCGCCTCAAGCCTATCGGTTGTATAATATGTATAGACTTAAGTCCGCTGTGCGTTAGATACTATTAATAACAATGTTAGGCGTGTTATTTTGTATGGACTATTTTGTATGTATATTTTTTTATATTTCTTTAAATTTTATGTTTCAGAACGGATATGAAAATAAAATGAACGCAACCGAGTGTTTTAAGTAAGTATATCAATTGATCATAAAGTATTCCATACCAATATAACTTATCTCTTTCAATTTCGTTTTATTGCAAATTTTATGGTTGACATTGATTGGTTGGCTTTTTAAGAGATAAATACTGCGTTATTTTAGATCCTAGGTATCGTCTAAATATTTAGTTGTCAGGAGTTAGTGGTCAGATAAGTGATTTTAGTATTTATGTTGATTGCTGGATAGTGGCACATAAGATGCTGCTACGCATCCTATTAATATAAACCTTAGTAACTTAAAACACAATGTGACGAGACCTTAAGCATACTTCCTCGCAACCTAACAATAATTATGAAGCCATGCAAAGAGACGTAACGTTATAATCAAAATTCTCTTTATATCCAAGACGATTTTTTGTCACAATAATATTTTTTATATTTATTAACTAGTCTAGGCCTGTTAGTTACTAGAGGCCGCAAGCGCTACTGCTGAGACCCAAGACCTCATTCTTGGGCTCGATTCCCAGGTCAGCCAAAGTGCTATTTCTATCTGGAATTTCTCAGTAGCATCGTGGAGTCTTATGCCCGGTTGATAGCAATAGGCTCGCCCCTTATTACATAGGAATTGAACGTAACTAGCGGAAATATGTACTAATAGGTACTGCTCTGCAAGCCTGATGTTATGTATGGAATTATTGTAATATCTAACAGTCGGCTTTAGAACTAACATCCTATTGCTTTAGAACACAATTACTACAATAGTACCCGTAATCCTAATGCTACGGCTACACTTCGCGTTATCGCGAAGTTTTCTTCGTGCGCTCTCTCTCGCACACCCCTCGATTACTCGCTGAGCAACAGAGAGCGCCCGAAGAAAACTTCGCGATACCGCGAAGTGTAGCCGTAGCATAACAGATATTATTTTAACTTTCAGTTCAACGTTTTTGGCGCCATTCACGGAATACCCCCAGTATCTGGGCATAATGGCGATTTTAATATTTCTTCTATGGTTCTTCGTGCCCATTCTGTAAGTAATAACACTCTTATTACAAGTAATATTTCCTTCTTTATTTGTAATAAATGGCTTATTGTTAGAAATATCTGAAGGTTTTAAGTGAAAATTTCGTGAAATAACATTTGGTATTGTTTTTAAAGAATAACTAGATTAAATTGCTTAGTTTTTATGAGTTTCATTCCTTAATCCCACGGGATTGAGACTTACGCGGTTTAATATCGGGATGAAAACTATCATATGATTTATTAATCCAGGTCATCCATGTGCCAAATTTCATATAAATCCGTTAAGCCGTTTAAGCTTGAAAGTGTAAAAAACAAATAAATAAACAAACTAACTCACTTTCACATTTATAATATTAGTTAGGATCCCGCCAGGGTTGTGGGTTAGTCCGAAAGGGATACCGGGACCCAGGCAACAGGCAACTGAAGGAACACGGGTGGGCTTTAGTCAGTAAAAGTCTGACACGCCCTTCCGCTCCGCCCAGAGCGGGAGAAGTCATTGGATGATATAACACCCTAAAAAAAAAAAGGATAAAGTTAGAATTACACTCAGTGAGGTACATAATAAGATGCAACATAATTATAATATGAGTACAAAGGTACTGCTTGTCTCACATTAAGGTCTTAAAATCTGTCCCTTTTAAAGGGTTTTTCTTCAGTAAAAAGAAAAACTTTTGCTATACAATTGTATAAAACTGGTTTCGATCTTAGGATTGAATAAAAACATTTAATTTTACCTATTTTTACAGTTCGGCAGTTGTCAGTTCCACACTAACAAATATGTGTTTTGCGAATTTGATCCTTATTACTACTAGATATTGTCCAACTGACAGGCGTCAGGAACTCATTCTCTCAACGGCCGGACCGTAGTTCTTGAGACTTAATCTAGACTGATAATGGTAACAGAGAAAATACCCAAAAAATGTGAACATTATTTTGATTAAACATTCTACAAAAAAATATTAAAAAAAACAGTGCCACAAATCCAGATTACTTTAAAAAAGCAGACAAATTCATCTTGTTTACATCAATTAGTAGACACAAAACATTTGTAATTATTTTTAAAAGCAGACCAATTAGGTTCAGTTTCAAAATAAATAGTCTAGCCCGTCTTTTGTTTTGAAACAAACACAAAATAACAACACAATAATTTAGCACAATTAGTATAATTTGTAAAAACTTAAACGAACTAGAATTCGGCCAATGTATGTTTCTATATACAAAATTGGGACGTATTTTCCGGGAGTCAAATACGTATTTGCCTTGAACGACTTTAATGGCTAATTCCGGTTCATCAGAATGGTATTTCGATTTTTTATCAGAATGTGAGGGGCATGAAAACGAAGTCACATGACATTCTAATGTCAATTTTAAGTTCTGATTACGACATAATATGTCTGACAGAAACTTGGTTAGATGACTCGTTTTTATCCTCTGAATACTTTGACCAGAGATATACTGTTGTACGCCGTGATCGTAGTGCACAGTTTAAAGATTTGTACTCTAAGAATTATGGTGGTGGGATATTGGTAGCTATTAGTAATAAGTATAATTTTGTTAATAAAACTGAGTGGCAAACCTCAGTTGAGGATATGTGGTTATGTATAAGTGCTGGTGGCGTCTGTATGAATATTTGTGTTGTTTATTTGCCGTCTTATATACCTTGCCATATCTTTGTTCAATTCTTGGCCAGGGCTGAAGAAATTTGCTTGCGTTATATGGATTGCACCACTTTGATTCTTGGTGATTTTAATATTCCTAATGTGAAATGGTTTCAGTCTAAGGATCCTTTTCTTGGAATTAGTGACCCCAAGTCATTAGCGTTGAGGGACTTCCTAAACATCACCGGCTATGTTCAAATGAATAATGTCTGCAATGATAATAATAATATCCTAGACCTCATTTTGGTGGATGAGAATTCCAGTCTTTCCGTTTCTTCCGCACCCCCCATCAGTAAACCAGATATACATCATCCGCCGCTAGAATTAGGTCTTACTAAAACTTCAATTTCTAATTTAAATTTTAATATTTTACAGTCTAAATATATTTTCACTAAAACAGACTATGAGGCATGTGTACGTGATCTACGTACAATAAATTGGGAGGATTATTGTCATTTGAGTTGTAATGATTATGTTCTGACGTTTTATAATATACTATGGGAAAATATAAATAAATACACTCCGAAGGGTAAACCTAAGAATAATTGTTATCCAGTTTGGTTCTCAGTTTCGTTGATTAAACTTCTTAAGGAAAAGCATAAATACAGGACTCGGTTCAAACGGTACAAAAACCCTAGGGACTACGATACTTTTGTTTCCCTACGGATGCGAGCTGGTAGAGCTATGGATAGGTGTTTCAAAGATTATATAGAAATAATTGAGAGTGAATTAAAAACAAATGTAAAAGCTTTTTGGCGTTATACTAAGTCAACAAAATCTTTCAGAGGTGTCCCTGACCAGGTTTCGTGGGGCGATCGCGTTGCTGAGGGTGGTAGTGGTGTGGCTGATCTATTTGCAGACTATTTCGCATCTGTGTACAGTGTTAATCAACTTACTGGTAACTTGTCTCCAGGTTACTCATCGTCTAATTACAGTATGTCTTCCATTGACATTACTGAAAATGACGTTAGAAGTAGCATCAAAAAGTTAGATCTTAATAAGGGAGCTGGTCCGGATGGACTCCCTCCTATTTTTATTCGTCTCTGCATTGATGCTCTTATTATACCACTGCTGATCATATACAATAAATCCCTTAAGGAAGGTACATTTCCCGATTTATGGAAAATCTCTCACATTATCCCCATACATAAATCCGGTAGTATGAATGACGTAACTAACTATAGACCAATCTCTATTATATCGCAATTTGCAAAGATGTTCGAGGGTCTCATATACAATGTAGTTTATTCTCACCTCCGTCATATAATTAGTTTCAAGCAACATGGTTTTGTGTCTAACCGTTCTACTATGTCTAACTTACTGATTTACACTACTTTCATTAGTGATACCTTTGAAGCCAGGGGTCAGGTTGACGCTGTTTACACAGATTTTGCAAAAGCTTTCGATCGCGTTGATCACTCAATTCTTTCTATTAAATTAAATTGCGTTGGTATTCATGGCTCTTTGTTGAGGTGGTTTGAGAGTTATTTAATTAATCGTTCTCAAATAGTTGCCTTGGCGGGTTATGAATCTATACCTTTTTCTCCTGGCTCTGGTGTTCCACAGGGCTCTAAGTTGGGTCCTTTGTTGTTTTTGGTGTTTTTGAATGATCTTTTAGATTTAATAAATTGCGATTGTTTAGCCTACGCTGATGATTTAAAAATATACTGTAGAATATCGGACCTGAGTGATTGCGCGAAGCTTCAAAGAGATCTTGATGTCCTTCAGAAATGGTGTTTGAACAACAGAATGACGCTCAATGTTAAAAAATGTCAGACTATTACATTCACGAATAAAGTGAATTACGTAAAATTTGATTATCATATTGATGGATCGGTACTGAGCAGAGTGTCCGTCATCCGTGACCTAGGGATACTCTTCGATAAATCCCTATCTTTCCGTGATCATGTAGATAGTATAGTGTCTAAGGCTAAAAGAATGCTTGGCTTTATAATCCGTATGTCGAAACCTTTTCGTAATTGTAGCAGCATTATTTTACTTTACAACGCACTAGTGAGGAGCTCCCTGGAATATTGTTCTACTATTTGGTCTCCCTATTATTCAACTTATACTAATAATGTTGAATCTGTTCAGGCCCGTTTTGTGAGGTATTTATGTATAAAGAATGGGATTCGAAAAGCTATACCCGATTACAATGACAGGTTAAGGCACTTTAATATGATTAGCTTAAAAGAAAGACGTGACCATTCTGACTTACTAATACTTCATAAAATTATAAACGGTTCCATTGATGCACAATTGATCAACTATTTTAACTTTAGGTCTAGCCAACGTAGTAAGCGTCATCATCGTATTTTTGTGTTACCTACATCCACTTTGAATACTACATTTAATAGCCCCCTCACACGTATGGCAAGGCAATATAATGATAGGTCCAACTTGTCGGATTACCCTATTGATATTTTCTCTATGAGTTTCGCTTCGTACAGACGCTCCCTATTTAAACAGTACGATGAGTGTTCGTCTGTCTAGCTCTAATTGGTTTGATTTTTAGTGTTCTAGATTAAGGTCTACTAAACACACTTTTTGAATGTTCTCCTTTGTCTCTAATTTTTCATACGTCAATGTCATGCATACCTGTTATTTGCATGGTTACTGAAATGCCTATTTTAGATGTTAATTAATTGAATTGTAAGTGACTGTGCTGTTGGTGTGCTTATCATAAATAAATAAATAAATAAATAAATAAATATTTAAACTATAGTCACCGCGTTATTATTAGTCGGTCTCCCTCGCACTTATGGAGCTTACGGAACAGGTAGTAAATTATTAGTGTTGCACACTCTTATTGCTACTGTCAAAGATTTAAATCGTAGATTTGCCCTCACCGTACAGACTAAGTTGCACGAAAAAGTGTCCATACTGAGATGAGTGAGCTCGCCCATCCAATCATCCAATCTTTGCCTATTATGTAAACTGTTCACGCTCCCGGAATTCTTCAAAATCTATTTTGGTCCACGCGAGATATTGAAAAAGCTCCATCAACTCCATGACGTGTTACAGGAAACCTATATGAATACCCTATTCGTAACAAAGAAGGATTAGTTGAAATACCTCTATTGTGCATACCAGCCACGCATTTCACGTAACTGACAAAGCAGGCCTCAGAACAATGTGCACGTGAAACCTTTTAACAGACTAGATAAAAGATGGATGAGGATTATTTCAATCAACCAGTTTAACCAGAAAGCTGTTGAAAAAAAAATACTAACCTTTATATCTCTGCCCAGGATCAACAATAATATCTGAATTTAAAACTTCCACCATCATGATAAACAGAACGACTAACAGACTTTTTGGTACCTTACAAAATAATAACTTTCATTTATTTAATTATTAGAATTTTAAGAACTAACAAAGACTTATAATATAACTTATAACAAAATAATATAGATGACTTACATACATAAACTCACGACTTCTTCAGCTGCTATGATCCTGACATACTCCTTCTGCTTCGTTTACGTTCATACATCAGGGGGCCTAGCACCACCGCTTACAGCAGTATTATTTTAATCTTACTTCGTGGGGGAAGAGATGGAGCTATATGTCCCGTAGAGCTTCATCTCTTTCCTACACTGAAGTAATATTAAAATAATACTGTTATAAGCAGTGTGGTGGTAGGCCCCCTGATCATACATGCACGTCTGTTGCGAGTACTACACACCTGACCTTTTTGAAGAAGGTCACCAGTAAGAAGATCACTAATAACGATGATGAAAAAGGCAAAAATGTATAGGTCTGACACAAGCTATCGAAAAGTTTATGACAATCCTGTTGAAAGTCTTTGTAGAAAAACGAAACGCTTTCGAAGCGATTGTCACTTATCTAGGCCCTCAGTACCGCAATTTCGATTTATCTCGACGGTTTTCAAAATATTGACCGAATTTCCAAACATGTTTGAGAAAAGTAAATTTTATGACAACAGACTTACATTATAATCATTTTCTTTTTACAGATTATACCGCCTTCACAAAACCTTGAAAACGACACTCGCGTTCTTGGTCATAATCGTCGTAATTATCGCCATACTGCTAACTTCATTTCTGGCTAAGACCGCAGTTCTCGATTCAATGTTCGAATCGTGCGTACAATGGACATCGCTCACGCAGCCTTACATTTGGCACAGTACATTGGTGCAGGCGCTAATTTCTACGCAACTTGTTAGTGGATACCTGACCAGCGCCGGTGGATCTATTTACAGACATTCTGACGTTCGGTGGTAAGATATTTATTTACTTGTATTAGTTACCTTTGAAGCATTTATTATCACAGCTATTTTTATGAAAATAGTAAAATCGAAGAGGTTGAATCTTGTGTTATGATAATGATAGTTAATTGATTCAGGCGTGAATTTGCGGAAACCCATTTAAAAAAAATACGATTGTATGTTGTGGAAGTCGATTGCTTACAGGGTTTTTTATTACTAGGAATATTGAATCGGAATAGGTTACTAAATAATTATATCTATATCTATTGTATTTTATGAATTTATGAATATCAGTTATTCAAAACACAGTTTATTTTGCATTATATGCAGACAAAAAGACCTTTTTTTGAACAAACTTTGAGGGTGGGAAATCATCATAAATATTATTATAACTTACTGTGTTTTACTGACTAAAACCCACCCGTGTTCCTTCGGTTGCCTGTTGCCAAGGGACCCGGTATCCCTTTCGGACTTTCCCGCAATAGTCAAGAAGACCTAATTGGATTAATTTCATGAAAGAATGATTGGTCTCCCACATTTACCACTGAAAAGAATAACTTTTCCCTTTTTCGCCTTATTTATTTTTGACAACGTTGATATTATAATGAGGAGCACTTTTACTGAGCACTTTTACACTTTTTTATTTGTTTGTATATTTTATTTTGTTATCTGCTGTATATTATGTATATTGTGTGCCTTTCAGTCTGTGCTGAATAAATGTATTTTCTTTCTTTCTTACTGTTTTATGAGAAGGCCTATTTATTACACTTTCAAGCTAATATATTATTTTCATTTTTTAGGACTTCAGCCCTAGTAATAATGACAAGCATATTCGCGGGCTGGCTCTGGGTGTTACTCTGGGAGTCCATCGGAGGAACCAACAGAAAGGATACGAGTTTCATATCAATTCTAGTCTTAATATACCAGTCTTCTGTATCTGAGAAGAGGAATAAGGAATGGCCTCTTCTTGCTTTTGGAGTTGTGTTCTTTTCTGGTGTTATTAGTGTGGTACGTATCATTCTTTTTTTTATTGGTGTCTGTGTGACAAAGGTCTAAATTAAATTGACTAAACCTGCTACTAGATAGTTTTAGGAAAAAAAATAATCTCTGCAGATCAAATGTAACAATTACGATTGGCCTAACAGTACGTAGCTGTCTTTTGGTTAAAATGATGATGATGACGATCTGCCTACTGGAAAAATTTATATAAGGCTAGAAATACAGTTAAAAAAAATCGCCCAAGTGCGAATTCGACTCACACACGAAAGATTCCGTACTGCCGTATAATATTTACGCCGTAGTTCTGTACGCCGAAAAAACACGTTTCTTGCATGGTCAAGACATCACAGACAGACAACAGCCAGTGTGTAACAGTTTTTTTTAATTTTTGTCTTTCTGTCTGTTTGTTCTGGCTAATCTACAAAACGGCTGGGCTGATTTTGACGAGAGTTTCACTAGCAGATAGCTGATGTTTTGTCTGTCTGTCTGTTTGTTCTGGCTAATCTCCAAAACGGCTGCACCTATTTTGACGAGAGTTTCATTAGCAGATAGCTGATGTTATAAGGAGTAACTTAGGCTTTTTCAAGCAAAGTTGCGACCAGCAGCTAGTCAATACTAATAATAGTGGTGTTACTAAGCGTAAAAAATCTTTGCTTTCCAAGTCGATAGGTTCGCATTCCATACAAAACTGCAAATTAACTCAAAAAATTTACACAATTTTTCAGTTGATCCTCCTATACCCAGTCTACGACAAGCTCCATCGAATGACAGGCGACCACTGGCGGGTCTTCGCCTGTGCTAGCTCAGCAGTGGGCACTGCCCTCACTGTGGCAGTACTAGCCCGAGGGTTAGAAGTAGCCACCATGTTGGATGAACTGATCATACCTGTACTGGCTGTGTTCACTACAGCTGTAGAAGTGGTTGGATTTGTGTTTATTTATGGTAAGTTTAAATTTTCAAATGAATCAAATCAAATCAAAATATTTTATTTCACATAAACCATACATACATAGGCACTTATGAAACGTCAGAAGCTAGGTGCACGGTTCCAATTGGTCGTTTCCTATGGAGAAGACCCGGCAAGAAACTCCACGGTTGGTAAAATGTCTACTAGTTATATAATAACTGGGGGGATTATTTATAAAGGTTGCTTAAAGTTAAGTAATGATTAGCGACTGTTTAACCATACATTTTTTACTTTTTGTTGTTTAAACGTCTCTTAACTTTAAGCGACCTTTATAAATAAATCCCTAGGTGTCGACAGTTAAACAGAGTGGAATTGAATTCATGGGCATAAAAAAACAGCAAAAATTCAAATGCGTCAAAATGTAGGGAACACCCTACATTTTGTCCCTACTATTATCCCATGCCATCGATCCGTACCAGCCATTACATACCAGTACACAATCGTTTGTGTTTCAATTACATTTGTTTCCTTAATATTATTGTTCATTACAATGCTGCACTTCATCATTTTCCTGCCCTTGCTCCATAATAATACTATTCTTGGGGTCGGCGCAATACGTTTCTTGCTGCACCTGTTGATAAATGAAGTTATCTGAACTGAAGTTCGATAATTTGTGGTCTCAAAAGTAATGGATACCGTCTGGCTCTTTTAAAAGATTTATTTCTTTAGTTTTTTTGTGATGTCTTGTTGCCACTTGATATCATAGAAGTTTATTAATTAGGTATCTGCATAGTTAAATAGTTCTTATTAAATCTCTTCTGTTAGATATACTAAACATAATCTTGTTCTCCCATTCCAGGTTGGTGTTACCTTACAGTGGACATAGAATTCCTCACAGGCGTGAAGCTCCCATACTTCTGGGTAGCCACCTGGTGGTTAACCCCTGTCCTCTTCATCGGTGTCTCGGGCTGGTGGCTCCGGGCCTTACTGCGAGTATCCTGGGTTAATGCCCACACGCTCTGGCCTTTGTTAGCAGTTTTTGTAGTAATATTAGTGGTCATGGTCATGTTGGCAGCAGTAGCTGTTGCTAAGGAGGAGCAGTTTAATTTAGTTACTGTGAGTACCCACAGTTTTTAATGAAATGTTAAGGCCCTCACCTACCTCAAATTTTATCTTACTCGCACCATACTACTCGCCGCCTGAGTGAGAGCGAGACGGAATAGGGTTCAGGCGGCTCTCAAGCCTCGAATAGTTTAGGTAATTACTTTTTACGATGAAAATAAAGGTATTTTTTTATACCGGCGTTTTATATTTCGGTTTAAAGGTAACTTTGTTTTTTTTTTCTATCGAGATTTTATGTAATCCTGTTTTCGCAGAACATAGGACCTAGCATCAACCCTCAACTTTAACATTATATTTATTTCAAAAATAATGCTGTAGTATTTTCGGCATAACGGAGGATCATGCTAAGCAATTTGAAGTAGGGTAGGGCCTTAATAATTTCATTATCATCACCATTGAGGTAGGAGTAATAACATCACATATTAACATCTTCTTTCCAGAAATTAGTTTCAGCGTTCCGCCCATCCCGATTATGGGGTCCTGAAGAACCCATGGCGAGATACGTATGGATGTCACAACGGTACGTCAACGAAAGCCTAAGCACAGACAACGATTCGAATTCAGAACCAACTAACTACTCAACAATAATGTATAACAAAGAAATGGATAAAAAATACCAAGAAGAACTATATAGAAACGATCTGTACCAACGGACCTATAATAATTATAATAAAAATGAAGTTCATTATAATGATAAACACATATACGGAGATATTAGATCGATATATGGTACTCACACAATACCTAGAGGTAAGAAAAAGAGTACTGACGAGAAGTATCGCTCACCAAACATATGTATTGCCAAAGCTAAATTAGGAGGTCCCTCAGAATGCAGCTGTAATAGACATTTTACACTTAACGTTCCAGATTTGAGGAGCAATGAAGTAACTACCAGTCTATAAATACGTACAACGAAAGTAACCTAGTCGAATTATTTATTTAAAATTATGTGAACACTTGAACAAATATTGTATGGGTAGGTTGTGATGGCAACCGCAATGAGCACTTGGGAGCGATGATATAATAAATTATAAAAGATTTTTATGACGTTATCTTTTAAAGTCGGACCAAATAAAAAACCAAGACAGAGCGCTGCGAACAATACAGTGAAGCATGCCAAAGCTACACCTCTGCGCTGTGCTAAAACGCTCACACGCATACATTTACAACCATTGACAATCAAACTACACGTCACTAAGTGCACACATGTTTACGAAACCTGCCTCATGTACCTGTTGACAGCGCTCTGTCTGGGTTTTATAATTGGTCCGAATTAAACACCTCATTTTCGCATACTATCTATAATCCTTCATAGGAGAATACTTGCAGACCCAGATATTATTATTTATGTACTAAAAGAACCTATGAATCTACCTGTACATACACTTATAAAAATACTTGCAGTAAATTACGGTGTCCCCAAGGATTGTGGAGGCAGCCACTTAGACGCTACTACAAAATAAGGGGAGGAGGTGATCAATTTTTAGGCAAAGACCACACAATACAGACTCGACTACAAAGACAATAAATTCAAGAAGCAGGAAAAAAAATCAAACATTTTTGAAATAGGAACACGAATATTTAAATAAACATAACATCTAAATGTAGAACGGTTCATTGTTCATATTTTGAAAAGGACCACGCGGGTGTAACTGACAAAAGAAAGTTTTTTTTTGGCTAAAAAAAAGAGAATGATAATCGTTCACACAGTGAGAGACGGGTATGGGGGGGAAAATGAGAAATGGACGAAGTTTTTAACATAAATCTCGGGCAAAAGTATGAAAAGTATTACTTGTGAGATTCCTGCCCCTCGCCCTCGGTTTGAATGTACTACGGTTTTATATGTTCTGATGTTAGATAACAAGGACAGGGTATACCTTTTAACCGCTTGGTTTTATAACAATTGCCGTGCCCCCAGCAACCAGCTCATAAATTGACAAATAAATATCGACGTCGATTATGGTCGTGCATTAAGTTAAAAACATAAAACGAACATAGTTCCTCAGTCGTATAAATACGACTCAAGCGACACGGGCACGATAACATTTGTCGTGTTAATCCGACTGGGGCGGTCAATAGGTAAATGTATTTGGTGATATTTTATTTCAATAAGTATAGGAGAATAAAATCCTCATAATTATTATATAAATAATTTTCAGAAGTCAATTTTATTGAGTACATAATGTGAAGGATACATTACATTGCCTCGAGTAAGTCTATTTTATGATGATAGCAAAGTATTCTTCACAAAACCCAATTAAGTCTTGTGATAAGTAATTCACTAATTGTTTGACAATTAAGTAACTAGAACGACAAAAGTATCGTTAATTAAGTTAATTTATTTCTTCAGATAACTTAAAAGAAAGTAACCTAACAACAAAAATATATTAAGGCAGGTATACACTCGCCTTAGTTAGCAATTTTAATGATAAGGCACGCGTGGCGCATCGTTTTGAGCTCTAATTTAATTGAATCACCTGCCCTTAATGAAAATAATAAAGTTTATCACGGTATAGCCTTAAGGTGTAGTTTCATCGTTGCGCTAAGGCTACAATTAGTTTGATTAAAAGTGTCATTTTTCTATGTCATGGCAGTTTTTTAGTCTTCAGCATGGTTTTATATATTTTGCTCGACAATTGCTGTAATAGTGAACTGGTTAAATGCTAAGTTCTTGTTCTATAATTAAGACCGTATTTATGCGGAAAAAACCAAACATTATTATTAAAATCCTTTGTTATTATTCTTACTTATCAGACGTATAGGTACAAAATCTGTTTTTTTTTTTTAATTATTTGTTTTACACCTCTGCCTAATCCTTCTGGGATTACAGGCGTGATGTTATATTATGTTGATTTTATCGAGACAAGAGCATACCTACTTATTATATTGATTGTTGATTGTGTAAGTCAATTATGAATTTGCCGCATTAACAAAACCAGTCCCTAAACAGATAATATAAAATTAAGGGTCGCGCCACCAGATGCCTGAATTTTTCAATATCTTGCTCGTTGTGAATGAGAATTTATTTGAGAACCGCACTTGAACACAGCTGGTGACGAATTATGGTAACTTAATCATATTCTTCATCATTTTGGGACAGCTTCTAATGGAAATTGATACAATTATTATGTGGCTTTAGGAAAAACAGACAGGGAAGAAAAGTTTCTTGGATATTTTCGTTAGCGTAAGTCTTAGTCTTGGATATATAATTTGATTTTCTGTTTTTTATAAAATACAATAGACGTAGATATATTTAGTAACCTATTCCGCTTGAATATTCTTCAAGAGTCAAAGAGTCGTAACACGTCGCGTTCTGGTTTGCAATTGGTCTATCGCCATCCTGAAGATGCCTCGTTGAGAGGTGAAACACGTGCCGATTTCTTACAGGGTTTTTATGACTCTTCAAGCGGAATAGGTTACTAAATATATCTGCGTCTATTGTATTTTATAATGGATTTCCGCAAAGTCACGCCTGAATCAATTAACTATCTGTTTTTTTTTAAATTAAATTAAGAGGAAGAATCTAATCGAAAGTAGAGTTTAGTGTGGTTATGCATCAAATAGTTTTTTTTTAATCCTAATCCTAACTAATATTATGAATGCAAAAATGAGTTTGTTTTTTACGCTTTCACGCTTAAACAGTTGAATGGATTTAGATGATAGGTAGACCATGACCTGGAATAGGACATAGGATACTTTTATCTAGATATCCCCACGTGAGCGAGACTTACATGGGTGAAATCGCGGGGCGCAGCTAGTTTCTTATAACTCGATGTACCGATATACTCGATGTATCTTGACCACATTCTAGCCTGATGGAAAGCGATGGGTGAAGTCTAGGTACAATAAAATTAAGGGGCGATTTTGGTGATGATGTTCATGATTAATTGAAATGTGAAACAAAAGATTTCGTTGCTCATCATTCATTTTATATTAAATTATATTATATATATTTTTATATTTTTTAATATTCATTCACAATTTTCCTTATAATTTTACAAGGGAAATAAAAACAAAACCGTTTCAGTCTTTCCAACTAACCATTTTTTTTTTGACTTTCCCAAAATAAAACGCCGCATCAAACATTCACCAGAATATTTTCTTATTAACGTCGGGAATGGGACCGATAAAAGACCGACTGATATAAATTGAATGATAATTTGTTCCATGTCGGAGGCATAGGGAAAAATCGCTTCCCAACGTCTCGAACAAGATAGATGCCCTTAGATAACGACCGGGCAATTCCTTACATCGGGCTTTTCAATTGGAAATATCGATTTGCACAATCGATATGGAAAGTGTGTGGTTTAAGTTGTTTTAATAGGACAATTGTCTAATGATTCATATTTGTTTTATTGGATTGAAATATTTTTCAAAAAGTTTGTGAAACAGCTACGAGAAACAAGTATTCTGCATGTCAACAATATCGTCTTTACGTATACCTAATTATAGTTATTTGCTGGGTTTCTGTTAGAGCGAACAAGGTAAAATTGATAATAGAGTGCGCGCAAGATAAGTCTGCGCGGCGACTAGTGGCGTGCTTCTATACTGTAATATTTAAAATAATATAATTAAAATCTAGGGAGAGCCTCCGTTGCCGGCGCCGGCTCCCAAAAATAACGCCATTGGGAAGCGGCAGTGACATTACTGCCGGCAGCCGGCACCGGCTCCCATAATGGACACCGGCGCGGCGTTTACGAAAAGTATTTTCTTCTATAATATAATCTAGTCGTTCTTGGCACTGCGGCACCACTCGCTTTGCTCGCTCGGCTCGTGTCTAGGGAAAAACCTAACCTAACCTCTAAATTAACCTCAGTGCGGGTTGTTAGATTTCATATATTTTCGACTTTTCCTTCTAAGGCATGTCGGTTTCCTCACGATGGTTTCTTTCATATTTGAGAGCAGTCAGTGATGATGAAATTATTTACACAAAGTAAAACGCCTGCCTGAGTTCGAACCCACGCCCTACACCTCCTAAGTCGGGGCTATTACTGCTCGTATAAAATACAATTTATAAATGGCCTCACATTTTCTCCACCAAGTTTAATAAAGAACTCTATACAAGCCACAACACACGCTAAATAATTACTTTAATATCGCAGATAAAAATGTAAAAGGAAGCCGGGCCATCCAGGACACGGTAGAAGGTAATGCCCGTAATAACCAGTGTATAAGAAATCTCGGGAGGCTGTGGTGAGTTACATCCACATTTGTCGCTGTCGTGTGACCTACCTATCTGATTGTGGGGACGCTAAAAATACGCTTTCGTGTGGGTCGTTGTGTTATTAAATGCCAGGAGCGTGCTCTCACTTTTTTTGGGCATAGGTATTATGCGATCACCTAAGCATGGTCTGGAAAGGCTTTTGATACTGGGCCGGGTGGAAGGAAAACGCGCTCAAGGCAGAGCACCGGCAAGATGGTCAGACGCGATCAAGAAGGTTGTTAGAGGCAGCGTCTACCAAGCGGATAGCTTGGAGACGCATCATATGTGGTCGCGATCCTCAGAATTGAGGGACCGGCTAAGAAAAAGAAGAATAAGATTTTTTAAGAATTTAAGAGCCCGAAATATTATTGGAGACTATAAAAAAACGCGTGGCAAGTACTTGTTTGCACCGTGTTTAAGTTGATTTCAAAAGCCAATATTTTCATGAAATGACAGAAATTACGTTCTTCAATCAATGTTTTCTCATCTACAGAAGAACCACTAACACTGGACTACGAAAGATACATAACATAAGTGATCATTTTAGTATGATTGATGATTAAAGGTTCCCGTATACAGGCGCGAAGTGACTCTAATAGAACAATTTCTATGAAAACTGCATGGAAATTGTTCTACCAGAATTGCGTCGCACCGTCGCGTCGCGCCTGTCTGTGGGAGCCTTCAATACTTACCTATTATATTCCCTATAGATGCTATTTTTCATGTCTAAGAAAAACTCCTCGGTGAGTTTTCATGAAATTTACAGATTGCGAGAAGCTGCATAATTAAGAAGAAGACCTTGAAAAAAATACCAACTAAATCAAAATCAAAATGTTTTGTTTCACATAAACCTACATGGGCACTTATGAAACATCAGAAGTTAGCTGCACGGTTTCAATTGGTTGTTTCCTATGGAGAAGAGCCGTCAAGAAACTCCACGGGTACTCTTTTAAAAATATTTAGCTTTTACAATATTTTCATTTTATAGTGTTAGTAGGCATGGGAGGTCAATGTAGGCCTTTCAACAAGTAAATACTAGATACTTAACAAAATATTAGATGTTCAACAAATCTACAGTCCACTAAGCCTACAATATATTATGTCACATCAAAAGCGCCGTCTTACTGCTCCGCCAGATAAAGTCATTATTAGTCGCTATTAATTCCTTACAACCTCTCTTTTCTTGCTCGTTTTTATCATATCGGACACGGTTCCACCCATTTTTTATACGCAGTCGGGTAAATGTCATAATGTTAGCAAAAATAGCTATCCAACGTTCAATGTCTGTAAGAACTTTGTGATGAATTGCTTCGGATTACATTGCAGAGAAAGTGAAGTGACAATAGACTTAGGTACTGCTTTTGTGTTGGACTGGTGTCGTGTGGTATAAGTCATGTCGTCTTATCCGACAATATAGATCCGACGATACGCGATTTTAAGGACGGATACGCACGGCAGACGACCACAGACCGCCACGCACCGCGCACCGAGGAACTTCCGATGTCTGCGATACCTCGCACGTACACCTTCCCACGGTGCGTCGTGCGGGCTCGTCTGTGTCCGTCCGCAATATGGCGCACCGTCGATCACGGCATTACACACTTTGGTAGTGGACCTACTCAGTGCAATTATTATTTGGCTTAGAGAGGTCCAAACGAGTACCTATTATCGTGCCATCCAACGTGGCAATGTTGCCACCCTTTTGGGCACTTTTCCCAATGACAGCGATGCGGACGAATTTTTTTATGCCTAATGAGCTCTCTTTCTCATTATTTATTTTTTACTGTACATATTTTATTGTTAGATACAATAATATATTTAAAATTTGTCAACAAACGTTGTATGTTTACGCACAATATTTTGAGTACCTACTTCGATGTAGAAGTCTCCTCTTCCGAGTCACGGAGGGGTCTTGGTATGTAAAGATGTTTACCGATCCTCGGATCAACCACGGAAAGCGTAGCTTAACCTGATGGATCGACCCGCCTGTTATAAGTTAACCACAAGCCCCTTAGACGAAACTCTTACCATCTTATACGAACCTTGTAAAATGTAAACAAATAAAAACAACATGTTAAACTGAAAAAATCATTACCCCAAGCGATTAACTCCCTAATCAAAGTGCAAAGCGTTTAAGTTAAGAACTAAGTTCGCACAAACTTATATAATATTATTGCAAGTAAAATGGTGAACAGCAATTAAGAGGGACACCGAGCTAGGCAGACAGGTGGCTTCCTTATTAAAGTTGGTCTGGCAACCGGCGTAATTTATGTAACTATCAACTTACCCGTGTTATGGACATAACTGGTTGTTGGTGTTTTGTATTAAGTTCTCTATGTAAGGTATACGTGGAGTTCCTTGGGTAGGTAGGACTTTGTGTGTGGGTGCTTTGAGAATATGGTACAGTCTATCCGCGTGAAGCGTACAGCTGAACAATTGAACATGATACGGATGTAGGTACATCCGCAAGAAAAATTAACACATTCCTATCGATACATCAAAATGAAAGACAGCATTTTTTTAGGGTTCCGTACCCAAAGGGTAAAACGGGACCCTATTAGAAAGGCGCTGTCTGTCTGTCTGTCTGTGTCTCTCCGTCTATCACCAGGCTGTATCTCATGAATCATAGTTAGACAGTTGCAATTTTCACAGATTATGTATTTCTGTTGCCGCTATAACAACAAATACTAAAAAACAGAATATAATAAATATTTAAGGGGGCTCCCATACAACAAACGTGATTTTCGCTCGTTTTAGCTCGATATTGATAACGGCAACAGGTAGACGGTTGAAATATTCACAGAATATTTAGTTATATATTCACTTTAAAAATAAATAATTAAATTAAATAAACCAAATAATTAAGGGGGGGCTCCCATACAACAGACATGATTTTTTGCCGTTTTTATAGATAATGGTACGGAACCCTTCGTGCGCGAGTCCGAATCGCACTTGGCCGGTTTTTTTTAAATCTGCAATCTCTCGTCCTGCATCTCACATAAGTAAGCGATGATTAGGCTGAAGGTGGAAGCGGTGCTTCACCCGAAATCCTCAACCACAGAGGAACTGGCTATCTTACCTCCAACTGCCGAAACACAACAATGCTGTTAAAATTGTTGTTATGGCGACAGACTTAGATAAGATGGTGGTAGCTAGCCAGGGCTTAGAACAAGCCCTACCACCAACCAAACCAAGCAGAAATTTTTGCTCCCACTGGGAATCGAACCCTGGGACCTCTGGGTCTGACACAAGTGGTCTAATCACTAGACCACAGAGGCGGAGCATTGAATATTTCTTATACATTAAATTACCTTTATTCTGCTAGGATGCATCGTCACTAAATGAGTGGACAGACTATACCTAGGAGGACTATTCCTAGGTACACTTACCTAGGATAGTGAAAAGGTAGGCAAGTAACGGTAATATCGTCTGCATTGAGGGTTGTGCTAGAAAACTCATCTGAAATGAACCGAACTTTCGTGTAAAGGTAATGCTTACTAATCTTCTAGAAGTAGGCTATCCAACTTTTGTCACTTACCTAGTAAACTACTTGTAAGTACATAATGAAATCGTTTATATACCTACAAGTAGTTATGCCGCAAAGTTGGCTGTATGAGCTAACTTACATAATGTAGATAATGTGTGCAGTAACTGCGGTAGGTACTCTGGCTGATATAGGTCAACTTGACTGTATTGCTTGATACACATACTAAGTGTCATGGGGTCCTGGTACCACATCACAGGACGGGATAATTCAACTTTTTTTTAAACTTTTACTTGCCATTGAATGCAAGCCAGCTATCATCATCATCATCATAATTTCAGCCGAAAGACGTCCACTGCTGGACATAGGCCTCCCCCAAGCACCACAAGCAAGCAAGCCATACCATAGACGAAAGAAACAGCTTTCTTCTAAATTAATTTAGTGGATTGAAGACTCTATAATTATGGAAATTCTGAAAATCTATCAGATAGGTGCACGAGGACTTACATAAATCAACTTTATCTACACCTGCTATAAATCCTCTGAAAGAGTTAGCTTATAGCCAACATTAAAACATCCAGTGTCATAGTAACCATAATATCATCCAAACGGGTGTTATAATGTTGTACTGAATTTCCTAATGCAACTCATATCAAAAAAAGAACATTGTCATTCACGAGCGTTTCGCTAACAAAGCACCAATTAATTTAAAAACAAAACACATTCGAATTCGAAAAATTCGAATTCACGTCGTACAGCGCCATTTTTGTTCGATATTGGTATTGCAAAGAAACTTTTATAGAAGATTCATATCATGGGTGTAGATAAAATCTTGTATGCAACTGTATCTAATTAGGTATTAAAACACTCATGTGATACTATTATGACACGAGGCGATTCGTGTTTTAATACCCTCTATTATATAACAGTTGCAAAAATAACTATTAAATAGTTCTTAACTCATCGAAATTAAATACAGCATATTGTAACAAGGGCAACCAGAATCAGTTCTATTTCTTTGTTTTTGACGTTCAAAAGTGCCTTTTATATGCTTAATTGAAATAAATTATTTGACTTTGATAAGATTGTGATGGTCTCATAATAGAGTTTGAAACAAATCTTGTCGATCGTTAGAATTTCATAATTTACTACAAAATTAGGAAAATCTGAAGGCTACATTAGTTTATACTCAATCTTGTTGCTATGAGCCAATAAGGCGATTACTAATATTTAGTATTTTGCAGAATCCTGCGTTCCAAATTAAACTGCGAAAATATGGTTTCAAAAGCCTATTAGCTAGGTAAGCTCTTCCAGTCATATTTTTGGCGAAAAATATTTATAATAATGTTAGAACCAAATTCATAATAACCACTTGTACATTATAAACACTCTTCAACAATATTTTTTGTCTGTATTGTATATTTACTCAAAGTAATTAGAAGTATTCCTTGAAATCAAAAATATGTTATAATTATTAGTTACATAATTTTATGAAAAAAAAAGTCACATTGTGCTCAATAATCTGGTTTAAAAACTTGCGCGGAATAGTGACATTCCAACAAAGCACCTGAAACTTACTTCCCGAACTCCTAAAGAATAAATAACTAATAAATATTAAAAGTCGAATCATTAAACCGGTCTAAACACAGCACCGCCATGACCATTCTATCCGCTATGGCAATGAATAATTCGTTCGAAGTTCCACCGTACAACTTTATACAAATGGCGGGGTGGGTGCCGTATTACAAACGGAACAAGTTATAAGTGACAGTATTAATTGGGGGAGTCACTCCAGGAAACTAATTTTCCGCTTTTAATGTTGGGAGAAAACAGAGAAGAATGGGGGTTAAGAAAAACAAATGGGGGACAGGCGGCTGCACGCAGTGGTGGTCATATTTTTGGGACCATTGTTGCTTGTATCTAGCTATATAATACATCAATATATCAGTGAATCAGTCAGTCAGTGTGGTGGCAAAGTATTAGTGTGGTGGCAAAGTATTGTTTCGAAAACTCAAAATAGATGGCACTTTGTTCTATAAGGCCTTTGAATCTAAAGGCTACAAAGAACACAGTCCAAAATTTGAGTACTTCTGTAGAAGTTTTATTAGTAATTTTCTGGGGAATATGGCTTTTTCTTCGTTTAGTAGTTTAGTTTTATTTCCGAGATTCAGTCAAAGAATCCTATTTATCCCGTATTTAAGCTGATTATATAACTACACTGGCTCATCACCACGCCAAGCTTCTCGTCCAGGCACCGCCTCACTTTCAACCATTTCCCACCATTCGTGGTGAACTGACAGTTGAAATTAGTGACAGCGACCTCACTGCTGACGTGCATGAAATACAGTACAGCCCTGCACCTAGAAAATCACCCTGCATGTCATAACAATTGACAGTCAGCAGCATCTCGTTGTCTGCTCATAACAAAACTACCTATTCTCTCAAACGTAGGAATTTCCCTTTTGAACTAATCTACATTGGGAGTCCAATTCAGTCAACAAAGGCTGCCAAAAAAGGCAAAAGTGTACAAACGACAAAATCGCCACTCGCTTATGTCCTCAACTTGTTCACTTTGACAAAATTTACTGCGTTTTGCGCGATTGTTGCAATCCAACATTTTGGGTTATTCCTCTGCACCCATTCGTGGTTCGTTAACTTTGTTATACGAGTATTCGGTGCTTAGTTCATGATGCTGGAGCGGTCAGTGTGGTACAAAAACTAGCTAGAAAAGGTTGGATTTGTGTGGCGTTACTTTTTTTGGCCGCACCTGGTTTACAGTTTGTGGTTCTGCGCTTTGTTTTCCTGGTTGAAATGGGAAAGTTCTAAGTGTTAATGATGTAGTTGGAACCGGACAACTGTTTTTGTTTTTCTGAGGAATTATTTTATTTGTCAAAATAAAACCTGTTTGTGTTCCGTTTGGGGTCTTCTTTGAAATCTTTTATATACTAAATAAGTTATTGTGATGAAATAAGTTACTGTGATCACTTCAGTTTATTCTGTTTGCCCAAAGACCGAAACCCAAAAGACTTTTTTAAGCTTAAAATAAGTCGTATGATTTTAAAACAAGAATTATTAAAAGACATTGCCTTTGTACTCCGATATCCATTGAAAAAGCCAGACTTAAAAAAAGGCTATTATCTTCATATCTTTTAGGAGCTCTACTCATCAAATTGCATTATAACCATCTCCATGGAAACTGAATAAAGGAGTAAGTGAAATAATAGATAGTTACTCGTATTAAAGTTAAGCAATTTATTAGGCAGTGATCTGTGGAACTGCTTGTATCAATGTGATTTACCTAAATCTAAACGATTTACTATGTCATAGACAAACTATTTCAAACGATTCACGATGGAATTAATAAATTCTACTTTTATGAAATAGTTGTCTTTAAAATAATGTAGTAGGATTTTTCTATATTGCTTCAAGTTGTAATTGGTTTAATTAATAATAAAATAAATTCATTAATTGCATGTGCTAGGTGGGGTCGTAGAAAGAACGCTGAATAATAATAAATATGTTTTGTGATTTATTTGTATTATTTTATTTTATAGTCAACTAATAGAGACAGGTAGGTAGGTACTATGACAGCCAGAACAAAAAAAAAAAAAAGGCGTTTGAACCCACTATATTGTTGGTAAATATTTGCCATAAATCAAATAATCATTCGTTTTAATTTGATTGAAATTACTCAGGTTCGTTTAATTCAAAACAAGTTATATATTACAGGTACATACTTTCCGGTTAAAGCGCATTCCTGTTAGTGTCACTATGCAGCGGGCTTCTCAGACTTCTCACCACAAACGACAGTGGCGCCAGTAGCGACGGAGCCGCCTTCATCAGGAGACACCGTGCACGCAAGTACTGGGAACTTCTGGTACAGAACGGCGCGGTATTTAGGATGGCTGATACCGTATACAATAGGATTGTACACTGCATTAGCCTTAGCAAACAATGAGCCCCATATAGTAGCCAGAGGACTGATAGGCGCGCTCTCGAACACCCCTGTGTAGTTGATCACAAGGTATGGCGTCCATGCCATGAACCACAACGAGATGGTCATCAGAGCCACCTTAGCCAACTTGCACTCAGCGCTGGTATTCGCCGCTTCAGATGACCTAAGCGAAGCCACGTTCATTTTCTTAGCTTGATCCCTCATAGCCTTCTCGTGAGCGGTTACAGCCTGGACGATGAAGTAGTAGGAGTAGATGATAAGCAGAAGTGGTAAGAAGTACACGAACACGGAGTAAACCAGGATGTAACTTCGGCTTAACCAATCCTTTGACAAATAGTCAGTTCCGCAAGCCGTCATGTTTCCTTCAGGCACGTACCGGTTCCAGCCAAAGAATGGCGCAAGGGTCCATGCAAGTGAGAATAGCCAGATTCCAAGTATGCGCTGAAGAGCTCCAGTTTTGGTCATTGGCTTGGCGGCGATACCCTTCACGATGACATTGTAGCGGTCGAAGGCGATCATGGTCATGGTCCAGATAGATGCACATCCAAATAGTGAGCCAGCGCAACCGTAAAGTTCACAGGCAAACGGACCGAATACCCACGTTTCGTTGTAGCAACTAATAACCATAGCCGGAGCCATAGCGCACATCATGAGGAAGTCGGAGAAAGCGAGGTTCACTACCAGCAGGTTAGATGGTGTCTTCAGACTTTTGGTGCTTGAAAATATGTAGATGACCATGCCGTTGCCAGCGATAGATATGAATCCCAGAACGCCGATTGTGAATCCCAAGAGTGCGTGCCAGAGCGGGTTCATAGGAGGAAACTGGTACCAGTGAGCGTCCACCATGTGGAGCATGTCGGCTGATACTTTGTCCACGACGGTCTGGTTTGCTGCTCCATGCACTGCAGTTTGGCCTCCCCAAGCTTGCAGGGCTGCCATCCCAGGTCCATGATCTGCCATCGCCATGTTGGTTGTAGTTTTTTTCAATTTGGAATCAGGAGAAATCTCGGCCGCAGATGTTTATTACAAGATACTGGAGAAAATCGTTAGACGAACTACTCCAGTCTGTAAGGCCTGCCGAGGCTGTGGAGACTACTCGTCTTTTGGTGCTCCCCCAACGTCTTATATACTCAAACCTTAAGAATTAAACATGACGTCACGCGTCGCCGAGACAATCGATATTCATAATTAGATATACGAATTTAACAAGGTAAGCTCAAGACTTAGTAAATTCTTTAATATTTAGTATTCTGCCATAAGGTGTTATTATCCATCCACAGACCATCATTGTACCCAAGGACACTGCTGTTTCTATAAAAAACGAGAGTCATTCCTGCTTGCTGCATTTTTTTTACCGATAGTAGGTTGTAGGCAGTGTTGGGTTCAATCCCTAAAATTTTCAATCGATTGATTAGTAATAGAATATATATAATTTAGTGATTTTTAACGAATTTAATTTAGTTTTAGTTAACTAAATAATTATTCAGTCATCAGGTTTAGTTTTTAGTTCAAACTAAAACTATATAATATAATCCTAACTAATATTATAAATGTGAAAGTGAGTTTGTTTGTTTGTTACGCTTTCACACTAAAACGGCTGAACGGATTTAGATGAAATTTCTGCAAACACAGATACATACATGACTTGTCAAGTCGGGTGCCTAAGCCGTAGTCGGGTAAAAAGGGGGAGGAAGGAATCATAGAGTATAAAAAAATATCCGCATCGCTGTCAACAGAGAAAGCATTGCACTAAGAAAATTAACTATCAATTTTGTCTTGAAGAAACTGAACAGTGTCGTTATTTTCTATGGAATATTGACACAGCTCTTTCAGTTACATTGGTTAAAGTCGAATTGACGTAGAGTGTCAATATGCTTGAAAATCAATTTCCCTTACTGTACACCTAACTCTAGCTTTATAGAAAGCAGTTTCAAAGCAGCTTTATTAAACAGAGATCTTTTAGTCTCATCGATGTACTAATCCTCGAGAAGTTCCGGTAATTAACGTTCCTCTCGTCTAACGATGTTCAGTTAAATTCTCCTTTTTTCACATTTATATCCTCTTAGAAACGCTCAAAGGATTTAATTATTACTCGTCGGTTTTATTTTACCGTTTGCAGGAAGGGTTAAAATTAAGTGGAAGGTTCTAGATAGGTACTATTGTGTTAAGTTAGGTTTTGTTTCTTAACATTATTAACATTTATTTCCAGAAGTACAATCGAAAAAATTGAATTCTGAACCACCATAAGCTTATTTTCTTACAGACATTCAAATACAATTAGGTCGACATTCGCGTAAAAATAACATTTCCTTGGTAATAACCTTGTAATCTGCCATTTAATTACACAGAGAATTATCTGTTGCAGTCTCCATCTTTGTTAAGAGCTTTAAAAAAAATATTATTTGACACAAATTTCTGAGTGACTTTTTGACTCTTTGTCATTTTATAATCGAACATGGTTTTGAAAAAGAAAAAGCATTTGTTCTAAGTTACAATTAATTTAAAAGAGTTTGGATTCAAAATATGATTATTATGCTTTTTCTAAAATATTATCTATTGCAGTGATGACAAAGGTTAAAATTGCATAGATCTCCTACCCGTATTGACATAGATTGCTTAATATTTAAAACGTCCTAAGTGCTATGCACTGTAAAGGAGCACGGAGGTGGCTTCGCTCGCGTGGTATGTCGATAAAAAGTACCCTAGGATGCCAAATATCTCTTTGCCAATTTTTATCGAAATCCGTTTAGTGGTTTAGGCGTGAAAAGGTAACATACAGACAGCCAGACAGAGTTATTTTAGAATTGATAATATTAGTATGCATTATATAGGAGAAACTTCTTATGGAGATTTTCATTTTATTACCTTCAAAAACTTAAAGCCAAAACACGTGTACCCAAAAATAACGAAAAACCATTAATGAATTCTCAGTCTCATACATAATTGAATTTCGCTTCTAAAAGCCTTCTTATTTTAACTTTTAACTTGAAAACCTGAACACAAACATAAGCGCTGTTGGTGTGGCGGATATCAGGAATTTGTACATCATATCCGGTGTGTACCGGCAGCTTCCGGCGGTGTGTGCTCTACATCCGGCGTAAAGCGCTAAGGCGCGACGAGAATGACGTCAGCAAAGGTTGGATTTATTTTGGTACCTCATTTTCGTGGTATATTGTGCTTATGATGTTGTATATTCCTTTGCACTACTTTTCGTAAGTTCTTATTTATGCATCTTCTTCGATTTCTTGTGATAATGACGCAAGACTTTTCTGAAATACAGGGTACATTTTTATGACGGGGCAGCAAGGAAGGTACCATTGCGGAAACTAGCAGTGGAACGCTTTTCAACCTTATTACTAAGGGATTAAGGGTTAAAAGTTGTTGACGGCCACTGTTCGCGGTTCTAACCGTTACATTATAGCTTTAGGAAAACGTTCTTAGGACAATGTCCCTAACTTCTAAAGTAATTGCTACTTGCATACACAGATTTTCCTTCACCGTTTTGAGAGCAGTGGTGATGAAACAATTTACAGTGCCTGGCTGGGTTCGAATCTACGACCTGCAACTCGGTAAGTCTTTTTACAGTCCGTTCAACCGATTTTGTCTTATATACCGTAGGACTAAGGGTGGCATTAAAAGCAAAAAACGTTACCCAATACCAACTGTCTACTGCAGCTGCCATTTGTCATGCTACCAACGCAACAGAAGTCAAAATCGATTGAACGAACTGAAAAAAAGGTTTATTTAAACTAATCTTATTTAAAATGGAGTATAGACTGATCAGACAATGTGATTCACACTTAATGATAATTCGGTACCGAATGCCTTAGTTTAGTGCAGACACCACTGTCGTCACATTTATGTTTAATTCGTTCTCGCCAATAGTAACTAGTTTAAATAAAATAATTAATACTGGGTTAAATTCTTAACTAAATTCTGTACCTACACAAAGTAGGTAGTTACTGAAAAAAAAACTACAAGCCACGCTTGAATCCATTTATTAGATTACTAAGTCCAAAAACTTTGATTCTTAATTCTCCTCCGGCGTTGGACGGCGCAAATTGTGTTAACGTCGCGAGATCACAAGCTTTATCCGGATTTCATTTAGATAATTGAATGAGAATCTATTCTGACTGAGAAAAGGTCCGAAGCGAGTGAGTAGCGGTGGGGCTTTAAAAAGTTCGATTAGCAGTAGTAAATATACAGAGTGGCGATTTAAAAGAGTGTCCGTGGAGTTTCTTGCCCGTTCTTCTCTAAGAACCTACTACGCTTTGGAATGAGCAACTAACTTCATCTTTTTGAATGACTGACCCCTTGACAATAAAATTCAAAAGTATGTAGTTGGTTTATTTGAAATATAATTGATTTGAGTTTAAGTTTTCATCCGTCAAGGGGGTGATTCTACCCATCATACTAAACCACTTTCACCAATGAAACTCATATCAGATTCGTAAAAAAAAAAAAAAACGAATTCCTATACAACAGTAGACAGACTATTTCGATTCATGTATCAAAAGTTTTTTTTACGAATCTTAAATGTTTTTCATAGCGAAAGTTGTATAGTATGTATAGGTAGAATACCCCCTTGACGGATGCAGGTCACTAAATCGCCACCCTCTATAAGTAATAGATTATGTAGCAAATCTGTACTTAACTTCCTCATATTGCAATAAATCTGCCTAGCCATTTCGCACCTTCGCAAATAAACGTATTTTCTTTCGTTTCCTTTTCGTTGGGGTCGGCTTCCAATCTAACCGGATGCTGCTGAATACTGAATGCTGAGTATTACAAAATGGGTGTTCTTTCTTCAAAATGCTCTTTTGATAATAATACCAGAATCTAGAAAGGGAGGGCACTCCAGCAGTTTGTAAAAACGGCTTTGTTGGCTCAGGCATGAACTTCTTCCTGAGAAACTTTTTAAATAGAATCTAACGACAACCGTTTCGGATCCTTTATCAAACTTGTCTATCCCCCTTTCCGCCCCGCTTCTAGACCCGCTATTTTCCTAGCCCCACATAACCAAATGCTGACTACAGCGCTATCACACGGCGTCCGTGTGATTAATTCTATACATTTACCTGATCCGGTTCCGCAGTTAACCGCGATCACTAACAAGACCCTTTTTCTTGGAGATTGGGTAAGCGGTAATGTCTGATAGCTTCACGCTCGCTCTATTTTATGGGTGGGCAGATTGCTAATAAGTGTTCCTAAACTAAATGCGAAAGTGCGAGGTGGGGCCTTCTGTTTTTTGCTTACTGAAGATGTCTCGGTTTTTTTTTGTTTCACGGATTGAATTGATTCTCATATAAGGAAGAAGGTAACAACGATTTACCGAGTCACCGATTTCGTTGTAATGAAAAGCGCCTGATGATTTCCTATCACTCACACGGCTGCGGACAAATTGCTCACATGCAGCCTTTACGCAGAAGTGGGATTAAATTGTTACGTAAATACGTGTTATTAAAAGATGTAATGCGATTAATACGTACTTGACAAAGGGCATCACACTTTAACCCTTATTACATTGGAACTAATTACCTCATCCTTGCAAAATGCCTTACAGTCGACACCTAAGTCACATGCATTTTGTTTTCGAATTATTTCCAATACAATAAATCAGAATAACATTACTATCAAGTTACCAAATACTCCAATAATGTAATCAGCTTAAGTGCTACGTCCAAACTAGCTATTGGGCCATGTCTGTCTTAATTAGCAGCAACGTTACATGAACAGTGGACCATGTAGGTACAGTTGGCTCCACTGGGCCATAAATAATTCAGAAATGTACTAATTGAACTATTAGGCTGATTATCTTATTGTTATTTGGTAATTGTTTTACGGTCAATCATTAAATTTATAATTGGAGTAAAAGGATGCATTGTTAGCTGATTATTGGTTGGGTATATTAGCGACACAGCAATTTATTGAATTCTTAATGTGACATGTTTTTGATGATTTCTAAGATTGAACTATGCCTTATATGATATATCCTCAATTGATTGATAGATAGACATGATGATTATAGTCCAATACTTCTTAAATCAAATCTTACTGGACCCACATGAAAATAATAAAATGGCCCTTATTAAATTAATTAACAAGGCTTGCCGAAACTGGTTGTTTACCGGTCGGTCCTAATTATTATTATTTGGCTCCCATTATTCCTTTTCAGTTTAAAATACTAATGAATTGACCCATACAACATTAGAATTAATTGCTTGTGACAAACATGTTTATATTGAATAAAATTGATGAGACATTCGATACAGTCTCGGACACTTTTATTCCACCTAGGTGCATCGTTTGTTCCGTTTTTCTACATAAGTTACATAGACAAACAATTGAATAGACTAATAGCATAAAATGTATACTAAGAGATGTATTATCAATAACTCTCAAGGTTGTTAGCTATAGGATTCACCAAGGGTTTTATTCTCGGTCCATAAATTTATCAAGATAATTTTTAGTTTAAGACCAGGTTTCTATCACTGGTACTTCCAAAATATTTAAAATCTCATGTTTGAAAGTGCATAATATTACAATTTCGAACTTAGTTTAGATAACATTTATGTAAGTATCTGATACTAATGTTATTTTAACAAAAGTTCGACGTGTATGCACTTTCAAACAAAATATCATCGATGGGCAAATAACATTAGTCATGATTCCTTAGAATGCTAATGCATGAAAAAAAAATACGAATTATTATGTATTTTGTTTATTTATCTGATAAATCTAACTGAGTGATTAACCAAAGGTTTATTCTCGGCCCAAAAATGTCAAGACATTTTCTTATCATTTACAAAAATGTGATTTGTATCTTCATTAAAAATTACACTACTTTAAAATAAAGTATTAACAAAAGGTATATTCTCGGTCCAAAAATGTCAAGACCTTTTTCGTCATTTACATCTTCATTTTGAAAAACGAAGGACATCGAGGTTTCATATCATTAACTATGATCCAGAATCATTCGCTACCACCTTAGTCCCGTTTATTCCGGCTAGGTGCACCGTTTGTTCCGCCGTTCGACTCTAATTAACTAGCAGTCAATTGCAGGACGCCTTCAGACATAGCCCAGCCAGGCGGGGCCAATTATACGCCAATTAATTTTGCAATAACAACAGGGTTGGTAACGTTATATTTGTGTGGGGTAAGTGAATTAGATTCTGTTAGATCGAAAGAGAAGTTTCTGATGTTAAAACCGTGAAAGATATTGTGGTTTTTTTAGCCGACTTTGATAATGTCGATCAATATTTTCTCAACTATGTTGGGGTTGGCTTCCAGTCTCACCGGATGCAGCTGAATACCAGTATTTTACATGGGGCGTCTGTATCTATAACCCAGTAAGTGGGTAACACGATACCCCTTTGTAAAACTGGTTGTCCGACTTTCGGGCGTCGCGTCTGACTAACCGTAACGACTGTCAAAGATCTACGAATGACAGCCGAGACTAACGACTTAACGTGGAGGGGTCTCGGTATGTCACCCATCTACGGACCGACCCCTGCAAGTGAAGATCGACCCGTGCGGCTATTATTATTGAGGCATGAGATCCGTTGACTTGAGCCGATTTTAAAGCATCACCTAATATTTTCTTACCGTACATTGTGTCCCTGTGCTACAGTTTTTCAGTTCCAGTAATATTGCTAAATATTGGAATTTTACTAATAACGACTACTAGGAAAAATCATGATGTTTGCAATGTTCTTTATAATGTTAAAGGGAAATAATTTTCCTGGTATCCTTGTGTGACACTGATTAGTAGTAGATTTTCTATATGATTTCGTGTATATTTATAATATTTTCTTGGCAATCTACTCGAAAAATGTCCAGACTTAAGTCTAAATATGTATCGACTTATGTATAGATTAGATTGAGCTCCGCGAGCTGTAGTGAACTTACTTGAAAGTTGTGGTTTCAAAAACTCTCACCACTACTTGCGAGATCTCAGTCATTAATCTTTTACAACATTTCAAAGAAGTGCCCTCTAACTTGAGCGACACTTTTATGTTTACTACTCAACACTCTGAAAACAAAGTTTTAAACCTTAAGAGGAAACTTTCAAATGGAAAACTACGTCAAAATCAAGTTATTTACGAGGTAAGTACTTCTGTCTATAGGCTTACGCTGTTTATACTTTAAGTAGGCAGCAGAAATGTAGGTATCACTATGCTAAAACATCGACAATTCCTACTAACTCAATAATTATGATATAAATCATTTCACCTAGTCATTGACGTTCGATAACACCCTTCCATCCAATTTTTTTTCATAGGATATTTTCAAATAGTTGGCTTTGAAATGGCTGGTAGATTAGAGAACAATAATCATCTTTCACCTGTTAAATTAAAAATTAAGTAAGCTCAAACATATCAGAAAATAATATTAAACCTAGAACAACCAAACTCTCCACATCCAACATCAATTCATATATCCAGAACATAATAATTTTCCGCAGCAACTTTAATCAAATTAGAATGTTTTCGCAAACAATTTCGCTTCTAATGAATTTTTGACAGAAACCGTGTACAACATACAATACTATGTACGTTTACAACTTACTAATTAAGTGATCTATGTTAATAGTCTGGGAATATTCGATACAATACTTATATTACATAGAAACCAAGCAACAAATATTTGCTAAAACATTTATTAGTTAATATTCGCGAACTATGCGAGGCCAATGAAGTAGAGATAATTCAATTAAAAGGTGCTTTTCAATTAATTAAGTATGACCGTAAGTACGGCTTGATACTTTACCGGGATTCAGGGAACTGTCGGGATTAATAATTACGTATTTAAAATGGTGCTTTTGCTAAAATAATTGGGACAGCAACAATTTAGCATCGTGCGTTTCCTAGTTAAGTTATATCGGCGTTTTTAAAGAATTTTTTATGTTATATGTAAATTGATTTGGCTGTGTAATAATTTAAATAAATGGTGGCATAAATCTTTCAGGAATCATTACGTCAGCATTGCCATCTTTTTATTGCCTCAAAATAACTTCGAACGAAGAACGTGTTATTCATCCAAGAAAGTATTAAGTTGCATGTAGGAGGTTAAGGGCGCACCCAATCACAAATTGCTTAGCATGATCCTGTGTTATGCCGAAAATACTGCAGCAATAGGTTTGAAATAAATATATGTTAAAGTTGAAGATTGATGCTAGGTCCTGTGTGAGGCAAAAACACGATTACATAAAATTTTCTCTATAGAAAAAAAATCCAAAGTTACCTCTGCACAGAATTATAAACCGCTGGTATTCAAAAAATACTTCAAATTAGATCATGAAACTTTGCATGATAACTGAACTAACTATAAAGCAGGTCAGGTTATGTGTGTCATTTTTTTTTAATTACCATTAATTTCACCGTAAAAAGCAATTACCTAAACTTTTCGACGCTTTAGTGCTGCTAGCGCCCTACTCTCGTTCTCACTCAGGTCGCAAGTAGTATGGTGCGCGCGGGATAAAATCTGAGGTAGGCTTGCATCTAAAAGAGGCTCTAGATTTCAGACCACAATTAGATATTAAATCAGTCCATTTTCTTGGCTCTCAGAACTGACCCAACAGAAACAAGGGTTCTTAGCTACCGTTCGTAGCAATCGCTTCCCTAATGCATTTGTTGTGTTAATTCCGTATTGCTTATTAAGAATTCATGGCAATTTACTTTGACATTATTCTGAAACTCGAAACCTTAGGTGAGGAGACGCTTGAGTTGGGCCCGTAGAATAGCGATTGAGAAAGTGTAATGTTACAAATTAAATTCGTAAGGTGCTAGGTTTAAAATTGTTAAGCTTTTTAGAAGTAACAATGGTTTATTTCAAAGGTGTTATTAGTCTTGTAAATCGTTAAGAGTCGTTTTTTTAAGAGGTTTAATTCTAATAGTACCTACATAAGCTTTAACTTTCGCTTATCACCTCGCTGTGGGCGGAGTTTTTAAATCTAAATGTTAAAAATAACACTTTACAAAAAAAAAAAAAACTTTTTACGATTTTACCAACTATGTTGAGGTCGGCTTCCGGAATACCAGTATTTTACATGGAGTGACTGCCTACTACTACCTGCTGCCCCGTTACTGGGTAACACGATAACCCTTGGTAAGACTGGTCGTCAGACTTTCGGGCTTCTTACTACCCGGAACAACTGTCAAAGATCTACAAATGATAAACAAATGAACAACGGCTTAACGTGCTTTTAAAAATGCCAGATAATGTTTAGTTTAGTATCAGTGTTTTCATGTTGAAACTATAACCTAGACTTAGCTTATAAGGTAAGTTTCATGTAAACAGTCTTACTGTTATTCAGGTCTGCTTCTCAACTCCTCAAAGTCAAAGTCAAAGTCAAATAATTTATTTCAAGTAGGCACGTTTGAACGTCAAAAACAAAGAAATAGAACTGATTCTAGTTGCCCCTTCCATAAGGTTGTTTTCATAAGGAGAAGAATGGGGAAGAAACTCAAACGTTACTCTTTAAAAAAATGTTTTACAATAATTTGTATAAATCAATTATATAATTACATGTGAAGACTGCCTCACTTTCTACACCTCAGCGTCGCGGTCCTTGAGGCCTATACACAAGACACGTGATACATATTATATTAGAGCAAGGCGCGCACTCAAGTACGATCCTACGTCGTCACACTGCAGTGGCGAAAGCTTTGAGCCCCCATTTTAAGCGTTTCACGAATTTCATGCCGTTGCGTATAGTCATGTACGGAAATATTGATGAAGATTATCCCGGTATTTTATTTTCAATGGTTTTATTAGCAATTTTTCTCCAAAAAAAGATTATGGCCGCTTTGAGAGTGCGCTAGTGACTGAAAGGATTATTATCACAAGGAATGCAATTTATCATCACTTCACTTTAGGTAGGATAGTGGTCAAACGCGTGGTCAAACTACGCTTGCTGGGGTCAGTTCGTGATTGGGTGACCATCTTTACAGAACGATACTCCTCATTGTCTCGGAAAGCACGTTAAGCTGTTGGTCTCGGCTGTCCTTCGTGGATCTTTCACAATCGTTACAGTAGGTCATCAGAAGCCCGAAAGTCTAACAACCAGTCTTATTTTTATATTCTGCGTTAGCGCGTCATGTTATAAATTTTTCTAGATTCATATCACAACTTTTTGAGGTGAGTTGAAAAAAAAACATACTTTAACAAAATCTTTCACTTCCCGATCACATTTCAGTCCCCCATAATCTTATGGAAATGACAACACCTTCAATAGAACCTAACGAAAATCGATATCCTGCTGCTATTTCCTTAACCTCCCAACGCGTGCAGGTTGACAAAGCGGTGTATAAAAGTGCAAAGCCATTGAGGACCAGGTAATCGCTCTGACAAGGGTCCCGCGTTCGGACACCTGCGCACTTGAAATATTATGCAGAGGTCTGAAAGGATTTGACGGAGAAATTTGGATTTTTTTAAAAGAATTTTTAACATGAAGATAATAATATGAAGTTTTTAGGCGAGATTATTGTGTATTTACATTTCCGTACGACCGAATAAAAAACAGAACCCATAGAGGATCTCTCGTGTGTCCGTCTGGCTGGCTGGCTGCTCTCTGTCTGTCTATTCGTCTGTCACAACCAAGTTACCTACTCCGAATCTACTGAATCAATTTAGTTGAATTACGCATTTCTGTAACCCAAACATGGACGTGTAACGTAAATAAATGAATTTTGATTAAAGGTTCACTTTTCGGGGGAAAATTGAAAAAAAAGTTTTACGAACTTTACCGTGTGACATATCAAATGAAAGAGCTTGTTGAGATGTGAGTTGTTCGGTTTTTTGTTTTTTATCAGTTGGAAAACAGGCTTCCTCGTGGGTATTTTACGCTGCAATGAGAACCTTGAATCACAAACTAGAAATTATAAGATGTAAAAATCCTCAGTGACTGAGGATTTTTGACACTTTCTTATGATGTGAAAAAAGAAAAAAAACGGAATGTAAAAGTTATATAACCTATGTCATGCGCCATCTTTTGCACTTACCCATTATTAAAGCTTTTCCTCCCACAAAATTCAAAGACACACGACATTCTCCCAAGATCTAAGGGCCTGTTTACAACACCCACTAAAACGCAGCAGTCGATAAACATCCCATCGGGTGCCAACAGCCCGACAGGTGAAAAACAAACGGCACTCCTTTATCGCATCACGTCAAATCCACCGGTACTTTAACTGGCAAATGGGCTATTACGTCAAGTGTGGGTAAACCGGACGATTTTGTTTGACGAATAAAAAACACCCTTTGTTTGGTAGCTGACAGATAAGACGGGGTGAGTTGAGTGCTTGGTTGTTAAATATGATATACTTACATATGTATGTAGAGGATTACTGCTGAATGATTACACTTCATAAGTTGAAAAACGCTGCCAATCATAATCTATACATATGAATTAAAGTCGCTTTTGGCGTTTGTCTGTATGTCCACGTTGTTCTTTTAAAGCACGCAACAGATTTTGATCAGGTTTTCACCATCGTTAGAGAATTTATTCTGGAAGATTTATGTGTATATTTCCTTAATTGTAACATGTTGTAATAAGAATTCTTGATGTTTTGTCAAGTCATAAAAACCGCGCAAAGCAGGAGCGGGTTGCTAGTTATAAATATAAATACTAGCTGTTGCCGGCGACTTCGTCTGCAATCCAGGATGAAGAGTAGCCTTTTTCTAGGTCAAGGGTCTACCCATGTGCGGAATTTCATCCAAATCCGTTCGGCCATTTTAGCGTGAAAGCGTAACAAACAAAACAAACAAACAAACCAAATCACTTTCGCATTTATAATATCAAATTACGGTTACCCCGATTTATTATTAACGGCCAAATCTCGGAATAAATAATCATATCGAATACAAAACGCACAGCTTTCTTTTCATTACAGTCTAATCAGAAACAAATGAGTTGTTACAGATTGTACAAAATCTTTCAAACAGTCCTAGACGACATCTCAGAACAAACCCCACCTCGAAACATACCTAATAGGGAATATGCATGTGATTCAAATATGGGTCAAATATTTTTTTCTATAAACTATGTTACTTCAGAATTAAGCCTCCATCAATATTTTTGAATAAAATTTCTTTTTGAGCGAGAAATTAATTTTTTAAAAGTCCCAAAAAACTGTGGGTAATTCAAATACTTGAAAAGGCTAAGAGCGGATGTGACGTAACAATCCGGGGTAACAATCAAAATGTCAATGTCAAGACAATCAACAAGTGTCAAGTCAATGTCAAACGCTCATAGAAAAAGGAGTGTTTGACGTTGACTTGACAGTTGCTTGTCTGTTTTCACGAACTGTGACGTCATCACACCAAGCGCGCCAAATGGAGGGCGTTTAAATAGCCCGGATCGGTTGGATATTTTTAAACATTTTTTTAACTACTTTAAATTGCTTTTTTGCCGTCGAATTTTTTTTTACTATTATTTGACGATGTAAACTATCGAATAAAAATATTTAAAAAATACATGCATATTCCCTATTAGAGATAACAATCAGTGTTTATGAGGATCACTCTTCACCACTCTGCCTTAGTTCGGTCAAACCCAAAACTACCAAAATAAAGCCAAGGACAGGACACAAACAAACTACAACAATCACCCCGAAACCTCAGATGTACACACACCCTTACGAGAGCTTATTTAAACTAATAAAATCCTCAGCGAGTTTCTCGGAGGCCATTCCTACGATGTCCTGTAACCCGACCCAGTTGCCTGTTGCTTTTATTTTCATTTACCCAACCTAACCTAATAAAGTGGTATTCTGTGACCACAAAGAGTTGCGGGCATTTTCATTAAAAAATCATATTTACTAAAAGCTTTTGTTGTTTAGAAAACGTGATCAAATTAGATGTTTTTTTTGTAAGACTTGTTTTGTAGGTAATTTTTATGGGTATATACAACGTGTTTTTTTATATTCCATAACTCTAGGGAGTCCAGGGGGTAGGGGGTGATGAGACCATATCAAAGAATCAACTGGCATTGAAATTATATTTCAATTTGTTTATTTTTATGATATCGTAACATTAAACTCTTGATATGATCATTTCATTTTCATTCAAAATCAATCATTCATAATTAGAGCTAAGAAAATGCGTTGTCATATTTTATTTTATTTTTATGGACAAATATAGTCGGAGTAAAATTTTTATTTTTTACTATTTTCACGTGTTTTACGTAAATAATTGAGACTTTTTCGAATTATTTATGTATAAAAAGGAAAAAAAAAACATATTTGCCAACTGATTCATTGACATGGTCTCATTAATAACCTAGAGTTATGATGTGGGTGACCTTCGAAAGTTAGCAGAGCATACTTTCATTCGACTTATCTCAGGCAAAAGCCAGAACTATGTTTTTAAGTATAAGGAACTCTAGAACTCAGCCGCATGCCAATAGAACTCACATTTGTTTATGCTCTGCTGGGAAATGATCTGCCAAGTTCACCCACAGAGTTATGTGATTAAGAAGATAAACACGTTGTATTGTAGGTGAAGTTTTGTATTAGAGTGATATAATATTACTGAAATTAGATAAATCCTGTCAACTTCTTTGTTCCGGCTTCAAAAGAACAGTGATTTTGGTTAAGATGATGATGATGACGATCTGCCTTATTATGGCTAAATTTTGTATTTCCAGCTAGAAATACACAAAAAAAAATCGCCCAAGTGCGAATTGGACTCGCACACTACGTACAATATTTAGCAAAAAACGCCGAAAAAATGGAAAATAAACTTAAAATAATAAACGTAATAATTAAAGGGGGATCCCCTTTAATTTTTAAGTTTACTTAATTTTTATTATTTGTTGTTATTGAGAGCAGTGGTGGCCCAGTGGTAACGGCCGCGACTTACGAGTTGTAGGTCGTAGGTTCGAACCCCGACAGGCGCTTTACTTTGTGTAAATAATTTCATCACCACTGCTCTCAAAACGGTGAAGGAAAACATCGTGAGGAAACCGGCATGTCTTAGAACCAAAAATTCGAAGACATGTGACATCTACCAACCCGCACTGGGCCCGCGTGGTGGATTACGGCCCACTCCCTCTCATAGAGAGGAGGCCTGTGTCCCAGCAGTGGGAACATTATAGGCTGATTATGTTATGTATGTATAGCGGCAATAGTACGTACCTAATACCTACCTATGCAATCTGAAAAAAATTACAACTGTATACTGGTTCATGAGATACAGCCTGCTGACAGATAGACGGACGGGCAGCGGAGGCTTGTAATAGGGTTCCGTTTGGCACCCTTCGGGTACGGAACCCTAAAAAGAAAAACAAAATAAAGCTTATGAAATATTAATCTTTACTACGCGTTAAAAGGTAATGCTTTAGAGTAACCTACTGTAGTATTTAAACGTGACTTTCATTATTTTGCGAAATGAAAAGGTAGATACAGAATCCTCACAACAACAAGCATTAAGAAAAATAACAGTGAAAAAATATAAATTTGTAAAAAACACAGTCAGATATTTTCTCACATCTATGTGAATATTCTTTCTAAAGAATAAATCAACCAAATCTATACACCCTTCCCCTGTTTTCTTTTGCCTACAAAATTGTACCTATAGGAATTACCTAACAGCATAATAAAATTAAAATAAAATAATATAAAGATAATATTGGATAGTGTAGAGAATACGTAGCGACAGCAAGAATCACGTTATTGTAATGTTACGAGTCTTTATATTTACGAGTATATTGTGTTCAATGTTTAGCAAATGCAAGACGTAGGCTTGGCAGTAAGGCCTAGAAGATTGGCAAAAAGAAAAATGTTCATGCTAGAGAACTGTATGCATTTAATACCGAAATCCCACCATCCGCGATTTTGCGGACGGACACCGACGAGCCCAGACGACGGACCGTGGCGTGGGAAGGTGTACGTGCGGGGGTATCTCAGACATCGGAAGTTCTTCGGTGCGCGGTGTGCGGTGGTCTGTCCGTGAGTGTCCGTCTGCAATATTGCCGATCGTCGGATTCCACCATAAGGTCTGAGTGTAAATGCCAGACTCGGAATAAAAGACTGTGTCAGTTCGCCTCACGTGCAAATCATAATATAAAAAAACCCTGTCCGATCCGTGAGGGTGTTGTTGGGTATTATACTGGGAGTCTGTTTATGTGGTAATTTTCACGAAAAAAAAACATCGCCACATTTTTTTTCAATGGGGAATTTTACCGGGTGGCCTTTGTTTAGCGGGTGTCTACAAGTCATAACGTATGACCCCTGCTGAAAATTTCTTAATTTTTTAATGGATTTGGGGTACTAAAAATGTGAATTTTAAATTGCAATAACTTTTTATTTTCAATAATAATGACGATGATAATGGTTATGACTCTTGAAGATTAGTTTACTATTCAATTGTGGCAGCCATTATTGCGTGATGACACGCATCTGTGGATCCACCTACTAAGGGCGGCGGATCAATAAAACAAAAGATATCTTAACAGATTTGTATTGGAGCTGATAGGTTACTAAATATATCTACTTCCATACACGTTATAATAATAACTAAATGCAGTACCTATCGATGTGCCCGTTTCAGATCGCACAGGGTTTTTTTATATTGGTTTGAAATAAACCTTCTGATCCTTTTCTGTTGTGCTATTATTTCTCAAGAGTTAGATCATAAAACTTACATTTACGTATAAAGTCGAGAGGACGCGGAGACAATGAACATTTTATGACAAGACTTCACTGAATTATAAATAGAGATTTTTGTTTTACGATCTTTCTTTTTGTATAGTAAGTATGAATAAATTGAATGATATTTTGATAGCGTTATCAATTTTGTATAAGTTTTATTAATAAAAACATTGTCTAGTCAGATATTCATGAAACCAGTGTTCGTTATAAAAGTGCTATGACTTGTTTTTATAAGTTTGCCAATTTATGTTTAATAATTTGGTTGTGTGGTACCTATCTGTATTTCGACGGCTATGTGATAAACGTATTTCGTACCTACACGGATTTTAACGTGTCATAATCCAAAGAAAAAAACTTTAAAGTTTGTAATTTCGAGGTATTCCACTCAGAGCACTGATTTCAACAGCACTTGTCCGAGCCACACCTGAGCACTGCCACTAACCGCACTGAAAAAAAATTTTGATAAGTGCGGTTCGGTGGAACAGTTTAATAGTATTGTTTTCAGTCCCCGAATGGCATTTGCATACAGTTTATAGTAGTGGACCATATTTATTCGGGACATTACCAATTATAACATGTTATTACCGATACGGCAAGTAGGTACACCCAACCACGCACAGTAAAGGGCTCCGATATCCAATTTCTTCGACGTTGGATTGGAAAACGCAGAAAAACAAATGAAAAGCCCGACGTCTCGTATTAACCGAAAAAAAAAAACAACCAACGAAAATCTCGTACTTACACGAAGTCTATTTTAAAACCCCCTTTTCTTATCATCTCCGTACAAACTACACGATCGGGACGTCACATCCTATATAAAAGTTTTATGGTGTGGAAGAAAGGGGAGTATCGAGAATGTTAGTCCAAGTTTTTGCATCAACTTATATTTTTTTCGCGAACATTTTGTTTGTGGACCCTCCCGAAGTTGAACGACCGGCCGAGATCAATTATACGGGGTGTAAAACTTTTACGAAGTTTGTTACCTCGTTTTTTTTTATCTGTAGGGGTGCAAGCACCCCTGTGACATTGCAACGGGGAAGTGTTGAGGTACTTAAAGAAAAAGACTTTTATAATGGAACCAAATTGCGTGAAATTCTAGCTAAGTATAACTTAGTTCCTTTGACAATAAGTTATTTTGTGAACCGGATACTTATGTATTTACTTTGTAAAGTATTATATTATTTTTAATTATTGTGAATGTGAAGATTATGTGGATCTTTCTTTTCTTTTTTATTATTTATTTTTTCTTAATTTTAATTAATCATAGTCTGGCAGTTTGAGTAATTTATGCGGCCTAACCAAATTTGGTATTGTTCGTCAAATCGTTGAGCTCCTTAAATTCGGAGTTAAGCTGCACGATTACTGACAAATGCGTGCACTGACTGGACAGGTCCACTCAATTTGTGTGGTTCTTTCCTCAAAAGACCATTTCAGACACCAATCTACATGGTCTTCACATAATCTGACCAAGATTATGTCTGGACTTTAAAAGAGACTGTGAACTCTGAGTTTGTTTCGGCCTTTCTTCTCAGAGTAGTCAGATAGGAAACGCCGACCTCATCTAGTTTTAAAAATGTGATTGACGTGTAAAAGTGTTTGTACAAACCTACTTACAGAAATAAAACCATTTATCATTTATCATTTATGAAATTATTAAATGAATTAAGTAATGTAATGGGCATTTAGGAAATTGATGGGCAATCAGTGACTGATCATTAAAAGGTTTTAACATATTAGAATTTTAACAACAAACATGGTAATAGTAAGTGTATCATAAGTTTATAGCTTATTTTATACTGTAAAACCTGTCTTATCTATAATGCATTATGATATATATATTTTTTTTCTCTTTCTTCCTCTCAATCAGAGCACCTGCCATCTAATCTCTTCACCACCCTTGGTTGACTGGTAGAGAATGCCTAAGCCATTAAGTCCGCCTTTGTACCTTTTTTTGTGAGTTTAAATAAATAAATAATAGGGTAGCCTTCTAATACATTAAACATATCTGGCGAATTATGGGTGTACTATAGAGATGGACCGCTGCCTAATCTTTCGGGCAATACAGGCATGATGTTATGTTTTGTTCATTAAAACAGTTAATATTCATTTCTGCAACAGCTCCGCAGCAATATGTACAAGTTCAGGATTCGAAAACACTGCTTTAAACCGCCATGTTACCTCTTCAAATCTTTTAAAAGTGTTACAATGCTCGGGAAAATTATCAAAAATGGCACGTTCTCTCCATAGTGGCGGAGTTTCCTTCAAACAAACGTGGCTTGAAGTTAGTGTACGCTTTTAAATTTATTTCTAAACTCGACAGCGGGTTCGACAAAATGTTATCCTCCAGAGTTCGGCTGTGGGGTACACGAATTGTGTGATTTTGTTGACTGTATGAAGTAACGTCTGACATTTACTGTTTTGTATGGAAAACTGAGAATAATTTCTTTATTGGTAGGATAAAACTAGGTATAAAAGTTAAGGCGATAAAAATTAAAATTCAAATGGGCTTATAGAAGATTCGCAATAGTCCCTTATTGCAATCTTCTATAAGCCCATTTGATTTAATATCATTTATTACCCACTGCTGCGCCCCGCGGTTTCACCAGCGTAAGTCTCGATCCCGTGGTAATATCGGGTATCCTATGTCCTATTCCAGGTTATGGTTTACCCATGTGCCAAACATCCAAATCCATTCAGCCGTTTTAACGTGAAAGCGTAACAAACAAACAAATAAACAAACTCACTTTCGCATTTTACAATACTATACCCAATTTGAAATAAGATAAGACATTTAAATACACCTTTTTTACATTCCGTTCGAGCGATTTTGACTTCTATTGCGTTGGTAGCATGACAAATGGCAGCTGCATTAGACAGTTGGTATTGTGTAACTTTTTTTGTTTTTAATGCCATCCTTGTGCCTACGGTATAGAATTCAAAATCGGTTGAAGGGACTGTATAAAGGTTTGTTTGAATGTCTAATCTTATTTCAAATGGAGTATAGTTAGGATTAGGATGTGGTGCTCACCACGTGGATAATAAATGTCAGTCATGTGCTAGCCAGCATATTAGTATCTTTAAAGTGGTATTGTATACTAAAATAAATGAAACTGGTACAATAAAACCACCAACTTTCGTACCGAGTTAGTTACCTAAGTTCGAAAAGACTACAATACAGAATGTCTGAATTTTTTCAAAAGAATAACTGCAATGAAAATCCCAGAGCAGGCTGTACGTGGCTGTCATACATTCTTGTATTGTATCTTTGAATTTGATATTTTAACTTCGGTGTAAGACCTAAGTAATAACAGCCGCACGGGCAGCGGGGTCCGTGTATTGGGTACATACCGAGACTCCTCGGTGCCTCAGAAAGCACGATAAGCCGTTGGTCCCGGCTGTCATTCGTGGATCTTTGATAGTCGTTACGGTTCGCCAAAAGTTTGCCAACCAGGGCTATCGTTTTACCCAGTTTCTGGGTTTCGGAGGTCAGATAGGCAGTCGCTTCATGTAAAATACTGTTATCCAGCTGCATCCGGTTATACTGAAAGCTTACACCAATACAGTTTGAAAAAGGTTAGGCAGATTGACAAGGGTCCGCAGCAATCTGCCTATCCTTTTAATGCCGAGATCCGACGATCCGCGATTTTGCGGACGGACACGCACGCACAGTTCAAATTCAATATTCCAGGGGACCAGGGTTGCGGAATAGTCCGAAAGGGATACCGGGGCCCTGGCAACAGGCAACTGAAGGAACACGGGTGGGTTTTAGTCAGTAAGAGTCTGACACGCCCTTCCGCTCCGCCCAGAGCGGGAGAAGTCATTTGATGATTTCCCAACCAAAAAAAAAAAAAAAGAAAAAGGGGGCCGTGTCAGTGGTCTCACAATGATCAGTTTTTGACAGATATGCCATACAAAATCTGTCAAAAACTCATCATTGCGAGACCACTGACACGTTTGTAAATTAGTAGACTTGGCCCCCTGACCATTTCACAAAGTTTTTTTTTTTGTCATTTGTCGAAATATTATACTTACCTTTATAGTACTGCTAACGGTTTTATTATTTCAATATATCCAAGCAGACAGGTTTATGGTCGTTTTATAGGCGATCAAACTTATCCATTGCGAATTTCAGTTTTTTTCTTGATCCATAAAAATTATGGATAGCGAATTTTGATTCGGGATTTTAGTACCTAGAATAGGCTTTAATAAAGACTTATTTTATTTTTAGCTACGTTTGAAAACTACATGGGTAATTTATGGGTATACATAAAACTACATGGGAATATGTAAGTTAACATACAACATATTATAAACATCACTATAGTTGTAAATAAACCGCTTACTTACAACTATAAACATCACGCCTGTTCGACAATTGCTTCATGAACCTATTTAACTACCCTAGCCAAACAAAATGGAAAATCTATAGGTGTCAACTAGGCGCTGTAGAGAACAGTTGTTGTTGTTCTTGAAAGTGTACACGTGTTTAAGTACCATGTAATAGGAGGCGAGACTTTTGCCACTAACTGGGCACAAAAAAAAAACACAACAACACAATAAATAATTTTTGTTAGGCCTTAAAAATATTACCATCTCATTGAACCATTAATACTCGAGTTTCAAGAATTATAATAAAAATAATAATAATCAAGTATCTTGACTTAGCACACGAGGTTGTCGACATGTGGGACGTGGTCTCTGCAATCAATATGCCGACAGCCGTGACGGCCAATGGCATAATAGTCAAGATCCTCGAACAACACCTGAGGAGTCTCGTTAGGCAGCTGGATCTGGAAAGCAATACTTCTGGACACGGCGCGTAGCGTTAGGAGGTTCCTCTTTCAAGAGCCCTGACCACTGGTAGGGCTTGGACCTTGTTCCCGATATCGGTGGGCTACTATTTTTTATTTATTTAAATGTTTTTATAAAAATATTTAAAAAAGTTATATCCATAAAAAAACAAACAATAAAGGAAATAATAAAAAATAATCAGCCTGCCTGTATAAATTGCAGGGCTAATGCCTTCCTTTCCTGTTTCCACTAAACTCGGTCCTGAGCCAATATATGGACCAATCCCTCTTATAAGCGCCAAGTACGTCCCGCCATCTAGGGTTGGGTCTTCTGCGAATAAATAATAGAATACTATTTTATTAATCAAATCGTATTTTGTGGTCACTAAACTAATCAATTCCTATATTATAGTTTTCTATTGGCCGAACTTAGATCTCTACCAAGTTGCAACATGAATATTAGATTGTACAGTACGACACAACTTAGATGTAGCATAAATTTGAATATTTTCATTAATTAATTTCAATTTTAAGAATGTAGGTTTATGACTTTACAAGTTATTGCGGTTGTGTAATGATCATTGACACCTAAAGCAGTAATGAAGATTGGTGATTTTAAAGGCGCACTCAGTTTGGATGGTCAATTGTTTTACGAATTTTGCCGATGCTACATCTAAGTTGTGTTCACTTTCGTTCTTTAAAAGAAATCCAGTCGACATAGATAATGTGACTATTACTTGTAGATATTCTGTACTTCTATATCCTGTACTCCTATATTCCTATACTCCTATATTCTGTTCTCCTATACTCCTTAATCTACCTACTACTTGTAGATATTCTGTACTCCTACATTCCTATACTCCTATATTCTGTATTCCTATCATTCACCTTGAATTGGCTAATTCTACTAATATTATAAATGTGAAAGTTTGTGTGTTTGTGTGTTTGGATGTTTGTTACTCAATCAGGCAAAAACGGCTGAATGGATTTGGATGAAATTTGGCAAACAGATAGCTTATAACCTGTATTAACACATAGGATACTTTTTATCCCGATATTCCCACGGGATCGAGACGCGGCTAGTATTATATAAAAACGATAACGATTAAACTCCTAAACGCAAAAACATCAGCAAACACAAAACTACTCAGATAGTTAGATAAACTCCCTTTCCTGATTATACCCAAATACTCGAGCCAACTCATCCTTTTCCCTACTAATCGGATATACGATTAAAGAAAATAAAGGAGCCACTCCACCTAACATGTAGTACTAGTTAGGAATACAAACGGTAGTGAGAGTCTAAAAATATTTGCTCGCTAGGTGGGCCACTGTCCCCTGTCCCAAAAGGGTCGTCGGACGAAAACCTCTTTCAGGGGCGGTCGTATTCTGATGTTCACTATAGTACCTAGTATTTTTTTTACTGAGAATAGAAATGTTTAAGTAGGTACCTTACTTGAAGGTTGTCTAGGGAAAGGATAAGGACTGTGGACTTATGACTTCGGCATAGTAACTCTAATAAATAAATAAAGAACAAACAAACAAATATAAATACATTATGTACAAGATACGCGCGAAAAATAAAACCCTTCCTTGGCAATCGAGTACAAACTATGTTTAACAAACTTTAACCCGACTACGGAAAAATATAAGTGATCTAAAAAGTACGAAACCAGAAAACATTTCAGACAAAATTTATAATTATATATTTTACTGGGTGTACATAAATATTAAAATAAATAAATCAAGATATAGTTAGAAAAATAATTCAGGAAATTTATATAGCCTGTCACCCGGACCTCATTCATCAAAATCGGTTCAGTAGTTTAGGCGCTACGGTGGAACACGTAAATACTTACCATACTTACATACGTAGACGCCTAAAATCAGAACCATTCCTTTTTGGCTTCGCCGTAGTCGGGTAAAAAGTACATATTTTATGTGTACATGTTTAAATAGTAATATAGTTGAAAAATTCCCGGTAGACACATACAGTTTGTCAACAAATTGACCGGAAGGAAGAACGGACATGACGTTATTATGTTTCAACAATACTATTTACTAACTGGTTAGTTTAAACTAAATCGGAACGTGACCTTGAAACAATATCTGGCGGAAGAAAACAAGTTTAACATTATTTACAACTCGGTATTTAGTAAAAAAAGACGATAAGTACTATCGAGTTTACTAGATCAATGTTACAGAATAAACGATTTTCGATCAGATCTCATCGCTAAAGATAAAAATATAATCGAAATAATGTAATATATGAAATAGGCCGTCGATAGCAATAAAATAATAAATTACTCAAGCCAAATACTTACTAACATTAACATAACATCAAGCTTGTATTCCCTGATGGTTTAGGCAGAGGTGAACCTATAATACACGCACATTCCCATGAAATAGAGAGCCTATCGAGCCAGCCAGCCAGTACGTATAGAGTAAGTAAGTATTTTCCCTTCAGAGAGACAGTTAGAAGCCGATAATAACAATGAATGACCAACCAAACAATCGAGTCGATGACCTGTTCAACGATCAAACATTACCTACAGTTTTTGCTACCATTACCCATTTTTTTTGTTCATACCGTTATTCACGTGCGTGAAACTGTTATCGTTTACGCTATGATGACGCCAATAGTTTGAATCAATACGTCTGTAGCATAAGCATGGTAATTTCTAATCATTTACATTAAAGTTATTACTGTCATACTACTATCAAAGATGATCAGAAATCTGTTTTGATTATCATGTCGTCTCTCATATAAATTAGTAGGTAACATCAAAAGATCTAAGAATGATCTTATAGGTAATTTGGTACCTATAACCTAATATATTTTATCTGAAGATCATCATCAGCCTATAGCAGTCCACTGCTGGACATAGGCCTCTCCAATTGCACGCCATTCAGCTCGATTCTCGGCAGCTCTCATCCAGTTGCTACCAGCCACCCTGCGAAGATCGTCGCTCCACCTAGCCTGAGGGCGTCCTACCTTACGTTTTCCGATTCGCGGTCTCCACTCAAGAACACGTCTACCCCAGCGGTCATCGGTTCTACGGCTAATATGGCCGGCCCATTGCCACTTAAGCTTGCTTATTCTGTATATCTGAAGATAATTATCCATAATATTTATTTATTTTATTTATTTATATATACTTTATTGTACACCAGAAAATACATTGCGAAAATAAATAAATTTAAAACTATAAAACATACAATGGGCGGCCTTATCGATATTTAAATTATATTATTAGTATATTTTTATATTTCGTATTTAAAAAAAAACAATATACTTACCTTTTTTTTTGTAACGTTATATTACTTTATTATTATCATTACATTACATTCCAGATCCACAACATGTAGACTCGTACCAACAGACCACTTGACTTGAAAGAAAACATGACCAATTCACTTACCACCGTTCTAGTTTACAGAATAACCCTCAGAACGGGGACCGACTGCGGACAATCCGTATTGCTGTTTTGATTAAATTTTGACAGAGAAATGCAGATTGTTCGTTTTATGCAGCACCGGAAAAATTGAACCGGACCGAGCTGGAAATATTTTTATTGACAACGCCTTTTGAGTGCAATACGGGAGTACCGTTCAATGCAGTTTGCATTTTGGAAATCTTTTACGTTTTCATAGACCTCTGTTGGCTTTTATACTGCACGATCTACGATAGGCTAAATTGCATTCAATGGTGTATAAAAGTTGCAATATACAGCCGAATGACTAGCCCAAAATAGGTCTAAATGAGATTTATAGATTTAAGCTCGACTCAGTTGTAAAAAATAGCCAATCGATAACTTTCGATTTCAAGAAGTTTACAATATTATAAAGCTATTAATCGCTAAATCGACTAATGTGTTAATCAGATAATAACAAAGAAAATACCACAACAATGTACTTAAGCATTAATAAAAAAACATTTACATTGCAGTTGCTACGGCAATCCAACGATTCAGCACTTAATGTTAATAGGCGCATCAAGCCGTCTACATTTTGATTCTGTTAAATTAACCATAACCAGGACAAAAAAAAGAATCGCGGCAACGCCTTAATGGTTCATCGGTTTCACTAACAAGATCAACAATTATGAGTTTTTGACAGATTTTGTAAATATAAATAAACAATTAATGCCAAAACTGCGTGTAACAAAACAGCGAAAGTCAATGTCAAACAGCCATATGTAAACTGAATTCTAATTTCCAATACAATTGCAATCAGTGTACACAACTGTAGCAAATCACAATGAAATGTAATTTGTACTGTCCCAGCAATCGGTGTAACGCTCCACCGGTTGTCTCGATCTTGTCCCTGAAGTGTTGCGGTGCTTGCCCAACGCTTTCCTCACCATCCGAACTAAGAATAAACTATAAATAGCTTCGACAACAGCAGATTATCACAGTCAACCAACAAACATGAAGTTGTTAGTAGCAGTGGCACTTCTGTGCCTAGCCTCGGCTTACAGTCGGGAATTGGGCGAGGAGGAGAAGGATCTCGTAGCGGCAGCCAGTGGAAAGAGCCATCATCATGAAGAAGGTGGTGGCAAGGAGCACCATGCCGATCACCATCACGAACACGGTGAGAAAGGACACAAAGGTCACAAAGGACATCACCATCACCACAAGGGCGACCACGGTCACCATGGCAAGCACCACAAAGAAGGACACCATCACGAACATGGTGGCCATCACAAGAAGCACTGGGATGCAGATGACCATCATGGACATCATCACGAGCACGGACACCACCACAAAGGTGGCAAACACGGCCATCACAAGCACCACGACAAGGGTGAAAAGACCGACGGCTACCACAAGAAGTACCACAAGGACGAGTTCCACAAGGATCATCACTTCTATGATGACCACCACAAGGAAGGCAAGCACCACAAGCATGGCAAGCATCACGGGCATCATGAAGACAAAGGAGGACACCACAAGAAGGGCGGCCATCACGAACATGGACATCATGAGCATCATCATGGCAAGCACGGACACCATGACAAGCACCATCACGACGAAGACCACAAAGGACACAAGGGTCACCACGGACATGAAGAACACCATCATCATCATCATGATCATGGCAAGAAGGGAGGTCATCACGACCACAAGGATTGGGGTTTCCATCATGGAAAGCACTGAGTTGCCAAAAATATGCTGTGATATTATTTTATATTTTTGTTACGGGTTTTTGTTAGTTTTTTATAAATTATTGAATAAGCATCGTTACAAAAATGTGCGAATAAAGTTGTTATATTTTTATTTATTTGTTTATTTAACCTAAACACGACATCATTTTAGTGTAGAAAGTTTGAAGCGAAAGCTTATTAATTTTATATTGTATAGGTATACGTATTTAAATACGTCATATTTTACGAAAAGAGAAAAAAAGCAAGAAAGAAAAATGCGTATTGAGTACGAATGTGTGAGTTTAGTCTAAACTTCCTAATGTGATTGATGATTGATTACCTTTGATAACATAATAACTTTGTAAATAAATTCATTCTCAGGAAAATGTCGGAAAAAAAATCACTTACATAAATTATCTGACTAATCATTCCTGGTAACTACTGAGAAAATAATATTTGATGCTGCAATAAAATGCTTAAATATAATATAATGCTTAGTGTTGGTCCCAAGTTTTTTTAAGGTCCCGGCCCTTTAGGACTAACCCGCAATATTAAAACGAAAATTTTATCAAGCTAGGGTATTTTGTCACCATATGTGGATAACAGAAAAAAATTAAGAAGTATATTTAGACAGTTAATAAAAGCTATACATTTTTAATCAATTTCTTAGTATAGGATGAGAATGATTAGATTTAATGTTCAGCATAGGTTGATGTCAAGGAGAAAGCTTACGAGAGGTACAACAATGTGAGGGGCGCGATTAATAAAGGTTAAAAAAAAAAACGTGAACTATATTAAATACATGACCTTGTGTTTTGTGGGATCCAACGCCAAAAATATTAAAATGGGATCGAAAACTGGGATCCAACGGAAATAAATCGATTTTTTTTACTTTGAAATTTGTTTCTATATGCATATGATTAAACCAAAACATACTGAAGTGATGATGTCGAGAAAATATTTATGGGTTTTAAGAACAAAGGAATAACCTAAGATAATAATTACTTTACTATAGACGTATTGTATGAAAGATTATGGTTAGAGAGTGAATATTAAAACCAACGATTTATTAAAGTGTATGGAATACAAAGCCTTGATGCTCAATCATCTCATCTACATCCAGTCTGTGACGTTTTAATGAATATCACATATCAACAGTACCCGTATAAATGTAAGGTTTAAATCTGAGATGAGCTGTTCAAGATACATAATATGTCAAAAAAGCTGTTAACGATTAAATACATTGGGCTTTAGCCTTTTCTGTCCCATTCATGTTTTGCTTCCTTTTGCGAATAGGTACTTCAGGAGGCCAATTCATGCGTCCAGCCATCTTCTCCTCGGTCTGCCACGAACTCATTGTAGTTAGCTAGTTATTTCAGGGCTCCAGTCTTGTGATATACGAACCCATAGTTTGGCTGATAATCTAACAAACATGGCCTGCCCATTGCTGCTTTTTGAGTTAAATCGACAATATTAATTTGATCGTCGGCATTTGTTTCTACTAAATCGCCCGTCAGCTTGAATTTCTGAGGGCCAATTCCTGTATTAAAAACAAAACAAAACATTCTAGTTGCAATCTCATTTATTCGCTTTATTTCACGTTAAATTCGAAAAAATATATACAGTGCGCGTCTCTTTTTTAAGGAAATTTCTCACCGATTGGTCGACACTTCACGTGACCAGAGGGCTGGTCATATTTTTGTTATTAGTATATATACGTAATTAGCATGGCCATTTAACGTGGCAATGGTGCCAGTTTTGTGGGCTTGTTTCCCGATGTCAGCGATGCGGACGAATACTTTGGTACCTAAGTGTACTTTTGTTTTTATATTTCGAGGTGTAGTTAGTCTCATTTTAAAATAAGACTAAGATTGAAATGTTAGTCAAAGTCAAATAATTTATTTCAAGTAGGCACATTAAAGGCACTTTTGAACGTCAAAAACATAGAAATAGATATAAACTGATTCTAGATGTCCCAGACTCGAATTTGTCCTATAGAGCAAGACCAGCATGTTTCCAAGCATTCTTATCTTGGATATAATCCTCTAATTTGTAATATGCTTACAAATTTGTAATATGTTTACAAAGTGTACCTTTGAGCTGAGTTTTGTGAGCGTTCTTAAAATACAGCAATCGCCTCTCGACCTTAATCAAAAACTAAGTTTGTGCACCTATTGTGCTGCTGGGGAGTTTATTGCGCCACTTCTTCTTCCCAGCTAAAGTACTAGGAAGTGGTGAAGGGTGGGCGTTTTTGAGGGACTGTCTTATGCAATTTTGACGTTCGAAAAGTGCTGATTCTCAGCCTAGTTTGAATAAATGACTTTTGATTTTGATTTTTGATTTTATAATTGTGTATTATCCTAAATAATTCGCACGTTTCGTTTAACGTTCGTTTCGTTTCGCACGTTTGTATACATTGATGTATAAGATCTATATAAGATCTGTAACTAGACATTGGAAAACTTCCAAATACTGCGCATAGCTGCTTTCTAGAGTATTTTGATGAGAAAATGCGTAATTATCCTTTCTTAGGTGATAAAATAAAATAATAAAATAAGCCTTTATTGCTAGTTCCACAAGTTATTTTGTTTAAATATCCACATTCGGTGCAGTCTTTTAAAACTTGTCCTTCGACAAAGGCCTCCTATATACATTTCCATAACTCTATGTCTATCGCCCTTTGAATCCGCTCTGGGATCCTCTCTCGTCACTAACGTTTCGCTGGTCGTCTATGTTTCATCTTTTGGGTACCACTCTGTTATTAACTATGTCCATTTCTGTTTTACCTCTCATAACATAATTATGTCTTGTTCATCGGCACTTTTAAAAGAAAGAAGAAGCTTTTGAAAGAAAGAAGAAGAAAGAAGCAAAGTGCTATTGGGTTTTTCCATCAGAAATTTCTCAGTAGCAGCCCGAAGTTAGGATTTGTGCCCGGTTGATGGCAATTGGCTCGCCTCATAATACATGGGACTTAAACTAAACTTGACTGGCGAAATGTGGGTGTAACTAATAGGCACATCTCTGCCTAATCCTTCGGGGAATTACAGTCGAGGCGTGATGTTATGTGTAATCTAATAATTATTTGATCTCTACTAATGACGTATTGAGAATCCTAATTTTGGCAATAAAAAAAAACAATAAAATTAAATTGAGCAACACTTTGAACACAATCATCAGAAAAGAAAAACACGCGAAATACTGAAGATATGTCAAATTAATTTCGCCGCGCGGAAGCCATTTACTCTTGACCCTGAAATGCCGCGACGCTTACACAACGCTTTCCTCATCATCTAACTAAATTAAAACTATAAATAGCTTCAACAATAGAAGATCAGCACAGTCAACCTACAATCATGAAACTGTTCGTAGCAGTGGCACTCCTGTGCCTAGCAGTGGCTTACGCTCGGGAGTTGGGCGAGGAGGAGAAGGATCTCGTGGCAGCAGCCACTGGAAAAGGAAAGGGTGGCGGCGGTGGTGGCGGCCATCATGAAGAAGGAGGCGGTCATGAGCATCATGCCGACCACCATCATGAGCACGGACACAAGGGTCACAAGGGCCACAAGGGGCATCACCACCACCACAAAGGCGACCACGGTCACCATGGCAAGCACCACAAGGGAGAGCATCACCACGAAGATGGCGGCCACCATAAGAAGCACTGGGATGAACATGACCATCATGGACACCATCACGAACATGGTCATCACCATAAGGGCGGCAAACACGGCCATCACGAACACCACGACAAGGGCGAAAAGACCGACGGTTACCACAAGAAGTACCACAAGGACGAGTTCCACAAGGACCATCACTTCTACGACGGCGATCATAACGAGGGCAAGCACCACAAACATGGCCATCATCACGGACATCACGAACATAAGGGAGGACACCACAAGAAGGGCGGTCATCACGAACATGGGCACCACGAAGGACATCATGGCAAGCACGGACACCATGACGGACACCATCACGATCATGACGAACATGGACACAAGGGACATCACGGACATGATGAACATCATCATCATCATCACGATCATGGCAAGAAGGGAGGTCATGGTGACCATAAAGACTGGGGATTCCACCACGGAAAACATTGAGTCGCAAAGACTAGACTGTGATATTGTTTTATATTTTTGTTACGAGTTTTTGTTGGTTTTTTATAAATTATTGAATAAGCTTCGTTACAAAAATGTGCGAATAAAGTTGTTATTGCATTATTATTTTATTGGTTTTCTTAAGCTGGTTTTTCTGAATTTTGAAGTTTATTGGGTAATACCATTTTGTTAAAATGATTTTAAAAATATATATTAGCTCGCCCGACCGTTAGTCCTACAACCTACTAATTTGAGCATTTCAACCTAAAACCTATTTGACACTGATTAACTGACACTGGATAAAAAGTACGGTTCATAAGACTTGTCTGATGTTTATTCAGTATCTGTGATTTCAGGACTCATTTTCATTTTGAGGAGTACTAATCTCTTTTCATGTACTATTAGAAAACACAAACTAATCTATTTTGTTCGTTATTTCAAAATTCTAAAGAACACTTTACAAATTAAAACATAATTAGCATGAAAATTAAACTGCCTCCACATAATTACGTTCGTAACACGCTGACCGTAATCAATCTTGCCAAAAAGATCACCTGTCCCTTTGGATTAATAAGGGGAATTCGTATGTGGCTAATTTCAAATCCTGGGTAATAGATGACTTTGTACTATGGGCAGTTGTAAGCTTAGCTGGATTTCGGGGTATTTTTATAGGATAAGAACTTTTCGTTTGTCGGGTAGTGTTTGTTGTAATTAAGCTCAATGACATGACAATTCAAGCATTAAACCTTTTACCAAGTTTTTCAATTGGTATTGAAGTAGGTATATAATCGTTCAATACAATAAGTACCTGGGCGACCGAGCTTTGTTTGGGTAAAATACGGAGAAAGCGAATTTTCGCAGATATGAGACTTTTTTTTTTGTCCTTGGGGAAATCCTCTTGGTACCCTCCGTCTTGGGAGAACGGAGGGTTATGTCGGACTCCTACCGACTAAAACCCCACTGTTCCTGCTACTAACAAGAGTCGGGCGCCCGGCAGATATTTGGTACATTCGCTGCACCCCAGACTGGTATCAGCCCGCCATGCCTAGCGAGCCCCATCACAAAGTGCGGCGGATCCCACGATCGCACGTCCTCCTATAAAGACACGCATGAAGTACTGCGTGTCACCTCTTATGATCTAGGTATGAGACCGAGCTAGATTGTATAGGTTTTAATTTATCTCAATCAGAAACATTTTCATCTTTTCATACGATGGGATGCGACGTACCGTATACACGAAACACAAAAAAAAATGTTATTGCTACGACAGCTATGTTTAGTGTCCCAGACGGTGATAGTTAAGAATATAATAAATCAATAATTATTCGCCTGTAAATGCGCAAATTTTTTACTAAGATCTAAATAATCCAAATGTCTTTTAATAACATCGTTGGATTTTTATGAGTTGCATTATGCTTGATGTTACATATTTATCAATAGAGATATTTTGTTAAGATATTCTACTTACACAGCTACATACGAGTATCTTGCACTGGTTCAATATTACTCTACTAAAGCTTTATTATCTCCTCTCAATATTCTCTAAGTAACTATCAACTAATTGCTTTAAGAGTCGATCCAATAATTTGCTCTTTATCCAATTACTCGATGTCTACTAACAAGATCCTAAGAAAATAGATTGGAGCAAAATTGTCAGAGGCCCAAGTAAGGCCTCTGAGCTAAAATAACGTTGTAGACAAGCCGTAGATTACAATACAATACGTTTAAATACATATTAGATTATTCTAGACCTTCCCCTATTTGGGTTATGGTACCAATTACAACGAGTGGATACAGTTTGGATTGTATGGTACAACTCGTATATTTTAATTGCTGGATATATGAAGAATACTCCAAGGCCTGGTTCTCGGACCATTTTTTTTTAAATGCCGATTGTTTTTGGGTACTAATAAAAATAATATTACACATAGGCTGAAGTTCAGAATGTTTTAACTAGTACGTACATAAAAATACGTATTAGTAGTTGGAATTGTCTGTTTAAAAAAAAAAACTTTAGTTGAAACGAAATTAAATGAAAGGAAATTGTTTATTATGTCTTCTGTCTGTATATACACGTCATATTAAAATAAATATTAAAAATAATCTAGATGAGGTCGGCGTTTCCTACCTAACTACTCTGAGAAGAAAGGCCGAAACAGACTCAGAGGTCGCGTCTTTTAAAGTCCGGACATAATCTTGGTCAGGCCATATGAGGACCATGTAGATTAGCGTCTGAAATGGTCTTTTGAGGAAAGAACTACACAGATTTGAGTGGACCTGTCCAGTCAGTGCAAGCATTTATCAGTAATAATGGAGCTGAACTCAGAACTGAAGGAGCTCAACGAAACCCTGAAGTTCCATAGATACGTACTGAAAAAAAAAAAAAACAATTTCCGCTGCAACACGCTACCCACCTTCAAACTAATATAGCGAAGTCTGCCACCAAGTTCACCCATTTGCCGGCAGTAACTGCTAATGTTTGACCCTAACTCTAGTGACGTAGTGCAAACTTCGGCGATGTAGTAAGGATATTTAATTGCACTGGAATCACAGCACAAAACAAAATGTAAGGTTGGAATAAAGTTATGGTTTTATTTAAGCTTTTGAACCGACTTCTTCAAAAAGGAGGAGGTTCTCAATTCATCAGTATGTTTTTTTTTTTTGAGTTTTTGTTTCGCGATCTCTCCGCCAATTGTGAATTGATTTTGATGATTCTGTTATTAGGCTTCAGAGGTGGTCCCACATAAATTTTATTAACTTTGCTTGCGTAGTTTTTCAGTAAGCTTCAATTAGACAGATTCTTCCCACTTAGGGCTGATTTCATCAAAGTCATCATCTTTTATCCTTGGAATAAAATTGTCGTCTGATAGTTTTTGTATGGAAAAACTGTCAAAAATTCAAAATTTATTCGCAGGATAGGACTTATACTCGGTATAAAAGTTTGGTGAAATTCGCCCTTAGTATATTATGTGGACAATATTTTAAGTTACTCCGTCCCTGATATTTACATAGCATGGTATTCGAATCTGTGTGAGGTAGGTACCCAAGCATTATTTATTTATTTATTAATCTTTGTGCACAATAAAGGTACAAAGGTGGACTTAATGCCTTATGCATTTTGTACCAGTCAACCAAGTGGTGGAGAGATAACGTGTCAGGAAATTATACCAAAAAAAAGGGAACGGTATTATAGTATAAAAAATTATATGGGATAAATTACTATGCAATATCTCTAATAGATTACATCTGGATTCAGTAAATTCCTTGTGACATACGCAAATCGGGATGGCACGTGAAATGCTGAAGACTGTCATATTACACTCAGCTCGCGTACCCATTTATACGCTTCACAATGTAAGTCATGAGCGTAAGCGATTCCGTAAGCCTGGTTTGTACTGTCGTACTTTGGATGATCTTCTTCTGCCTGCCCTTGACTCAGGTTACCGAGTCCTTTGTCCTTATAGAATAGAATACTCTTTAATATGTATCCATACCATTTATTATGATCATCTTTTACACACACCAATTCATTCTCATTTTCCTGTCTCTTTTTCTGTAACATCAACATTCTTAGTCAACACTCATTTTATAAATGCGTTTTTGGATGTTTTTTAGGGTTCCGTAGTCAACAAGGAACCCTTATAGTTTCGCCATGTACGTCCGTCTGTCCGCGGCTTAGCTCAGAGACTGTTGGTACTAGAAAGCTGTAATTTGGTATGGGTATACATATAAATCAAGTCGAAAAAGTGGTAAAAAAAATCGTAAAAAAAAAATATTTTTAGGGTACCTGCCCTACACGTAAAGTGGGGATGGTTTTTTTTGGGGGTATCGTATCGTTGAAAAGGTCGTTTAAAAATAATGTGAGTTTGTGAAAACCATTTTTGGATCATGTTGATTTTTCTATTGCTAAGCTCCAAGTCGGTCCTTTGAGCCGATACTGCCATTGCATTGGCGTAAGACGTACTGTCCTCAAAGACATTGGAACTAAAAAAATAACAAATAAAAAGTCGCTTGACGCTTGTAGCTTGTATCACAGTAATCCAGAGTCTGATTCATAGTACGCACGGTGTCATAGTAACATGAAGCATCGTTCAGGTACATCCTTTGAGTGCGCTCACTTTGCTCATTGGTACGTCATGTCAATTGCACTTGCGAATAATGTATGTGATATGTATATAATTTCTGGGAATTCACCGTTCTTAATGTATAAAGTAACGGATTGTGCAATCGGTTGGATGAAAATGAAAATATATTCATCCTTCTCCGCTTCTTTTTATGGTCTCTTATTGATTATTATATGATGCTTTTGGCTGTTAGATTATTAATACAAATATTTATTTTATAATGTGAGTATTATTGAACAATTTTTCTTCTTCCTTTAAAGGCTTCCGATAAATACGGTAGACTTCCTAATCCGTAAAAACTCACTTTTCAAAGGTTCTTAAAGAAAGTATTTTCTTTCTTTCTTGAAGAACCTTTGAATAGTGAGTCGTTTATTTGTGGCAAACATGACGCAACTAAAGAACAAATACACAAATACCGGTCAAAATCATAACCCTCCTTTTTTCTTCGCCGTAGTCGGGTAAAAATACAGCACACAGACAGCTGACAGCTGGGGGAAAATATGCGTCACATTCACGCAAACGGCCATCGCTCAGTATATTGCTGCGGCCCTATGGAAGACAGAGCCCCAGCGCTGGTTTCCAGTGACAGCCGGGCGTTGACGTGATGACGTCAATCAAAAATCAGGAATGCAGGAATATAACAAAATAAAAAAACCGGCCAAGTGCGAGTTGAACTCGCGCACGAAGGGTTCCGTACCATTATCATTTCAACTGTCTAACTATCACGGTTCATGAGATACAGACTGGTTCGTGAGATACAGACGGACAGATAGACAGACGGACAGACGGACGGACGGACGGACAGCGGAGTCTTATTTATAGGGTCCCGTTTTACCCTTTGGGTACGGAACCCTAAAAAACAAATACCGCAGCTGCTGCGGTTGCGACTACTAATTTAACGACTTGCAAAAGATAGCAAAAGATATATTATACCCTGATAAAAATGTTGGTTTCTTCAGTGAATTGATTCATCAAATCATCCAAATCAAATAAGCCGGAAAAGGAATGTGATCGAATTTACTTTTTCTATCTATCTACAACAAAGAGCGTTAATGTTCTAACACTAATGAAATCGGTACAAGTTACAGACAGTTGTCTGAAACCAATAGAGTTAAGTGGCCGGAGCTGCATCACTAGTTAACTACTTTTCCGATATTTGTTCCTATTGCTGTACTACGGGTATTAGTCGAAACACTTTTGAAACATTCGCGGTTAGTACGCCGCTTTAGGTCCTCCATAACTGCAAAATATTGTAGACAAATTTTTAGGTTTCCGTACCTGAAGCCTTTGCTGTCGGTCTGTCTGTCAGCGGGCTGTATCTCATGAACCGTAGTAGCTACACAGTTGAAGTTTTCGCGGATTGTGTATTTTTATTGTCGCTTTAACAACAAATAATAAACATAAATAACGTTAAAAATTAAAGGGGGTCCCCATTTGAGAAACGTGTTTCTTTCGGCATTTTGTGCAGTCGTACCTACAGAACCCTTGGCGCTGGGCGAGTCACTCGCAATTGGCCGCTGTTTATAGTTTATCTGAGTTTATAGTTTCAGAGTGCGACTTGACTAAACACAAGACCTTGAGAATTTATTGTAATAAAAAAAAAACTTAACCTTTTCGAGATATCTGGTAAATAGCTTTTTTTAATGAATAGTGATTTTATTCTAGATTTGATACGTTATTACTGGATTTTATTGATTACCACTATGCGGTATTGAGGTATTAGTATAATCTTGAATAGATCCAACATACAAACATACTTGACGTTCCTGTATTTCATTATCAGCTTATCTAGTGATATATATATATATATATATATGTCGTGGCGCGAGACGATGGTGTCAACTCACACTTCGTCCAGTTTCTTATCAGCGTGAGACGAAGACGTCAGTCACACCTCGGCTAACTCTCAAGATCACTGTGGTCTTTGTTAGCGCGCAGAGCTTGTTGATATTAAATAATGAATTATTGTTTCCAATAAGAAAAGGCGACGACGTAAACCTTATTACATCGAACGTGGCCGGGGGTCGGCTTGGTATTCCCGTGAGAACGTTTTAAGACGATAAGAGTCAGCATCAGAGGAGCCTGAATCAGGCAGTCAGTTCCATTCAGAACACGAGACTGAGCGCGACCCTCGGACTCGTTGCGCCCTTCTAATTAATGTAGACTTTTCTCGTTAGAGTGATTATACGCGTTTCCTTTGCCCACGAATTAGACTGATAGTTACATAATGAACAATTTAATTGATAATTGCCCTTCTGACGATGATTGTGAGCGCGATAACCGTCTCGGCCGCTCCGACATACCTATATATCTATCTTATAGCTTAAGTTTCAGAATTTTAGCGCTTGCATCAACAGTATCAAATCAAACAACAGTAACGGGAGTTCTTCGATGTCTAGGTAGTTGTATTACAGCAAGCCCAGGGAGTTGGAATACAAATCGTTTTTGTTATAAAACTGTAAGTCTTATACACGTTCTGGAGTCTCCAACGGACTGTTTAACGAACAGAGTCGGTAATCGCCGATAAGTTTAGCCTATTAATTTAGTTTATTTATTTTAATTACACACACTAAAATGACACGATGAAAAATAAGTTTTTCAGTGCTGCTCCTTGTGACAGTGCGTCTGTGTTGTAGGAATTTCAGTTATGAAACTTCGGATGTTGTAGTAGTGGTATTTGCACATTTAGTTGGGTTTACTACATTGTAAAAAAAAACAAAGTTCAATATCCTAACAGTTTAAAACTTATTACAAAATAGAAGATGGCATCGAAATATTTCTCGGCATCGCTGTCGACTGATATGAAGTTGGAATTTAATTACGTTAAAAATGGACGTTAAAATTCTTTTCAGTTACCAGAACAAATATGAATAACATAATAAATGTAACATTCAACGCTTCCCACAAATGAGTGCAGTTGTTTTGCGGTTAAACTGTGGTCAGTCACAGTTAAACCGCAGTTAACGATGGCCGAATTACAATGATTTTGAACCGTTGCGTTTAGATACAAAAAGGTCGTTAGAAATAGGGCGTTTAATTCAACGTTTATGTTCAATTGGTTAGTTACTAGCGAGCTGTGAAAACTGACTATTACAAGTTGTTAGGTAACGAGTTAATGGCTTTTTGATCATCATCATCTGCCTAGCCTTTTCCCAACTGTGTTGGGGTCGGCTTCCAGTGCTTCTGACGACTCGTAACGACTGTCAAAGATCCACAAATGACAGCCGGGACCAACGGCTTAACGTGCTTTCCGAGGCACGGAGGAGTCTCGATATGTGAAAATGGTCACCCATCAAGCGTAGCTTAACCTGATGGATCGACCCGAGCGGCTCTTATTACTTAGCCACGAGCTCCATGGCTTTTTGATCAATGGTATGTAAATGTTGTCACAATAATTTAGATATCGAAAAAAAGGTTTTACGAAGTAATTGACTTTAAACAACACAAAATTAAACGGTATGAGTGCTGATGCATAAATGTGCATTATGCCTAATGTCAAAAAACGCTTAAATTTTTTAAATTTTCGTGATAATTATGTACATTGCAATGACGCGTAAGCTGTAAATCTTTAGCGGTCCTTACTGAATTACAGTCACTTTCTTTTAGCAAAGGAGTACATCAAAGTTTCGTGGGTCATATACAACAAAGCCCGCAATAAACTGTCTTGATTCATTGTACGACACTTAAAACTGTGTCAAATAAATAAAATTTTCATTCTTTCTTTTTTTTTAATTTTCTCTTTCTTTCTTACAATGCCTTCGGGCACATAAATTTACCTCATGGAATCGTCGTTATGACAACGCAAATCATGGAAGAGCCGAGTCTCAAAAATGCCTCATCAAGCTGCAGTCATAAATCGCCCGTGTGCGGAGAGCACCATCTAAGTTTGCCAAACTTAGCCCTCGAGGGCATTGTATAACTTAATGGAAGTAACTTAGAAGATAAAGGTGTATCTGGTGGCAAGGGGTATTATTAATAGGATATAAGATGCATGATAACGCTGAGAGATTCAGTGATAATTTAGATATTTCCGCTTAGCCTTTTCCCAACTATGTAGGGGGTCAGTTTCGAATCTAACCTGATGCAGCTTAATATCTAGTGTTATCTATCTACCTATAGTACACCCACATTTCGCCAGTTATGGTGGTTAAGTCCCATGTAATAGGGGCGAGTTTTATAGATAAATATCTCCGGATATTAGATTATTTGGCAGAATGCCCGGAAAACTATGGAATATCCAATACCTAAGATATTATTATTTAATCATAAAACCACTAGGTTAAGCAAGGCTTTTTCCTGTGAGGCGAATACGTTCAAATCTTATAATATGAACGGTCCCTCACGATGGAAATTAAATTATTTTTAAATCAGTTCAGGTATAATCGAACCTATACCTACTCTACTGGCTAAGCAAAAAAAGTTTTAAAAGTCTCGCTTTTCAAGGCATACTGCCGAACTTTCGACACGTGCAGCTTGTGCGTGAAATATACTCAAAGAGCCTACAACGTCCTGCGCGGACAATATAATAATGGATTTAGGATGTTGATGGGGCTTCCGCGCTTCAGCAGCGCTTGGCGGATGTCCGCGGAAGACCGTGTTGACGATTTTCATGCAATTATGTGGAAGAGAACAGCGTAGGTTGCGCGAAAGCTCCAACAGCATCCTAAACACATTATTAGACGAAATAGACAGTCCCTTTATAAGGCACTGGGTGCAAAGGCACGTGCCAACGTCAGTTTTAGTTTGTAAAAGTTTGTTAAACTTTTCTTACATAGTTTTTTTTTTTTTAGTTCCATTTAATCGTTATTAAATGGGGCTGGATACTTCGACTGAAAGTTCAAGATACATTCTGTAGTGTTTGAAAACAAATTCAGGCAAATTGTTTATCTAGACGATGCTCAAAGCTGTATTTTGTAAATACTTATCTTATTAATCAACTATACAAACACGTTTTTCTATATTTCATTGTTACTAACACTATATGGATTGTGTGTACTTGTATGTGTAGTCCGAAATAAAGAATATATTATAATTATTATGCATGTCATTGACAAAATCATCATGCTTAGTCAGAAGAGTAAGTAGATAATAATGGACATTGCCACCCATCCTCTTGACAAGACAACTCATTCAAAGTCAAAGTAAATAATTTATTTCAATTATGCACATTAAAGGCACTTTTGAAGCTCAAATACATAGAAATAGAAATAGAACTGATTCTAGTTGCCCCATCCAAATGGTAGTTTTCGTATGGAAAAAAATGGGCAAGAAACTCCACCGTTACTCTTTTAAAAAATGTTTTACAATATTTTGGTATACATCAATAATATAGGTAATTACATGTGAAGACGATGCACCGAGAATACAATTACTGTACCACAATAGGTAAAAAAGAATTAAAAATGGAGCAATCACAAATAAATAAATTAAGTATGTGATAGATACATGGGTGCTCACATATTTAAAAACATTCTGAGTCGACCCACTCTGTTAACATCATGTCAAGAACTATGAGGTAAAAGAAATAATTACCCCTGCTAATTAAACGACAGCTTTTTTAATTCCATGATAAGAACTTATCGCAATATAAGCAGGTACCAAAAATCCTCTTCGTCAAATACGTGCTTACACGTAATCAATGAAACAAAGTGCACTTTACAGACTACGTGCCACCTGTAGAGACCGAGGGATATCGCGCGTGTACACAACGCCGCGTTTTATCTCCCTGTGTGTGCTAAGCTTTATTTAAACTTTTTCGTTTTATTCGACAGTGCGTTCGCACCTTTTGTTTTTCGTACAATGTTTGCTGTGGTGTGATGCGGGTGCTATCCTGTGTGTATTATAAGTAGCTGTCTCTCTAACCTAGCTATGGGTTTAAGTTTGTATAGGGAAGGAATATTTTATACCATAAATGTATTTTTTTTCCTGACGGTAGGTAGGTACTCTATTTTACCGATACACGAAAGTAATTTTATTTGAAACAAGAATCATACTTGCCTACTCATCTTCTCTACATACATTGTTATAAAAGTTCGTAAACAAACTAATAGATGGCGCTACAGAATCTGCACCACCATGATTCACACCTTTGACCCACTTATGTGTTTTCCAAGGCACTCAACAAAATCTACGTGCATACAAATACAATTTCTCAAAACGCCAGTTTACAATAAATTCTTACGTATATTCCGTATTATTTTTAGTATTTTACATAATTATAGAAACTATAGTTTATTTTAATCTTTAGTAAAAATTCACCTGTATCGATATCGCCAGAGGGATGCGCAAATGTAGCCCTTGAAATTATATTTTTTTGCAACTTGCAGTTCATTATATTCATTAAAATATTATTCACCACTGTAACAAATAGCTTTACTTAATAAAATTATAATCTAGAATCAGCAATACAACTCCTTAAGTTTGAATAATCCTTTAACGTCATGATTTCTTGAAATAGTCATTCAATAGGGTTACGGGTTACAAGAGTGGTATATTGATAATTTTTATGATTATAATTCTAAAAATAAATATTTGATACGGCCGCGAATCATATTTAGATCAACAAATAATCTGATAGTGAGCTGCAAATAGCAAAAAACGTAAGAAAATTTTAATTTCGCAGGCTACTCTGGCGCTTTCGCATGAATAAAATCTTAAGTTGGGTTGTTTTACTGATTTTATACTTTTAACTGGATAAAGAATACCTCCACACATTATCACATCAACTCCTTCTTTTCTGCCACTACAAAGGTTTATTTTTGTGCTAAGTAAAATACTGTGTTTGATTTATTATCCTAGTAGTGAAACATGTTAGTTCGATTGGTACAATTTTACGACTTACGTTACTTTCTAGATTTCTCTGAATCTTACATTAGCTTGAAAACAGTAAAATTCTAATAAAACTCTACTTATTTTCGAATCGTTCAAAATAAGCAATCAAGAATTTTATGACGTATTTGACGAATTACGAGCAATCGAAGGTCTAAATTTTATTTTCCAATTTTATTACACGCACCTTAAAAATATATTTCCGAAGAATTCAATTCGGTTTTATCGTTTACCTGTCTAATGAGGTAATTTTATTTCTCTTAGCCACCATTTGGATATTAAGTAGTTAAATTTTTCCAAGAATTTGAGGAGCAATTTGATTTTGAGGAGCTCGTGGCTAAGTACTAACAGCTGCACGGGTCGATCCATCAGGTTAAGCTACGCTTGCCAGGGTTGGTCCGTAGTTGGGTGCCTCGGAAAGCACGTTAAGCTGTTTGTCCCGGCTGTCATCCGTGGATCTTTGACAGTCGTTACCGGTCATAAGAAGTCCGAAAGTCTGACAACAAGTCTTACCAAGAGGTATCGGGGTTTTATTTACAAACTTACTGGGTGGTGGAGGTCAGATAGGCAGTAGCTCAATGTAAAATACTGATATTCAGCTGCATCTGGTTAGACTGGAAGCCGACCCCAACATAGTTGGGAAAAGGCTAGGCAGATTGATTGAAATTTTTCCAATAATTTAAAAATCACAAAATATTTGCCAATACAAAATTAAGTTAAATTGCGATTTTTACCCTTAGCTTAGTCATTGATAATTATGTTGCTACATTGTTTTATCTCAAGCTAATAGAACATTCAACCAATCCGTTGTTGTCAAGGGGACTATCAAGTAAATAATAACATGAATGATGCGTATGAATAACACATAATAGGAATGCTGTAACCAATTTTTAGTCAAAAGTTTTATTTATTTATAAGAGTGCCCGTGGAGTTTCTTGCCCGTACTTCTGCATAGGTACCTACTACGCTTTGGAATGGGCAACTAGCTTCATATTTCTGACTTACCGACTCCTTGACAATTCAAAAGTGCTTTGCAATGCTTTGAGTTTGAGTTTTTGAGTTGAATGTGTAGATAATAACATTACACAGCGTTCATTAATCCCGATGCATTGTATTGGTCAATGTGGCACAACATTGACGTTCTTTTGTATAAGAGCTAAAACAAATTCCTCGGCCACTCTTCATCTCATCATTCCTACCTACTTCATAAATTACGTTTGCATTACACTAAATAATGCAGCAGATGAGCGTGCGGCTGATAAATGTTGCAGACTGGCGGATTGCGAGTGTAGGGAGCAGGCTAATCAAATATTTTTATGATCGACGCCATTTTTACGGCCGTAGAGGTGGGGTGTGGTGTGGAGTGTAGGGAAATAGCGGATTAATTGATGGAGAGAAAGCAGGAATGATGATTTATTAATTAAGTGCATAGGAAATGCAGATTTCACTTGCGTGATTTTACAGACGTGATTTATTTCTGTAGGATGTAGGTATTACACAACATAAAAGATCGCCTGTACAATCACGTAAATTAGCAAAATCGGCAAAGATTAAAATATAATTATAAGCATTAGCAGCCTATAATGTTCACACTATTGAGACACAGGCCTCCTCGCGGTGGGAGGGAGAGGGCCGTATTCACCACAAGGGCCCAGTGCGGATTGGTAGATGCCACATGTCTTCCAAATGTTGGTTTTAGGATAAGCCGGTTTCATAATGTAGGTGTCGGAAAATATTCAGATTTCTCCGTCCCGCTTCGGTGGTACGAGTAGTAGTATATGTTAAAGATGTACAGCAAAAATAAATCAGAAAGTATGACAAGAAGCAGGGCTGATAGTGAGGGACTGTGGGTACGCCAAATGAACTCAATTTTCATTATACGTAAGAGCATTTATGATGCGATGAAAAATGTTAAACTCTCTGGTAATCAGCAGTCTGTGTCCCTTCTATGTACCTTTATAGAAACACTAGCTGTTGCCCGCGACTTCGTCTGAGATAAGATAAGATAAGATTTCTTTATTTGTTTAAACATTGTATACATACAAGAGCATGCAAGATATTACATCGTTTGAGTCCAATCATGTTTAGCCGTAGTATCGGCGTACAAATATTTCCATAACATTGAATAGAATTTGCAGAATAATCGAAAAGTACCTAGACGCACTTCCAAAATTTTTGATTTACAAACTTTTTAAATGAAAATTATTTTTATGTTCAAATGTCAAAATTGAAGATACGTCAAAATCTTCGTCAAAGTTACTGAATGTATGTCAAAATTATAAGATTTACGTCAAGTTTGCAAGATTAATGTCAAAATTACAAGATCAATGTCAAAAATTACAAGAGTTATGTCAAAAAAAAAATACAATTCATTTAAAGATTTCATATTAGTGTCAGTCAACAAACACTTTTTCGGCTAGAAATTCGGAGACACTATAATATGCCTTTTGCGAAAGAAACCTTTTTAATTGACGCTTGAATGCATTACTATTTAGCTCCTTCCAATGCTTAGGCAATATGTTAAATATAGTAGGCGCCATGCAGACGATACTTTTGCGCATGAGTGACGTTTTTGCTGGATAGACGCGAAGAATGGTCATATCCCGTCTGTTACGCGGTACAGCGTCCTGTAGACGTGGAAACAGATTGGGGTTTGTTTTAACAAACATTGCGGCTTCGAGGATATACAGACAAGGAAGAGTTAATATCTTGTACCTTTTAAAATATGGTTTACAAGTATCTACGGTTTTTAGCCCAAACATAGATCGAATGCATCTCTTTTGGGCCTTGAATGCCGTGTTAGCGTCGGTAGAATTTCCCCAAAATATGATGCCGTATCTTAGGTGAGACGCAGCTAAACCATGGTAGGCCGCAATCAAGGTATCTACATTAACAACCGCAGCTAGAGAGTGCAATGCAAATGCAGAACTACAAATTTTTTTGCAAAGGTTCTCGATTTGTGATTTCCAGTCAAGTCTTTTGTCAATTCTTAGTCCAAGAAATTTTGTAGTATTTACGATTTCAATAATTTTATTATCTATATTTATGTCCATATTTTCGATAGTTAAGCGTTGGCTAAAATGTATGATTTTAGTTTTATCTAAATTAATCTTTAAATTATTATTGTTCAACCATTTTATTATAGATGTCAAGGTATTGTGAATGTCAAGTTTATATTTGATCATGTCATTGTTATTACTCGAAATTGTCACCGTGCTATCATCTGCAAATAAAGTCATAGGGTGTGAAATTGATTTTGGCAAGTCATTAATGTATAGTGTAAAAAGTGGAGGTCCCAGTACACTACCTTGTGGGACACCAAAAGTAATGTAACGTTCATCTGATAAGTATATCTCTTCCTTTTTAGTGGTAGTATTAATTCTAGTGATTTCTGTCTTTTGCTTTCTATTGCCTAAATAAGATTTCATTAAATTAAGAACATTACCTCGTATACCATATGCGTCAAGTTTTTTTATTAAAATGTCATGATTTACGTAGTCAAATGCTTGTGTCATATCGCAGAAGATAGCACATACAGGTGTTTTTTTGTCCACTTTTGTCAATACAGTGTATAAAAAGTCGTAGATCGCCATATTTATCGTCTTATTTTCGCGAAATCCCTTTTGCTCATTACATAACATATTATTTTTTTCTATGTAACCGTTTAATTCCTTTTGAATAAATTTCTCAAATATTTTCGAGAAGATAGGAATCAACGAAATAGGCCTGTAGAATTCCATGAGCTCTCTATCTTCTTTCTTAAATAATGGCTTAACGATAGCTATCTTCAGTGCGTCAGGAAACGTGCCAGCCACAATACACTGATTTATAATATGGGACAGATGGCGGCATATTTCAGATGCTACAGCTTTTATTATTTTGGTTGATATGCCATCGTACCCCACACTATTTGTGTTTTTCAAGGCCATAATAATTTTATGTGCCTGTTGTGGTGTACAGGGTGCCATAAACATCGAGTTTTTGTTATTTGAGATTGGCATTGTACTTTGATAACTAGACTGGATGGATTGTATTTTATTAATAAAATAGTCATTAAATTGATTTGCAATTTGATTCGCGTCCGTAATTATTTCATTATTAATTTTAACTTTCAAAATATAATTTTTGGGTACATTAAATTTACATTGATTTATTATTTGCCAGGCAGTTTTACATTTATTGTGTGATGTTGTGATTTTATAGTTATTTTGTGAACGTTGTGTTAGAGTCATGATTTTTCTAAAAAGCTTAGAGTAGTCTTTAAAGCGAGTTCTATTTAATTCATTTGGTTTTAATCTGTAAGTCCACAGAAGTTGCCGTTTTTTCTTACTACAGGATTTAATACCTTTAGATATCCACCTTGGTTTTTTTATTACATTTATTGTACTCATAGTCTTAGGAAAACAGAGGTTGTAGAATAAAGAAAATATTTCATGAAATTTGTTATACGCAATGTTAGGGTCATCCGTTTGATATATTTCGGAGAAATGAATTTTGCTGATACAATATTTAAATTTGGATGTATTTTCCTTGCTGTAATTGCGTCTAATAGCACCGTATTTGTCGATCATACATATTTTATTTACTGGGCATTTTAAAATCTGGGCTGTATGGTCTGAAAGGGCAAACTCTAAGACTGTTGACTCACATCGTTTGTTATAATTATGCGCAAAATTATCGATACATGTCTGACTTTCCGTTCGAGTAGGTTGATTTATTGCTAGTTTTAGGTTGAAGCTAAGTAAAAGGCATTCAAACTCTATTGACTGATAATTCCTTTTTAATATGTCTATATTGAAATCGCCGGCTATGACAATATTTTTATAGGCATTCTTTGATAATTCATGTAAGACAGTTTCAAACTGATTAAAGAAAATATTCAGATTATTCAAATTTGGAATTCGATACACACATACAAAGGCAGTATTGTACTTAGTGAGCTCAATGGCACAACATTCAAATGTTCCTGTTATTGACATTTTTGAGATTTTTAATAATTCTTTCCATTCGTGACCATTTCTAATTAGGATACACGATCCACCTCTCTTAACTTCTTTTCTACTATAGTGAGCGGCTAAGCAATAGTTTGGTATGTTCAGCTGGTTTTCGTAGCCTTCCATCATAAAATGTTCTGTAACGCATAATACATCCACTTGTGTGTTTTTTTCTGTAAGTTCATTCAAACAAACTGTGAGCGCATCCGACTTGTTCAATAAACCTGCTATGTTCTGGTGCATTACATGGAGATGTTTAGTGACGAAAAAGTTCACCGTGTGACAGATTATCCATACTAAAACTCATGTCAGTCGATATCATCTTGTTATTAAATTCTATGTCCCTAATCAAATTAATTATATCATTGAAAATAATTTTTAGTCCAGTATTATTTACTGCGCCAGTCCGTTTGTTGTATTCCGTGTAGTCGTAGGTGAGATTTTTATTGCTGTCTATTAGATATGCGTATTCGTGCGTCAGTATGTCCAAAAAAAGTAAGTTATTAAAAGTCTCCACTCTGGAATTGTACAAATTAGTGTAATTCTCGTATTTATACGTTGGAGCGCATAAAATAAAATTAGTATGGTTGATTTCCTGTAGTACTTGTCTGATATGTAAAATAATGTCAAAATAGCTATTTGTTGTTCTGAAGTCTTCCTCACCTAACATGATTATGCAGTAGTCCTGTAACGTAAAGTCGGATACTTTGTCTTTTAATCCTTTTAGAAGTAAGGTTGCATTTCCATGAGGTATTATGTGGTGACAGATTTCTGATCGAGTAAAAGAGTCTTCTGCAATGCTCAGAATTTTATTATTATTATCTGCACTCAAAATACATATTTTGCATTTTTTCATATTATTAGGGTTCGGACTTGCGGATTGGTCAATCTGCGATCCAGGATAAAAAGTATAGCCTATGTCCTTGTCCCTGGTCATGGTCTACCCATGAGCCTTTCATCCAAATCCAGTCAGCCGTTTTAACGTGAAAGCGTTACAAACATACTCACTTTCGCATTTATAATATTTTTTAGGGTTAAATAGGCATCTTCTACGTGCATTTGTTATATTGTAGACCAGAAAACATCGCTTTCTGCCTGGAGAGATCACGGTCTAGAGGTACTTAATAAAAAATAAGGAAAAAGATACGAGACTGAAGTGGTTACCCAATAGACATAGCTTCTTGTCACTTACACCACGCCTATAAACAGAAGCGTTCTTCACAACGATTGCTCATTTGTGTACATAATTTTTATAAGGAAATAAATGTAAATAATTCAAGCGCCGCTAGACGACGGCGTTTGTCGAGATTTTAATTTTGAGAAGCACCCTTTGATCTTTCTTGTACTTATATTTTTTATCTCCTATAATCTAGGTCAATATAGCGGAAGTATGTGTCATATTTCCAAGGCGCTTTTCCATTAACTTACTAGGTATACCTACTGCTACTAAAATAAAGTAAATTACAGTGAATTTCCACGTGTAAATACAGAATATAAATGACTCATCTCACACTCACATGTAACCCACTCAAAAATGTGAATAGATGGCATCCTGGGTAAGGACATAGGCTACTCTTTATCGACATATCACGCGGGCGGAAGCTAGTAACATGTAAATAACTTGCTGATACAGGAGATAAATAAAAGTTAGCCAAGACTGAATATATTTCATAACCATATAGCGTTATCCAAACAAATCAAATAGTACTTGGTCGCTAACCGGAATGATTTAGCATCCAAATCTTGAGTGTCAGATATCTTCACACTTCATGTTTTCAATATTGAGAAACACAATAATTGACATGACCTATGCAAATATGCAGTTGGCTGACCTTTCTGCTACGTTGAGATAGGTCGATGCGATACGGCATGATGCCGTTTTCCTAATATGACGATTATTTCGAAGATTCTGTCTGAGTCTTCCAAATAATAGTGCACTGAATGGCTGAACCATGCAATAGTCACCTGTCTAAAATAAAATTTCAGTAAAAAAAACTGTAGCTAATTTATCCAAGGATTTTTCTAGGCACCCAAACTAAAATTTCCTTTTTATAATTACAAATAAATTGCACATACAAATCGACTGTGAATACTTCTGAATCAGTTTTTGTTCGGACGGCGACCCTGATCGTTCAGACCATTGACGTGTTCCTTTGTCAACGTTGATGTAGTAAGATCACTGACCCACAAAGTTGCACATAAAAACGTTGTATTGCGCATTTTGTTAGACTATGGCTGTTTTCAAGAGCACGTCTCGTCTAGAAAAGATAGATATAATAATAATATGCTTTATTGTACACACGGCTACACATCAAGCTATACATTTCCAGTATAAGCTGAAGTCGCGTAGTACGAAAATCCTGTACAATGTGAGATCAACATAAACTGGAAGTGTATAGCTTGATATGTAGCCGTGTGTACACCAAAGTAACAGATGAATACAGATGGTTAACTCCGCACTTTAGGTATGAAGCTACAATTACGCGGTGGGCTTATCTTGTCGGACCAATTTAGTGAGCGTAACGTAGTCAGAAGATTGAGTTACGCCATAGAAAGAAAAGCAACTTCTAGGTGAATATAACTGAAGGTAACGCCATAGAAAGAAAAGCAACTTCTAGGTGAATATAACTGAAGGTAATTAGCGCTGTGTGATCTGAAGCACTTTATTGTGTCGTAGCAAGAGTCGCTTTTTATTTTAATGATTTTGCGGAGTGAACCATCTGTATTAATCTGTGCCTAAATAAATTGAAAAGTTGGTCAGTAGAGTCAGTGTTTGCTTTCTGCGCCTAAGGCTCCCCGCCTTAGGCACCTGTCCCATCAGCAAGTAAAGAAAAATGAGAAGTCACTTCACTCTTAGTAACTTAAACTGGCGAGCAATGAGAGTTGAGTTCGCGACAGCGACGACTAATCACTCACTGGTATTCTTATTTACCAAGTGTGAGTCTTTTAGCGAGTGTTCTGCCGGCCAAGCGAGTACTCCCTTTGATAGCTCTTGTCGACGAGTACTCGCCTGCATTGCGACAGACAGCGATCAACTATTCATATATTATTATGTATCTATTTTACTTACACGGGATCTACAATCTGGTGTAAGTTTCTTGAGCGAGAAAAAATCGTTGATAGCTACTTAGAATCGACTAAGGCCCGTACTACAGAACTCACTCTAAACTCAAGCATAAAGGCTCTTACATACTGGCGCAATTCTTCGCGCGACGGACGCCGCCGCATTGTTCGCCATGAAGTTTTCTCAGAAATTGTTTTGTTAAAATTCGCGTCGCGCGACGAATCGCGCCAGTATGTAAGAGCCTTTATTTAAAACGCGTTTATTTGATTGATTGAAACTAGTTTTATGTTAAATGCTTGAATCTTGAGTGAGGTTTTGTAATACGGGCCTTAGTCGGTTCCTGGTCAGCGGTGGGTCAGGTGCCTAAGCTACTGGGGCAATTTATGGGACTTGGTTTACGCAGACAACGTATAAACCATGTACCATTGACATTGTGCGTCTCCGCCGTGTCATAAGTTTCTATGTCAGTGAGATGTAGCATGTTGCAACTTTCTCACATTGTTTGTTTTGACGTCTCTATATCTTAATCCAATGCAATAGTGAAAATGAATAGTTAAAAATAATTTCTCCAAAACTGGCAAAAAATAAAAAAAAACATGTTTTGTATCTAAATCGAAGATATCAACGTGTGAAACGTCTTTACGTCCGTTTTTACTTCTTTGTCCTAACCTGTTTACTTGAACTACGCAACCACTTAGATCATATCGGCCCCATCACTCATTGATCCATAGCATTATGTAGGAAGTGGGACACATACCATGGAGCTCGCTATAAATCAGGACATGTTTGCATGCGTTACCCATAAAATATGAGATTACTGAGGATAATCCCGGCAGCATATTTTTATGGGATATTTAGAGCTTTTTTTCTAATTTGTATTTATGATTATGTTTCGTGAGGTTTATAATCCTTGCGAGGAGAATATGTAGCGATGTTAACCAAACTCTTTGGCGGGAGTACTTTTTAAGCCTTTACATTAAAGCCTCATTTCTGGATCAAACGTGAATCCACCGGGATCCCGGCCTGATCCTAACCTATTTTTCTGGAAAACTACAGATCAGATCGGAAAAAAATTCTGATATTGGCAGAAAAAAACTGTTGTCCATCCGGATTAAACATTTTTATTCTGCCATTACACATGTACTTATTTCTGTAAGTACGGGGTAGTTTTCGATGGTCAATACATGACGTGTGAAGGTGTGTACGTCCAATTTTCATTACCTATTGTTACTACCCATCTTAAATTGCAAAAGGACTGATCCATTTTAACAACGTCCAAATTAAAAAGATAAGGTAAGATAAATTTTTTTTATTTATTTTTTTATTTATAATCAACTAGATTTCTAACTTGGGATAATATATTTGCCCGCTTTTTTTCTAAACAAAATTTCAATTGACGCTGCGGAGGTCCAAGATTTCGACCAACTTTTATCTGACCTCCATTAAGAGAAAGCGTGTCTCAGCAATGAATAATTTTGCTGACTAATGTTAAAACAGACGGACAGTCGACACCTTTCTCTAATAACTATTTAAGAATTATTTCTTCTATTTACTCGAAAACAACACTTTACTGTTTAAAGTAACGGATTAATATCTATTTGATGGGTTATTAACTGGAAGAACGGTATAATTTTAGTCATGAAGTTTGAATACAAATTATACACAGATCAAAATGAAAAAGTAGATCAACTCTACGCACTTATTTTTTTTTTTATTAACTCCTTTTTCAAAAACTACAGACGCAGATGAAGCTGATGTCAGAAACTATACATAGTTCTAAATAAAACAGTGGATAAACTCTACACACTTTATTTTTTATTATTTACTCGTATTTATAAAACTACGGAGGCAGATGACGCTGTTCTCTGTTTATTCTGCTTACCAAGAGGGTCACTCATCCACCACTGGTTTGTTCAACTCAATTATGCAAGTCTGTATGTCATTTGACAGCGGGTCAACAATGAGACTTGATTACAAATAAGTATGGCAAAGTATTTGAACATGGATATTAAGGTAAAAAGTTGGAAAAAAAAATCTTTAATTTCGGTAGCTTACTACGGAACCGTTGACAACAATCAACAGTGAGAAATCCAACTAACTCGTTGACCATACTACCAGAAACCATGTCACACATTAAGGGCCTTACCACAAAAAAATTGACACTTGTTCAACGCGTGTCTAATGTCAGTTTTATGTCAAACTCCATACAGAAATGTCATGTTTAAAAGGTGTTTAGGGTAAACAACTGATAAACACGAATAATAAAAATAATAAATATATAATTTTTTTTTTCACTATGTATTTTCTGGTGTACAATCAAATATACATAAATAAATAAATAAACACGGATTTGTGGTAATAAGGTTGGTCTTTAATAGAAACAACAGACTAAAAAGCCTTTGAAGCGATATCCACAGTATCCTTCCATTCATAGTCACAGTCAGCTTCTCTATGACAGACTCCATTATCAGGCACCGCCGATGGGCTCCGGGAAATATTTCCCTTTCACCCCTTTGGACGCCGGCCGTTTTTCCGAACCCCTTTGTCATTGTCAATCGTATTGATTTTCACAAGCTGCTCCTGAGCGATTAAAAAAATGACCAAAAATTGAATCGTGTTGTGTACGCCTGTGAAAGCTGGGAGTATCAAAATATGTGTGTGAACTGTTGATATTTTATGCAAGCGTGTTTGTGTTGGTACTGGTATTTTTTAAGATTTCTTTTAAGCTGGACGCCATTATGACTAGTGTCCGAGCGTCGAAAGAATGATTTCCTGACACCTGACAGTTGGACAATTTCTAGTAACAGGGATCAAATTCGCAAAACACATGTTCGTTAGTATGAAACTAACAGGTCGTAGAGGCCGGACTCTAGAACAGGAACACAACAACAACAACAACAGGATAACAGTTTAGTGATAATTACTAATACAACTTTAACACTTTTCAGGACACTAAAACTTTTCAGTGTCCTACAACCATTTCATATTTTTACCAAGACACCCAGAAAAGTTGTCATGTGACAATACTTACTTTGTTTCTTTTGGATTGAGTATTGGCCCATACATATAGCATTACGCAGGTACCACACTTTCAATGACAATCTGAATGATATTGAATAATATTGCTAATCCATTTCTTCATAATTATGTTTGTAAAATTTGTCTGCACAGCAAAAAATAACGTAATGTATATTGTTGAACTGTCAAAATTAAAGCCATTGCTACTATAAATGTGTTATGCAATTACCCCGCGGTTATACAATCATATTATTATGGTAGTCTAACGTACAGCATTTTTTGTCACCTCTGGCTAGAATTCTTCTGCAGTGAAGCAAGATTCCACATAATAATATTATGTAGACATTTATTACAATAAAAATAATTAACATCATCTTGTTTTTATATTCATATGGATATAAATCAAAATAATAAAACTCATGTCATTATTTATTTTGTATTGTATTCATGCAAACTATAAATTGTCTTTTTTATCATGACATAATTATTATTAACTCATAAAAGGTAATTAAAATTACATAAATAAATAGTAAATCTTACCACTATTAGTCCCTAGAACTTACTTGAGCTTGAAATTGAAAAATAAGAATACTAAAAACTAAATAATAAAAATAAATCTGGACACCAATATTATGACTCACACAAATTAATTGTATACCATTAAAGACAGAATTACGAAATATTTATTCTAATGAAGCATTTTTTGTAGGTACTTCAGAACACACTACAAAAATAAGTATACCTACAATTAACTTAAACTAGTGAGTCCTATTGTCATAGGGTCACTTTTATCGTATTCTTATTCTAATTTAACATTCAAAAGATTTGTAATGTTTATTCACTTATAATAAGGTACTAATAATAAGGTAGGTAGGTAAGGTATAAGGTAATAAGGTAACCTACCTACCACCTTTCTCAGACATCTATAATTATTTATTTATTAGCAATAATTGACGTCTGAGATTAGATGACACCACAATATACCTACAATGTTTTTTTTTTTACCTTTGATAGCCCACATTTATAGGAATGCTGGGCAAAAGTTCCATAGTTTTCCAATAAAAAAATATAGTTAAGTATACTCATTCGTTCTCTTTACTTACACTCGTGCCTTAAACCTTAGCCAAATATCCCGGTCCACAACTCTTCCGAAGTTATGGTCAACCATGGTCAACTTGGACGGCGTTTTGGCACATGGTTCGATTTCATATTTCTTCAATAACGACTTACTTACATTTTTTATTATTTTCAACGCCAGCTGTTCTCCTGAAACAACAAAATGTAGATTTGAAATATTCGTAGTGTTCAATCAATCAATCTGCCGAGCCTTTTCGCAACTATGTTGGGTTCGGCTTCCAGTCTAACCGGATGCAGCTGAGTACCAGTATTTTACATGGATTGACTGCCTATCTGACCTCCACAACCCAGTAACTGGGCAACATGATACACCTTGGTAAGACTGGTTGTCAGACTTTTGGGCTTCTCGCGGCGCTGCTGGGCTTGTCGCGGGCGCAACAAGGGTACGTAGCGCTTCCTGTCGTGCCCGTGATATTGCGCCAGTATGTACGAGCCTTTGCTCATCAAAATGTAGGGAACGGCTGATTTTTTTTCGCGATTTCAGGATTGGTCCCATAGTGAAAGTTGTTCATAATGATGAGTACAATGACTCCTTAAGCGGATTAAAACGACTAAAATGTAACCATGTATAGAATATTATAAATACCGCATCAAGTGTAATGCCATCATTTTTCCACTGTGAAAAACGGGATGCTGCTATCGGCCTTGTCTAGCTCCGTCTCTGTCTCACACTGGACAAATGGTGGCATTAATACTTCATAGTACGGTACCAGGGCTAAGTATCATAACCCTAATACTGATGAAAGTGGCAATATCATGCACACTACAATTTCTACCCACCTTCAAGAAAACAGGGTTAAAGCCGCTGTGGCTTCACAGTCAACAAACTTTCTAAATCATTGACAGCTCCAAGTGATGTTGAGAAGTAAACACTTGCAATATCATTGTGCTATTAAACATAATAACTTCTGTGGCCTCGATGGCTATGTAAGTGGAGAAAGCCTACTAACGTGAAAATGTATTTATAACTAGCTTCTGCTCACGACTTCGTTCGCGTGGATGTCGTAAAACACCACAATTATTGCATTTATTATTCATCGCCCATAACATATAGTGTGATAATTTATAGCCTACAGACTGACCAGACTTATAGGGAATATATCAGAATATATCCGGTAGAATTTGCGTGATGCTGGAACATAATAGGGTGAATTTTACTTAACTTTTATACCGAGTATAAGTCTAATTTTGAATTTTTGACAGTTTTCCCATACAAAAACTGTCAGGCGACAATTTTATTCCACGGATAAAAGATATCTGACTTTGATAAAATCAGCCCTAAAAAATATAAAAAACAAAAACTACACTTTCGGCATTAGAATCGTTCCCAGACCTCATAGCAATTACACCTGGATTCCTCTTACGCTGATGTCGATCGCGTACGTCGGTCGCGCGTGCGTATTATACATTGTGTTCTTTATAACACCGTACTGTGACGCTGACGTCCGCGGCGCGTACTACGTTGCAACGCGTACGCGACCGACCGTACGCGATCGACATCAGCGTGAGAGGAATTCGGGCCCTACATTTTTCAAAAATATGTGCATAATAAACAATTTTTCTTTCTTCCTATTCAATGTACAGGTAGTGTTAGATAATTTGGTCTAGTAGCACCGATGCGTAAACTAGTCGTTTTCAGGATTTAGGGGATCCTAAATCCTGAAAACGACTAGTTTACTAGGAAGAAAAACGATTCGTATTCTAATCGTTTTTCTCGTTACTTAAATCGTTTTTCTTTGTAGTAGACAGTAATTCGAAAATTGTTCCGATAAAATGGAAATGGGTAAGCTTGAATTTGACATACCCACAATAAACGTCGGTTAAGGCCCCACAGGCGGGCGCGACGCGACACTAGTAGCACAATTTCTATGAAAATTTCATGGAAATTGTTCTACTAGAATCACGTGGAGCCTATCTGCGGGAGCCTGTAAAGACAAAACGAGTGACCGCTTATTCAATCACTACCTACTCAATTTATTTTTCTGTAAATACAGAATTATTTCGTTGTTCCATTCTAAAGCGCCATATCCACGCACAAGAAAATCGCAATGATAGTCACGCCGTGCCATCAAAATCAATATAAACTCTATGAATCAATCTCCACACTGTGTTAAAATTGCCGCGTTAATTTGAAGGCACAGCGTAACTATCGCCGCGATTCTCTCATCTGTGGAGATGGCACCTAAAATGTTAAGAATATTAAGAAAATAATATTCATTCCCTGTTTTGGTTCTGTGTTCGTTTGGTCTAAACCTTATTTATTCCAGTGCTTCAGTGTGATGATGGGCGATGGCTTTTCAATGAAGAATGGTCTAACTATAACAGCTGGGTTCCTATGAATATGATTACAATAATTGATAATTATAAACCTCAATATGTTATAATACAATGTACCTTTTATACCTGTAACATCTTTTTAACATGTATAATGCAAATAAATTATTTGAATTTGAATAAAACAAATAGAAAACGTTGCGCCGACCCCAAGTAACATGAAACAAGGGCAGGAAGATGATGTTGAATCAACAATGGACCTACAAAAACTGTACTTTGTAAGTATTTTTGAAATATTATTTACCTTTGGTATATACCGGGTGTAAAAAGACTGTCGTCAACTACGCATTCTGTACATCAAATTAAGTAACATTGCACAAACATAATTGCTGGGAAACAACTTTTATTTTTGGTGTGAAAAATCTCTGGTGGTGTGAAATGTAACGCACGCAAAACATTGTGTTTATGGGTGCTAACAACGCGAACGGTTCAGGGTTTGTGGGGTTAAAATTAAGTTATTGCATTTAAAACTTGCTTTCTTTAAAAACGTCTGAAAAAGATTGACACAACTTTGTCATTCTATATCTCTGTAACCAGAAGGTTCCCAGGTACAGTCCAGAAAAAAAAAATCACAATGACGGGAATAACAGGTGACTATCGGCTTCGTTACGCATCTTTTTACACCCGTTATTCATCCTCATTTACGCATACGGTACCAACACTAATTGCTTTGGCACTCAAAGCTACAGAGCAGTGAATGCGTAGCTAAATATTACTCAGAACGCAAGCACTTGCACTGGTTACTAGGCCGATTCTTCTTCACTCGTACTGCCATGAAATATATTATGAGAATAGCTAATAATGTCTGGAAACAGATTATTTTTTTCTCTATTTATTTTTTCTTCTTACCTATTTACACTTTTAAATATTTCTTAAAAAGTATTAAAAAAACATTTAAAAATATAAAAACTAGTAGCCCATCGGCATCAGCATCAGGGTCCTAGCTACCGGTGGTTAGGGCTGCAGAGACAGGAACCTCGTCACAATGCGAGCCGTATCAAGGAGTACTGCCTTTTGAATCAGGCCCTTGATCCAACTGCCTAACGAGAGCCAAAAGACATGTTCAGTTGGTCGTTACGACAATCGGCACAATGATAGCCGAGCTCACATTCCACATGTCGACAACCTCGTGTGGTAAGGCAAGATTTTTTATTTGTTTCTCTTTCTCAGCTTTCACGAGGTTCTCGTCATGTGGGATGGTAACATCGACTATCATTGCGCGGCGCGCTAATTGGTCTATACTACTACATCAGGCTTATTGGCAACAATAGTCCTGTCAGTAATCATAGACCGATCCCAGTAAACGTGACATGGTCATTTTCCAGAACTGGGTCGGGCACATACTTGTAATACGGTATCTCAGAGTCCACAAGTTTATATTTCATATATATAATAGTATTTTTTAAATAGATTATTATCTTAGAAAAAAATATTTTTAATAATGTGAGAATAATTCAACAAAATGACAAGCGTCACGTTTTCCAATATTCATAAATTCCTTTTGAAAATCTGCCACTGCAGCGTTAATAATTACGTGACATAATTAGCTGATTTACGCATAAAATAAATACTTAATTTTTTTTTTCTAGAGAACTGAGGTTTCCGAGAATGCTAACATAATTTCATTCGTATATTATTGCGTTGGCATTTGTTAAGAGTCCATACTACCTCTGCTCAAATTCACTCCATATCTCGCTTGCGCGATACTGTCCGCGGACTGAGCAAGAGCGAGAGTGAGAGTGAGCATTGGGGAGAAGGCTCCTATGCGCCAATAGTTTAAGTGATTTCTATACGGCGAAAATAATGGTAATTAAAAAAAAACATGTGGTATCTAATTTAAAGTTAGTTCACTTATTATGCTAAGTTTCATGAGCTGCACACACTCGCAACAATCGAAGTCCGATTTGACTTTTCGTTCTCGTACATGTAATAAAACGATATGCCTTGAGAATCAGTTTTAAATAAATCGTTGATTACAAACTCTCTAAGTATGATCAATCGAGAATCAGTTTGTAAAGAAACCGATTTTTTTTTTGTCGCTACACAAAGTATTACTCGTATTATAGCTGTCAAATCGGACTTCTTAGATTGTCGTGAGTTTAATTTGAAGTATTTTTTCATACTTTATTCTTCGGTTTAGAGGTAAATTTGTTTTTTTTTATGAATTACTTTACCATAAATTACTTATTTCAAAATATATGGATATATATATATATATATATATATTTGATTTAACGGAGGATCATGCTAAGCAATTTGACTAATGTGAGGTATTAAAGTCTCTTAATACTAGTACTTACCTACATACATCTTTATCAGCATATACAAGGGTTAAAGATCGTGTGAACATAATTACAATGACAACAGCTGCAATGATATATGTAACCTTAAAGAACATATTCAGGAAGCGACAATGGATATTGAACCTATTCGTTGACGATATAGTGTTAATATTGCTTTATTTATAAAGTAAATAAGACAAAAATCTTACCTATGCATTTCCTAGGTCCGGCTCCAAACGGTAAATAAGCATAACAATGCTTAGATGCTCCTTCGTCATCCAAAAATCTATCAGGATTAAATGTGTCTGCTTTCATATAATGCTCTTCATCCCTATGCATAGCCATTACAGGAACATTGATTGTTATTTTTCTATCAATCAATAAACCACCTTCGGGATGATAAGTCTTCGTACATTCTCTAGCTATTATTGAATATGGCGGATGAAGTCTCAATGCCTCTTTTATAGCCACGTCCAAATACTCGTCCCTATTGTGTTTCGAAACTGAATTCCTGGATTTGTCTTGCACCTCTGGATTCAATGCTAGTTCATAGATCAATGCTGTCAACGCATTCAGACAAGGTATGTACCCCTCAGTTATGAATGACGATATTATTGAATAGGCGAATTCGACGTCCGAATGACGCTTTCTTTTCTTTTCTCTAATTTCAAGTTGATAAACGTTTCCTAAATTCTTGATTTGAGATAACAGCTTTGATTTCTCAATTTCACTCTTTGTTTTTGCAGAGGGCTCTCCAAAAATAGTCGCCAATCCAAACATATTGTACAAAGACGGGAAAATATCCTTCAAGTAACTTTTAAATCTTTCTATCAATGAACGCTTTTGTATTGCTGATCTCACTTCCTTCACAACTGACCCTCCGCCGCTACCGAGAAGCAAATCCTCGAAGACTTTGTCCAATACCTTCGACAAAATCTCTTGAACGTTAGCATCACCATTTGTTCCCGGCAAACAGTCACTCAAACTCTCCAATTCACAGTCCATGCTACTCAATAAAGAGTCGTATCCTTCGCGCAATAAGGTCCACTTTTCTCCGTCGGCGTAAAACAAATTGTCTCGTAAACAAACATCCTGAGATTTGTCCAAGCAGAGACCTCGGCTATGGAAATTCGCGAAATCCGTTGACAACATCCGTTTTACCGTGTCGGGATCTTTCACTATCAGGTCGGGAATCCTGCATTTCACACGACCGACATACTTGTCTTTGGGATATTTAGAATAAAGTGTGTTGACATCTTCGGTGCTGCTCCTGATTCCAAGGACCCGGTGGTAGTCGCCCCCAAAGAACGGGATGGATGACTTGTAGGGCACATGGCGGACATACCAGTAACTGAAGAACTTGGTCACATAGTCGATGATTAGAGCGATTATTAGCACGACGATTATGGCGAGATTTAGGAGGAAACTTTCGAAAAACATGTTGCGTTCGGTCGCGTTGAGCTGTCGTCGGAGACTGTAAGCTTGTTGCAAGAGGCTCACAAAGTGGGTCGCCTACGGTACTATGAGTGATCTAAGAAGCATTGCGTTCATCTTCGTGGCATTGAACTTAACATTGTGATGCTGTAATTAAACTCACTTGTTTTATATGGCAGTTAAACTAATTATAATAATTGCTTTGTATCTATGCACTGTTTTAATAGTTAAGTTGTTATAATATTGTCCTAGGTTCTAGAAATAATTAAAGAGCTCTGCGTGCTGCGATGACAAATCATTTAAAATAAACCGGTTTGTTTTAAGTGTCTCAGATTCATTAACTTTTTCTTTAGTAAACCTACCTTCATTAAGTTTCTACTTGGAATAAGCGGAATATGGCATGGAATCTCTATTTGGCCTGGTATAACACTATTGTAATTTGATTGACTACTATTAACCTAATTTGTGTGTGTGTGAATTTACCGTTGTCATAATTTTGAAATCTTTTGTGGAAAATAACATGAAATCGCACAATGCCTAGTTTCAATTCTTGATGACCACAATATTGTAGAGCTTGCCACGGTGTGTAGGGTCATGGTTTCGATGTGTTGTTACTAACAGAATCAGATTCTTACAAATAGCGCTAAGAGATATTAATGTAGTTATATCTACATATATTATTGTATACTTATTCGTTTTTTTGCCATATCGATACTAATTAATCTGACCAAATCAAAAACCAACACAGAGCGCTGCGAAAAATACAGTAAAGCATGCCAAAACTACACCTCCGCTTTGAGCAGACACGCTCACACGCACACGTTTACAACCATTTAATAATTAAACTACACCTCACTAAGTATTCACGTAACTGGCCTCACGTCGCTGTTGATAGCGTCTGTCTTGGTTTTTTTATTTGGTCTGAGACTAGTTACGTTAAATAGTTGTGTAACAATTACACCTCATGTAGGTGATCTTGGTTCCATCAAAGTGTCGAAAACTGCAGACCGCTGACCATCAATTAGATACTTCAGATAGGTATCACTCTCATTATAAGTAGATAGTGGCCTCGCATCACAAAACACAATACCTTCCTCCTATAAATATTAATCACTTCTTACTTAAACTCCATTTGAAATAAGATTAGACATTTAATCAAACCTATATACAGTCCGTTCAACCGATTTTGACTTCTATACCGTACACATAAGGATGTCATTAAAAGCAAAAAAGTTTACACAATACCAACTGTCTACTGCAGCTGCCATTTGTCATGCTACCAATGCAATAGAAGTCAAAATCGGTTGAACGGACTGTCAAAAAGGTTTATTTAAAAGTCTAATCTTATTTCAAATAGAGTATAGGTAGATTATTTTTTTTGTTTTAATTAAAAAAACATCCCACCTTATTTCCCCGTAGGATTGGGCAGAGGTGTACAGAGGTGTATTACAGTAGGTACTGTGAGGTTTTATGCGATATGCAACCTCATGTGATGCTGACTGGTGAGACTGCCGCCATGTCTTTGGAATGTTCCAACAGTTAAATTAAAAGTGATAGGTGTGTTATTTTAGTCTGTGAGTCTAGGCCTCCAAAATGTGTACGCGTCTCTTGTAAAGTCAATAAATCCCTCTGAAAACCTCCTCCTCTTTGCAATTACCTCCACCACACATCCCCACATGCTCAGCTAGCGCCGCTCAGCCATTACAGTACTTAAACCCACATTTCACCAGTTATTTTTAAGTTCCTTGTAATAGGGGGCGAGCCTATTGCCATCAACCGGTCACAAATCCAGACTCCAGGCTGCCCAGACTAAATAAAAAACCAAGACAGCTGCGAACAGTATGCACACTCACATGCACACATTTACAACCATTTACAATCCAACTAAAATCAAACTACACCTCACTAAGTTCACAATGTTCTCGAAACCAGCGTCACGTCACTGTTGACAGCGCTCTATCTTGGTTTTTATTTGGTTTTGGTTTGACCACTAGACCTACGAGGCAGTTTTTAAATAATAAATACCTTTAGACAGCTTCAAGTTTTAAATTTTGATCACTTCCTTTCTGTTTAGCTGTAAAACATAATTAATTATTTATTTTATAGGTACTTTGGAAGTCATTATTATTAAAAGTAAAAAGAAAATTTTATTGCATCTGTATACATTATTACTTTAACATTTTTAGGCTCAACAGTCTACCCATGAAGAGGTAACTTTACTTGAAAATACGATAATTTAAAATAAACAGCTAACATTTACGTTAAAATAAACATAAAATTACAATAATCAATGGCATAAAAGAAGCCATTTACAGTTTACTGCTACCGATTTACCGGCTTGAAGAATTTTAACAACTCAATCAGTACTTTGATTTAACGCCATCTAGCATTTTTATAATGAACTTTTTCGTTCAAAGAAAGCTTCAGGAAATCTCGCTTTATTACAGCGCCATCTATGTATTTCTTAACGCACTTTAAAACTTTGAACTCTCATTGGAAGGTGATAGTGCAACTGCTTACTATGTAACTGATTCATAATGTTTTCTCTAGGTGGCGCTACGAGTTTCAAATAATTTTTATCTTACCAATAACAACCACTTTGGATCTTTTTGTGGAGTTGCTGCCTATTCTTTTAAAGAAAAATTAAGTTATCCCTATTATCCCTTTTCACGAGTACAAGACTACGTAAGATTATAAGAGTGGTGTATAGAAAAATGCCTTTCATATTCCTAAAAATAATAAAATCTGCTTTTAGCCACCATGAAATCATACTTCTCCTGCACTCTAATGCTACTTTAAACCTTAAAAAATCTATTTCAATATTCAGAATTCAACATCCGATAAAGCATCTAAGTACCTACCTACTTAGTTACAATTTTAATAAATAATCTACCGACCTATGCTATGCACCTAGCCATAAAGTCATTATTCATGGGGCAGTCCCACACAGTAGTTACTACGGCACAGGTAGGACATATTAATCTGAGACAAAATGTAGGGACACCCTAAGGGGATAGCCCGGTACAGGTATTGTGGCGCTCGATCCTTCGGTATAGATTTTACTCTAGACTGTTTTTTAAATCTCGTAGACTAATTTGACGTTTCAAGTGATTGTTGTTTGTTTTTTCAATAAGGAGTAAGTCATTTAATTTTTTCACCTGTCAAATTCTACGAGATTAAAAAAAACAGACTTTAGTAGTTATGTTTCTTGGTTGTTCTATCTAGTCGAATGAAAATGATTTTTGTTCTTTTCAGGTATAGGGCTGGAAAATACGAAAATGGATCAGAGCATAGGTAGGTACCAGAAAAGGGAGGAGGAAGTATGAAATGGCGCCTAGAGAGTCAGAAAAGCTGAGGAGCGATTGTTGTAGTATGGACATTTGTGATGCGGAGAAATGAAGAGTAGTAGGTATGTGGCATGAAAATTATTTAGGACTAGCTGTTGCCCGCGGCTTCAACCGCGTGGAGGTTGGAAATTATCCCATGGGAACGTATTACCGAGATAAAAAGTAGTAGCAGGTCATGGTATACCCACGTGCCAAATTTCATCCAAATCCGTTGAACCGTTTTACGCGTGAAAGCGTAAAAAACAAGCAAACTCACTTTTGCATTTATATTATGAACGCAGGGGCTTTAGATCTCGATAATAATATGATTAGTGCAAAGAAATATCTACCTATATTTCTCAAAATTCTACCACTACGCATGAACCGGGTTACATTGACGTATTAATCAGTTCCATATGCAAGGCTCGGAGCAACGCTGATCAGTAATCATAAGGAGCGGAGCAGCACACATTGCTATGCAGACCTATCCGTCGCCCCTAGCCCGAAGGGATACATACAGATGCAGAGAAACCTTTAAGACTAACTTTAGTCATGTAGGGGGTCATAAAATTGTTCATTCGAAATTGCTTCGATAAATAGAAAGATTATAAATAAAGCGACGATTTCCTATAGGAGAAATCATGGCCCTCCGGGACGTGTACCTATAATGTTCCCACTGCTGGGACAAAGACTTCCTCTCGGTAAGAGGTAGTGGGTCGTAATCCACCACGCGGGCCCATTGCGGGTTGGTAGATGTGTCTTGACAAGACATGTCTTCGAATTTTTGGTTCTAAGACATGCCGGTTTCCTCACGATGTTTTACTAACCCATTTCTTTTTGATGGTGCACATTTTGTATCCAGCTATTTTCTATTTTGGTGGACTAGTTTATTGTTGGCGAATGAATTGTAGATCATTACTGTGGCGACATTTACATCGCCACTTGCAAACTTCGCATCAAAGACCTGACGTCACATAAATCCTGCATCGCGCAATTGGAGTTTACCGCGCGACATATACACAAGATTCCGAAATCAATCGTTGGGCAGTTGCCTTCCAGACACAACACCCGTCTGGTTGGAGGATCCTCCCATTTTTTATAGAGGATGAGAGAACTTTACACCCTGTTCCTCATACCCCTAAATTACCACATAGAAGGATACTGCTGCCATCCTATAAGTAAAGACTTACAACCTTCAAATTGCTTACTACGCTTTAAGGTAGCCGCACATAATGTATGTATGCAACTGTCCTGTCCCAATGCAGCGGCCGTATGCAATTTATTTCCCACTAAATGAAGACGTAGTACCTCGTTTCTAAAAATAGATCACATGCTACCTACAAATAGAGTAGCACGCAATAGTTGGCTGTCCCCTGAGGCTGTCATATGGATGGGAGATATTAATCTATAGATTACTGCTATCTAATATCGATATCTTTATCATCTATGATGATTTGCGGTGATAGTAGATTTCTAAGTGGTAATTTTTCATGTTGCTCAGTCTTCCTCCTCATAAGCACTTATAAAATAGCTGCAGTTGTACATTTTAAAAGTATTTTTTTAAATACGAATACAGGCTGTAAGGGTAAACAGTCTTGTCATTCAAACCATGGGTAGTTGACTTAAATATAAAAATAAATGACCGAACACAACAAAAAAAAACGTCATTTTCATTAAAAGATTTTTTAAAGTTTCTATCCGACACCGTGCTCTCTAGCGAAACAGCTGACTGACTGAGGGAGGGGTCGCGCTCGCGGCCGCTCAGGTCACATCCCGTAACCCCCGCCCGTGTTGAGACGCAAGTTCATTGCCCTAGCGCATAGGACAACGAACTTGCGTCTCTTGTGGTAAAATGTAGATTTAAAAAAAAGAAAAAAAAAATTGTAATTTTCCATTGATTTTACGTTCTATAAATGAAACCAAACCACTGGTTGCAAGGATAACGGTGTTTACCCTAACACCCTGTATAAAGAGCGTTGATAAGCAATAGAAATTAGAACTCTTCTGTCTCAAATTATGTAATTCTGTGGATCTTATTCCTAATTAATATAGCCACAAAGTTACACATATTAATCTATCACTTCTATCATCGATCTATGCTCGTGCGCATGATTCGTTGTTCTTTAGGGTTGTCACGGAAAAAGTTATTGTAATTTCACTAAAACTCTAAATTGGTCATTTTCATGATTTTAAAGAACAGTATTTCTGAATGCAATAGTCAAAATGTGAAATTCAGAGTTCTTAACGAGTTTCTATCAGGGGGCTTAAAACAGACAATTTGGCAGAATCATAATAGGAAAATATTATGAATCTTCGTAAAATGCCACAAATTAACAAATCATAATGATCTGCGTGGAGTTTCTTGCCCATTCTACTCCATACGAAAACTTTGACTCTGCGTGCGATTCATATTACGAAATAATTCATCTGTTTGACAGTTTTCTATGGAGATTCGTAAAATGGTCCACACTTTATGAATTGCTTTTGTGTCAAATCAGAGGAATTGCTAATGACAGCTGGAAATCCAGGAAATGAATTGCATACAGAGGGATTGCTAATGTGGCCGTCTTAGGCCCGCAGGCAACACCAACTTCAAACCGAAGGAACAAAAATGTACCCTCAAAAAGCTTGCATGACATTGATCTTGTGTCACAGCGCACCCAACTTATCTGTGCCGGCGGCAAAACACGGAACTAAAACTTAATGTACCGAATTTGTCATGCTGTTCCATTTTTCCTTGACAAGCAGCGCCACCGTGAACTGCACACTTAAACTGGTCATGCTGTACTTAATTTGTTACCTGCCATAGCCCAACCCTAATACCTCATGACATCAACCACAAATCTTGATAAACCAAGCTTGCAAGGTCGATCATTACTCACTCCATTGTATGATCAAACAAATGTTCTATGACAACTTTAATTGTTAGACTTTATTAATTGTTGTTAACTTTATCTGTTCGTGGACTTAATGAATCACTTGGAAGTCTTGTGCTTACATTAGTGCTTGAGAGTACTGATAACTCGGAAATGTTTGGGCTTTGTTAGTATTATTTCGTAAGTATCTGGAGCCCTGGTACCCAATAACTTACTTAGTCCTCTGGTTGGTGGCAGCGCAGAGGGCCTACTAGACAAGTGATAATCGCTTCGTCTTTTTAAAACGACTTTCAACAGAGGCTTTTCGATAGCTTTTGTTAGTCCTATAAATTTTTGCCTTTTCGATCATCGTTATCGCTGATAGAATGTCACTTTGTATAGGGCCTTCTAGGGTCTAGTCTTTATGGCAATCCCTGGTTTAATGTCCTGCAGTAGCCGTCTTTCAGCTGGAATGATGATAGAATGATGAAGCATCTAGAGCTGGACGTTGCAAGATTAACAAGGTTTCTTTTGGTAGGTGTAAATGTCGGGTCAAATTGTAGATTGAAGCATTACGAAGATACAATCTTAACCTTTCCAAAGCTAAAATTTAATACACTACACTTCTTTTCTTTTAAATATTGTAGTAAGTACCTATTTATTCATTTGAAAGCTTGACAATGTCAGCCAAATCAATTAAACTTTTTCCATAAAAAAATTGTATCGAGAGCAATTCTATTGATCGATTATATCAAATTCATGTTTGGGAAACAGCAATCATTACAAACTTTCAACGGGCCCAACCGTCCAGGGAGCCACATGTTTATGTCGGAACAAAGCCTTCAAACACATTGACAAAAATTCCAAAAAACATAATAGGATCCGTTGATGGACCTCTGGGTTCCAAAAAGTCTGGATTCCAAAAAAATCCAATCAGACACTCAGTGACCCCAAGAACGATAAAAAAACACATCTATAGTCGTTGTGACCGTTTCATTTGCGACGTAATCAAAAATCGAGATCGATTCCATTCAACAATAGATCTATAGATCACTGATCGATCTCTCACTGTGCTCGGGAAAGTGATCTATTTGAGTGTATTATTGATTTTAAATCTGCCGTAGAGGTTCCATCACAAAGGGTTTTTGATGGCACGTGGTACTTAATAGATAATTTTTTTTGCAATTTCGTGATGCATCAAAACATGAACTTCTTTTGTATGTATCTTTTCCTGATACTCGATTCCTATGTCCAATAACGAATAGTTTCATAATATCAGATTTAGTTTCTTCGGGATCTTTGAACTGCTTCTGAAATTGCCTTTAAAAATACTCTGAATCTGCCTTACCTTTTCCCAACTATATTGGGATCGGCTTCCAGTCTAACCTGATGCAGCTGAATACCAGTATTTTACATGGAGCGACTGCCTATCTAACCTCCACAACCCAGCTGGGTAATACGATACCCCTTGGTATTAACTGGTTATCAGACTTTCGGGCTTCTGGCGACCCATTATGGCTGTCAAAGATTTACGAATGACACCCGGGACCAACATTAATGTGCTTTCCGAGACCCGGAGGGGTCACCCATCCAAAGATCGACTGCGGCAAGCTTAGCTTAAGCTGTTCGATCGACCCGTGCGACTGTTATTACTTAGCCACGAGCCCCTTGAATGTTAGTCCTCTGGTCTGCTAAACATAAAACCCTCGTATTATGGTCATAAAGCTGAGCCGTGGATTTTTTACCAAATAGACTCCATAATAAACTTCATTATAGCACCATATTTTTTTGCCATATCGCTCCGTCTACAAAATTATAGTTTTCAAATCATTAATAAAACAAGAATATGAGGCGACACAATGTCGGTGATCCTGCGCATTACCCTAATGACCACAGCATTATGTACCTGACCATACCCTCGTTTATTACCCTTAATAAAGGTAACGAGTTTTTTATAAGCTCATATTAGCTGTTTTTGGGTATAAGTGTGGTACAAATTATATGTCTAGGACTAGGGTTTGGTATAGTCAATGATCCTAATGTTATGATAATCGATTGACAATAGATGGTTATGGTTTTCACGCATGAATTTTCGTTTGAAAAGCACTTTTGTTGGATTGGGCCATTTTATATTCGTTGCTTTATGACCAATGATATTTTATTAACAGATATGTTATACACTCACAAAACAACCGAAAAAAAAAACACATCAAAGTACCCGCCACCGAGTACCAACAGGCTGCCTGTGGTGCCTCTCTTTTTATGCTTGGGTTTTTCCACTAGGCATTTCTTAGTAACAGCTCGGAATCTGGATTAATGCCTATTTCGGACTCACCCATTATAACATGGGATATATACCTACATAAAAATCGAAATGTTGGTAGTATAATTGGCCTCATACATCGAAGACATCGACTATTGTCAATAACTGTGGGCCTCAAACGGCCACATTAGCAATTCCTCTAAAAGCATTATTTCATTTCATGAATTTCCAGCTGTCATTAGCAATTCCTCTAATTTGACACAAAAGCAATTCATTTTACGAATCTCGAACAGTTTTATTGAAATCTGTTTGACAGTTTTCAATAAAACTGTCAAACAGATGCATTGAATTGTCAGTTTGTGACATTTTACGATGATTCATATTATTTTCCTATTATGATTCTGCCAAAGTGACTGTTTTAAGCCTCTAGAGCACCATTATTCAAGTTATACATAATAGTCGAGGAAAGATACAGCCTTCCGAAAAACACTTGGTGTTGAGTTCAGTAAGGCCCCTATCCAAAGAGGGTTAATCAGGGAATCAAAAACGACAACCAACAAGATACAAAATCACTTTACCAAAACCAATGAAGCGGTACCAGGGTACCAGTTATAAAAAGAGATCAAATGAACACGCGATAGATACGTCACAGGCGATAGCGTTAGATTGACGGCGCCAGTAATTTCGTAAGTTGTGTGGCGAAGCGCACGAGATCACCGCGCATGCGTAGTAGGGATTGAATGAAGACTGGATTTTATATGGAAGGTGTTTGGGATTGCGTTTACAGTTGCAATTTACATGGTGTTAGAAATTAAATTCATACGTTTTTAAATAGTGACATTTACCGGTATAGGACTTGCGATATCATATTCTCTTGCCATTTTCTACCCTTTTGAAAAGGACAAGTCTGTTTTTATTCTTCTACTTGCAAAAGTACTTCAAGTTATACCTATTTACAGCATTCCTGGGGGGCGAGCACGGCATTGTGAGATGGCTCGAGTCACACATTTTATGAGACTAAACTCCTGAAATGTGTGACTCGAGCCATGTCACAAGGCCGTGCTCGCCTGCTGGAAGCAATGAAACAAGATACATATTGTGATAATATGAATAGATTCATAAAGGAAACAGGTATTGATTTGACGAGACACTAAATCTTATCACATACAATACTCATTTATTACCACCACACACAATTCATCATCTGCCTAGCCTTTTCCCAACTATGTTGGGGTCGGCTTCCAGTCTAATCGGATGCAGCTGAATACCAGTATTTTACATGGAGCGACTGCCTATCTAACCTCCACAACCCAGTAACTGGGTAATACAACCCCTTGGTTGTAAGACTGGTTGTCAGACTTTCGAGCTTCTGACGACCCGTAATGACTGTCAAAGATATACATATGACAGCCGGGACCAACGGCTTAACGTGCTTTCTGAGGCACGGAGGAGTCTCGGTATGTAAAGATGGTCCATCCATGGATCCATCCACGGACCAACCCCGGCAAGCGTAGCTTAACCTGATGGATCGACCCGTGCGACTGTTATTACTTAGCCACGAGCTCCTCATCACCACACACAATTAATTACCAAAAAGGCTCACAGAACACCATACAAATACAAGTCTTCCAAAAAAATCCAAAAAGACCAACTATTTATTACTATATTACCGGCGGACCGAAGGACCAAATAAAAATGCAAAAATTGTTAGGAGCTGACCTTGCGGTGTTTGGAACCGTTATACTGATCCCTTTTTTTGCCGCAAAACCATGAGGCGCAGCTATTCCTCTGATCTTTTTAAACGCAAAAGGAGCGAATGATATATAAACATTATAGGGAACGAATACACTGGGGTAAAGGGTTTATTCGATTTAAAATTCGTTGTAAATGTAAATGAAAAGCGCTTTGAACAGTTTTGTAATGATTTTCTTTCTTAATTTAGAGGTTTTCCGAATTTGAATCAATAAGGGCCGATTGAGTTTTTTTTTTGTAAAATAAATTACGAACTCATTAATTGTCTACAAATTTAGGGTCTGTTTTGAGTTACGGATGGGTTTGAATTTAGAACAAGACCTGTATGTTCTAAATTCAGACCAGACATATTTGTAATAGTGTTTCTAGATATAAGTTTTTTTTTAATTGCCTTCAACACAAAAACATTCGTAACAATCATGACTTAGCTATAAGAACAACATTATTATTTCCTTTTACATTAATAAAGATTATATTTTTATAATTAAAAAATATAAAAAACAAAAATATAAAAGATGATAGTAGCCCATCGGTATTATCATTGTGTGATTCAATAACTGAAGCATATCCATCTTAAATCAATCGCCTTCAGACCAATACCAACAAATAACATTGGCCAACTTTTTACATACGACGACCGAACAAAACTTCCTTTTTTAAGCAGTACCGATCCAGTGTACACTCCTCCCAACAGGTTTCGCCGGGACGCTATGGCGAAGACAGTTTTGACTATAAATAAGTGTTGTATTGTATTCAATGTTGCTACTGTTTGCCTGGGCGGCAGACCACAAAAGAATTTGGAATCTTTTTACAATAACTAGCCCTGCCAGCCGGTTTTGTCCGTATAATCGAATAGGTGAATTGTTTTTAGTTCAATTTTTTCTTGTTGCGTATTGAAATTATTGTAGGTTACATTGTTGTTATTATAATTTAATTTGTATGTATTTTATTTAAATTGTGGGGGTTATTTTTGCGTTCTGTGTTATGTAAAAAGTTAGAATAGGTGCGGGCAGCTGCATTGCCACGATTCCAGAGCAATCTTTGTATTAAAATTCCGTTTATGGGCAATTCCAAAAGAGGAGTTTTCCTACAAAAATGTCATCCATTTTATCCATCTTGTCACTCTTGAGACTGAGAGCTTTCAATTAAAAACCCGTAACCATAAATGTCTCCAAAAATATCACTAAAAACACATACATGCACACATTTCTTTCACAAACTAAATATAACTGTGGGACCGAGTCTGACGTTTTTTTGCTTAGAAGCCGCTACAGTTATCGTGCCACAAGATTTGGGCCGTATTAGCGACGCACACGCATCGATGCGTCATTATCAAGGTGATATGCGCGTGATTTGTGATGTAAAAAAAGATTTAAGAAGTCAGGTGTAAGTTGGTGGGATGGTATTTATTATTCATACTAGGTACCTGACTACTGTAGTGTGATAAATGGAGATGTGGTCTGTATATTGTCAGTAAGATGCTGTAGTAAATCAAGCACGTTTCACTTAGAATAAGGGAAACCTTTTACAAAAGAATAAAGGGTCGAAGATGCCTAAATAGCTTTGGATGTGTACTTTAAAGTAACGAATCACAGCTAATGTGATCCAAAAACCTCTTCTGCGATATCCTTCTCGCCGCTCTGGTTTTATTCACTCTTCTTTCTTTGTACAGGCAATATTTCTTTGGAATGCGCTCCCTCTGGCAACCAGAATGGCAGCCAGTTGGTTATCGTTCAAAGTGAAGGCTTGTGAACATATTCGTAAGAAGATGGCAGAATCATTGCGGCGCTGATTTACTGGTGCTTTCTACCTATCGTTATTTCTCCTGACAAACTTTATCCTGTTTATATGTATGTGTGTATTATTATGTATTACTATTTATTCTTCTTCGAGTTATCCATCCCGAATGTTGCACCTGCCATGTTTGTCTCTGCATCACCCATCTCTGCGTCCCATCCAACGAAGTCAAACCTGGCATAATAAGACTCGATGTTGGAGAGCGAAGTTGCATCTTCGATAAAAGATCACTCATCAATTACCACATAAACCTTTAAAAACCAATATGTTTTGTCATTAAAAAAACTAATTAACTTCCATGCATACCCCACGTCAATACGGAACATCTATTTCAGTCTGATAGTTAAAATCTTATTAAAACCTTCCCAATTTGGTCACTTCCAATATAGTCTGTCCATAAATCTAGTGCCCATCAGACGTATGAATGGGGTTGGGCACTCAAGCTAATAAATTAATCGTTCGTGATACAATTATTATTGTAATGATCGGCTCCCGTCTGCAAGAGTAAAATAAAACAGATAGTATCGTAATTGAATCTCCTGTGGAACGTGTTTTGAAAGAACTGCTTGTAAAACTGCTACTTTTCACTGTTATTTTTTGATAGCTGCTAATAATAACGTTGGTTATTTTATATTAGTAACGCCACTCCCCCTAATCATTGTGACGACTTTGGTCCTACCTTTTTCAATTAACCAAAACTGTGATCTACCGAAAAAGCCGATTATTAATACACCCATTAAATTATGCAAATGGAGTAACTAATGTTCAATTAACAGCTTTAAATTATGTTCCGAATATGCAATAATAGACCATTAAATTGTCTTTGACGTTCACAGTTAATTTAGTCATTAACATTTTTAGTTCATTTAAGGTTTCCATCTCCGGCTGTAGCTTCTTGTTTCCGTTGGTCATCTATAATTTGATAATTAACGACTTTGAAGTACTTCCCATTCATAATTACTTTCACCGATAGAATTAGAAAAGAATTTTCGATTAGTGTCAAGAATACCTTCTTTGTCACTTGTATATAATTTTCTTCACGTTTCCAGCTTCCAGCTTCCACTTCATTAAGAACTAGCTGTTGCCCGCAACTTCGTCTACGATCCAGAACGAAAAGTAACCTATTTCCTTCTCCAGGTGAATGTCAACCCCTGTGTGAAATTTCATCCAAATCCGTTCAGCCGTTTTAGCGAGAAAGCGTAACAAACAAAAAATCTCACTTTCTCTATAATATTACTAGCTTCCGCCTGCGGCTTCGCCCACGTGGTATTTCGATAAAAAGTAGCCTATGTCATTCCCCAGGGTGCCATATATTTCTTACCAAATTTTGTCGAAATCCGTTCAGCGGTTTAGGCGTAAAAAGGTAACATACAGACAGACAGACAGAGTTACTTTCGAATTTACAATATTAGTATGGATTTAGGATAATTCTCAAAACAATGTCCCGTTTCTGTCGTCAGTTTGTGTGTTAGTAACTGTTCCATTATACTAGCACATCACTAGAGTGTAACCTCAGTCTTGTAGAGCTGCACCACATCGTCGCTAACAAGTTTATGGTTTTTTGATCTAAATCTAAAATTGCTTTCGCGTCTCGGTATTGCTTCTTCAATTACATCAAAAATACACGGTTTATAGAGGTTATAATAGTTAAAAGTTTTGTTTTTTTTCGTTAGAATGTAGGTATGTTACGAAATGCGATTGTCACAGCCACTTTTAGTAAGATCGTATTTATCTAAACATAATCTGTGAGTAAGAGAGTTCAAATTTTCGAACTTTATCTCTCAATTTATAGGACTTACCCCAACAATTGATAATGCTCTGTATACATTATCAAAGCGAAAAAATGACCCTTAAATAGGCAAAAACCCAATGATTCCAATACTCCTGCCCTTATCCTTTGTGGTCGGGACAACATGTCCCTTTCTTCCATACTTCTCTATTAGCTGTCATCTCGGTAGTCACTCCCTTTCTAGCCATATAATCTTTCACACTGTCCATCCATCGTTTCTTTGGTCTTCCCCTACTCTTATATCCATCGACATTCATACCCAAAACTTTTCTCTCGACATATTCCTCATTCCTTCGCATCACGTGCCCATGACAACCGATTTCCGCATGTTATGGGCACGTGATTCCAACACGAAAACAAATACTTATTATTTTTAATTAAACCACAAAAAAAGGCTTAACCTCTTTACCTTCAAAGGAATACCAATCTAAATCATAAAGTGACAAAACCATATAATCAGGCGGCTAGTAAACTCAAAATTGGACGCAACCAGACGGTAGCTGGATCGAGTCGCATCCATGATTATAGTAATTTCTACCACGTTCCGAGTAGCCATTTGCTCGATATTGCGTTGGTATCGATTTCATTAGATAGGCTCAGATTTTTATAATAAAACGTGCCGGATGGTATATGTAAACTTTTTGTAACTAGAGTAGTAATTACAATGAGTAGGTGGTGGTATCGGTATTGGTGTGGCTTTAGAATTAGCGGGTGAGATGGCAATAGTTATTGATAACTGAACCATCAACATTGATGTCTTATATAAATTACTAGCTTCTGCCCGTGGCTTCGCCCGCGTGGTATGTTGATAAAAAGTATGTCCTAGTCTATGTCCTTCTCCAGGATTTAAAGTATCCCCATACCATCCGTTCAGCCGTTTTAGCGTGAAAGCGTAACAAACAAACAAATAAATATAATTAGTAAAGATTAGGACCAGCTATTACCCACGACTTCGTCTGCGATCCAAGATAAAAAGTAGCCTATGTCCATTTCCAGATCATGGTCTACCCATGTGCCAAATTTCATCCAAATGCGTTTTATCATGAAAGCATAACAAATAAATAAGCAAACTCACTTTCGAATTTAAAATATTAGTTTACATAGAATTGCTTTGCATATCTCTTGCTTACAACAAACTTTCGTGTCTTCTTCTAAAAGAATTAGTTTCTTGCCATCATGCTACGCGAATTTTCATATTTACATTATTATATTTTGTCTTGTTTACATTTTTTCTGAAGAATGCAGTATAGATAGGAGTATTTTGCTTATTTCTCCGTTTGGTTGTTTTTTCCCAAATTATGATGGAAAGATTTGAAAAGATAAAACAAGCGTCTCAGGTGACAAAGTCTCGTTTCCGTGACCATCGCCAGTGTGAACATAATAAGCTTATGCACAGTCAATATCATAGTATTATTACTAGCTGATGCACACGACTTAATCTGCGATCCAGGATGAAAAGTAGCATAGGTTCATCTCCGTGTCATTATCTACCCATGTGCCAAATTTTATCCAAATTTGTTCAGATGTTTTAGCGTGAAAATGTATCAAACGAACAAATAAACAAGCAAACTCACTTTCGAATTTAAAATATTAGTTAGCATAGAAGATTGCTTTGCATATCTCTTGCCTACATCACTTTTCGTGTCTTCCTCTAATTCTATAGACACTGGGTTTCAGCTTCAGCAAAAGATTCAGTTTTTTGCCATCATGCTACGCGAATTTTCACATGTATATTTTCATTATTGTATTTTGTCTTGTTTCATTTTTTTCTGAAGAAAGCAGGAATAGTATAGATAGGTCTATTTTGTTTAGTTCTCCGTTTGGTTGTTTTTTCCCAAATTATGATGGAAAGATTTGAAAAGATAAAACGAGCGTCTCAGATGATAAAGTCTCGTTTCCGTGACCATCGTTCACGTTCGTCTGAACATAATATGCTTATGGACAGTTAATTGATTCAGGCGTGACTTTGCGGAAATCCATTATAAAACACAATAGACGCTGATATATTTAGTAACCTATTCCGCTTGACTATTCTTCAAGAGTCATAAAAACCCTGTAAGAAATCGACACGTGTTTCACCTCTCAACGAGGCATCTTCAGGATGACGATTGACCAATTGCAAACCAGAACGCGACGTGTTACCACACCGAGCGCTGGACGCAGAGTCATGAACAGTCAATATCGTTGACTGATGAGTCTTAAATAAAATCACTTTCACCGCCGTTTTCCTAGCCTGATCCAATACCCGAAGTACTAGCAACATTAATGATCCATGCGCAGACAGCGATTGATTGATTGAGCGTTTTATTGGCGTCAGGCAATGCGTTTCTATGTGATTATCAGAAGTCGACTTTATTAGGGCACTATGTTCGTACGATGTAAAATGATCACCAATACTGTGTACGTGCTTACTTGTAAGATAGCTATTGCCTGCGGCTCTGATTGTATATTAATTAAAGATTGAGTTTAATGAAATAATTTTTAGTGGTCGTTCGTATTGTGAGAGACGAAGAGAGGAAAAGTTTCGGCTATCTGTTTTTATCAATAGTGAAAAAATACTTAAAATTATGGCATATTTCACTTATTTATTTTAATATCATGTTAGGCCTGAATTCCTCTTACGCTAATGTCGGTCGCGTACGGTCGGTCGCGTACGCGTAGCAACGTAGTACGCGCCGCGGGCGTCAGCGTCACAGTGTGGTGCTATATAGAACACAACGTATATTCGTACGCGCGACCGACGTACGCGACCGACGTACGCGACCGACGTCAGCGACAGAGGAATTCAGGCCTTACAGTTCTACGCCGTTTTGTATCTATACGCAATAAACGAAATACACATTTTTTTTCCAGTGTGGAAATCCTCATGGTTGAAAACTATGGAGTTTAACGAAGGCGGAGGATCTACAGGCAAACAGCAAGTTGCAATACACAAAAGGAGGCTGCTATTCTTTAGGTACATAAAAAATGTACACAGTCATGAAAAGGAAGAATTCCCGGATGAAAAAGGTATGGTGGAATATGAACTGCTCATGAGACTAGTTTAAAGGCACTCATCGGAAGCATTTTTGCCTGTAATGTAACAATCCAAGACTCCACTGTAACGGTTAGGGCTTTGCAAGTAGACTGCGCAGACCGTCAACTGCTGGGTGTAGAGAGATAATTGAAAGGATGTAGTAACACGGCTAGGTTACATTACAGGCAAATGCTCCTGGTGACGGCGCCTTTAAAGTTGACTGTTACAAAATTCATTCTTTTAACAAATTACAACGGAATTTCAAAAATAAATCAATGCAAATTACGACACACAGCACGCAACGAGTGGCAACATTGTTCAAGAATCTTCAGAAGAAAATAATTTGCAACTATGTTTCACTTAATTATCTTGAAGCAATCGGTGTTATCTTAAGCGTAATATTATTGTAATGAAAACGCTTGATAAAAATTAAGTACCTACTTACTAAGGCACATTCCTAAAACACGTCCTTTGGCCCTAATGATAAGCCAATGCGAGTAAATATTGTTTTAACTGCTCTATTAGGAGTAAGTATCATAATTAGTTTAGAGAATTAAGCTATTCATTTCACATTAGCATATTTTATAATACAGAAAGTAATGCAAACTGAGTGGTAATGGGCCGGCCATATTACCCGTAGAACTGATGACCGATGGGGTAGACGTGTTCTTGAGTGGAGACCAAGAATCGCAAACGTAAGGTATGCACTCAGACTAGGTGGAGCGACGATTTTCGTAGGGTAGCTGGATGAGATTTTCCGAGAATTGAGTTGAATAGCGTGCAATGAGAGAGGTCTATGTCCAGCAGTGGACTGCTGTAGGCTGATGATGATGAATGTAAACTATCGTTTCGCTAGTTATGTTTAAGTCCCATGTAATAGTGAGCGAGCCTCAAAAAAGATGAAGTTTCCTTAACTAGTATGATGTGATGATGATACATAGTCTGACGAAAATATATCTTTCAGTGCTCAAATTGTATCAAATTTTGTATACCTAGTTTAAAAATTTTACAATGATTTTTTCCGTAGGAAGCAACTTTTAGAAGTTGTAAGCAAGAAGTCCGAAAATTTCGAGGTTATTCGAGCACCACGCTGTTATCAAAGGTCGAAGCTGTTGGTTTTACACTGTTGGTATTATAATATTATAACCTAACAACATTCCAAAACAACAACAATAACAGTGCATCGAAATGCAATTCTGCAGCGCTGCGGTATTTATTTTTTAAACATCGCAGCACTAAGCAGAGATAGGCGCCTTTTTGGCCTCGCACAGGTTGTTATTTAACTTTCCATATTCATAAAAAATTTGAAGAAAAACCAACATTTAAAATCTACATCAAATGGAACTATCAAACAAACAAGGAATGTAATACAAAATGACTTCGCACATTAGCAATTCCTCTAAAAGCAATTAATTTCCTCAATTCCCAGCTGTCATTAGCCTTTAATTCCTCTAATTTGAACAAAAACGATTCATAATTTGTAAACTATTTTACGAATCTACATAGAAAACTGCCAAACAGATGAATTATTTCGTAGTATGAATTTATTTATTTATTTATTGATTTAGGATCTCCAACAAAAGATATACACAATACATGACACATAAATAAAGGGAAACATCAGGTATTAGGTAGGTGTACTCCTTCACTTAAAGGAGACCACAGCATGCACAATAAAGTTAAAAACTAAGGTAACAAAATTAAAACATTAATACTTAGTAGGTAAAATTTGGAGAGAAAAAAAAAAAAAAGTTTTTTAAAGGATATAAAGGTATGAAAATAAAATATTTATAGATAGGCACTTAAATTAAATTAGATCTAACAAACACTTATTATATTTAGAGAGAGACTCACAGATGTCTAAGCTTGTATTTTTTGCTAACATGTTATAATGCCTACAAAGTCTTGGTACAGCGGCGTAATGACCGAGGTTTGTTTTTGAGCCGGGGATGTAAAATAAGTTGTATGTGTTATGCCGGGGAATCCGAGTTGGAATTGTAATATGTAATGAGCTCAAAAGTTCACTGCAATCTATCTTTCCACTCAATATCTTGTGAAGAATGATGCAGTCCAATTTCTTCCTACGACTGGCAAGTGGATCCATGTGATAGTATTTCAGCCTGTCAGTGTAGCTAGTGAGTTGTTTAGCTAAGTGATCTCCGTAGCACAGATGGTAAAGGAACCGCTTTTGGACACTCTCTAATCGCTTGGAGTAAATCTCGTAATGCGGATTCCATACAACGGAACTATATTCTAGGATTGGACGGACTAATGTATTGAAAAGCTTTATCTTTGTGGCGGGTCTCTTAAATTCCTTGCTATTACGCAAAACAAATCCCAGTACCTTGAAAGACCTAGATACAATATTCAGGATGTGCACATCGAACTTAAGCGCTTGATCGAGTTGAACACCCAGGTCACGAATTGTACTCAGTTTCCCTACTTCCACTCCCTCTATGTAGTATTTGTTCTCGAGCACTTTTTTATTTCGAGTGAACTGGATGTAGTGACATTTACTTATATTTAAGAGCATTTTGTTTAATTTGCACCATTCTACAAGTCTGTTGATGTCGTCCTGTAGCATTTTGGAGTCTAAGTTAGTCTGAATTGGCTTCATTATCTTTAAATCGTCCGCAAACAAATAGTAACGGGAGTGTTTGAAGCACTCGGTTATGTCATTAATGAAAACATTAAAAAGAATCGGCCCCAAATGCGATCCTTGCGGGATTCCAGAAGTTGCTAGGTAGCTTTCAGAGAAATGACCGTTCACTACCACTTTTGATTCTCTTTTTTCTAAGTAAGATTTAAACCACCCTATCAGCGTTCCACCCACACCGAGTCGAGCTAATTTATAGATAAGAAGGCAGTGATCTACTTTATCGAATGCCTTGCTAAAATCAGTATATATTGTGTCCACTGGAATACGATTGTCAAGGCACTTAGACAAAGCCGACGTGAAACATAGTAGGTTGGTGTTGGTCGATCTAGATTTAACGAAACCATGCTGGTATTCAGTAATGTGTTCCTTAAGATACCACATCAGATGTTTGCTAACAAGTTTTTCGAATACTTTTCCAACTGTAACAAGTAATGAGATTGGTCTATAATTTTCCACGAAGTGCTTTTCTCCAGATTTAAATATAGGTATGACGAGAGCTTCTTTCCAGGTGTCTGGAAATATACCATCATGTAAAGACCTATTAAAGATCATCTGTTTGCACGCAGATCACCTATGAATGGTCAGTTTGTGACATTTTAAGAAAGAAAGAAAGAAAATTGTATTGGACCCAGGTAAGGCACACAATATTCACACAAAAAACAAAGAACGAAGATTCATAATATTTTCCTATTATTATGATTCTGCCAAAGTGGCCGTTTTAAGCCCCCGACGCTAGTAAATTAATATCTAAAACTGCAGTCCTATACCAATAGTGACAGGTTTAGCCCACGGCCTATTAACAGCAGGTTGGAACCTGTTCTTCTTCAATTAATTCTAACATGTTGAGCGGGAAGAACTTCCTGATGCAACCTATATTTTTGTCTCATTTCTAGTTCCACTCAGGAATGTGCAATACGAAGCTAAGTGTTAGATTAACTTGCAGTCCAGTCATTTAAAACATCGTAGGTCGCGAAAAATTGCATTGTACACATTTTTTATTTATTAAGGCACCAAATCCCAATTTACTGATACCAAACACAATTCATTACATCATTAAAATAAAATAAAATAATTTGAAAGAAAGAAAAATATTTTATTTCGGATACGCACAGGAATAACAAACAGTATTTTAAAAAGTAAGTTGTTAATTCAAATAAAAAGAACAATTAAAACTAACTAACAAAATACTTAACCCTTAGGGGATTACAGGCTTGTTGTTATGTACTGTTATTTTAATGTCTCCAAAGGCCCCAAACTTTTTTTTTTGCCTAGTTTGTGCCCTTCTACTGGGCAAAGGCCTTTCCTTTTTCCTTCCAAGCCTCTCTATTTTGTGCGATCTCTCCAAATTTTATTTTACTTTAATAACAATGCTAATCAATAGATAGTGTACCAGTCTCCAGCCAACAATCATCTCTTAGAACATTTACAAGTAAATTATAAGATTCAATAAAACCAAATGCTATTATGATTTCATCAAAATTGAACCAAGCTTGGCTTATAAGAGCGAAGTGATCTTTAAATTAGACGGTAACACAGGAAGTGGCTTCTTAGGCCGTCAGTGTAGCGGTGATTAGCGATCGCTGATCACCGATCGCCTATCACATCTAGTGAGCAGTTGATCACTGATGGTTGAGTGCACGTAAAAAGTTTTGCAAAGATTATGAGTTTGGTTTGTAGATGTGACCCTTTTTTTCTAAATGCCATCTTTTTAATATATAAAAATTACGTGGCACTATGTTCGTACCCCTCCGTATCGAAACGTCCTAAAAGCAAATGGTCCTATTAGCTGAACGACCTATTATCAATACGACACTCAACCGAATAACAACTTCGAACTATACAGTTATTAAAAATTATAATATGACTGTGATTATAAATATTATCTTTCAGGGCTTCTACCGTACCAGCCGCACAAATCTAACCGTGAAAATTAAGGTGAAATGAGCTGTCATTCCATCTAATGCTAGGTATTGACATGACTATTTCCAGCTTACTTTAAGCTTCAAGTTAAGTTACCTAAGTTTTCAAGATGAAATTATAGTATATAATAGGCTGTTCATAATTTGATAACTGTTAAGTTCGGAGTTGAGCTCCACTATAACTGACAAATGCTTGCACTGACTGGACAGGTCCTGAGTGGACCTGTCCAGTCAGTGCAAGCATTTATCACTAGTGGTTCATTCCTCAAAAGGGTTCATTCCGCAAATCTGTGTGGTTCATTCCTCAAAAGACCATTTTAGACGCTAATCTACATAGTCTTCATATGGCCTGACCAAGATTATGTCTGAACTTTAAAAGAGACTGCGACCACTGAGTTTGTTTCGGGCTTTCTTCTCAGAGTAGTCAGATAGGAAACGCCGACCTCATCTAGCTTATTTTTACATTTTTTTAATAAGACGTGTAAAAGTGATTCCAATTATCCTATTTACAGAATAAACAATTTCATAGCGAACGACGCCCTTCGCGTCGAACGAGTGAATGGAATGTGTGAGTTTATCGAAAAGGATTATACCCTCTGCAACCAACATAGTCTATGCAAAACCAGTAAGCTCGCGGTGTGTTTAAGTATGGCACGATAATTGAAGATATGCTCGTATCATACTGCGGAGCTACTTCCAAAGACCTGACGCCTGATTACTTTATACCTAGCTGAATGAGATTACTGTTTTGGCCATGAAGTAAGTGGTTACTTATAACTTATATTAAAAAAAAATGTTTTTTGTTGTAATGTTTAAATTGGTCGTTGGTCTACCGTTCAAAGTCAAAGTCAAAGTTTATATTTGTAAACATAAGTCTTATAACTGGTAGTAGGTAGGGAGATCTCTATGTCTTGCCGTTAACGGCGCGGCGTACAAATATAAAATACGAAAATTAATAGTAAAATGTATAGTAGGTACCGTACCTATGTTGAATCATTGAAGAAGACGAGATAAGTAAAAATTTATAAATAAATACTGTTTTAAAAATCTTATTTCGGGGCCACAAAGTTATATTTTATCCAATCGCAAGTTATCAAGCTTTAGGTTGACGATTTTCAAAAGGACTATAATCTAAAATTGATTCGATACTCAATGATATTGATTCCATTGAAGCTCAAAGGTCATTAAGGATATTGCTTGTCAATAATGACCTTGGGTCCCAAGATGGTTAATTTAATCATTCTAGCCAAATGTAAAGAGGACCAAGTTTTTTCGAAAATGATATTATGTTATCTTACAGACTTTAATAAATTTTTCTTCCCAGCTATATTTTCTTTTTGCTTCTTTTTGAAAGAAAGAAAGATTTATTTGGGACAAGCACATGAAATACAACAATAAAAACAAAGAACATGAAACTATTCAAATCATAAAAACATTAATAATAAAAAAGAACAACATTAAAAAAGAATACATTTAAAAATATAATTTATAAGTATGAAAAATGAATTAAAGAGAAAAAGAACATTAATACAATTATTATTTCCATTTTTCCTTCCTTGGATACGACCACAGAAGAATCTGGCGTAGTCCCTTGATGTCGGACTAAACAGATCAGGGGGCCTAAACCAGCCACATTAGCGAGCCTCTAAAAGCACTTCATTTCTTGAATCCCAAGCTGTCATTAGCAATTCCTATAATTTGACATAAAAGCAATTCATAATTTGTGGACCATTTTACGAATCTCCATAGAAAACTGTCAAACAGATGAATTATTTCGTAATATGAATCGCACGCAGATCATTATTATGAATTGTCAGTTTTTGACATTTTACGATGATTCATTATTTTCCTATTATGAGTCTGTGACTGTTTTAAGCCCCCAGAATCGATACAGAACACACTCAAAAAAAAAAACTTTAAAATGCACCTGCATTACGCATAAAAAGCTTTTAAATGAAACGAGGATCGCAATTAACGAACATATCGAATGGAATTAACAATATCATCCTGCGCCTGAGTTGTGAAGTAATCAAAGAAACAACATTCATTTTTTTACGCTCGGTTCCCGGTATAATCATAATGTACGCTCCTTGTGTTAGCCAGGATTCCGTTGAAACCAGGACAAAACCAAATAAACCATAAATAATACAGTTTTTGAGGTGATTGTATTTAATGCATGATATTTTATTTCATTAAATTCGTTGTAATAAACACTTATTACCTCTAATTTATCGATTTAATCTCGTCTAGTTTTTAAATGTTATTATTTCTTTTGAAGTTTTCAAATTTTAAAAATCAGACGAGATTGGTGTTTTCTATAATTATATTTCATTTTTTAATACAGAAAAAAGTAGTTTAATGATTCCTTTTAGAACTATTCAGTTAAAAGCCAGCAGTACTTACCTACTCCTCATTACATACATTTAGAATATTCAACAATTGTAAATTATGCTTTTTCATTTGTCAGAGGAGTCTAAATAATGAGAATTATCTAGGGAAAATAGAACTAAAAAAACTTGTGCTGATGAACGTAATTATTATAGAAATTATTAAGCAATTCTGCAAAAAAAATTTGGACAGCGGACTGTCTTTACAGATTCTTAAGCCCCAGGCAGAGCAATAAAGTGAGAAACCACCTTCGCCAAAGCCTATGAGAAAGGAGGAAAACCAAGGTACGCAATCCTAACTTCCTAACTAATATTATAAATGCGAAAGTGAGTTTGTTTGTTACGCTTAGCTTTCACGCTAAAACGGCTGAACGGATTTGAATGATATTTGGGACATGGGTAGACCATGACCCGGAGAAGGACATAGGCTACTTTTTATCCTGGATTGCAGATGAAGTCGCAGGCAACAACTAGTAAATAATTTGGCGGTACCTAATATTTTTATTAAGATACTGAAACTACCAACTAAAATCAGGAATAGTGACAAGGAACCACTATTTCTTGTAAGGAACACGTTTTCGTTTACTTCAAAATACTTATTTGTACTTGAGCACATTGATACCAACACGACATCTAAAAGGGCGAAAAAATTCTAAAAGCTTCATGATACATTTTATTAATAGGTACTTAGTCTATGTCCAGCAGTGGACGTCTTTCGGCTGAAATGATGATAAATGATGAATACGTACTTAAATTTACTAAAAATGAAGCATACTCGAACAGAATTCGCGAATGTTAAGCAAGTTAAATACGAGTGTGTCTTAGTGTGTCGTACTAGAATGTCAAATCCTACAGGACCCCAAACTCATGGTCACACTGTCACTTTGATTGTAATAACTGGGAGCGAGATGGGCCGCGCTAATGTCGCGCCCCGGGCACGCTCGCTATCGGTAGCCATCCGATGCTTCCAGCGACGTGCCATTACACGCAACCGACGTTCTAACTTCGAAGTTGTTAGTGAGCAGTGGTTTTTCTTAAACCTACACAGTTTCATAGTTTTGAAAACCATATTCGATAATTCAATAGTTTCTTGGAATTCTGTTCTGACCCCTCCTTCTGCTCTATCCCTGGGGCAATAGGTACCAAAATCCACCCGACACAAGACAGTTGATGTTCTGAACAGGTCAAGGTGATAATTTATACTGTTCGTTGTGGTACATCCTTGCACGATTCTTCATTTTTCGTCATTGACCTGTCAGAAGAGTGTATGGTGAGCTCAGCACTGATCTGGCTCATTTGCGTGAAAAAAATATTGTCAAGTTTAAAAATTATTACAAAAGATCACGCCTTGCTTCCCCGAAGGGTTGAGCAGAGGTCTACTTATAGTACATCCACATTTCGCCAGTTATGTTGAAAAAATGATGAAGACCGGAATGAGCAGTGATAGCCTAGTGGTGTGACCGTCAGACTCCCAAGTCATAGATGTCGAATTCGAACCCAAGACACGCACCGCTGACTTTTCAGATTTATGTGCGTATTTTTATAATTATCACTTGCTTCAAAAACCGTGAAGGAAAACATCGCGAGGAAACGCGGCATGCCTGAGAGATATTTCTCGACGTTACGTGAAGCTAAATCAGAGGCCCATATGGGCCTCTGATTTAGCTTCACGTGCCGTTTTGACGGCTGAACGGATTTGGATGAAATTTGGCACATGGGTGATCTACCCATGTGCCAAATTTGATCCAAATCCGTTGACCTGGAATAGGACATAGCATACCTACTTTTTATCCCGATATGCCACGGGATCGAGACTTACGTGGGTGAAACCCCGGGGCGCAGCTAGTATGATAATATTATTTTTACTTGTTCCAGAAACTAATCTCCTCTATCCATCGAGATATCGATGCCTCTATCAAAAAATATGGTGTTCGCAGGAACGACACTAGTATCTGAATGTAAGGAAGTCAGCTATTACATGGTATGTTGAACCAATGATTTACCTGCATTACATGCTCGTTTTCACACTAGTGTCATAATGTGTCTGTATTAAAGTAGGTAAATGGATACTAAGTCGAGTCATTCACTTAATAGCTAGCTCGGGATCGCTCACACTTATGAGATCTTGTATTCAATCCATGATCAAGTGTGTTAAGTGTGATTAGATTTTCTGTTTAATGAAAGAGATTTAGTAAGTATTATTTGCATTACCAAGTGATTGTGCAGTTGCGCTGCTTCTTCTTCCCAGTTAAAACACTTGGAAGGGGTGAAGGGAACTGTTCTTAGTAATTTTGACGTTCCAAAAGTTCGCACTGACAGACATGAAAAGCTACTTTAATTAATAATAGTCAATCTGCCAAGCCTTTTGCCAACTCTGTTGGGGTCGGCTTCCAGTCTAACCGGATGCAGCTGAATACCTGCCTCCACAACCCAGTAATTGGGTAATACGATACCCCTTGGTTAGACTGGTTGTCAGACTTTCGGGCTTCTGACTACCCGTAACGACTGTCAAAGATCTACGAATGATAGCCGGAACCAACGGCTAAACGCGCTTTCCGAGCCACGGAGGAGTCTCGTTATGTACAGATGATCACCCATCCACGGACCAACCTTGGCAAGCGTAGCTTAACCTGATGGATCGACCCGTGCGGCAGTTATTAATTAGCCACGAGCTCCTCGAGATTTAATAAATAATAGTAAAGATTTTAATTTCGACATAATTACTTCGGTTGTCATATTGTTTCGCAAAAAAAACAAATTGCCCACTTCACGTAACTAAGCTAAAAATTCGAGAATTCCTTCTGGCCCTGTGTTTACGTTGTAACAAAATATGACAGTCGATTTGAAGACATTGTATAAGAGTAAAAAAAGCTATTATTCCATACAGTAGCCCTTGCGTTCGCCCTGCGGAGGAGAACACTGCAGTATTGTATTAGCGGGGAGAAAAGTGATTGAAGACTGATTTATTTTTCGGTAACATAACAGTATTTTTAATAACAAAATACAAAAGATATGCCTTTTGTACAGTAATCTAACAGAATAGTCTCCTGCAAAATTATAAATAAATTATAATCCAGCTGTTGAACGCGGCTTCACCCGAGTGGTCCCTCATTCTAGTTCTTAAATTAGATTAGCTCGAACAAATAGACAAACAAAAATGTTAGAATTTTAAGAACTAACAAAGACTTATAATATCTATAATAATAATTATGTACAAGGGAAAATTAATGATTAAATAATTAAATTAAAAATAACAAAAATGTTAAAAATCGTTGTTTTTTTTGTTTTAAATACCGTTATACTTTCATGCTCATTTAGTAAAAAGCTGTTATTTTGACATTAAAAACGGACACTTCAAGTTTATTTATTTGTATCTACAGGGGCCCTATTATGAACTCTTATTTCCAGGCAGTTTACGGCGTAAAGAGAACTGCCTTGCAATTTCGTATTATGAATCGTCAAAACCAGCCAGTCAGCGGTCACGTGACACCCTGGCCGCCTTCTGCCCGAATATTGCCTAGCAATACCGTACTACGAACGTTCGTTTGACATTTCTTGACATATTAAAACTGTTAATAAGTAACCTCTCAATCCATTCAATATAAGCTCCTCTGAAGCAGCTTTTATTGAATGGATTGTGAATTGTTTTAGATTTATTTGTTGAAATTATTCGAGCGTTATCCAGTTAACATAAAAAAATATCAGGTGTGACGAATATGTACCGTTTGAGTTTCTGGAAACTCTAGAAAGTAGCACTTCTGACTGATAAAAACATCGAAAAAACGATAAAATTGTAAAACTCCCACAACTTTTCCAACAGAACATAAGTTAGGCGCCGACGAGGGCGAAAACTCTCATCCACTGAACTATGTAAAATAATTACAACTGCCTTTTAATATCTCGTTTATTTATTTTCATACTTAATTATACATTTTTAAATATTTTGAAAAAGTCATTAAAAACATCATTTGAAAATATAAAAATAGGTCCGCCGGTATCGGGAGCAGGGTCCAAGCTACCAGTGGTTAGGGTTGCAGACTTGCAGAGACAGGAACCTCCTCACAATGCGAGCCTTATCTGCCTTCTGAATCAGGCCCTTGATCCAACTGCCTAACGAGAGCCTCCAGAGCTGCTGGCCGAGGCTTTCGGCCATCAGCCAGGCCATTGGCCGTTCCGACAATCGGCACAATGCAATGATAGCCGAGCTCATATTCCACATGTCAACAACTGCCTCTACTATAATATTATCATCTATTATGATGAAAACTGATTTTAAAAACACTTGAAAACCACCACACGGTTGTGTGGTGTAAGTATATTCATCCACCACCATATCCATCCCTAGCCATATTTTTGTTTATACTTCGAATCTAGTAGGTACTTAAAATTAAATAAAAATAATTTCTTCGTGCAACAATGACAACAATAAACATCCATGAAGTTGTCAAATTCCCAGCTGAATTTCACGTTCGGAAACTTAATCTCGCGTTACAATTTGCAAACACACAAAATTATTAAATGAAATTAAGTATATAAGTAGCACAATATACATTGCGTTCATATTTTCACCTACTTTTAGTAACTAGAATTATTTTTATTTATTATTTTTCATAAAATACGTCATTTAAATAAAATCGTAACTTACCGATAAATTATGTCATTGTGTTTCTGAATGATACGGCAGAGAATTACAAGCCAGCCATAGACAAACTACCCAGCGTGAAGTCGGTCAGAATTATGAATGTCATAATACGAAATTTAACCATGCAGGGATATGAATTGCCTGGAACTTGCCAGGTTTTTTAAAAGTTCGTAATAGGCCCCCTGAAGATAGAAATAGGTACTGGCTAGCCAATGTCGCTTCAATAGGGAATATGCATGTGATGCAAATAAGGGCCAAATATTTTTTTTATAAACTATATTACTTCAGAATTATGCCTCCATCAATATTTTTGAATAAAATTTCTTTTTGTGCGAGAAATTAATTTTTAAAAAGTCCCAAAAAACTGTGGGTAATTCAAATACTTGAAAAGGCTAAGAGCGGATGTGACGTAACAATCCGGGTTATCAATCAAAATGTCAATGTCAAGTCAATCAACTAGTGTCAAACGCTCATAGAAAAAGGAGTGTTTGACGTTGACTTGACAGTTGCTTGTCTGTTTTCACGGACTGTGACGTCACCAAGCGCGCCAAATGGAGGGCGTTTAAATAGCCCGGATCGGTTGGATATAAAAAAAAAAAATTAAGTACTTTAAATTGCTTTTTTGCCGTCGAATTTTTTTAAACTATTATTTGACGATGTAAACTATCGAATAAAAATATTAAAAAAATACATACATATTCCCTATTGTAGTAGGTGGATTGATGACTGCAGGGAGTACCAAGACGTTACTCATAAGTCACAAGTAAATACAGAATCAGAATCAGAATCAGAATCTTTATTTGTTAAACATAGGTATTTACATAATGGTGTTAGGTTAACATATTTGAGCGCTATGTTTTGCCACGAAGGCATACAAGACGATAAGTCACATAAATTAGAAGACATTTCCTTGCTGAACTAAGGCTATCCTATGTTCTTTTCTGGCAGGCAATAAAACTCTTGTTATTGCTAACATTTTGAAGCAATACATCACAAGCCAATAGACCTTTCAATATTTTAATATAACCATAACCGGATCCAATCAACGGTTACGATAATAATTTCTACACGTTCCTCAATCTTTTTAACTAGTCAAAAACATATTAATAGTCGCGCCAAATTGCAAAGCCTAAACTGGAGCATATTATTAAAATCTATTAGACTCAATAACACTTTAGTGCGCGCCTGTACCGCTGTACTGTGATTATTACCAGTTTTTGTGGAGTCCACAGACACGTGGGGCGATGAAATTATGGTAATCACAGCTGGTACCAATGCAAGCCACCGGTTTTTAGGGTACCTCTGGTGCAAATTCTGTAGGAAATTGTTATTGGTACGCGATCGTGCGGCAAAGCATACCGGCTTTTCGCAATAGTTCGATGGTATATCCGGCTTTTTTTTTGTAATTTAATACTTTAAAATTTCTGAAATTTCATAGGTATATAAGTGTTTTCATTCTTTTTTTGTAATGTGCGTTTACTTTGTGCAGAATAAACATTTTTTCTTTCTTTCATTCTTCTTTCTTTTCGAAATTTTGAAAAATTTGAACCGTTCAAATATTCCAAGCTACTAAATAATATTCTTTACAATCATTCCTTACGGAACCCAACCAAGACATACGAAAACAGTGGCACAAGGTAATAGTAGTTTTTTTCAAAACAATAATTGTCGCCGACATTCATCAACATCTGCTCTATTTGGACCATCAACATCACGCATACGTTTCAGTATCACCAACTTACAATGAGGGAAAGTACAGACCATAGTGAGGTTGGAAAAGCGATCGTTTTACATTCCCCCATAATTCTGAAACTAGGTAAGTACCTAGTTTCAGAATTATGGGGGAATGATCTATTTCCATAAATAACTTTAAAAATCTTTAAAAAAAATAATATAAAAACAAAATATTTGAGACCCTCATAACAAGTCCTTTCATTTGATATGTCACACTTTACATTTGTGTTACATAAACTCACAATGATGTGTAGATACCCAACTTAATCGGTCCAGTATATTCGCAGGAAATTGGCTATGCTAGACGAACAGATAGATACACAAAGTGATCCTATATGGATTCCAGTTTTTCATTCGTACGTCAAGAATCCAAAAAAAAACTTTTTTTTACTTGACTTGCCAAGGGGTATCGTATTACCCAGTTACTGGGTTGTGGAGGTCAGATATGCAGTCGCTCCATGTTAAATACCGGTATTCAGCTGCATCCGGTTAGTCTGGAAGCCGACCCCGACTTGGGTGGGAAAAAGCTAGGCAGATGATGATGAGTAAACTTGGCAAAACGTTTTATATAGTTGACATTTGATTTTTTGCAGTCTTTGTCCTGTCCTTTTACTTGGCACTACAAGAATTTTACAACTACAGTTTTTGCAGAATAAATTGATTTATTTATACGACCGACACGTGGCAAAGCCGCAGTAAGTAACTAGTATTGATGATAATAATATGATGAACTGGTTTTATTTTAAAACTTGATGAAACAAACATGATTTAATTTTGTCCATTAAAAAACTTGTCGTTTTGGTTTTGCGAAGATTGGTAATAAAGTCTTATTAGCACTGATCCATTATGCACCTTTATTGAGGTGTTTTGATTTGACTAGATAATCTGGCTGTAAAATTGAATAAAACAATTTTATTTATCGGCTAGATGGACTGCAAGAATTAGGTAACAAGACAAACAGCACCAATCTAAGTCTTTTGTCCAATAGCATTTTCTTATCAAATACATTTTATGACCATTAATATTTTTGCACATTCAAATTATGAATTGCTATTTATAAAATCTTTGATTAGTTACCTCCTTGGTTGCCATGTGTTGAAGTAAAATATTCGTTCAATTTTTAAATAACACGACAGTTAAAAGTTTTCATAGTAATTTATTTTGTTCCTAAACACGACAGATATGTATTTTCACATTGCCGGCGCTCGCATGTATTCGACCGTGCAGTACCGGAATTTCGATTTATCTCGAAGAAGGTTGTCAAAATAATGTTCGAATTTCCAAGCATTTTTGAGAAAAAATAGTTACTTACATTTTTACGTACGTTACCTATGTTGGTTACATTATCGCTATCGCTTATGACTCTAACCCATCCATTATTTTAAGAACACCGATACAAAGTCGCGCCGTCGCCATACACGTATCGTATAATTAAGAAAGAAATGCTCTAATCGTGTTTTTAACTCGAAACAAAATGTTTTGTTGCGAGAATTATTATTTGTGCGACACAAAGGTGGGAAATAATATTCCAATTTCATATGATTTTTAGAATAAAAGTCATTTAGGTAATGACTTACCTACTTGTGTTATGTTGCTTAAAAAAGTAACTGTTTTTAATAAGATGTCAGCAATTTTGAGTCGTTTTAGTAAGCTTACTGTATATCTTGTTGATCTAGAAAACGGTAAACTCATTATTTTATTTTTTCTGTTTAATTGCAGTGTTAGTTTTGCTATAGTTTCCGAATGACTCTTCTTCAGTCTTCATGAAATACAGTAAGCTAGGTCTGCACTCTTGGTCGCGACTGTAGATCATCATCTGCCTACCCTTTTCCCAACTATGTTGGGGTCGGCTTCCAGTCTAACCGGATGCAGCTGAATACCAGTATTTTACATGGAGCGACTGCCTATCTAATCTCCGCAAGCCATGCGGGTCTCGTATTACCCAGTATTTGTGTGGTAAATCATACAATGACTTCTCCCGCTCTGGGCAGAGCGGAAGGGCGTGTCAGACTTTTACTGACTAAAACCCACCCGTGTTCAGTTGCCTATTGCCAAGGTCCTGGTATCCCTTTCGGACTTACCCGCAACCCTGGCAGGATTACCCCCCCCCCATACCCCTTGGCAAGACTGGTTGTCAGACTTTCGGGCTTCTGACCACTCTCAAAGATCCACAAATGACAACCGCGACCAACGGCTTAACGGCCGCGACTGCAGATACTAAATTAAAATACCGACGGGGCAGTTATATCAAAGAACTTATATAAGGAACTCCCTGTGCTACCTAGCTACTAGGTACTCTCTAGAGACGGGGTTATTTTCCTTCAGCACGGTTTCATGAAGACCTCTTCAAGCCAATAAAACAAATGAATATGAATATAGTAATTTTATTATAACAGCCATCGAGATATAAGTACTAACGTACTAGAGAAGACACCGTAAATTCCTACTTTGTCTCGTTCAACTGCGGCGATCGCGCCGCAGTTTGTCGAAGAAAACGCGTAAGTGTCGTGATTTACATGGCGCTTAAGACCTTTTTGCCGAGAATAAATACACTTCCGCAGCAAATCTAGCACTGTGGTAAATTAGGTACGGTTTAGACGAATTGTTATTATTTTAGCGCTGCAGCGAACTAAAGATTCAATACGAAGAATAGGACAATTCAGTTATTTGACGTAGCTTCTCTAGTACGTTAGTACTTATATCTCGATGATAACAGCATAATTATTATTAATGAAGAATAATATAGATAACATAACATCACGCCTGTATTCCCCGAAGGGTTAGTCCTCTGTCTAACCCTTCGGGGAATACAGGCAAAATGTGGGTTTACTATGAAAAACTACAAAGAATAGGGAATATGCATGTATTTTGGTCGCGACTGTAGATCATCATCTGCCTACCCTTTCCCCAACTATGTTGGGGTCGGCTTCCAGTCTAACCGGATGCAGCTGAATACCAGTATTTTACATGGAGCGACTGCCTATCTAATCTCCACAAGCCATGCGGGTTTCGTATTACCCAGTTTTTTTTTTTTGAGGGTGGTAAATTATACAATGACTTCTCCCGCTCTGGGCAGAGCGGAAGGGCGTGTCAGACTTTTACTGACTAAAACCCACCCGTGTTCAGTTGCCTATTGCCAAGGTCCTGGTATCCCTTTCGGACTTTCCCGCAACCCTGCCAGGATTACCCAGTTACTGGGTAACTGGGTAATACGATACCCCTTGGCAAGACTGGTTGTCAGACTTTCGGGCTTCTGACGACTCTCAAAGATCCACAAATGACAACCGGGACTAACGGCTTAACGGCCGCGACTGCAGATACTAAATTAAAATACCGACGGGGCAGTTATATCAAAGTACTTTTTTAAGGAACACTCTGTGCTACCTAGCTACTCGGTACTCTCTAGAGACGGGGTTATTTTCCTTCAGCACGGTTTCATGAAGACCTCTTCAAGCCAATAAAACAAATGAATATGAATATAGTAATTTTATTATAACAGCCATCTAGATATAAGTACTAACGTACTAGAGAAGACACCGTAAATTCCTACTTTGTCTCGTTCAACTGCGGCGATCGCGCCGCAGTTTGTCGAAGAAAACGCGTAAGTGTCGTGATTTACATGGCGCTTAAAACCTTTTTGCCGAGAATAAATACACTTCCGCAGCAAATCTAGCACTGTGGTAAATTAGGTACGGTTTAGACGAATTGTTATTATTTTAGCGCTGCAGCGAACTAAAGATTCAATACGAAGAATAGGACAATTCAGTTATTTGACGTAGCTTCTCTAGTACGTTAGTACTTATATCTCGATGATAACAGCATAATTATTATTAATGAAGAATAATATAGATAACATAACATCACGGCTGTATTCCCCGAAGGGTTAGACCTCTGTCTAACCCTTCGGGGAATACAGGCAAAATGTGGGTTTACTATGAAAAACTACAAAGAATAGGGAATATGCATGTATTTTTTTAATATTTTTATTCGATAGTTTACATCGTCAAATAATAGAAAAAAAAATCGATGGCAAAAAAGCAATTTAAAGTAGTTAAAAAAATGTTTAAAAATATCCAACCGATCCGGGCTATTTAAACGCCCTCCATTTGGCGCGCTTGGTGTGGTGACGTCACCGTTCGTGAAAACAGACAAGCAACTGTCAAGTCAACGTCAAAAACTCCTTTTTCTATGAGCGTTTGACATTGACTTGACACTTGTTGATTGACTTGACATTGACATTTTGATTGTTATTCCGGATTGTTACGTCACATCCGCTCTTAGCCTTTTCAAGTATTTGAATTACCCACAGTTTTTTGGGACTTTTTAAAAATTAATTTCTCGCTGAAAAAGAAATTTTATTCAAAAATATTGATGGAGGCATAATTCTGAAGTAACATAGTTTTTAGAAAAAAATATTGTACCCATATTTGAATCACATGCATATTCCCTATTGTACCTACCCATAGTAAACCCACATTTTGCCAGTAATGTTTTTAAGTCCCATGTAATGGGGGGCGAGACTATTTGCCATCAACCGGGCACATTCTCCAGACTACGGACTGCAACTGAGAAATTCCTGATAGAAAAACCCAGTAGCACCTTGCTCGACCTTGCAATCGAACCCAGGACCTCATGCTGAGCAGTAGCACTTGCGACTCCTAGACCAACGAGGCAAATTAAAATAATTAATTTAATATTGAGTCAAGGACCTCGAAGTGCAAGTTGTCGTCTACAAGATTAATGAGGCAATCTATCAGATTCAGTTATTCCCATAAAATAAAAAATCAATTCAACATTGTCGCTCAACTTAAAAGGCGGTATCTCAGGATTATCTTAAGAGTAATTAAAAAAGTATTGGAACATAAAATCGGAAAGCTTTTTAAATTTTAATAGAACAAGTCAAAATGCTACTGTTTGTCAACCATCAATCATTATGCTTTCAATGAACTAGCTTTTAGCTGCGACTTTGAGTGGATTTTATTTTCGTAGAGGCTCGGAGCAATACACTTTTTATTTATCTTAACACATACCTATATAATGGATACATAAATATAAATGCCAAATGTGGTTCTAGTACATTACTATCGCGGCCTGCAACTGGCGCATTGATGGACGATCGTGAAAATGTGGTCCGAGGCAAAGCTGAGTCACCCATACGTGAGTCTATCAATGCCTGGTTGCGGCAAGGCTTGTATAGTTCTTTTTTCAAATAATGCGCGAAAATTCAAACTGAGTGAAAAGTAATAAAAAAATCCAAAATCAATGACGGACAACGATCATTTTTCACGTACCAATATGTTTATTTGTTTCTTTTTTACTAATCAGCTATATTTGCAAGCCAAATCGAAATTTTAATAAAATCTTTGATAATTTACCTCCTTGGTTGCCATTGTGTTGAAGTAAAAAGTTCGTTCCATTTTTAAAAACACGACAGGTAAGAGTTTTAGTAGTAACATTGCCGGCGGCATCGTCACTTGTTTTTGAAAAGTACAGCAATTTCGAATTATCTCGAAGAAGGTTGTCAAAATAATGCTCGAATTTCCAAGCATGTTTGAGAAAAAATCATTTCAATATTACCTAATACAGATTATTAATAAGTTCATTACTAAGAGCAAACTCCAAAGAACCGAAGAGTTCACTATTTCCTCAGAAAACTAGGAATTTCTATTCTGTCCTCGAATTGGTAGCAAATATTGTTCAGTCACTTTGTTTAATATAGGCTCCTCGTGACAAATTCGATGTTTATCACAATAATGAACTTTTATCATTATCGCAGGATTTTGCGAAAAAGGAATGCAATTCATTCCTTCTGCACCAGATACCGACCGACAGTTTAAATATTCGCCAAAAAATGGAGTATTGGCGAATAGAGCAGCTAATCTAAGTAATTATAGGAAGTACGTAATTTCCTGGCCCTAATATCGCCCACATCACAATCAAGCCGTTTATATTTACTTAGCTAATTGGTTATAAATCCGACTCGGATTGTTCAAAATGCTCGGCAACGATTTTGTGTAGTAAAACTCATAAACCTCCCTACGCGTCCGTTGTCGGTTAATGGGTTCATGATAAGGCCTTTATGGTCTAATTGGGGATTCAAATGTAGTTCTCGGAACATTTTTTGTTTCAATCATTATTAATTTGAACGCCAATTAGTCAGATGAGGTTCTGTTTTGGTTGGTTGTTTTATATTGATAGTGAGATGTGGATGGTCCAATTGAGGTCTGATTCGGCATTGATTTTTCAAATGACAAATACATTTTTCTCTCTTTTCACGGTCAAATGTGTTACCGACATAGCCTGCAGGGTAAGCAAGCTGAAGTGGCAGTGGGCTGGCTATGTCTGTTGAAGGACCGATGGCCGGTGGAGCAGACGAGTTCTAGAGTGGAGACCGCGTATCGGCAAGCGTAGTCTGGGACGCCCCCGAGCTAGATGGACTGATGTCCTTAAAAATTTGGCTGGGATAGACTGGATACGGAAGGCGTAGGACAGGGTGTTCTGGCGTAGCCTGAGAGAGGCCTATGTCCAGCAGTGGACTGCGATAGGCTGAGTTGATTGATTTTTGATTGAAATATGTTACCAAAGCTACATGCGGTTGACTGATAGCGTCCGCAATTTAGCGACAAATCACGTCACTGTTTTGTATAAAAGTAGTAAGTTGGTGTGTTTTCCTAGAGAGCGTTTTTTGACATCATAAAGTCAAACCCCGGTGCCATTATTTTCATGACAGCCATCATTACGGCCGTTGTGTGGCGGCCATGACCGCTCTTTTAAAAAACCGTAGCTGTAGCCCGCATACGGTTGACTGCCCGCAAAGTAGGCAAAAGATCGCAAGATAATGTAATTGATAAAGAAAAAAATTGAACAGTGATCGAATGTAGCTCTAAAACCCAGAAGGCTATACTTATATTCTTTACTAGCTGTTGCCTGCGACTTTGTCTGCGATCCAGGATGAAAAATAGCCTGTATCCTTCTCCAGGTCAAGGTCTACCCCTGTGCTAAAAGCGTAACAAACAAACAAACTCACTTTCGCATTTATAATATTAGTTAGGATTAGTTTTACTCCCACTCTAAGAGCAAGGACCTCTTCACTCAACTTCAACACCGCATTCAGCGACGTATTATTACTTCGGTAGAATCAATCACCTATAAACAGGATCCTTACTCGTCCCAAAACGTAATTTTTCATAACCTAAAGCATTTTGGTTACAAATTTATGGGCCTCGGGACCAATTTACCATTGGACAAGGGTATAGTAAATCGTCAGCGCATTATTACGTCATTACCATAATGCAACCGAATTTTTGGATGTTTGGTATGAATAATATGACCATTTGTATGTATGAGTTTGTTACAACCTAACTTAATAGTTTAAAATTCTGCGCACGATCAGTTTTTTGTAAATGTATTGGTGGTATATGCAGTTGTGTAGTAAGGAATTAACAATGATTTCGGAATCCTTGATACAAAAAATAGGTTACGATTAAAAATAGTTTATGATACGTAACGTATCTAACGTTACGTAAATCATGCTTTGACTTAAACATGTTTCAATCAATCAATCAACCAATATCTTTATTATGGATAGGTAGGTACATAATACAGGTCTAAAATAATTAAATTGTGATCATCTATGTCCCGCCCTTAGGGCATACAATAGTTACATGTACATTTTTTACATAATTGTTACAAATTATTCATAAAAGTATTTAAAAAGATAAAAACAAGATGGAACGAATTCGAGTATCACATCACACGTATTCACATCAGTGGGACACTGAACGCATCATGACTGAGGCGGACGGTATTGGAGAAGTGATTTGTCTGATAGGAAGTCTTTTATAGAGTAGTAGCATTTGTTTACTAACAGCAACTATTTGTAACTGTCTCTTTTTTACACTTCTAGTTATGACAGTTGTGTGACAGAGACCGGGGCATCGCTTAGCTAAAGTACGTGCTAAGTATCGGTTATAGATCTCGGCCTTAAACCTGTGGTAATCTGAAGAGAATCTGCTAGGCTTTGATTAGTAAATCTTAGACAAAATGCAAGTGACCCTTGTCCCCACTGTGTTGGGGTCAGCTTCTAGTTTAACTGGATGCAGCTGAATACCAGTATACATGGAGCAACTGTCCATCTGTTCTGAACCTAGTTACTGGGTAACACGATACCCCTTGGTAAGACTTTCGAACTTCTGACTTCCCGTAACGTCTGTCAAAAATCTACAAATGATAGCTGAGATCAAAGGTTTTTTTTTTGAGGTTGGGAAATCTCCAAATGACTTCTCCCGATCTGGGCGGATCGGGAGGGTGTGTCAGACTTTTACTGACTAAAACCCACCCGTGTTCCTTCAGTTGCCTATTGCCAATGTCCCGGTATCCCTTTCGGACTTCCCGCAACCCTGGCAGGGAGACCAAAGGCTTAATATTTTTTCCGAGACACGGGGGGGCCTCAGTATGTGGATGGTCACCCATCCACGCGCGACGATGACTGCGACAAGCGTAGTTTAACCTACAATCTAACCGACACGAGGAGGACAAACGAGAAGTGTGTAAAATTAGATCCTCCAGTATTAAGGGAATTATGAATAGATCTCAAGGATAGGACTATTCAATAAGGGAGAACGTTATCAGTCTTATATGGATGAGTAGCATCATGACTGAACAGGTTTTCGGTCCGGCCAGGGTTGAATTTGGGAATCTGAATTTTAATTCCCATTAAATATCTTCAACAACCCCGTCTGTAACTAAATAGAGAGTTTAAATACCTACATTAATGGTCGAAATTACCTAATAATCAAGTCTGGATCATCATTTTGACGTCTGAATTGACATTTCACACCATTTTTTCGGTGAAGGTTGCCATTGACCCATCAATGGAAGTTTGCTATTTTTAATCTTTGTGAGGGCGAGCCACATGTAGCGGCAAAAGATCGAGATCAAGATCAGAATTTATTGAGATACATTAAATTAAGTGACGATAAATTAAGGAGACATTGCTCTAAAGTTTTTGTATTAAAGATACTAAATTGATGTTGATAAACAGTGCAGTACCAATCAACAACCAATCTCAATAACCAACCCCAGTCCGTCCCTGTACAGGATATTACCCGAGTGTAATTATTGGGAGGGATTCAGTATGACGTTACGTGACAGCCACTAAGGTTCATTTCATCATCGTATGCAATTTGCTGGGAACATTAAATTATAATATAGGAGCCCGAAGACCATATGACTCTCGGCTCTGATCGGAGGCAATACAGTCGATATTGACAATCAATTTTGACGAATCCTGTCATTACTTCCCTCCGGCTTCTGTAGACTGTTACTGAGATGAAATGTTTGTTGTGGCAATGATAGAGATAATGCAGAATGTAATGATGATTTTTATTTTTATTCTGTTTTAGTTTGGTTCGTGACGGAATGTATAATTGGTGCCTGCGTCTGCGCAGTCTACGAGCACTGTAGTATTTTTTTCCGTAGTTATTCTTAAAACTGGCTTTTTTACCTGGAAATTACACTATCAGAAAATAGGCCTGAAAATTATCACGGAATTTTAAATTAAATGCGTAATTATGAAGTTAGCTGTCATAATTACTTAATTTATTTATTTATTTTTATTTATTTATTTAAAGACTTACATATACATAAACATAAGCTTTTCAAACATTTAAGGCAGGACGAGTAGATTACTACATATTATAAAACAAAGTCCTCCGCCGCGTCTGTCTGTCTGTCTATTCGCGTTACTCAAAAACTACTACACCGATTTTGATGCTGTTTTTACCAATGGATAGAGTGGTTCCCGAGGAAGGTTTGTAATATAATAACCGAAATCCACGCGGGCGAAGCCACGGCCATCAGTTAGTTACAACATAAGACATTAAATTACGCCTCGTAGGGACGGGCAGGGGTGAACCACACCTAATAGTACACCCACATTTCCCCAGTTATGTTTAAGTCCCATGTAATAGGGGGCCAGCCTATAAATTGCCATCAACCGGGCAAGGAATCAGGTTACGGGCTGCTACTGAGAAGTTCCAGATATAAAACTCAATAATACTTTGCTCGACCTGGGAATTGGAACCCCTCATGCTCAACCATAGCGCTTGCGACGCAGATAAAGGACTACTGCAGGCGTAGCATGAGCACCGTTTTGTCGACGGAAGAGTAGACAAAAATGACGTTTCCTATAGACAGTAGACAGTACGAGACGGCAGCAAAGTAGAAAGAGTCAACTGCACTTTTTACGAAATTCACTCTTTTACATAATTCGACTCAGAATTTTTTGTTTTGTCATAGGATTTATCGGTTGTCACTGCGATTTTGACAGTAAGGATAGAAAAATTTCTTCCGAAACAAAGACAAAAATCGTTAGAAATGAAAGACAAAATGACAGATTGTAGGAAGATTTCTACAGTGGATGTCAAAAATGAAGAAACAAACTGTCACTTTGTATAGAAAAAGCTATGTCTATTCTTCGTAGAGATAGAAAGTGCCATGCTACGCCTGCTGGGTGATAAATTAAGTAGTCAAGACCCAGATTGTACCAGAAAACTAAAATAAAAAGCCAGATATAATAACGCTCCAATTATTCCATACCAAAACAATGATTACACCCAAGAAATAAATTCCTGTCGACCAGAACAGTTAACCACGCAAATAAATTCGTGGCGATCTTAAACACCGTCTAACGATGTCAAAACATTTAACAGCTAATGCAGTTATGCTAAGTTCTAGTCTAGCCATAAAAACCATAATAAAATACAGAGAGGAAGTATCTAATAATGACCAAGACGCAGTAAGCTCGAGGCGAAATTGTTATAGCTTTTATTAATCGGAAACTACCTTAATTTTGGTCAATGATTTTGAGAATGCAAATGCTCAAGGTAGTCACAATCGAAGTTCTACCTTATTTGATAATGATCAAAGTTGACTTTCGGTTGGTTTAGAGTTTTAAGGCACGTTATCCGGTCACTGAGTTTCGCTAGAGGCAGTAATTTATAAATGTTCGTATAGCTGCTTTGATGGCACAAATTAGACAAAGGTACACGGAGGCATCGCTGCAGTCTTCATTCTTTACTGAATTATGACGGTATTGAGATGTGGCAGCTTTTTATTTTTTTTAAGGTAACGGAAAGTTGATGATTAAGTTTCTATAGAGAAAGGGGCTCCTGGCTAAGTAATGACAGCCGTACGGGTCGATCAATCAGGTTAAGGTACACTTACCGCGGTTGGCCTGTGGATGGGTGGCCATCTTTACATACCACGACCTCTCGTGCTTCGGAAATAACGTTAAGCTGGGTTCGGCTGTCATTTGTAGATCTTTGACAGTTTTACGTGTCGTCAGAAGCCCGAAAGTCTGACAACCAGTCTTACCAAGGGGCATCGTATTACCCAGTTACTGGGTTGTTGAGGTTAGATAAGCAGTCGTTCCAAGTAAAATACTGATATTCAGCTGCATCCAGTTAGACTGGAAGCGGACCCCAACATAGTTGAGACAAGGCTAGGCAGATGATAAATAGTTTATTTAATAAAAATGTATGATTATGGCGTTTGGAAAATATTAATTCACGTTTTTCTTTCGGTATAGAATATTGAAGTACCTAAAGCTCTTTGATATTACTTTGGTTAGAATTATAATTATAAAAAATATTTCTAGGGCAACAGTGACTTTTTTGTTTTATTTTGTAGTAATCATCAATAACCACTCACCATCACTCACTCATTACCACACTCATTCATTTTAGATTATAAAATGTTTTATTTACATTATTGTGCTAATAATGCAGCAGAGCTAATAACACTACAAATAATAGTTTAAATGAAACCTTAAAACCATTAATGACATTATGAGTCTAACCGACTCTTTATTTGCTATCATTATAAGAAATAATACTAAACATGTTTAAGAATTCTTCTTTTATGTGCAATGTTTATTTCTGCCATGTTATTTTAGTTTTTATTGGTATATCAATCTAGCAGTTTACAGCTAGACATAAGCCTTGCGCTACTACCTGCCCACCGCCTTCCGCATCCAGTCTGTCCCAGCCACCGTTTTATGGTCCCAGCTAGAATCACCGACCATCTAGCTGGGGGGCGTCCCACACTAGTGGTAGACGCCAACTGCGTAAGATGAGTGAAGCGCCAAGTCTCCTCCAAGATTAAAATGGTCATTCTTATCGACAGCCTGTATCATTCCAAACTTGGCCTAATTTTTTGGACCAATAGAACAACATAGACCAAATCATAGTAGGTATTAATTATTATGTTCTACGTTATCCCATCTCCATCATAATAGACAGGATAAAACTTTTAAGACAAAAAGCCAACACTTATCCGCCTACGTACATTGAAAACGACCATATGGTCAAACCTATAGTTACAAAAAAAAAGAAAACTAATAAATAGACGCCGAAATCAGCTCCCAGCTATTACGGTAAAGCAGTAATGTGGAGATACGAATTTTTTTATGAACCCACAATGAGTAGTTATTACTGTGAGATGAAAGCCGATACTTGGGCACGCGCCGAGACTTAGAATTATTTCGGAATGTACTGTACGCACAACAGATGTTATCGCGTACGGTCTTTAGAATTATCGTTTTTGTTTTAATGCATGGTACGGTATTGGGGATCAAGGTAGGAGTGGTTCGATTTTTGGGAGAGTTTTGGTTTAGGTATGTGGAATAAAAGCTAATGTTTTTTCCTGCTGAAAAGAATGAAGAAAGTTTTATTCGACAGTAAAAACTATTAAAAGGATCACAACGATCGCTTGCAAATATTAAGTTAAGATCTTGTCCGAATTCAGTCATCGAAGGGCCTGATTCGGACATGTGCGCAATGCAAAAAAGATTAGCATTGAATTAAAGTTCCACAATATACAATATTAACATGCTAACAAAGACCTCTGCAAAACTATGTTTTTAACATCATTTGTATAAACAACAGCAACAATTTTGCTAAGCATTATGTCAACTATTCACCATTCGCTCATACCTTGCGTGACTTGCCCGCAGTCTTACATTTCTACAGAAATACACAATAAAAAATGTCAATAGGAATGGCGTATAAACAATGTTGGTAGTACAAGTATTATTTAAACTAAAACACTATTGCAAGTAACAATTTGGCCCGCAGTACCGTTGCGGCTATAGATCAGCTCAGGTGTTGTCGGCCTGCGGGCTTTTTGTGTGGTGCAAGTTACGAGAGCGGTCAGTCTATCCTACTCGTAACTACACTCGCGACAATTTAAGAAGTTCATTTTGACGTTTCGTTCTCGTACTTGTAATAAAACAGTGTGCCTTGAGAATCAGTTTTAAGCAATGTAGATAAGTCGTCGATTACAAACTCTCTAAGTATGTTTAATCGATATGTCTCGAGAATCAGTATATAAGAAACTATTTTTTTTTTCATCGTTACACAAAGGATTTCTATAGCTGTCAAAACGGACTTCTTAGATTGTCGCGAGTCTAATATTATAAAATGCGAAAGTGAGTTTTTTTTTGCTTGTTACGCTTTTACGCTAAAACGGCTGAATGAATTTGGATGAAAATTGGCACATGGGTAGACCATAACCCGAAGAAAGACATAAGCTACTTTTTATCCTGGATCGCAAGTCGTGGGCAACAGCTAGACACTATAAATCTCACCGTAAAATCTTGGGTGAAGCGAGCTGTCATTTCACTTCATGCTAGGTGTAAGATTTTCATTGTAAAAACTTAGGTAAAGTGAGCTTGAATGCTCCGCCATTACGTCTGATGCTAGGAATTGACACTACTGACAGCTCATTTCTATTAAGTTTCTATTATGTCTTCTATTAAGTCCCAGTGAGATTTTTACAGAATAGATCGGCAGAAGTTGAGACGACGCTTGGACATTCACACTCTTGCTTGTATAGTAGGTACGACCTCGGAACACAATGGCAATGAGAGCATTCTCTCCTTTCTTCTCAGCGTGTGGATGGCAATTTAAATGGACAGGCCCAGAATTCGGCTACGTGTTTGACGCCATCACTAGCGTCCAGTTCCTGTAACGTGCAGCTGACAACACGCAGGATATGATATTAAGTGTGCCATCGTTTGTGGAACAGCACCACATTTTACACTCCAAGGCGGAGTCGTCTTCGGGAATCCCAGGCGGATTCCCGGCCACCATAGGCGCGGGCTTGCGGACGGCAAGCAATGAGTAGCTCGCCGTCCGATTAGGACTAGGCCCGGGTCGATGGCGCGTCGTGTTCCACGCGCGCCTCAAAGAGATGTCAGCACAATTATTGGCGAGGTCCGCTAGGACCGATGCCTTCCAGGGTTGCGGGTTAGTCCGAAAGTGATACCGGGACCTTGGCAACAGGCAATTGAAAGAACACGGGTGGGTTTTAGTCAGTAAAAGTCTGACACGCTCTTCCGCTCCGCCCAGAGCGGGAGAAGTCATTGAAAGATTTCCCGCCCTCAAAAAAAAAAAAAGGCGGAGTCGTCTTTAAATATCTACCTGAACAGGTTTTCCTTGCTTCGGCCAACCTGGGTCCGGAGTCTGTTTAAGGACTGATAAACTTACTGACTGAAGAGAGCGCGATAAGCGAAGTTATTTCAGACAATGTTATTTACTTTTTAGACCAAGGATATAAATATTATTTTGCATCGCCAAAAGAATGCGGGTACTTCTTGCGTAAACACTTAACGACAGTCACACAGCTTGTCTGCAAATAAACCTGTCTGCAATAGATAAAACTGAGATACTTAGAGGAAGTATTTTATTGGCATCGTAATCGTGGAGTGCAGTTTATGATCCGTCGACCAAGTCTTCCGGCGTAAGCACCTGGGGCTATCAACTGTGCAATCAAATTGGTGACTTATTACCACGACCTGCACCTATACCACGACGTATTAGTGCCACCATGTTTCCAGTGTTAGTGAGAGACGGAGCTATAGAAGGCCGCAGCCTAGCACCATCCTTTTTTCGCAGTGGAATAATGATGGCATTAATGCTTCATTGTCAGCCCCCTGAGCTAACATTTTACAACCTAACAACTTTCTTACTCACCTTATTACCCAACTTTTGAGTCGTCTAAGTGCAATTTCTAAAATCGCTTTTAGTCTATACCTTGGACCATTTTTTAACCAAATGGCAGGTGAGATCCTACCTTATAGTAACCACCACGCCCGTCCATATGGAAGAATAAATTTGTAGTTGTTGGCTAAAATATTGGTAGTTACGGTTTACGATGCCCACACTGTCAACGGATTTATGTATGGAGATGTATTTATGAGATATATGTCTTTATATTACTAGTCTAACCTTAAAAACGGAACCCAATTTCTAAGGCTTAGTGGTGACTCGCACGAATGTATTCGCCCGAAACGGGTGAATCGACACTTTTAAATAATATTATTTTTCTTGAGGCGATTTGCACGAAATTATATTTAGTTGTAAGCGAATTGACAACTTCAGAAATTGATTCGCCTACTAATTAATTATATTAACCCCAACCCACAACAACTACAATCCCTACAACTTTTTAGTGGCTATAGCATGGCAGTCGCTACTTACGTCAAATACAAACTAATACTAATATGCAAAATAATTCGTGTTAATCAAAGTAAGCCGCCGGTAAGTGTCCTGAATCTGTTCCTCCCATTACTTTGAATGGGGTTAACTTAGATAGGGTGTCGCAGTTTAAGTACCTTGGACATTACCTTACCGACGACCTTAAGGATGATGTTGACTTAGAGAGGGAGCGCAGGGCTCTGTCAGTTCGTGGCAATATGCTGGCCCGTAGATTCCCTCGCTGTGCGGACCAAGTCAAGATTACGCTATTTAAAGCGTATTGTCAGGGTCTGTACACGGGTGGTCTATGGGTTAGTTATACCAAAAAATCCCTGGACACACTGCGCGTCCAATACAATAACATTTTCAGGATGATGTTGGGACTTCCTCGTTTCTGCAGTGCCTCCGAGATGTTCGCGCAGGCTCATACGGATGATTTTCATGCCGTCATTCGGAAGAAAGTCGTGTCACTTATGAGAAGGGTTCGGGGGAGTCACAACAGCATCCTGAAAACTATAGCTGAAGATGTACGTGCGCCTGTGTTGGGGCACTTCGTTCGTCTGGTGGTCCTCAGGGATGTATCTCCATATTGTTTATCTTGACGGGGCGGGGTGTCTCGGCACGGGTGCATTTTTGCATTTTTGTATTTTTGTGTATTTGTGTGCAATGTAGTAGAGTAGTGATAGAGTGTGATTGTATCTAAGTACCTACTAACAATAGTTTCTAAGTTTTTGTATCTAGTGTAAGTTTTTGTGTCCTTTGGATCTAGTTGTCCTAAAATAAATAAATTTTGAATTTGAATTTGAATTTGAAAGTGAATTATTTTTACAAAGATTTAAACGGTCTACGATTAAAATTTTTGGATTTCAAAGATTTAAATCGTAGATTTGCCCTCACCTTACTAAGTCACACGAATAAGTGTCCATACTGAGAAGAGCGAACTTACACAATACCAATGACATCTTTATGACAGTCAAGTCAAGTCTCTACGATACCGTTTATGTCAGAGGTGTCAAAACTCGAACATCTTTTGACGCGGCAGGGTAAATCTATGATTAAATTTTGGATTTTTAGCAAAATACAAGAGAACGATTTTAACAACCAAAGAGGATGAAGCTGAGAACAAGAACCGCAAAGTTCTCTGCAAGTTATTAAAGGCTGACCTCATTACAACAAAACTATATTGAACAAGCACGATTCTCATTAAAAATATTAATTACCTACTTGCAAAGTTGGATTTCAATTACGAATTTGACTTTTAAATAAAGATGCCACTGCAGTTTTGAGCTGACTACTCCCGGTCCGGACGGACAGCATCCGTTCACGAGTTTGATGCATGAGTCAGCATTGTTAAGCTCAACCATATTGGTTTTATAATGCTGATGTGCCATATTTTTTTTTGGTTTTATGTGGGCACTCTAATGTATTACCATTTTTCTTGATCGTTAAAAAATTATATAAAGGAACAAGGGCCGACTATTGGTAACTATTCCACATTATTATTTACAAAATGTACATTATTCTTATGTATTGTACTCATATAGGTAAATAAAGCATTCAGTATGTGGCGCCTACAAAATGAACAAGATCATAAAAACAAACCCCAATTTTTTATAAATTAATAGGACCCAATATTAATTAATAGACCTATAAGTTACGATCAAACATTCAAATAATTGAATAAAAAAAGTTTTAATTGATTCAATGCCGGCACATCTTTGATGATCAACATTAGAAATCAATTAATTGAATGAAATAATTCACGTAAAATCATTATTACTGATCGTTTCAATTAAAACGAGAGTGATTCAATTCTATGTTACATCAAAATAGCTTCCACTTTCGTTTATTTATAGAATAATATCTTTTAAATGCTCAAACTCATATTGATCCGAAATTCTTGGTTGAATACTTGGTTGAATACCCAGTTTTGTGGCCACCTATGAAGGATTTATAGTTTCTATATTTCTGAATTTGGTAAACCAATTATTTTAACCTTCTCGCAGTACCGTAACGTTGAACTCTATGATTTAATTCAGCACAAAGCCGTCGAAGGATTAGGCATCGTCTAAAAGTTCGTGTCATTATCGGAAAATTCTGGTGTATTTGAAAGAAAATAGTATAACTATTTATTTGCACTAAATTTGACGCATAACGAAAAAACTAATGCTAGCCAAATATGTAACTATTTATTAGGCTTGCGCAAGTACATCGTTCGAGCAGTGGTGGCCCAGTGGTAAGGGCCGCGACTTACGAATTGTAGGTCGTAGGTTCGAACCCTGACAGGCACTTTACTTTGTGTAAATTATTTCATCGCCACCGCTCTCAAAACGGTGAAGAAAAACATCGTGAGGAAACCGGCATGTCCTAGAACCAAAAATTCGAAGACATGTGACATCTACCAACCCGCACTGGGCCCGCGTGGTGGATTACGGCCCACTCCCTCTGTTGGGGAAACACGATGACACAATCTGAAATCTAATAATAAGAAACATGTAAATACATACATAGGTTCGAACCCAACCCAACCCTATGTAGGAGCCATGTAAAAGGCACAATGTACCTCATAAAGTAGAGTTAATGAAAGTAAAATCACTTAAAGTGCTATGTATAAACCTTATATGCAAAATATATAGAGGTTAAATTAAATAAAGATGACTTTAGCTTTATATACTTATCAGTGAACCTCGTACAATTAATAATCCGATTTGGAAAAATGAGAAAAGTATGTAAAACCTCTATATATCAACAAAAATGTGAATAACTTCTTATATAGAGCAGGTACATAATTGTAATTACTGACAATCAACTAGTTTGATAAAAATACATCGACCTAGTCCATTTACATAAAGAAAATGGGGCGCGATGTACGGTTTGCGAACAATTCTATTGTTTCCTTATGTAACGCAAACGTAAACACTGTTAGGTAAAGATAAGGAATCCCTTTACCGACATACCCCTTGCCTCTCCTTCACCCTTGGCCGACAAAATTGAGCCGTACCCCGCAGACACCCGATCCCCTTCAACACCCCCTGCCTGATCGAGGTGCCCAGATTTATTGGATAGGCAATTAAAATTGATACGTGACTCACACGCTACTTGTACCTATGTAACTAGTTTACAAATATTTCAATCTTCACTCAGAATCTCCAACGTAGCAGCACCTTTGTCGCGTTCCGTGTTTCTGCTGCTTCGTATCGCGCTCAGCCATTAGGACATCTAGTTTCCCTAGATCTAGTTCTATTTAATAGTTTTGCTTCTTATATTTCTATTTTCTCTGTAAAGTCGTGTTTTAAATCGTAGTTTGTTATTATAATAGTTATAGTCATAGTGTTAAGTTTTGATGTACACTTTTGTGACATATCTGTGATTATCGTGTAACGTGTGATGCAATATACATATTAAGCTGACAAGTGGTTTTTTTGGTGAATAAAGCCTTCCGACACCCCCGCCTAACAGACTGAGCTCTCGGCTGTTACACCCTCTCACAGAGAGGAGGCCTGTGTTCCAGCAGTACATTATAGGCTGATTATGTTAAGTACATCGTTACATGTGTTAGGAAGGTTTTTGCACTTTGTTTCAACACACGTCACGATAGACTTGCGCAAGCCTAAATTTGTGCAAGTAAATCGTTACGTGTGTGGTTGCCATAGAGCACACAAACATAAAAAGTACAAGTTGGGGGAAATATGCGTCTCATCCACGCAAAACGGGCATTACTCAGCTTAATGTTGTGATACCATTCTGGTAGATAGAGCCGGCGTTGACGTGATGACGTCAACCATTGCAGCTTCTAAAGAGATACATGTAGGTACAAGTAGATGAATCAATATCAACACAAACAATCAATATCAACCCTATTTTTCTTAGGCATATTTTCCCAACTATGTTGAGGGCAACTTCCTGTCTAACCGGATGCAGCTGAATACCATTATTTTACATGGAGCGACTGCCTATCTGACCTCCACAACTCAGTAACTGAGTAATACGATACCCCTTGGTAAGACTGGTGAGCACAATTTCGGGCTTCTGACGACCCGTAACGACTGCCAAAGATAACAGCCGCAACCAACGGCTTAACGTGCTTTCCGAGGCACGGAGGGGTCTCGTTATGTAAAGATGGTCACCTATCCATCGACCCGTGCGGCTGTTATTACTTATCCACGAGCTCCTCGTATGTCTTGCTATAGTATAGTAATAAATTGACAAGTAAGATGTCCGTGCACAGACATTCGGAATACTATGAAAAACAGTACTTAAAGAGTAGGGCTTAGGAGTAATGGTAGCCATAAGCAGAGTTTTATGCTTGCATTTGTCTACCGATAAAAGCCAACGTGTTTGACATTAAGGCTGCGTTTCCACCAGAGATGAGCTAAGATGCGTAGCGAGGGTGTGTGTGAAACTAACCAATAACATCGCTTCACTGTCATGGCTTGAGCTAAGCTAGCGTTGTTATTGGCTAGTTTTACGGACATTCCTCGCTACGCATCCTCGCTCATACCTGGTGGAAAGGCAGCCTAAAGTTTCCTGAAATTACATAAATGAAAGCACACAAACACAAGTAATTTAGTGGCTAACGTTTTTATTATACCACTTTTTAATGCAAAGTAATAAATCAATAAATTCTCTAAGATAATCAGAGCGGTAAAATTCCGGTTCTGTATGCGTAGGTAGCCCGTAATTAAGGAAAACGTTACGTATATGAAATCGATCACGGTGACGCCGCTTCGTGAGCTTGTTTCGTGTGTTTACTTTTATTATCATCTCTTTGACGGTGATTAGGAAGTGTATTTACTTGTATAGAATGTGGGTGCTGGCTAAGATCGGCTGCTTTTCGTCTTGCGCAAGCTACGAGGTGATTTGTCGAATGTTTTTTTCTGTTTGTAACATACTTTAAAGATGGCTTTCTACTGCCGACAAACTGTTATGCAGTTTGGCAGACTTTAGGTATGTTATTGTTAAATACAGATTTTTTAATATTTTTTTTTGTTTTGTTTATTTGATGTTGTATGATTTATTTATCATAATAATATTATCATACTGTGCGGATTTCTTTATTCCGAATACATTTATTACAACTTACGTATAAATAGGACTGGACGACATTTAAAAAAACGCATGAATACAAAGCGGCATATAAGTAGTCCATTTACTAATTGAAATCATTGATTAAACATAATTACAGTTTACGTCAAATGATTTACAACTGTCTTACATTCCAAATATCTGTAATGCGCTCATTAAATCGGCATAATTAAAAAAATCTAGACCAAAAAAAAAGAGTAATCAGAAATAACGACCAACAAATCGTTTAAAATATATTAATTATAAATAAACAGTAAATCATTTGAGGGAAATAGGCGAAAAGGTGCTGTATACTAATAAAATAATTATCATCTACCTACCGATCGCTTGAAGTATGTATCATTTGGCAGGCGTGGTCAGTTCACACGAATGTACAATTTATGTTACTCTTAAAACTATTAAGAAACATCTAAATTCATGCAAAAACGATACAAAGAATGAATGCAAAATACATCGCTGGCTCAAAACCATACAATATAGAAACTCCTGAACAAAACCAGCAATGGATTGTGAAAAGCTCTTAAGAAAAAATACCGTTTCGTAGCGACAGTGATAAGGTAGCTTTTGAGTTGGTAGCACTCAAATGTTGTTCTGATATTATTTTTTGCTAAGAAACAATTTCCTGTCGGAATCAAAGAAAAGAAAAGGATCGTAAATTATATTCGTTTGTACAATATCGATTTTTTTATGTAGCCTGACAATAACTTTGAAATATTATTTTGCAATTAAAATACTATTGACTATTTATCTTTTGGATCGATATTATGGAGTGGTAGGAACTTTAATTTATTATTAAGATAATAATAGGTAAATGCGAAGATTTCGAGAAAATGCATAGTGTTTTTTATTATTTTAACGCAAATGAAATATAATTTCTGTCTTGGAAACCATTACTGGAACACATACCACCGTCCCGTCCGTTCTAAAATCTGTTTCTAGGCACGGTTACCGCCGCAGTTGCAGTCACCGCCGCGCCGGCGCCGGTTCGCTACTGTACCAGCAGGACCAGCAGCTCACCAACAACTTCGGGAATTACTTTCAACATTAATCGTCTAACTCAGGAATATGAGATGATATTCTGTCAAAGTCATTTTTTTTTTTTTAAGTAGTCACTTTAATTAAAGGCACTTTTGAAAGTCCAAAACAAAGAAATAGAACTGATTCTAGTCTGCTCTGCCACTCGCTGATTCTGTCACTTCTCAAGATTAAAACACAAGCTAACTCAAATCTCCTATATGCATCACTCGTATTAGGGAGAGTCAAAGTTTGCGCCCGCACGCCCCTAAGGAGACGCCCTGGGCGTCGGGAATCCGCCTGGGATTCCCGGCCACCATATAGGCGCGGGCTTGCGAACGGCGAGCAATGGGTAGCTCGCCGTCCGATAATCCTCAAGGAAATGTCAGGACAATTGGCGGGGTCCACTAGGACCGATACCTGCCAGGGTTGCGGGAAATTCTGAAAGGGATACCGGGACCTTGGCAACAGGCCAGCACGGGTGGGTTTTAGTCAGTAAAAGTCTGACACGCCCTTCCGCTCCGCCCAGAGCGGTAGAAGCCATTTGATGATTTCCCACCGTCAAAAAAAAAAAGCATCACGCGTACATTACCACACAAATTATCAACACACTTGTCCATCACATCGACAGGTTACAAAACTCCATTCATGTCTAAAACTCAACAAAAAACCGAACTAATCCATCTTTCCTCACAATAGGTCTAATTGAACCACACTGTTCCATTGGACCACTGTTCGCTACCATTCCGAATAAAAGGGTGATATAAAAACGATACAAAAGGTGTTATAGAGTAAAAATTACCAGGCTGTTATGAATATGTATATATCATTATGGTACGGAACATATGCGCGACACATGTTCAATGGACCATAAGGTCCCATTGATACAAAATATTTTATTTATTCATCGCGTGATAAAAATCGTAGGTGAGTTTTTGCTGCGGATAAATTATTGGATATTTTTGATGTTTGGAAGATAGCATATTGCTGCTATGTTTATTTAAGAGTCTACCAATCTTGGGTAAGATCAAGAATAACAACATATTTTTGCTTTTGTGCCATAATCATTGTCATTCGATGTTGCAGTTTTTGTCTGTAGACAAATAATTGTGGAGTACAAATCTTGAGTTCCATCGTATAGTTTGATGATGTGCTTTTAATAAAGATGACCCTAATAATGTAGGAATTGGCAAATCTCTCTCATAAATTGGTTGCATTTCCACCCATTATGCGCATTGTATACTGGCACCCTTATGCGTGATACACATAATTATACTTATGTCAAAATATTAACTTCTTAAAAAAGTAACGATGTCATAACTGATACACTGAATATTTTTGAAAAAAGTAATTGCTACGAGGTGTCGGAACGAGTTTGATGCCAAAAATATGGTTTTTCGAATTGTTGTCCGTTTGTCTAAATGTTCTGGATTGGCGAAATTTGAAAGCGGATTTGAATGAAAGGCACACAGTTAGTTGGATTAACACATCCTTTTAATCCGGGTAGTACACTCCCGTGGGATATTTCGACATTCACGCGGACGAAGCCACTCTTTAATATTCAAGAGACTTTATATTTCATGTATTGCTTTTGGATTAATTATCGATCTGTTAAGTGTTTACAGATGTGGTAACCTCGGATCATAGGACCAAAAATCCTCTAACATCTGAGCAGAAGATTTGGTTCTACGATCCAACCACAAAACTATTTCAGTATCAGATGGTACTTTACTTTTTTCTCCATGGTTGGTTGGATGCTGGAAGCGTGCGCACCCCGGCCATGATCCGTCACGCAGCCGCGTGCCCAGCACCGCACCTTGCTGTGTTTCGCGTTTTTTGTTCGATAGATAATAGTGTCAGTTTTTGGAGTGGTTCCGTGGATGTAAACTTGTAAAGATGAAAGTAAAAAGCTTCTTTCTTTGAGTTGGTTTTATACTCCAGAACTGTATCGTTGTTCGTAACGTTAAATTGTTAATAATTTGTTTAGAGCCAAGTCATAAAATTTAAACAAATACATTTGTCCTACTTGTGTTTTCCCTTACATGTCCCAGTAGCGTAAGATCTTTGAACCATATTGATTTTTGTGACTAATTCTTACTGGAAACACACCTGGGCTAAAATCATTGGTATATTTCATAATCATTATCATTATATTCACAAAAATGGTGCTTTCACCAACGAATTACGGAACACTAAAGATCACCCATTGAACGGTGACGAACGGAAATTTTGTGGTCCTGGCACGAGCGGCGTAAATGACTCGGAAAAAAATCGTTACGCCGTATTCCGGACACCAAAAAGATCGTGGTTACGATTTAATTTGATTTTTGTTGAATTCATCGCTTTGTCGTAGGTCTATGGCTAAAAAAACTGTGACTATATCCGATTGGTTCGGTATAGTATCGATACTAAGGTGCACTTTTTTATATATTTTCCTTCTTAAAATAACCTTTAACAAGCGATGGAAATATTAGCTTTGAACAATAAGCAAGAGACTTCAAAAAACTATAATTATTATTTTTTTTAAAACAGAACTTTTCTAAAAAGTCATCATCATTCTCCTGCCCTTATCCCAATTTATTTGGGGTCGGCGCAACATGTCCCTTTCTTCCAACTTTTCTAAAAAGTATTTAGCTAAAATTTAGTGATGACTAAAACAATGACTCGATCAAAGAAAGGAGGGTCAGAAAATAAGGCTTGAGGTTTTGGACAGTTGGTGCAGCCGTTAAGCCAAAGGAAGCTTGCCTCTAATAAATTATCGAGTGAGCCACTTGTTCCACCCCATATTACACTGAATTGGCCGCAACGTGGATCGCGTTGTTTTAGTTTGAAAGCGGTATAGTACCAATTGCAACGAACATAATAAATATTATACTTTTCAGATATTGATCCGTTTTAGATATTGACTCAATGTCAAATATTTCGCAGTATTTCTAATGTGTCTCTGCATTTCTGATCCACTCATACACCAAACATTCACAATAGATTGCAGTCATTTATTCAGTGGATGTAGCTATGAACCAGTTAAATAATTTACATACAGTCATTACAAAAAAAACATGAAAACTCAACCATTACAAGAAGCTAAGACTTACTTGTAATGACAGAGTGGTTAAAATGACAGCTAGCGAATATTTGCACACGAAAATATCATTTTAATTTCAGACTCCGTTGCAATACACCATTCAAACGGTTCCGAATTTGGAGCAGTCATTATAAAAATGTACAGAGATGACGAATGCTAGAATTCGTTTGAAGTATTGAACCTTTTTATGAATGAAACTTTTGGATTTAATCTTGCTATTTGAGGACTATGTCTGCGACTGAAACTGATTGAAATGTAATCGATTGGCCTGGTATGGGCATGTGATGAGGAGGCAAGAAACGCATTTCACTAAAAGAGTGATGAATATAAATGTTAATGGATGGAGCGGGAGAGGAAGGCCAAAGAAAAGATGGATGGATTGTGTGAGGAATGATATGAAAGAGACAGGAGTGAATGATAGCGTGACGGTTGACATGGGAGAGTGGAAAAAGAAAACGTGTGGCGCCGACCCCAAGTAACATGGGACAAGGGCAGGAAGATGATGAGGACTATGTCTGCGACATTGATTCAAGTTGTTCAGGGGGCCTACCACCACCGCTTACAGCAGTATTATTTTAATCTTACTTCGTAGGGGAAGGAGATGGAGCTACACGTACAAGTCCTGTAGAGCTTCATCTCTTTCCTACACTGAAGTAATATTAAAATAATACTGCTGTAAGCGGTGGTGATAGGCCCCCTGGTTGTTAAAAGGCCATTTTGGACACAGCTCCATTAAAAGAGCATGTCATGATTATGGTGGTCACAATAATAAAAAAGTAAATCTGGGCTTGTGGTTGCCACCAGTAACCTGTTCAAAAGCCGATCAGACCTTCAACTTCTGGCCAGAGTCGCGGAGAAAAAAGGTGATTTTACGAAATCCACAATAACATTCAACCATTCTGGTTTCGACTGAAAAATAAATCCATAACAGTGATTTTTTTTAATAAAATCAACCCAACAATGTGCTGTAATCGAGTAAATTTAGTACCAAGCCGGCAGTGGGATGATGCAGGCTAACTGTTACAGTAACAGTAACTACCAAGACTTAAATCTTGACGTTATAAAATAGAATACATTTTATTATGTATACCATTCGAATTACAAATTTAAATAAATACATATTACGAATGGTGACACAACAGGGTCATACTCTTCTTGTCAATGACGCTAACTCAAGAACCAGACATGTCGCCTCTACAAGTACTACCAATTTAATCTCTCTAGCGTCATAATGCTAGTAGCATTAACGACTGCTCCACATTTGCGTTGGGCAGCTACAAAAAACGCGAAGGCGTGCAGTTAAGTAGATAAAACAACAGTGCCCGTCAAATTTCCACCAGACATTAATCACACTAGTGAGTTCGGTAAGCCGGTAGTGTGGCCATGGCTTTAGGTTTGATGAGACTTAAAAAAGATGATAAATTTTCTCTAAGTTTGAAGTAGACTAAAGGTCTATCCACACAGCGGGGCCGTTCCCGGGACGTAGACAACCAGAGATCCGTCAAGGGCTCAAAAAAAAAATTCTGTGTGTATATTTTATAACAACTCGTTCACAAACATCCGTGTCCAAGCCGGCGACGGAGCTTCAGTACCTGTCTTGTGTGTGCCAGGGCCCTGTCACGTCCCTGGCATGGCCCTGATATGTGTGGATAGACTTTAAACCAAATGGAACTGTCAATAAAGGTCAAAACAAAGAAAATCTTAAATCAATCACTCACAATCACAATAATTGATGGATTAAAAAAAACTTCTGTGACCGTGACATACGGACATAATGTAATATAAAAAAAAAAATGTATAAATCAGCCTATAACGTTCCCACTGCTGGGACACAGGCCTCCTCTCTGTGAGAGGGAGTGGGCCGTAATCAACCACGCGAGCCCAGTGCGGGTTGGTAGATGTCACATGTCTTCGAATTTTGGTTCTAGGACATTCCGGTTTCCTCACGACGTTTTCCTTCACCGTTTTGAGAGCAGTCATGGTGATGAAATTATTAACACAAAGTAAAGCGCCACAGTTCGAACCTACGACCTAAAGCTCGTAAGTCCCCACGACTGACACAATAATCAGTTCCTAGTCAAACTCTAGGTCATGCTAGGACCCAACATATTGTAAATCATGCGGGAACTCAAGTGAATCAGCACGTGACCGATTAGGATTGTGGGAACCCTCACCCCTATCACCACCACTAATAAGGCGAGCTTCCTTCACAAGGACGTTCGTTATGGTTGGTTGGTTCTGCCTCAAGTGCTCTAGTTAATATTCATACAGTACATTGAATAGATATTTTGTTAAAATTATCAGCATCTTTCTTAAAAAACTGCCTCGTTGGTCTAATGGTCGCAAACGATACTGCTGAGCGTGAGGTCTTGTGTTCAATTTCCCTTTTTTCCATCTAGAATTTCTCAGAGTCTAAATTTGTGCCAAGTTGATGGCAATAGCGAGTCTATTGCCATCAACCGGGCCCCCTATTACATGGGACTTGAACATAACTGGCAACATATGAGTGTACTATCTATAGGTACACCTTTGCGTAAAGGGTCGGGGAATATTACAAAACGCAATTCCAAATATCAAAATATTAATTTCCAAAAAAATATATTGTACCTTTTCGTCTTAAACTGTTTGAACCCTATCTCTATGTGCATTGCCTTATAAAAATTAAAACTTATTTGACAGGTAAAAGCATAAAATATGCATTCAGAATCTAAATTAATTAACTAAACCAGCTTTCTTCATTAACAACTTTCATTATCGAAAAGAGCATCACACAAAATATCTATATTTTAATTGTAACATCGTAGTCACAGTATTCGCGTGCCGGCGCGGTCGCGCACTTTCTACTGCTAACGGTCGGCGCGTGCGCAAAGCACCTGTCCCGCGACCCCAGCCCGTGTGGTTAACATTATGTTGTTTCATTACATTTGTATTCGAGGCTTCTAGTTGCTTTTTGTTGGAAATGTATCTAGGCTTTGTTAGGACTTCTGTTTTTTTAAATAAATTATTGGGGATTAGGAAATTCCTTTGGTCTTTATAAAACAGTGTAGTTACCTGGAAGCCAACCCCGACATACTACGACATACGACAGATCAAATGGCATAAGTCGATTAATAGAATACAAAACATTTAAAATATAAATTGATTCCTCTGGAACAGTATCAAATTCAAATGAAACTTTGAAAAAGAGGATATGCAGCAACAAAGAGGTTACACGCACGTTTACAATGAATATAAATCTGTACTGCATGAAATAGTTATACAATACCAATACGTTTAATTAATGAAGATACTTAATTCTATTGCATCCGGGTTTTTCATATCGCAAACGAATCCAAGAATACGGAAAGACTAATCGAGTTTCTAACACTAAAAAATATCGATCAAAATGGTGTATTGATACTGAAATTAAAATGACCTATGACACTTTCAGGTAACGTAATTTTTTTAATCCAATTTACAGTTTAACCGTTATTTCACGGAGCTATTTTTCCGATTGATTACAAAGTCGAATGGATTCGAACGGGCAATGGAGCCTTTCAGAATCTCTGAAAGCCTAAAATTTGGTTTTTTATTGCATGAAATTCAATTTAAAAGAGAAACCATCTGGACATTGATTCGATTTTACAGTTCACGTTGTTAGAAAGCTCTAAGTCGTGATAGATATTTTAAGGTAGCTGTATCTACTGTTTTGGAAATAGAACCTTTTTTGTTTGGTAATTTTGAAGACTATTGTAGCTAAATGCTTTAATAAAACCTTTTGTTAGACTTTAATACTTGGACACGACGTTAATAAAGAACGTGTATCGTCATTACCGTGTGGTCTGTGACTCAGAATAGGCCACGCCCAGTTTTATTGTCGATGTTTTAACGAGTGCGCAAGCATCACCTGTCAAGCAGGATTATTATTGCTTTAGAATTTTAGTTAAAAGTACCTGCTAAAAGTACCTGTACCTGTTAAAAGACGTAATCACAAAGCTTGGATAAATAGCATTTTATACGGAATTCGAGCGCTGAGAACACGTTTGGATAATTCTCACAATATAATCCATACTCATATTATAAATCCGAAAGTAGCTGTCTGTCGGTATGTATGTAACCTTTTCACGCCTAAACCACAACGGATTTCGAAAAAAAATGGCAAGAAGATTATATGGCATCCTGGGGAAGGACATAGGCTACGTTTTATCGACATACCACGCGGGCGGAGCCGCTGGCGGAAGCTTAGTATTTATATAAAAAATACTGCCTAAAGGTAACCTATTGGAAATATGATATATTCCATTCTTATACCAAAAACTAATACCATTGGTATTTGTTTCAACTCGTATTTATTTTAGTAAGATCCACCAAACACTCGTATTAGCCTCACCATAGTTAGCACCGAAAGGCAAAAATCACTCTTTCCGCGTATCGTCAATTCGTCATACGTTTCGGACTTCGGATCGGACTCATAAGCCACATACAAAAGAGTTCAACGCAAGGATAGGTAGTCTTTCAAAATAAAAGGTGCTTGATAGTCCAATAAAAAAAAAAAAATGAAAATGGGAGCCAAATGCATTATTAAGAATATGCGCGGTTATCGACTTCGCCGACAAAAGAATTGAGATCTAAATGGGTGCCAAGTTCTATAGATAATCCTGAAATTACAACATTCTAAGTACATACTGGTATTATTATTTTACTTTTATCTTAAATCTAATCCTTATTACCACAAAACCGTGTTTATTAGTTGCTTAGCCTAAACACCTTTTAAACATGACATTCCTGTATGGAGTTTGACATAAAACTGACATTTAACACGCGTTGAACAAGTGTCTAAGTGTTTGTGGTAAGGGCCAATGTGTTTTAACGTAAAACAGCCAGACTACAAAGATCAGAAAAGCATGACATCTGCAACAACCCGAAAAATACCTCTAAACAAAAATCATTACCACCTTTTCCGGTCACCCTTTCATTGATAATGAGACGTTACGTCAATGTATCCGAATTACTTAACGGTCGCGGGGTTGGAGAAGAGGCGCGGGCGCAGGCGGGGCTGGAACAGGTGACTACGCACCTGCCAACGGTCGGTCGCTTCCTTTATGCGACTGACATTACGATGGGTAGATTAGACTTATGGATCTGTATAGCTAAATAGTGGGGGAATGCGTCTTTTTTGCTTGAGTAGTCGGTAGTGTAAATTCCGCTTGCGTTCCTGTATATGGTTTTTTTGTGAGAGTATGAGTTAGATAATGTTTGGTAATTGGAGTAAATAGGTTAATTAGTGGTTAATAAAGAATTTTAATAATGTTATAATTATTTTACTCAGCAGCTTAAAAATTTATATTTTTTTATTTATTTATAACGAACTTATATTTACCGTTTGCACAACTTATACAAGCTATCAGTCGTTATAAGCAGGTACTTATAAAATTAGGATAAATTTTGCTTAGTTCCATAGACAAAATTTGATAAAAATAGATAAAATTAGGTCGAATTTTCCAGGCCGTTCATACCCAGTAGTGTCTAAAACTTTGGTCCATCAGTCATACGCCCGCATGTTTAATTTTCCCTTATTAATTATTAAAAGCTTCATAAATAATCCTTTCAAAAGAGACCTATACAAAGCAATTCACGAATATTTGTTCAGGAATAGCGAAGGCAAATAAATGCGGAAGTATAAACAAAACATACCCACAACCAGTATCCTCGAATTCCTATATCATAAACCAGAACACATGATCGAAGGTACACAAAGAAAATAAAAGGCCGCAACAAACACCACTTGTAAAATAATCAGCACTACAAACAACGATTCGAACGTGAGCTATCTCCTCGACAATCCATCAGAAAACCTGTCACAGAAAAAGGAACTTTAGTCTCTTGTGATAAAGAGTACGGAAGTGCAGTGATATCGTGGTGTTTTCCTCCAGCGAAATTGTTTTTGCTCTGGCACGCGTCTCCTAGCCTAGCCTACTTCAGGGTGATCAGTTCGTAGGGCTGTGCTTGATTTGTTATCGAGTTTTTATAGTAATGGCGTGACCGACGGTTTTTGTGTCTTATGTCAGCATGTTTTCGAGATGGTCTTCGCTCTGATTGGTGTAGTAAATGTAGGGTATTATATATGGAAAGGTGTATGAACATTGTAAATCGAACCCTTATTGAAATGGGGGCAGTAAAACAGATGCAAGTAACGGTCAAGAGGTTGCTAATCAAGCTGCGTTGACTAATACGAATGAGGGTGTATTAAAAGCCTCCGTAAGTGACGAGACGGAAGTACTTCCGGCGCCAACTGGAGAATCATATAGCTGCTCATTTTGCTGACTATGTCGTAACTTTTTTTACCAAGATACGAATTACTCTAATTGTTGGTTAGCTTATATGAATATGACAGAAGAATCTGAATTCAGCAAACAATAGACTAGACCTGACGTAGTCAATCTAAAACGATCCAATTATTTTTTTATAAAATATCTATGTAAAGTAGGCGTTCGATGAATCAACGTTTGAATCTTCAAGAAAAAAGCCCAAAAAATACAAACCATACTTTAAACTGGAGGAGCTCGTGGCTAAGTAATAACAGCCGCTCGGGTCGATCCATCAGGTTAAGCTTGCCGGGGTTGGTCCGTGGATGGGTGACCATTTTCACATATCGAGACTCCTCCGTGCCTAAGAAAGCACGTTAAGCCGTTGGTCCCGGCTGTCATTTATGGATGTTTGACAGTCGTTACGAGTCGTCAGAAGCACGAAAGTCTGCCAACCAGTTTAACCAAGGGGTATCGTATTATCCAGTTACTGGGTTGTGGAGGTCAGATAGGCAGTCGCTCCATGTAAAATACTGGTATTCAGCTGCATCCGGTTAGACTGGAAGCCGACCCCAACATAGTTGGGAAAAGGCTAGGCAGATTGATTGACTTTTAACTGGTTACAACCGAAAAAAAATGCTACATACAATGAAATTAAATGTATTTGCAAGAATAGCAATACATTACAGATAATAGAGTATTTTTTACAGTTTCTAAAACAATTCGCTAAAACTATCATGCAGAATTATTGACAACATTAAGTTAATAAGTGTAGCTAATAAAACTGGTACATATATATAATGTCAACCATTTATCAAATTACAATAGTAAAATGTCAGTGTGAATCTATAAAGTTTAGATACTCATTAACAGAATAAAAAATATATTTGTCTGTATGCCATTTGAATAAAACTGTTTTTAAACAATTAATTGCTAAAGAATTACATAATATTACAATACATTTCCAATCTCAAATGTTTCATCGGAATGTTAAGCTAAGCGTCCACAGGTCGATATATATCGTACGCATCGGACGCATCTTATTTAAAGGATCGTAGGTAATATTCTTTGTATAGAAAGTTACACAAGTGCGTCCACTGATCCGCATTGTAAATTGATTGTATTTGTGACAGATTGCGAGTACCAATCGCAAATACCGACCTGTGGACGCTTAGCTTTGACATCCCTATTCCAATGATTCTGGAATGATTGGCGCGATGTGGCGATGTTCAATCGTAATAGTTTTTGTTTCAGCATTAGATGAAATTACACCTCTCTATCGTATTTGCTTGTGGTTCAAATAATATTGATCTGCCTGTCAATAATACCTCGTATTGTTCACGGTTTTGTTTGTTTAGCGTTAATATTTGGATCGGAAGCAATTTCATTTGAGATTGATTTCTTCTTTACCTCTGTAAAAAAGGGAAATAAAAATTCAGTGAAATAAGTGACACAATACAGTGCGTTGTTTGGGGCGTTGCGCTGTATAAATATTTGTCCTTGAAGCCTGATCGTGAAGTGAAATAATATGAGTGGGTTGACGTGGGTAGAACGGAAAAAAATAGAGGAAATTTTCGAAAACTCTGAATAATACAGACTACCATGAAACTTGAATAATGCTACTGGATTAAATCCGTCTACAAAATTTCTTCTTCGCATCGAGTTCGAAACGATGAAACTGATACTATCTTTTCAATTAATTCAGTCGCGGTGAACCAAAACTCATAAGATTTTTCTTCTACCGCTACACCAAACTAAACCTGACAGTTACAACAAAACAGTAACGAAGATACTGCTTAGCTACTAGCATGCCTCAACGCATGAATAAGTCACACAATTAGGTCCACACAGCCTCCCAAGCCCGGTTCTCGCGCCAACATCATAAACAAAGATTGCAGCTCATTCCCAACTTATGTACCTTAAGCACGCTATCCTCCATATTATTCTCGAACGATAAATTTATATCTTCGCACCCTGATGCTGCTTTGTGCAAATCGAACACCGATGATTTATGAACAATTATCGATTAATTCAAGCAGCGGTCGTAAGTTTAATCGGGATTATTAAGGACTCGATTCGAGTGAGCAAAACGACGGCGTTTAAATCATCTGATGGCTCCAAAGCTTCCTCAATTAACACTCTGCTAATCGTTTTATGGAGATTTGAATATGGATTTTGTTATTGAATTTCCGTTTTCTATTTGGTTTTTTTTTATGCTAGAAGTGAACCGGTTTTCCACTTGATGAAAGATAGTTGCTTCTGCCTATACCTAGACACCTGAATCGCTAGAGATACTCTGAAACATCACTTGAAGAGTATCTCTATGTAGTTCCACGTGGACTCGTATTCTTTATACCAAGTTTTGTATAATCTCTTGCACAGCAGAGTCCCATCTCTCACCACAGTACTATACACAGTTACATATTCGTACATAACATAATCAGACTATAATGTTCCCACTGCTGGGACACAGGGCTCCTCTCGGTGAGAGGAAGTGGGCCGTAATCCACTGCGCGAGCCCAGTATGTCACCATGTCTTCGAATTTATGGTTCTGGGAGATGTCGGCTTCCGATGTTTTCCTTGGCGTTATGGAACAATTGATAGAAAGTAAAGCGCATGTCTGGGTTCGAACCTACGACCTACATCTCGTAAGTCGGGGCTGTAAAGGTACTATACCTGGCCAAAATAAGTTCTACACATTATCTAGTAGTAATCTGCTGCATGATTATGGATTTGTTCGCGGCAAAAGCGTGTAGTATCTATAAATGTTCTGAATAACTGCCCCACCGGTTTAGCGAAAGATACTGCTCCACTTTTTACCAAGAACTGCGGATGTTGTATTTCTGATTCGATTCTCTTACTGTATTAATGCAGGATGTTTTTATGAGAACAAGTTTTTCTGAAGACCCCAAAACCACACAACAGCGCACTACTGTATCAGTCTGTACCCAGTCATAGTAGGTGCATATACCTCATCGATTGTTGCGGCGACCGATCGGTTTTTTGTCGACCAAAATGGGAGCAATACTCATCAGATAGCGTTACAAAAAGCCGATGACGGCTGAACACAAAGCCGCCACCGTCTCACCTCGATTATGGTCTATGACAACGCAGTTTGTTCGGAACAACACTCCATATTGATCCAAACAGCTCTTCTATTTTGCTTTAGCTTTATTAGATTTTTTGTTCAGGCGATAGGACTGTGTAAACGTCTATTGTTTCTTGAACTATCTTTGCTCATATTCGGTTCGTAAGTACGGGTCATTTTATGCTTGGTGGTTGAAGTAGTGGGTACACCGACTCCCGTCGTGCGATCTATGGCATTGTACGGCCGCGCCTATCTCAATTGTTAGTTTAATCGAGCTTTTTGTAATCACCGTTTGGATACTGAATGCAATACTTCTAATGACCGTCGTAAGTTCAATAAAAAGTGAAATGGAATTTGAGGAAAAAATTGTCTCCGCTGGCACAAGTTTGCGAGTTGATTTTAAATTAACTAAAAATTTTATGAATCAGAATGAAAAAGTCTTCCGGTGCTATTCGGAAAGTCGGGCGCTACCTACATAGGGTGACTGGTAATTAGTGATACTTAAAAACGTGACTTAACTTATCATTATGAACAACTTTTACTATGACCAACCTTGAAATGTCGAAAAAAAAACAGCTGTTTGGTACATTTTTATGTTCGCATTTATCCGTCAAAATGTAGAGAACAGCTATTTCGTTTCGAGATTTCAGGTTTGATCCCATTGTACATAGTAAAAGTTCATAATTATGAGTAAAGTCACGTGTTTAAGTATCGGTCACTAAATACCAGTCACCCTGCACAAAACTACGCAAAAATTTGTAAATTATAAAAAATAAAAAATAAAATATTTAGTCTGGCTAAAACTGAGTGAAAATCTGGAAGAAAAAGTACCTGATGTAGCGAAGTAAAAGCATATTGTCAAGACAACCTCCGTTTTATAAATTATATATTCTATAACTTTAATTATAAATTATAATTGTTGTATAATTATCTATAATTGAAGTTTTTCCAAGGTTAGTTTTTCATTGCATCATAGATTTAAAACGAGCCAAAACTGTAAACAACAAAACAAATAATTTAGAGCTTCATCAAATTAATAAGCCAACCCACACAAAATGAAGCCTACTTTCAAATTATATTGTACTAATAGTTAATAAGATAGAGTTTAATATATCGTGATCGTTTACTGGTTCCAAGCATTTTGGTGGTCTAATGGGTCCAATAGGTAATGGACCACCCGGCTGGTTTAAGTTAATAATTGTATCATCATACAAGATTTATAATGTAACTGATTGACGTGTCTTGTTGGATCTATCGCCGGTTATATGGCATGTAGAACTATAAAAGAAGAAGTTTTTATTTCATAAAGTTCGTTATAAAGTAGATTATTGTATCAATCTGCCTACCCTTTTCCCAACTACCTTGGGGTCGGCTTCCAGTCTAACCGTATGCAGCTGAATTTTACATAGCGCGACTGCCTATCTGATCTCCACAGCCCAGTAACTGGGTAAAACGATATCCTTTGGTAAGACTGGTTGTCAGACTTTCGGGCTTCTGACGAACCGTAACGACTGTCAAAGATCCACGAATGACAGCTGGTTCCAACGGCCTAACGTGCTTTCCGAGACACGGAGGAGTCTCGGTATGTAAAGATGCTCACCTATCCACGGACAAACCCCGGCAAGCGTAGCTTAAGCTGATCGAACGACCCGTGCGGCTACTTAGCCAAGAGTTACTATACATAAAGTAGACTATTACTGTCGTCATTTCGAAATGAGTTCCCGATGACAGTAAAATTGAAGTCAGAAGGCATAAACTGTGTACTAACGATGTAACCCCATAGACATCAGTAGGTTTTGGTAATTGGCTTGCGAAGGGTATATTTGAATATTCACAAATTAATTTTAAAAGTAGGATCATCGATTCCTCGGTAGTAGTCCAGGATAACTACCTAAGTAGTTAGGAAAGAAACAAAATTTCGAAAAATCTTACCACTATTATTATTTGTTTAGAACCTTTATTTTCAAATGAACAGATTTCCATGTCGGATACAATATCAATTTTGTACGAGTACATTTTTCAGTTCTGATCATGTCTAGGATCTTCAACAAGTAATTAAGGTTTTCTAAAAAAATCCGTTATAGTACAGGATTGCAAATTCAAATGGGCATTGGGCTCGCCCACTATAACATTGAGAGCTAATACTGATTCAACGAAGGGTGGGCGTGCAAAACTACCTCCACATTCATAATGCCCACATTAGCATGCACATTAACTATCTATGGAAAGGTACCATACATACATGGACTTAAAACAAAGAAAGCAGAAATCAGAAAAAAAAATCATTAAAAATTAGTTGTATTTAAAGTTGAAGCAAATATTAGCTATGAGAAGCCTGAATTTGGCATTCAGTAAATAACAGGCAAAGTTATTTGAAATTTTAGAATTAATAAAACTATTTCATTTCTAGCAGGGTTTTACATCAAATCTTTTAAAATATGACAAAAAAAAAACCATTGTAAAATTGTAAGACGCCTTCAAAAGTGAGGTCCTAAGTGTTCGGTCCAACACACCTTGGGTAGTCAGTCCCGCTCTGATGTCTTGTAGATGCACAGCTGCTGTAAATCTGGTAACCACTGCAAGCAGTAGTAATTTTCTGACACAACAGAAAAATATGTGATAAGTAAAATAAATTATCGATCAAAAAATAAACATGCTGTATAAATTCACGAAAACGTAGCTGCTCAAGTCAATAGCATTTATCATCGTCATTAGAGAATCGTTATAAATAAATCAATAAGTTTAATTTATTATGTTTGAATTAGTGAAAGTTAAATGATTATGTCAGCCACTATTTAGTAGACCGAGTTACATAAAGCATTTTATATTACAGCCAATTTATGTTATTAATTGACATTCTGGTACTTGTGCAATTAGGTTTTTGTTAGCAAATATCTTGGGATTCTAAGATGAATGTGTTCCAGACACCGGAAATCCGAAAAGGTGTCATGAATTAGTTCTGGGATGTCACGAGGTTGTGCAATAAACATATTATTATGTAAATGGCAAGAATGACTGTTCCAGTTATACGTAGTAGGTACTGGTAAATAACAAGAAAGCCTTATTGTGGTAAGAAACTCTTAAATGTTAAAGGTTTTGTTGTAATTTTTAAGTATTTACATCCAAGTTGTCGACATAGCTCACAGAATAAGCAAGCTGAAGTGGCAATGGGCCGGCCATATTAGCCGTAGAACCGATGACCGTTGAGGTAGACGTGTTCTTGAGTGGAGACCGCGAATCGGCAAACGTAAGGTAGGACGCCCTCAGGCTAGGTGGAGCGACGATCTTCGCAGGGCGGCTGGCAGCAACTGGATGAGAGCTGCCGATAATCGAGCTGAATGGCGTACAATTGGAGAGGCCTATTTCCAGCAGTGGACTGCTATAGGCTGATGATGATGATGATGATCCAACGTGAATACACTTCTTCTTTATGAAGTATACACTACTTCATTCTTCATTAATTTTAATTGTTTAAATACAATACTACTGAATAAGGATAACCTGAAACCAACTTTACTGAATTCATTTTTTTACCCAAGCCCAGTACGAACTACTATCGTGAAGCTCTTGTCAAAAGGACGGTCGAAGATTTCGACAATTCCAGTCAACGTTGTTTGTTTGTCTTCTGTCTCTGTCATCTTCAAACGATTGGCAGAAACGCAACGAAGTTTTCAATTCGTTTAGCGCTAAACGCTAATTTGTTGGCCTCAAAGCCCGTCATCAAATTATCTAAGTCGGAATTCAACCAAAAAATGTCCTGCAATAATTTGTTCTCGTTAAATTCCTGGGGCCTGAAACGGCCACATTAGCAATTCCTCTAAAAGCAATTCATTTCCTGAATTCACAGCTGTCATTAGGAATTTCTCTAATTTGACACAAAAGCAATTAATATTTTTTGGACCATTTTACGAATCTCCATAGAAAACTGACAAATAGATGAATTATTTCGTAATATGAATTGCACGTAGATCATAATTATTAGGAATTTTCACGATGACATTTTACGATGATTCATAATATTTTCCTATTATGGATTTGCCAAAGTGGCCGTTTTAAGCCTCCTGACTTACACCTCAAGATGCACACATCACACCAAAGCATGAATCACATCACACAATCGCAAAACCAAATAAAATCAAAGTAATAATAAAATCTAACAATAAATAACGTTCAACATTGAATTTCCTCGCCAATGAAATGTTGGTATGGCTTTTATCGAGACCACGGTTCATGTAGCGTCCCACAAGGCACGGACACTCCACGGCAGCAACAATTAAGTCTTAATACACTCCACTGGAGTTGTTTTATGCAAATCAGTTGAGGGCTTGCGTGTACAACGCCTACTCGCTTCGAGAAACTTCTAAATATAAAGCAGATAGTTTTAAATTGCGATTAGTTTTGCCGGTTTCACGCTGGTTGACATGCCTCCCTCCACCATATGTACAAGTAATGATGTACGGATTATGGTGTTATTAAGTCATATTTTATGAGGTTCTGTTTATTGGATGTCGTCGATGGAGACAGTTTATTGTGCTGTCTAGAGCGATTGATATGCTACCTGTCGTTTATGGGACCCTGTTACGCCTCTTCGATGCTTTGACCAATGCGTGTACATGTCTAGGACTATTGATGCGTACACTAGGATACTAGGTATATATTAGACGTCTATTGTTTGTAACTCATCATCATGTGCCTAGCCTTTTCCCATCTATGTTGGGGTCGGCTTCCAGTCTAACCAGATGCAGCTGAATACCAGTATTTTACATGGAGCGACTGCCTAGCTGACCTCCACAACCCAGTTACTGGGTAACACGATACCCCTTGGTAAGACTGGTTGTCGGACTTTTGGGCTTCTGACGGCCCCTAACAACTGTCAAAGATCTATAAATGTCAGCCGGGACCAACGGCTTAAGGGTGCTTTCCGAGGCTTGGAGGGGTATGTACAGATGGTCACCCATCCACGGACCAACGTAGCATAACCTGATTGATCGACCCGTGCGGCTGTTATTTCTTAGCCACAAGCCACTCCATCATCATTCGGTCGTCGTCATTTGGTCGTAAGTGTTGGTCACTTTTGGTTTATTGATCCTTGGTTAGGGTCTGATACTCAGCTTAGAAGATACTTTATTCTGAATTTGTTTCTTACTGGGGCATCGTGTTTTTTGTTGCACAGATTGATGTCACAGGTGTGAACCAGGTTGTAGATATCTACGTCGTCATTTTTGTAACAAAGATTTAAGGATTGATTCTCATTTTTGTAACAAAGATTTAAGGATTGATTCTCAAGGATTTATTTAAGGATTGATCATGGTGATAACTTAAACTTTTTATGTAACTTTCATGTTTGGACTTTTCAATAATTATACTTCAAATTCTTAGGTAATGGACTTGTGGACACTCGTTGTTCTATTGTTACCTATAGAGCTGGAAAGGCCAAAAGTGAGGCGTCTGACATAATAAATAAATAATATGACTTGTGTTATCATCCAGATTTCTAGGTCCCTGTATTTTGCAAAATATGTTAATTATAGTTACTTAGTTGTCTTTTTCTTGGGATAGGAATTTGATTATTATTATTGTGAAGGATACCTTTTAATTCAACTTATATATTTTCAAGATCAATTATTATACTTAGTGAAGAAAAAAAATGCAGATTAATTTTATAGTATTTTATTTGCTAAATACTTATCTAAAAAATATAAATAATATTCATAATTTAATAATTCGTTGCGTGTAAGCACCCATATGCTATATTTACATTAAAATGGACGGAGACGTAAATCACAATACACGTACTCAATGTAGGTATATCATAAGCTCTTATAATTAATATTTACAATTACATCTAATTCTACATAAATCTATGTAGTAATTCCGACACTTTTTTAACTACTGTGTAGCCAAAACAAAGATGTTCCAACGATTAAAGACTATCTTTTAATCCGAAAAAAATATCGCCCGAATAAAATTTTGCGCTCCGATAAACTTGTGTTCTTCTGTTCATCAACAAATCATTTTGTGTGTAGGTATTTAGCATTATACTTTCAGAGGCGAAACGAAAGATCGGAATGATAATTTAATCGGGATTATTTTATAATCTATTAAATTCAAACCAATTATAGGTAGGTAGTAAATAAATAATTTTGAGTTTAAAAAATATTTTTCTTTGTAAATAGCAATAGTTTATCCTAAAGATAGAACCGCTATTCTACAAACGTTTTCGTATATTGATTTTGCTTATTTATTTCTTCCAAAACACTAAAATAAATTAATTTAAAATACGTTACACCCCAAAATTAAGTCCATAAAAACCGTATAATAAAGTTGAATTTATATACACGTACAAAAAATCTTAAAAATTACAAAAAGCCCCAAAAAACTTCAATTTTTCTCAATCCCTTATTTGTAAACCTTAAGTAAAATAAGCAAATCATAAATACAAATTAAATAGATAACACTTAGAACTAATTAGTCTAATATCACACTTTTATATTTTGTAAGACGTATGAAGTCTTACTCGTAAATGTAAAAAAATAACTACTGTAACTTTACATCAATTTCGATGTAAATGTAAACATAAACTATATTTTTGCAATTCAAGTGGCATCCCTGGCACTGTTTCTTTGATGTTTAGCTGTAACAAAAGAAAACAAAATATTAAAAAATATGTATATTAGGTAAATAGAGTCAGAATGCCAATTCGGCTAAAATGCAGTTTTGACATTTTGATCGTTTTTTTTCTGTATCGGTATTGGTCTTTTAATACTTTAATATTTTATTTCTGAACAGTTTTTGAGAGGAAGTTGCTTCTGCTACGCTATTATATGACCAAATTATTTATTCATTCTAGAACCCTAGAATCTACAAAAGTACAATCCTTTCTTCATTCATCTACAAAGTCTACAATCATCATCATCTGCCATCATCTGCCTAGCCTTTTCCCAACTATATTGGGGTCGACTTCCAGTCGAACTGGATGCAGCTGAATATCGGTATTTTACATGGAGCGATTGCCTATCTGACCTCCACAATCCAGTAACTGGGTAATACGATACCCCTTGGTAAGACTGGTTGTCAGACTTTCGGGCTTCTGACGACCCGTAACGACTGTCAAAGATCCGCAAATGACAGCCGGGACCAACGGCTTAACGTGCTTTCCGAGGCACGGAGGAGTCTCGGTATGTAAAGATGGTCACCCATTCACGGACCAACCTCGGCAAGCGTAGCTTAACCTGATGGATCGACCCGTGCGGCTGTTATTACGTAGCCACGAGCTCCTCCTACAAAGTCTTCAATATCCTATATCCTATAACCTGCGTATACCACTTCTTTCTCACTGCTCAGAACCAGACCTCCTTTCTGTTAAAGAGAAAAAAAAAATAGTAAATATAAATCTTACCAGTATGCAAGAACAGATGGTTCTTCAGGTTGGTGTGTTTGGAGAACCCTCGGGAGCAGATGTGACACTTGTAAGGCCAGGATCCGCTGTGGACGTACATGTGCGACTTGAGGTCCCCAGGAGTTGGGAACGACTTGGAGCAGAGGCTACATTTGTGGGGTTTCTCCTGCGAAAGAAGTTAGGTGGTTAGACATTTAAATGATGACATTTTTAATATATCTTCAGATGTAGCATAAATTGTAGGACTGCTTGTTTTTTTTTTACATTTAACACCATTTCTTTTACATGTAAATCCCTGTGTAAAATGATATTCAATTCATTGTAATGATTTCTATTGTATTTTATAAAATGATGTGTTGCATTTTAATGTATTTTATTTTTATGAATTTTATCTATTTGTGATTTATATAGGTATTAGGACCTTAGTAAATAAATAAAAAATGTATGGTAACACTGACGATGTCTATGACTTAATTTTACACAGCGATTGTTACATAAGTTAAGGGTACAAATAATATTATTTTATACACATTTTCAAATTATTTTAAATGGCTAGGAGCCGTTTCTTTGCTTGATAAAGGCAAAATTGATGAATATATAAACAAACATAAAGTAAATATTGAAGGTAAAAATAAACACTGACCGTGTGTCCTACACATTCATCAAAGATAGTCAGATAAGTCAATACACGTAACATCTCCAGTCGATATAGAATGACTATTAAGAAACATGCATGTCTTAGAACGGGCTACGTCCTTCAAATGTCCAGGAAAGCCATTAGATGAAACGCAAGTCATAGGTATAGGTAATGTAGGAAATAATTTTTAAGAAGTAATGGTCCTGGTCATGATAGTTCTAGAATGTATTAGGAAATTTACGATGTAGAAAAGAAAGGATATAAATACACCGAAATTCAATATATCTGGAAAGAACGATGCGATTATAATATACGGGCAATTAATTGCGCCATTATTGGCATTTGTGCTATATAATAATATGAAGTCTCCGCAATTTGCAGCAATACTGAGATAGCACAGAAATTGCTTAGAATTTCGCCCATGTAGGCGCATCAGTAGTGGTGGCCCAGTGGTAACGGCCGCGACTTACGAGCTGTAGGTCGTAGTTTCGAAACCTGACAGGCGCTATACTTTTTTTAAATTATTTAATCACCACCTCTCTCAAAACGGTGAAGGAAAACATCGTGAGGACACCGGCTTCTCATAGAACCAAAAATTTGAAGACATTTGACATCTACCAACCCGCACTGGGCCCGCGTAGTGGATTACGGCCTACTCCCTTTCACAGAGAAGAGCCTGTGTCCCAGCAGTGGGAACATTATAGTCTGATTATGTTATTTACCTGTATAGTACTGTAGAGAGAGATGGAGCTGTGGTTTGCAAGAGATTATACAAAACATGGTTTGAAGAATACGGGTCCACGTGGAACTACATACAGATACTCTTCAATTGTGTTTTCGTAATGTTACCAAGTACCTCTAGCCATTCAGGTAAGTATCTAAAAAACTCATTTTTCAATGGCATAAACTACTATAATATCAATTCCATATCAATAGTTATATTTTTGCCTCTGACTCACAATAAACATTGACCAAAAAAAAAGAAAACCAATACTTTTAAACAATAAAGACCTAATAACACTCATCATGGGCAATAATCAAAGTCATGACATCGCACATTGCGCGCAAATGAATTTATAATGAAGGATGCTGGTTCAAACCTGTTGGGTTCAGCCAATGTGGTTCAATGAGTCTTGATATTTGATAGGCATTTAATGAAACTTGAGTATCCAAAGGTAAGGTAGGTACTTAAAATAAAGGAAGATTTTTTCGTTTGTACGCATAGCAATACCATAATCAGGCTATAATATTCCTATTGCTGGAACACAGGCTGGACTGGCCTTCTCTCTTCGAGAAGAAGTGGGCTGTAATCTACCATGCGGGTTTTTGGTTCTAAGACATTCCGGTTTCCTCACGATGTTGTCTTTCACCATTTTGAGAGCAGTGATGATTAAATTTTTTACACAAAATAATGTATAATACTCGTGTTTGTATGTACGAGTTAATGTAAATATCGTAAAAAAAAACACAGAATTTTCACAAAAACTATGCTGTTGTAGCTACAATAACAATCAACAGTATTTAAGAACTTATTTCTGTATTAAGAACGTTAGAAAATAAATAAAAAAATTGATAAAAAACAGCTGGATTCAATTAAAACATAAAGTTCAAAACATCACATGAATATTTCAGAAGCCCTACTAAAACTTCACAACACCGCTACTATAAAACCTAATATTTTTTGTCGCACTCATAATGAGCCCGTCACTAACCGCGGTGGCATTAGTCGCCAGTATGCGCGCAGCCTAACACGCGTTACGAAGCAGTCATTACGTGACATTAGGCTCGGTGGTAATGTGCGCACGAGCGACTCGATTGTCGCCACATGACATTCGTAAAAGAAATGTAAAGATGTAGGTTCTTCTTTATGAGGTGCTGAGAATATCCTATATAATATAGTTTTTGTCGCCATGTTGCCGATATGCTGTTACAATGTAGGTTCAATTCACTTAGGTACACAATACAAGATTGTAGATATTTAACAAACTAGAGTACAGTACGACACAACTTAAGGGTGCACCCAACCTCAGATTTTATCCCACTCGCACCATACGACTCGCGACCTGAGTGAGACCGAGATGGAGTGGGGCGCTAGCGGCTCTAAAGCGTCGAAAAGTTTAGGTAATTGCTTTTTACGGTGGAAATAATGGTAATTTAAAAAAAATGACACACATAAGACCTGCTTTATAGTTAGTTCAGTTGTCATGCAAAGTTTCATGATCTAATTTTAAGTATTTTTTGAATACCAGCGGTTTATAATTCTGTGCAGAGGTAACTTTGGATTTTTTTTCTATAGAGAAAATTTTATGTAATCGTGTTTTCGCTTCACACAAGACCTAGCATAAATCCTCAACTTTAACATGTATTTATTTCAAAATTAATGCTGCAGTATTTTCGGCATAACAGAGGATGATGCTAAGCAATTTGTGATTGGGTGCGCCCTTAAATGTAGCATAGATTTGAAAATTTGCATTCATTAATTTCAATGTAACGAATTTTTTTGGTTATATGACTTTACAAGTAATTGCGTTTGCTTAAAGATCATTTTCACCTAAAGCAGTAATAAAGATCGGCGATTTGAAGGCGCACTCAGTTCGGATGGTGATCGGTTTTACGAATTTTGCCGATTAGCATTAATCTAAGTTGTGTCGTACTGTACCATCTACCAATTTCAGAATGGTGATAATCTTAACTCTATAACCCTCGGTCTGACAACCAGTCTTGCCAAGGGTATCGTATTACCCAGTTACTGGGTTGTGGAGGTCAGATAGGCAGTCGCTCCATGTAAAATACTGGTATTCAGCTGCATCCAGTTATACTGGAAGCCGACCCCAACATAGTTGGGAAAAGGCTAGGAAGATGATGAATGCAAACTAGACCAAAACAACACGAAAATTTAATATCCCCTTTCAACTTGGCCGCAACAAAATAAAAAGAATTCCAACCAAATCACACTGCTGATGATCCATAAAACAGTGAGCGTGAAGAATAAATTGAATACCATATCGTCATTCCATGCTTCCCATGCTACTAAATGACCATTTGTTTTTATGGAAGGAACGGTCAAAATAATTTGTGGTCACCAAAACATTCAATTTGAACGTTCAGAATACTTTTAGTCGTGGATTTCTGGACGGCTTTAATTTTGTGGTCGGACTGTCTGATGCTTTCGTGCGTTGGATTCGGGAACAGCATGACGAAACATGTAGAAAGGATTTTTATGCAGGGGTGTACCTATAGTACACCCCTGCATAAAACCTACATTCCACCAGTTATGTTTAAGTCCCATGTAATAGGGGGCAATCCTATTGCCATCAACCGGGCACAAATCCAGACTCCGGGCTGCTACTGACAAATTCTAACTGGAAAAACCCAATAACACTTTTTCCTATCGAGGATTCGAACCCAGGACCTCATGTTCAGCAGTAGCGCTTGCGACTACTAGATCAACAAGGCAGAAATTAGTGAGAATAAAATCCTAACTAATATTATAAATGTTGAGTTTGTCTGTTTGTCGTTTTATTACGCTTTCACGCTAAAACTGAATGGATTTGGATGAAATTTGGTATAGGGGTAGACCATGACCTGGAGAAGGATATAGGCTACGTTTCATCATGCATCGCAGATGAAGTCGCAGGCAACAGCTAGTAATTAATAACACAATCATGATTTCGGAATTGGTATAAAACTTCGAAACAAGACTGGGTTATTACACTACCGCTTTCCTAATTTGCCGCCTTATCTCCCTCATTAATTGCATAAACATTTTTTAATGTATAATTTTAGAGCATTTGTCACGACATTTAAAGAGAAAGCAGATATCGATAAAATTTTATGTAACAAACTGTATTTAAAAAGCGATCAATTAATTTAAACATCTGAAACAGCTTAATGACGGAAGCTTCATTACTTTATACTTTGAATAAAATAAATCATTATAAAATTCAATGTTCGCACGACATTCAAATGATCGTGACTAAATAATATCGCTCTAGATTGGTCAAGTCGTGAAATGTTTAGTTTGTTTACGCTTGTGTTTTGTTGGCTGAGTAACTATGAATGTTTAATGTTATTTTGGCAATAGATATCAGTATCGATATGCTGTAACTGTAGTCTAGATTTTTCAATCGTCCTAAAACATCGCAATTTATCTCGATCTCACCATAGTACATGATTTAGAATCATAGTACTATTATGTACCATAAAACTCACCTACCTAACAACCGAGTCATCAAATCTTTTTGTTCCAAACTTTATTATCGTCTTTCCAAAACAATATATCAAAAAATTTAATTAATTCTAAAATAATTTCCTGTGCACCAAGCTCAAAAAAAAAACTTAATAAAGATACATCCTAGAAGCGTTCCCATTAAATTTTTACTCGCTAATTCACACCAATCTACGAACCCTATAATTTTGATTACGCGTCTAAATTAAAAAGGCTACGATGGGTTGGGCTGCGAACGGACGAAATAGCCATTTTCTCGTGGGCGGATTATGCAGTAGCTCAATCAGGCGGGGAAAAAAACGAGTACCGATATTATACCGACCCTTCTCGCTACCGAATATTGCAACATATAAATCAATAAACAAAGAGCCATTAGTTGTCTGACAATTTCCTTTGGATAAATCACGATGTTGGCAAAAAACCGGCTGTCTCATCTGAACTCCGATAATGAAGGAGCAGGTATTATTTATGACAAACGATATTGGTACGATATTGTAAAATATTCTGTTGGTATGACGGAACATTCTCTATTTTTTTGTGCTATTTTAAATGGATGAGTTTTTTGTTTTATCCTTCCCAGTTATTTTGTTGATTATCTCAATAAACTGTCATCCAGGCTAAAGTGAAGTAAAAGCGAACACACTGTGTAAGTAAAAAATCACGATGGTGAACTTACTATTAGGTTCTGTCATATCTAAAAAAAATATGAAATTATAACTTTATTTCATCATGTTGTCTTTCTCCTTGAAGATGTCACATGAAAGCCTCTATAGCAAAACCAGTTATAATTTATAACAACCATGAAAATTACAAATTATTTCCAGTCATCCTTAAAAACAAACATAATTACAACCATATTTAAACATCACCCCAACCGTAACAAAATAAAATTAACAACGTTTCAATACCGTAAAATTCTCGATGTCCAAATCGCACAATCGATCAAGCAGTCCGTACGGGCTATATCTCGCGGTTACAGTGACGTATGGCCGCTCGATACGCCTGTGCCGCGTTATGGAAATCGAATGCAAATACGATGTGCTTCGGTTAATTTAGCTAAATAAATTGTTGCGAAATAACCCGAGAAGGTATTTCGGTATTGATCTCGTTAACGTTTATTTCTCGGTAGTCGGGATATGCGTGGGTGCAGAAAAAAGTACACAGCGGGCTGTTATCTATGAACATTGTCAAAGTGGTTTTTTATACAATAGAAAACTTTTATTTCAAACAGAGTCTATAAGGTTTAAAGCACGTACAGATTAATCCCACATTTGTCAAAATTGCAAAGGCGTATCATTGCTAATCATTCCGTTCAATTCGAAACTCTTAAATAATCGTGCGCTTAATAAGTGCGCTTCGAACCACGCACACGCACAATGAAGTGTTCCGTAGTTGGGATGAATTTATCCCAAGAAAAGGATTATCATTGTAGTTGATTGTACGTTATTTTTGAATGACCTTTCCAACGGCACCCCACATAATGGAATAGGCGAAAAAAAAAATACTTTCCCACTTTAAGGGTGGGGGAGGTATCCTAAAAAAAAAAATATTTTATTTAACCACTTTATCGGCGTGATTTAAAAATATACCCATACCAAGTTACAGCTTTCTAGTACTGAGAGTCTCTAAGCTAAGCCGTGGACAGACTGACTGACAGATGGACATGGCGAAACTATACGGATTCCTTGTTGACTACGGAACCCTAAAAATGGTCATTCTCAGCCATATAAATCTCACTTATTTTCAAGCCGATGCACAGAAGCTATACCGGTCCCACTAGACGATCAATTTTCTAATCGAATAACCCAAAGCAGAACCCGTTTCAAAAATGAACTAACAGAGTTATGATCTCGGTACTATCACTAAATTACTTATAAATATTAATATATTCAATGGGGAACTAATTAATAACCACATAGCCAATTATCTGGAGCTTCAGTTAATCAATATTGTGGTGTCGGCCAATCCGTTGTCAAGACAAGAAGTTAACTAATTGGTACATAGTATATCTTATAGGGCTCTGTTATTATGAGTCCCTTATTCGTGATTTGAAACGGACTCACTTGGTTTATTGCTGACGGTTTTGGGTTCCGCAAGTGGACTTGGATTTTAATGGTGGAGAAAATATAAAAAATTGAATGTGATTAAATTATTTAAATGGTGGAGAAAATATATAAAATTGAATGAGATTAAATTATTTAAATGGTGGAGAAAATATATAAAATTGAATGTGATTAAATTATTTAAATGGTGGAGAAAATATAAAAAAAATAATGTGATTAAATTATTGAATAAGTACCTCGTTGGACTAGTGGTTGCAAGCGCTACTGCTGAGCGTAAGGTTCAGGGTTCGATTCCCAGGTCGGGCAATGTATTATTGGGTTTTTCCAACAGGAATTTCTCAGTAGCAGCACGGATTTGTGTCCGGCTCGCGGCTATTACATGGGACATAACTGGCAAAATGTGGGTGTACTGAAGGTACTTACACCTTTGCGAAACCCGTCGGGGTAACAAGGCGTGGTGTTATGTTATAGTATAAAATAAAAGAAAATTTGACAAGTGACAAGCTGTCAGTCACACTCATACAATTTATACAGGATACCTATGTTTTATTTATACTTCTTCTTTTCGATTCGACTGTTCACCTTACATTGTTTGGAATAGGTGCCCACGTCTTATTGCGGTGTCAGAGGCGTTGTTCAGATCATCAGGGGTGTAAACTGTGAGGCGGATTCCGGGCCACTGTAGGCGTGGGCTTGCGGGCGGTGAGCAATGGGTAGCTCACCGTCCGACAAGGACCAGGCCCTGGTCGACGGAGCGTTGTGTTCCACACGCGCCTCAAAGAGATGTCAGTACAACAGAAGGGGTCCGCTAGGGCCAATGCCTGCCTGGGTCGCGTAAAGTCCGAAAGGGATACCGTGGCCTCTGGCAACATACAGGCAACTGAAGGAACACCGGGTGGGTTTTACTATGTAAGAGTCTGACACGCCATTTCGCTCCACCCAGAGCGGGAGAAGGTATTTGACAATTTCCCACGCAAAGTAAAGGGTGTATACTTTATGTAACTTTACTTTGTATCAGAAACGGTACAATATTGTATATTAAAGATTAAGAGATAATACAAACAGATTATTTCCATTTTGTTTCTTCTAGAAATCCCGTTATAAATGTCGAACCGCAAAAATTAACTGGTTGTATTTATCGCATAACGGCTCAACCTATAGAAGGATCACAATTTCACGAAAGATTTTATCACACATCATTCTTCGTTTAAAAACTTATCAATCTTGAACAGGTGCAGAACCCTTCAGTCGTTTAATTCTTTAACCGTTTCATTTCTAAATAGCAAGCGGCCATTAATTTTATATAGGCTATTAATTGACAATGTATGCATATTTATTGGCCGTGCCGCCATGATGTGCGATGTTGCTGTGTGCACAATTGTGTCTTTGCGTGTTCATAACTTGACGTAATAAGGTACACTGCGGGCCATGATTTGTGTGTAGAGCAATGCTACTATTTATTAAGTTTACCGTTAGATTTTGTACAAAAGCTGATTTAAAGTCTTTATGAATGAATGGGGTGTGTGAATGGTCTTAGATTGTGAGTTAGTCAGTGTTTGTTTATACTGAGGCCGTATAGTGAAGTATTAATGCACTGCGAAAAAACGATGGTGCTATCGGCCTTGTATAGCTCCATCTCTCACGCACACTGGAAGAATGGAGGCATTAATACGTCATATTACCGCCCCTGGACTGGTGCAGGTATTGTCTTGGCTGTGTTATTATATTTATAAGTATAATGTGACAAAGTTTACATCAATTTTAGATAATTATTATCACACTGAGAGTGGAGTATTAGCGTCCTTAAGACAGTTCAATATTACTACATTTTAGACCGTAGAGCAGTGGTGGCCCAGTGGTAACGGCCGCGACTTACGAGTTGTAGGTCGTACCTACAACCAGTCAACCCTGTCAGGCGCTTTACTTTGTGTAAATAATTTCAGCACTACTCTCAAAACGGTGAAGGAAAACATCGTGAGGAAAGTGGCATGTCCTAGAACCAAAAATTCTAAGACATGTGACATCTATCAACCCGCGTGGTGGATTACGGCCCACTCTCTCTCAGAGAGAGGAGGTCCATGTCCCAGCAGTGGGAAAATAATAGGCTGATTATGTTAGACCATAATGAAAATACAGCTGTTTTGTTATTTAAAAATGTAAAGGCAGTCGTAAACAGCTTGGGAAATAGCGTATTTTTATTGCGCCCTAGGCACGATTGTGAGTCTCAGGCATAGCAGTGTGAATCCTCCCTAACCAGGCTATTTCATTAAGTCACCTCCGTGGAATAATTTAATCAGTACAGTCCACGGCAAAAGAACGATAAAGAATGATTGATAGTGCAGACGGTCCACAGATGCAATCTGCCGCTGTGCCGGTCCCGCGTTATTTTTCTTTTTAAACATGAACGTTTAATCTCTGGAATGAATGGACTTGTTTATGTACGTGTATGGTGCATGGGGTAGGCAGAAACGAAGGTGGAACTAGTTTTGATCGATCTGCGGTAAAGCCAAAAGGGTTTTGACAGATATGGATGAAAGTAATCTCTGAATTACTGAAGTTGGTTTGAGAAATATCTATTGATTTCTGTTCCTGATAGTCGCCTTGCGGCCTTGTAAGGCATTTTTTTTTTCTTTTACGTAAAATTAATAGGTACCACAATTAATTTGTAAAAGTCCTTATTAGCACCTTCTCAAATTAAACTTATTAATATTATTGGTTTTTATTTCATTTTTCATGCTTATAAATTATATTTTTAAATATTAGACTAAAAAGTTATATAAAACATTTAAAAATATAAAAAATAAATAATCTTTATTAATTATATCTCTGAGTACTTATTAATTTATTCTGGATTTTTTGAGGTAATAACAAATGCTGATTTAGTAAAAAAAATTAGTGCACAACAACGGTAGCCTAAAAATAATTTACACATTGCGCCTCCCAATAAATTAATTTCATACAACCTCCATAATTACGACATCAAATTAAAAAAAAAAGATCGATACATGCGTGGGCGGCTGATAAGGGCTGTTTACTAAATCTTCACAAGCGAAATTGGACCTCCCTTTTTCTAGTTTAGAGTTCGATTTTGATCAGCATGTAGACTTTTATAAATCATTTTAGGCACATTGAGTGGCAGCCGATGGTATTAACAAGTTCTTGAATATTCATTTTGGAGTTGTCGCGTGTTATCTAAAGGCGAGACATACTACTCGTGGTATTATTAATTATAAGCTTTTTTTAATAGTTTTTGTGACAGAACTGGTCCCTACACTGCTCTTGTGTTTCAAAATGTTACATTGGAAGAATGTGTTTGACATCGTGTTAAAGTTACAACATTTAATATATGACAATAAATAGCGGAAAAAGTCCAATCTGTCAGTTGTTGAACCGAACATGCTTATGGTTACAAAAAACCAGCGATCGATAGAGATCAAAGAGAATACACTGGGGTGCATAAAAAATGCATCCACCATTAGATACCTGAATAAAATAAAAAATTATAACTTTTCAGAAAATGTCATCATTCCATTTATAAAGATTAGATGCTTGTTGTAACATAACAAAACATCACGCCTCTATTCCCTGAAGGGTTAGGCGCAGGTATAGCTATAGTAGGTACACCCACATTCCACCATTTATCAACCAGCCACAAATCCAGAATCCAGGCTGCTATTGAAAAATTCTAGACGGAAAACCTAATATCACTTTGCTCGACACAGGAATCGAACCCAGAGCCTCGTGCTCAGCAGTAGCGCTTGCGACCACTAGACAGCTTCGTTCAGACTCATCCCTAGTTTAAACTCACTTTTTTTTATATGCCTATCAGCTTCAAAGGTACAACGGACCGGGCGACCTCGAAATAGGGATGAGTATGAACGAAGCCACTGAGGCGATATAGGTATTGTTGTGTTGCTTAAAAGCTTGATATAAGAAACCAGTAGCTAATCATTGCTTGGCTAATACAGATCCGGATATAATGAAGATCATGACGAGACCTTAACTAATCAGGTAGGTATTTACTTCACATTATACAGTAGCAATTATACTAGCAACACCCAAGTATATACTGCATAAGATAATGTCAATCTACCGTGACAGAATACCATAACAATAGCCCATAATCACTAAATGACATTACAAGGAAAATCATCACCATAATTGACACATCTGCAAAAGGTTTTTTTACTCACAACAGTCAACTGAAGCGGAAAATATTAGCTGCACGCATTTCTCTACACTATAAAAAACCTATATAAATCCAAGATGGCGCACGTGTCTGTGGTTGATTAAAATGAATTATGATTGTTCGTTACAACATTGGGTCAATTATTTGTAAATCAAGTGTATTGCTGCTTGACAATTGTCACGCGATGTACGGCGGATAACGTGTACAGTGAAGTTCAGAAAAAATGTACCCGGATAGTTTGTGCAATTATCATGTAAATGAAATGAGCTACTGATGATCGTAAGGTGAAATTGTTTTGAACATCTGTTACCTATCTGATTTGTTTTTTATTTTTTGTGTTTTGATTTAGCCATAATGTTGAAGGTGTATAATTTGGATTAAGTTTTTGCTGTACCGCTAACTAATCTGCTTCCAATTTATGTCAGATAAGACTCGAAATTATATGATGCTTTGAATAAACCTTATAATTCACAACTGGACACCCTTTCTTATTAACACCAAAAGTTTTTGAAATTTCAAGAAAAATATCCCACATATTACATAAAATAAAATCAACATCTTAAGAAGCATTAACTCGACACTTAAGAAGGAACTTTTAAATGAGATCCATTTATTAATACGGTACTCCTAGCGGTACATAAACAGAAACCTACCAAGATCATAGAATCGCGATAAAAACCTTGTAATACATAAAACCACGCGACTTTCCTTTGACATCAAACGGGCCGATTCCACAAATAATGCTACAAATACCCAGTTACTCATAAATCGGTCCATTCTCATACATTTGCTATCAGCCCGTAAACAATCCCATACAAACGTGTGCCTATTTCATTTCGTAAAACATTAAAATGTATAAGTTAGTGATTCTGTGATTACAACGATTTTACAATTGAACTATAACTTCGGTGATCTTTTGACAAGATAATGCTGAGACGGATTTCATTGCAGAAATATGGCGTCGTGTGAACGGGTGGTTACAGTTAAAAGGGTCCTATAATAAATGCTGTGTTTTTTTAAATAACTATGTTTTCGCACGCAGTTTCACCCGCATAAGTGTCAATCCCGTGGGAATATCGGGATAAAAAGTATCCTATATCCTAACCCAGGTTATGGTCTACCCATGTGCCAAATTTTATCCAAATCGTTCAGCCATTTTCGCGTAAAAGCTTAACAAACAAACAAACTCACTTTTGCATTTTATAATATTAGTAAGTTAGGATAGTTGATACCCTACCGATTAACTAGAAATCATGTTTCTGTTTTATTCAAGTTCAAAATGATACCTATTTATCAGAAACAGCGATTCCAAAACAATCAGAAAATTTCTAGGTACCACTGTAAAAAGCTGGTAAAATGATATTGGTTTAAAAAAAACAATCAAACACGACATCGTTATTATGTGAAACTTATTTTACTGATTATTTCTAAGAAAACGAATAAATCCAATCGACACATCGGTTTTTATGTAGATCAAAATCAATTAGCTATAAAACCTGTCGTTCACAAACCTATTCCAAAGAAGTGTATCAATAAAAACACTCTTCTACACTTCTTTGGTACCGACAAGGAATAAAAAGGGATTTAAAAAAGTATCGATATCTGAGTATCGATATTGATACTTTTGTTAAGATACCTTAAAAACTCAAAGCATTTATTTTGAGTAAACCATTTACAGGCACTTTTGAATTGTCAAGGAGTCAATCAGTCAGAAAGATGAATCAGGAAGCTAGCTAGCCCTTAGGGCCTGTTTCGCCACCTACGAAAGTTCCGTTTAACTTATTTGACCGATAATGTCATATAAATTAGGTAGCATTCAATTCATTAAGAGCGATAAAGCCTTTATTGTACTTTGAAACAGGCTCAGAATATTTGCACTTGCGATACCTTATCGATTAGAGAAGTATTCGATAGGTAAAATTAGATTTTTTTTTTAGCTTTTAGATTTCACAAAAGGTACTTATAGGTATTTTATTTTTAATATGCACCGACTTTATAACTAAAACGATTCGAATTGTTTACTAATAGTAGCTGTTTTTATTGCCAAACTGGGCATATAAATAGATTCGTAAGCTAATTTTACCTGTGATAGCTACTTCCATAGGGGAGGGTCTACTATGCAAAGCTATGAGGTCTTTGCTTCATTAATGTTAAAGATACAAGGTCCGTAAATTATAGGAATTGGCCAATTGGCCAGGAATTGAAAAACCTCCTTCTTATTTTCATCAATTAAAAATACACGATACCTAGATATCGATACTTTTCCCTGCAAATAAAGTCTCACTACGATAGAATCACAACATAAGTATTTATTAAGACGTTTTACTCTAACGGTTCGATCTGAAGCTTGTTTTATATGCAGACGGACAAACGATTGGTGATGGGACCCCAATTTCGAAGATATATATAAAAAAACTGTACCAGTTTAAATTGTCAACTTGCTGCCTTGTTAATTACTTGAGTAGGCTCGGAGACGGTTAGATGAAAAAACATGTTATCGGTGTAATCCGTCACAGATTATTAGGTGTGTGCTTTGGAGTATAAAGATTTTAAAAAGACACGCTAGTTTTGAAATATGTGTAGGTAAGTACCTCATAGATGATTCACGTATTATAGATAGCCATAATATTTATTTTACGTTAGTTTTGAATTTATTTAAATGTGTTCCTTGCATGGTACTGTGATAAATAAACATTATTCTTTATTTTTTCTTTCAACTTTACTGTTTAGAATTTGAGAATACGAATAATAAATTGAGAAATCCGTTACAAAAATAAGCAGCATAATTTTTTGTAGTAATTACGAGTAAATTAATTTTTAGTAGGTACCAATCAAATTTGCAGGCGTGGTGATTATGGCGAAAATTACCTTTTTAATTTAATTGCATTGGCAGAGTCCCCGTATAAACGCATTAAAAATCCTATTAAATAAAAACATTTATCACTTATTTAACATCGTTATTTGTGACGCCCTTGTCTCTTGGACTATAATATATTCAATCGAAATGGACGGCGGACGTCAAATTGGACAGATATAGACATAAACTAGTCGTCATATAACGCCCAGATTTCATTATTCGAAAGTCTTCGGTAACCAATAAAAATTCATTAAACCGACTTCCTGTTAAAACAAGTGGCGTTAAGACTCCCGCAGATAGGCGCGACGCGACTCTAGTAGAACAATTTCTATGAAAACTTAGTGGGAATTGTTCCACCATAATCGCGTCGCACAGTCGCGTCGCGCCTGTCTGCGGGAGCCTTTATGATTTTGGTATTTGTGTATTATGTGAGCCTAATTATGTTGGTTGGAATGTTACTCTCGCCAAACTAATGTGGCTTGTTTTAATTTCAATTAAGTAGGTAAATCATATTTTTTTATGTTCGATTTTGATTTTTGGTGTGTCAGGTTATGATTATGATTTAAGTGATCATAAAAAAGAGAATTATAAGTAGTAGAGTATTTTAAGAGAATTCTTTACACAAGCAATTGATACTATAACTAGCGACCCGCTCTTGGTTCGCATGTTTTTTACGACTTGACAGAACATTGTGATTTATTTAAAATATGTAGGCACCTGAATTTAATATTATTGTATTATACACATAAACTTTTCTGAATATTTATTCTCTAAATGATGGTGAAAACCGTATTAAAATCCGTTGCGTAGTTTACAACACGAAAAGCGACCTTAAGTTTATAATAATTATTTAAAGATGTAGAAAATTACTGCTCTATTTATATCAAGATAATCCATCAAAGGTATGCAATACCCGCATGAAACTAATAGTCATTGCGTGTTATAGAAGTAACCTAACAGATGGACCATTTCATGATAATTTGCAAAAACTAATTCTATAAGAAAATAAAAAAATATTTCGAAAAAAGAACAATAAAAAGCTTGTACTTTCAATAAAATATAAGAAACTTTTGAGATCAGCCTTTCTATCGTAGTTTTAAATGATGGACGTCAACCATTTTGTTAGATCACTCCGCAAGAATAAATGCGTCTGCACAGACTTATGAACAAAGCGGCATAAAAGCAACACAAAAAAAATACACAAAAATGACTATCGAAATGTATTTTACTATCTAACCCGTAATTGCACACGAAGACCGTTTTTAACCGATTTTTAAAACCCTTATTAGGGCAGGTGCATACGACAGGCGCGCACACGCACAGGCCACCAATAAGTTTTTTAATGAGATTATAAAAGCAATATGGTATCGTAAAAGCTTGTATCAATTTATTCCGGATAAATATATTTTATTCGACACATTATGTCGTATTGTTAGAATAATTTATTAGGACATAGACAGGATGCTGGCGTGGTTTAAGAATGGCTTAAAAAAATAACAGCTTTATTTAGTACAATTCAGCAACACTTTTATGACAGATATTAATCTTAATTCTTATTATTTTTAATTATTTAATTTTATTAACTAAATTGATTTAAAAACCTGCCGGTCACCTAGATCCGTTTGTTGACCAGTTTCTTCCATTGTTTATGTTCCAAGATATATTGCAGTTATTATGTTTGAGTTTCTTTGCTACCAGATCCAGTTAATCTGTATTATTTCTCTCGTTTCATTAGGTTTACACAGTAAGATTAAACTTTTTTACGCAAAAAACCACAAGGATTAGCTAGCTATAATTTCTCAAGTTGTGACAGCATAAAAATCTCTACGAATCGTATAAATGAAAGAACAAAATATTCTAAGATTGTGTATCAGTCTCAGCTGCTTCTATTCACATGTCGTAAATATCTAAGGTCTAAAGGATATATGCAATGAATTTGCCACCTGTCTCCATTACGACTTTATGGCACTGCCTTACTCTGTTTTTCTAATTGCCATTATTGATAGACTTCGGCTAGAGTACCTGACTAATAACCTAAAAACTATTATTGTAAAAGTGTCAACAAGATCAATAAAATACTGCAACATTTATATTATTTAAAAAAAAACCCTGATAAAATTCCGCAACTTTAATAAAACAAATTAAATGCAGAATAAAATTCCGCAATTTTATCATTTTTAAAACATTCTGAGTTGCAAAAATAAGACAAGTTCTCAAAAATAAGTATTATATGCAAAATTCTAGGTAGCTAAGCTTAGATAATTGTTCATAGTTCTGTTACGTAAAAAATATCTAGTTGAGTATGTTTGGGAATTATGTTAAAATAATAATTCTCATTATTTAATGCATTATAATAATATTGATTTATTGCAAGTTATTTAAACAATATTAAAGAATTTGTATATTAAAATGCCCGGTTTTTAAGATGGCAGTGACTGGACCCGTTACTCGACGGACCTTTTCAGTGGGTTCATGTAGACAATATCGGCAATAAGTCCGGATGAAGCTACTGGGCCCAAAAATAAACGGGTACGGTTAGTCACCTGGACTGACTTGAAGGCGCGAAGTCAGCACTGGACTGGGTTGAAACTAGTGTCTACATTAACTGTATTAAAGTACCAAGTTATTCCCCTTAAATACAGGGTGTAAAAAGACCCATCACATAGCCATCAACTATGCATTCTGTACATCAAATTAAGTAACATGGCATAAAAATAATTGCTGGGAAACGACTCTTATTTTTGGTGTGAATAATCGCTGTTAACGGTAGTGCGCAATAAATTATTTCAGATTCAGTATGTTTCTATGAAAAACCTTTTTAAGTTTTCAACTGTTTCTGAAGCATAATAATTAAACGTATGTCCTATAAAACAAGTGTACAATGGCTGACCAAGTGTCAGTCGGTGGTGGTACAGACAAACGCAAATCACATTCTGATTTGAGACAACCACCAATCTTATTGGCTCCTTGTTACTCAAATTGTGTGGTCCAAGTTATTGGCGGCATGTACTTGTTAGTCCTTAGGTCCGCAGAACCATGGCTTTGAAAATAGATTTTTGTTCATATTTGAGCTCTTTTATTTTTTAACATGACTCGTATTTATTAAGTACTATGAAAATGATTTTCAAGATAACTTTAGAATGCTATTGGTTAAAAATCAAGCTTTGACGTTAACTATTTCAGAATTTTTGTTTTGGATTTTAGCTAAAATGTTTGCTGTTCCACGATACTGAAATGTTGACACGTAGAATTAATTTAGTTTTATTTGTAATTGCTGAAGTAATTGGATATTTTACTAAGCTACGTATAGTAATGCATCTTTATGGTCTTCGTGAAAATGGGCCAGACAATTGCAGAATTTTTGACCACTAGTTCGCTTAAGATTCATCAAATGGACCACATTTCGCCGCTTTGTGCGGCAACCAATTGTAGGGACGCAACACCGTGACAGACGAACAGACAGACTGACAACAAACAAATAACGAACCTCTAACGAGTGGAAAAGTGTCAAGCGCACGCGCAGATGACCACTGGCTGTAAGGAACCGTTTTACCCAACCGCGGTAAAGAAAGGGTTGGTTAAGTCTGTTTTGAGAGTAGGTATATGAAAATGTTAATTTCCTGTGTCCTTTTAAAAGACAAAATATAAAAATAGACCCTGGAAAGAGTTCGGACCATGGAAAATATTCAGAATACTTACTTATGTTAATTTTATTCTCTAACCAAAAAAATAAATTGCATTTTTTCCCAGCTAATGAACACTACACGATTCCAATCACAGATACTCAATAGGCGACGAGAATAAAATTCGTCATTTCAATTTATTTTGGTCTTCTCCGTATTTAGAAACCTTCTCTAAATCCTCGAAGCCTGTATAACACATCTTGCATGTAAACCAATGAGGCGACAATCTCAAATATTTTTAGTTAAAAAGGTGATGTCGGTTATGGCTTGTCGGTTGTCGGGATATTCATGTGTCAGCCGTGACAGGTGATACGCGTTGCCGACATTCTGACGACACTACACACCTTTAGTAATATTAATGTGAGGATTTCTCCGTTTAATTTTCGCCTATTCCAACAAGGGAACTTTGGAGGATGTAGAAGCTGATGGAGGCTACTGAAGGTGGCAAAACTTGTAGCTAAATTCTGGGCTGACTGTATACAATCAATCAGCCTAGCCTTTTTCCAACTATGTTGAGGTCGGCTTCCGGCTTGGGGATGTAGCCAGTATTTTACATGAAGCGACTGCCTATCTGATCTCCACAACCCAGGAAATAGGTAACACGATACCCCTTGGTAAGACTGGTTGTCAGACTTTCGGGCTTCTGACGACCCGTAACAACTGTCAATAATCTACAAATGACAGCGGGACCAACAGTTTAACGTGCTTTCCAAGGCACGGAGTTCTTGGTATGTAAAGATGGTCACCCATCCATGGACCAACCCCGGCAACAAGCTCTGACTACATTATTACTTTTTGGTTATGTCATTGCAGTACCTACCTATGTGCGTTTAACCGGGAACAAACGCCAATGTTCCCCTTTCGGATCGGACAGAGTTTTTATAACATATTGTTTATACTGCCATCGACACGCTGAGAAGAAGAACGGAACTTTTTTGATTGACTACACCCGTATCAACAAAGAAACCTTCTGTTACATTATTTAACTTTATTTAAACCAACTAGGGAAACCTAGCACTTCAATTTCAAACAGCAAGATATAAACAAAATCCTGAAAGGCCCATACATAACATCCCATAACTAGCCCATAAAATATACCTACCAAACTCCTGGCTATTGTGTATCACTCGATTCCATCAAGGTATTGTGAAGGCTGCATTATTATTTAGCTTTCCTATACTTAACTAGCCTTCCATACTGTCCAGTTTAATTCTGCGGCTCAGCACTGTGACAGCTGAAAAGATCCATTTTACGAGGTAGAATGGTCGATCGATCAAAGACGATCGAATAAAGGATAGTCTATCAATTTTCTTTACTTGCAGATGTTCAAATACACAGTTAATCTAGATTTTGATTCGAATAAATGGGCTGGGAATCTAATTTTTATTCGGAGCAATTAAATAAATTAGTGTTAATCGGTTCGTAAATTGTCTGTTTATTGATACTGGGAATGATTAAGGCGAATTAGTTTTTTAAATTAATTAGCGGTTTTTTTATGGATTTATTTTGAAATTGTGATGCATAATTATTATTATTTTCAAGGAAGGTTTTGGTAGTGTAGTAATTATCGACTGTAAAATTATCTCAAAGCGACTTTATTTTTAGATTTGTATAATATTTTATTTAATCAAATGCAATTTGAGTTGGTTTGTCACACAATTTAAATTAACAAATAAATACTTTAAAAAATTAAACACTACTGGGGTCGTAGAAAAACGTTTTTAACAGACATCCAAAATTCATGTTCCCATGAGTTCACGGACCGTATCGTAAGCAAAAGACGTTGCCGAAGACGCCACGAGCACCAGACCGTGGACATATGGTTCACACGATCGTATGTGAACCTATAAAACACTACCGTGTCAAAAGAACGTAAGTGCGGAACCGAAATTTGGAATTATGAAAATTAATATTGTCAAATACCGAAATATTAAATAGAAAAAAAGTGTTTGAGAATAAAATTATTTGCATTTTAATTAAAAAAAAATCAGAACATAGAATATTATTTGTGTATTTATTTATATTCTTAAGGAGTCTTAGGCCCGCTTGCACCACAGATAATTAAATGCGTTTAGCGCAAAAAGAAATCAAATATCGTTTTGGTTAAAGATGTTTAGCGCTAAACACTTTTAGTACTCAGTGGTGCAAGTGGGCCTTATCGTTTTAATTTCAAAATCACAGTAAAGGAAGTTACGCCCTTTTGGATAAGAACAGTAGTATACGTCCGATCACTACCAAACTCTTTTGTTTACGGACGCACGTATGATTTTATTACGAGATCTTTATCTCAAATCAAATTAATTACTGTGTTATTTTCACGAAATCTTCGGTAGGTATTACGACATTTTCAGGGGTACATAATAAAAAACAAAAATACATAAACTCGAATGTGTTTCTTACAAAAATAAAATTAAACAAATTCATCAGCATTTTAATGTTTTTTTTTTTATCAAATCTTTTTGTCATCAGATTTACAACCGGAAACAGCTTTTATATTCATAATTAAAAGGACAATTGACTTAAAATGACAATAAAAAACAAAAAATAAAACAAATCAAAGAAAGTATGCCATTCAGTATAATTTATCCGATTGCCTTTAATGATTTCAGCATTGTCTCATATCGTCGATACATCACTATATGCGTCACAGTCGATGACTATAGGAGTTTCCCACGTTGACCTGCAATTTATTGGCCCTTACTTAACCGTAACTACCTGTGACCGCAGGTGCGTCTTAAGGAATAAGGGATGTAGATCACAGGAGTGTTTTTTTTTCTCGTTTTGTTTTTGTTGATAGTGATGTATGGTTTTTTAAACATGTTTTAATGTTTGTGACCGTATTTTTATATATTTTAGATTTTTTTAAAGTGATTTAAAAGTTTTATTTGACCGGGTGTGCTGATAAAAAGCGACACCGGATGAGATTGTTGTAGGACGTATCTATAATAAAAGTTGATAAAAAATATTATTTGTTTAGTATAATATTTTCTATAATAGCAATGGGAGATTTTTTAACTATCCTAAAAGTGTTAAACTGTTAAATTTTAATTTTCAAATCATTATTTTTATTTTAACAATCCTTTTGATATCCTATGATTTTTTTTTAAATAATATACTTACCATCTTGCACTTTCCTGCCCTCATTCCGTTCGCGACAGCCCTGTGCCCAGTGACCGTATACACTTGTGTGATTTTCTTAAGTCGCGGACACATGAGGTCATAGTTAAATAAGTAAAAACTTAAGGTGGGGCGTTATGGGAACTGAGCACGGTAACTCCACAGTGTAATGTAAGGCTTTACCTAACCGTATAGTATAGCACTTTGGTGTATTATCATCACTTAGAACTATACTTAATTACTTTGAAAAAGCAAGAATGTTTTTTTGCTGTTATAAGAATGTTTTATTTACTGTGCGATTGTGTGTTTGTAATGTTTTGATTCGTAATAAATTAAAAATGGAAAAAAAAAATAATGTGTTACAAAAGCACCATTGCAGAAAATAACATAAGTAGGTTATTCCCTAATCGGAAAAATCCGAAAAGTATTTTTTTTTATTTGGTGGTCCAATTTGTTAAGGTAAAGCCATCTGTGGCGTGGTGTAGATACTTTCATCCTTTGCTCTATGGCAAGAAACCGCTGCCACATTTTGAACTTAGAAAAAGAACTGACTCAGATACCTACTTTATCTATCCTGAACCTATTTCATAGCTTGGAACCGACTTCAACGACTCTAATATACCTACAGTTTCAAATCAACTTGGTGAGGTATACAGCCTCAAGTCAACTTAGTACAGTCGCCTAAACTACGCTACGCTATAAGATTCATGTTTAAATAAAATACATGCACAACCTAGCCACCATTGTTACCACAATTACGGAAACCTACATCGATTGCAGAGCATTTGCGAAATCCAATATAAAAAAAAAAAACGTTTTATCCTTGAGATCTAAACAATGAGGACCATTACAGTTTTTCTAAAGATAATTCACATGAACGCATCCTTTTTCATTACGCTGTAGCTCAGTGATCATTTTAATTGCTTGTTTTTTTCTCAAACTATGTAGCTTGCATGCAATGTATAGGTATTGTGGTATCATCGTAGATAGTTCCGTGATACTAAGTGGTGTTATGCACATTATGCGCAATAAGTTATTAATATCTAAATTGTTAATGGGTAAGGGTTCGTGCAGACTAGCGTGACTTGTCGCGTCGCGCCAATCTGTACGAGGCTTTATTGTTAACAGTAGGTATGCTAGTTTATATCCTTTGGTAGTATTGTCATAGAATTGCCTCAACTGTCTCGTTGGTCACTAGACCCAGGACCTTATGCTCAGCAGTAGGTCTGCTGAGCATGAGGTCCTGAGTTCGATTCCCAGGTCGGGCAAAGTGGTATTGAATTTTTCAGTAGTAGCCTGGAGTCTGGATTTGTGCCCAGTAAATGGCTATAGGCTCGCTTCCTATTACATAAGACTTAATCATAACTAGAAAAATGTGGGTGTACTATTATGTATACCTCTACCCAAACCTTTGGGGAAACAAAAGGCGTGATGTTATGTCATAGAATTGCGTCTATCCTTGTGTACCGACACCTACCAGTTTTGTAAACTAGCGTAAGTCAAATGTACCTAGAGATTTAACATTGATATAATTTCATTAAATAAATAAAATTTAATTATTTAAATGAATATCATTTAATAAACCAAAGGTTAAAATCACCAAAGGTTTAAATGTTTTTCAAATTGTTATTTTTTGTGTTTGTGTTCTTTCATGTTTACCGTAAATAAACGTATTTTGTTTCTTGTTTTTTCTTTCTTTTGTTGTAAACAAAGCATTGGCCATAAGTGACCTTCTTCGATTGTACAACTTAATACTGAAAAAAAAAATGTTCTAGTATATAATGTTGTTGATTTAAACATTTTGGTATAATGTGATTAAGATATATGCGTAGGTATATAATGTCCTTCCAAATTCTGAAAACCTGTCCAATTCAGACTTTGAGCAAACAATACCATTTGACGTCAATACATACAAAAAATATGTTAATTTAATATAAACAGCTCCATTGTTGGGATCAAAAATATAAATGATAAATGATCATAATCAGTAAAATAATATCACACAGTAATGTAGGTATACAATAACTCTACCATTCACATAGCATACCATTTAATATATTATTGTTAGCATGGTAACTTTTAATCACTGAGAAAATCAATTAAAATATAAGTATATAATTCAGTTTCAATATATATATATTCAATCAATCTGCCTAGCCTTTTCCCAACTATGTTGGGGTCGGCTTCCAGTCTAACCGGATGCAGCTGAATACCAGTATTTTACATGGTGCGACTGCCTATCTGACCTCCACAACCCAGTAACTGGGTAATACGAAACCCCTTGGTTAGACTAGTTGTCAGACTTTCGTGCTTCTAACGACTCGTAACGACTGTCAAAGATCCACAAATAACAGCCGGGACCAACGGCTTAACGTGCTTTCCGAGGCACGGAGGAGTCTCGATATGTGAAAATGGTCACCCATCCACGGACCAACCCCGGCAAGCGTAGCTTAACCTGATGGACCAACCCATGCGGCTGTTATAACTTAGCCACGAGCTACTCATTTTAATTAAGACTGATGCTTCATTTTTATCTTCTTACCATCAATTTTTAGTTAAAAACTTTGAACTATCACATACTATATAGTAACGCTAGCTACCCAAACTTAGGTATTATTGTTTATAACTTAACGCAGAACCATTTCAGCATTTCAAAAAGTAACAAACCCAGGATCAGGCCGCGAAAACAATGTACCACACTAAACACTACTAATCGAGCACAAAATCATAGAGCAAATGACCATGAATTAGCACTAATTTCTTGGCGAAATCGAACGTGCAATCATATAATAAAAAATGGAGTGATTTTCATGCAGTGAATCAACGCAACCTCCGACCTGTTCCCACGGGTATGGTCCGGTGGGCATGAATTCTACGGACCAATGCCTACACGCACAGAATGGAGCTGTGTGTGAACTATATAACATGAGACCATAACAAAGGATGGGGTATACTGATCTGGGAATAAATAATGTCTTACAATTCCCAGACGCAATACCGAAGCGCCAGATTTGAAAATAAAACGAGAAGCCAGTTTGTAACAAAATTTTCTGAAAATATTTTCAAGATTTTTGGCATACACAATACATATTCATCAATTTTGTTTGCTTCTTTTCAATGGAAAAGGCGTTATTTGCGTATGAAAAGTAACCATTGTTTTGAAAACGTTTAGAATATTTTCAACAATCCATCTTCTTCATCTGGATTAAGGTTGAAAACTGTCATTAGTGTCTGATTTTATTTATTACTTTAAGCACACAAATGGACAGAGGCGGACTTAATGCCATAGGCAAGGTTAGGGGGAGGGGGGTGTTAGGGGTTTAGGTTAGGGGGTAGGTTTTAAGATTATATGAAGAAAAAATCTTACCTTTATATGCGTCATTCGATGGTAGTAAAGGTTAGAGCTGGCGGTGAACCTCTTCCCACAATGCTGACACTGATGAGGTTTCTCTCCTGAATGGATTCTTCTGTGGGTGTTCAGACTGCTCGATGTACTGAAGCCTTTGTTGCAGACCATACACACGTGGGGCTTTTCACCTAGAATTATGAGAAATGTTTAGTTGTTTGGCTACTGGATCTACCATAGTATACGTTGATGATTATGCCTAAGATATTATGAGACATAAAACACAGAGAAAAACAATAAACAAATTATTATTATTTTTCTAAACATAGAGAAAATTGTCTATGGGAATAAATATTTGAAAATATTCTATTGAATGTTTTTATTTTAAAGTTTTTTTTTTCTTTTTCTCTTATCACTCTGCGTTGCCTAACTAACACTAGTTAGTCAACAATACGGACTGATTAAAAATACTGACAACAACTCTTGACAGATTTGCATGTAGACGTTATTTCTCAAAGAGCAATAAAGTTGCAAAAATCAGCTCTCTAAACGAAGTTATAAATAAAATGTAGATGCAATAAAAGTCTACAAATCTAGTTGTTGTTAATGTAACCAGAAACGACATGCTAGTATATTACAGTAGTCGATTTGTAAGTTAAAATTTTATTTACGATGAATCCATACAGATTTGATTATTTTAATTAAGGATCGCAACAATTTATGGGCGAATTATTAATTTATTCGTTTTATTAACAAGGTTTTGTACGCAGTTTTGCTTGAAGTAGCAAAAACATTTTTTTTTTTAAACAGTTATTCTGTTTCTTATTTTTTCAGTTCCAAACAAACCCGCATTTGCATCATTTTATTAGTAGAATTAATTGTCTCAATATTTAGGCGCCTTAATCAATTTAATTAAACACACTATGACTTATGACTTGGACGCATAAAACTGGGTTTGAACCAAATAAAATCAGTTTTAAAATAGATAGAATAGATTTGTAATTGCGTATGAATAGATTAACAACCTGAAGTATGAGAAAAGACACTATGGAGAGAAAGATCACCATGGTTTTTTTTGCGTTCCAAAGATTAAAAAGGATACTACAAAAAAAAAATGCCTGTATAAGAGAGAATGTTACACATTGTTCTGATTGGTACTCTTTATGGATAAAATAAATAATTTTTATAAAATATTACCTTTTTATTTTATTTGTTTATATTTTATACCTATTATTATGTCTTGCGCACAATTTTATTTTCCAGAACTAAGTATGATTGGAGCAAATAGGTATTATTTATGGCTGCGTATTCCAATACTGTCAATGAAGTAATTATTAAAATCAAATGACTTACCAGTATGTGTTCTCATATGTCGTTTCAACAGCGAAGGCCTATCAAAAGCCTTCCCACAAACTTCACAAGGTAGCAACGCTCTTTCAGACTTGGCTGGTCTTCTTTGGATTTTAGGAGTCATATCCAGGAGTTCGTTTGAGGAACCGGCTGATGATGACGTGAGGGAGTCTCCTGATACAGATTTATGTTCATCTTCTGCACCTGAAGGAGGGGAGATTGGTAAAAGGACTCTTGAGAGGAGGGACGTGGATAAGTCTAGCGGTGAATCTGTGAAAGATAAGATTAATTAGGTGACGCAAAAAAAAAAACTATGCAAATATTTTTAAATATAAAAAAACCTATAATAAATAGATGCATCGTGTTTAATGAGAGCAACACAATTTAAACTCACGATCTACCAATCGCCTGTCGATACTCGAGCCATTTTGATTCGAATAGAATAAAAAGAATAAAGCACCAATCTTTCTTCAAACTATTTTTATCGACGCACATCAGTTAAATTGAAAATTATTCCAATGAACAGACAGACACGATTGACGCTTTATTTATATCGTTATATTTTTCTCACGAAGGGTGAACGCATTAAACAGGTTGATACGTCAACAACAATCAATTTTGTAGATATCACTCAATCAGGCTTCATTATCAGAATATTAAAATATATTTTTATGCTAACAAGCAACAACTCTTATAAACTTGGCTTCCTTAAGATATTTCACGTCATAATTCATAAATTCCTCGCCGTCTACAACATTATAATTATCATTCTTCAAAATTGAATATTTTCTCTTTATTGATAATATTAGTCTCTCGAAAAACTACCATCGATAAAATTCCAAACGAATTTTACGGTGATTAGACGGCAGTGGGCGCATTTTATAATTCAGATCAAATGTTTTTTTTATAATTCCAATCAAGCAAAAATTTTTAATGAACCAATTTTATTGACAACCGTAAATTTCGCTATGGATCTTTGGACAGTTTATGTTTATTGAGACCCGTCTTGAAATTTCTTTGATACGATATAATTGGCGTCCCCAATTCCGACTTTTACTATTGAAGGTTGATCTTCAGTTGTTCGCATTGAAGTTTCCGCAGAATTATAGTGGAATGGATTGCAATAAATCTCGGATAGTGACGTCGAATGGCATGGATTAATTAGCGGCATGTTTGTGTTCTAGATCAAGGATAGGTTGTTTCTTTATCCGTTGTAAGGGTAGGTGTATTTCAAGATGGAAGGATAGAAAATGCTAGATATGGAGCGGCGACTGGACAGATGGGGGGACGATAATATCTCTCGCTGGTCGACTGTCTACGCTTCGTTTTGCCTACTTTATTTGCGTAGTGATGTACAGCCTTATAGGATTTTAATTTATTTATTCAATTACGCGGTCTGCGATAGAAAATTGTGGGTTTTTTATAGAATACGATAAGGTGTGAATACATAACGAGGTCTCTGGACTTGTAGATAAGTTAAGTGGGTGTGTTACATTCTGGAATAAAATTCACTGTATTGTTTTGCAGCGTGTATGAAACATGGGATTGAAATTATAAATATCAACAAGGAGATCTTTTAAAGATCAACTATACGACTTTTAAAACGACTTACTGGTGATTCGCCCGAATTTACTCGCTTGGAACGGGCGAATCGACACTTTTAATTTTCTTTTTTTTTCTTGAGGCGAATCGCACGAAATTAATGTATTTGTAGGCGAATCGACAACTCCAAAAATCGATTACAAATAAATTAAGTTCGTGCGAATCGTCTCAAGTAAAAATAATACTATTTAAAAGTGTCGCCCGTCTCGGGTGAGTAAAATCGGGCGAATCGCCAATAAGTCGTGTTAACAGTGATCCTGTATTATAATGAAAATTGAGACTAACAGCATTGTCCTAAGAAACAATGTTTAGGGCACGTTCTTTTTGCATAAATCTTGTAGGGCCTTCTAAATCTGTTATGATTTTTACTACAGGGGTACAAAACGACCGAAATTATCACCTTTTAAAGACTACAAAAAAAATCTCAAATGTATCTCAAAGATTTTATTTAGATCAGTATTCATAATACGGTCTTGTGCGATCTGATCAATATAGGGACAAACGAAGCCGCCGCGTTATCAAACTGTATGTAACTTAACTGGTCTTAGGCTGCGTACATATTGAGAATATTCATGAAATTGTATAAGGACAAGTAATTTAATTGTGTACCTAATGTTTCTGTAATAAGAGTGGGAGAAAAAAAAAACGACAATGCGTTTTTTTTTTTTTTTTGTATTTTGGTTACCTCCAAGATGGAGGGATTTTATGATGTTCAAAGGCATTTAATACCTTTATAATCGTATGGAGATAGATGGGAAAAAAATGAGTGCTATTGAATTAGGTATTTAAATTAAAATTACTAACAAGTTTATTATTTAAAACCTATGAATCAAATAGTAAAAAAAACAATCCCATTTAAGAACGTGTCATTTATCTTTCAACCCTATTTATTAACATAAATTTGTTAACATCGCTAACATTGGACGCACAACTTAACCCCCAAATACCACGTAACTTTTATACGATAGCAACTTATTTCAGCACAACTATAAAAAAGCGATCAGGAGTGCCGACTACCGAACCGCGACGCGATCCAAGTAGGAATTCTCTTTGATGTGCCGACTGTATCGCGCTTTGGAATAATGTCGCGATATCGTGTTTGTGTGTGTGTGTGTTTTATGGAACAATTTTAGTATGATGTTTGTGTGTGTTCAGTTATATAAGATTATTGAAATATTTTTGAGTTTACGTAGTTAGTTCTATAGGGAATATGCATGTGATTCAAATATGGGTCAAATATTTTTTTTTTATAAACTATGTTACTTCAGAATTATGCCTCCATCAATATTTTTGAATAAAATTTCTTTTTGAGCGAGAAATGATTTTTTTTAAAGTACCAAAAAACTGTGGGTAATTCAAATACTTGAAAAGGCTAAGAGCGGATGTGACGTAACAATCCGGGATAGCAATCAAAATGTCAGTGTCAAGTCAATGTCAAACGTTCATAGAAAAAAAGAGTGTTTGACGTTGACTTGACAGTTGCTTGTCTGTTTTCACGGAGTGTGACGTCACCACACCAAGCGCGCCAAATGGAGGGCGTTTAAATAGCCCGGATCGGTTGGATATTTTTAAACATTTTTTTAACTAGGTACTTTAAATTGCTTTTTTGCCGTCGAATTTTTTTTACTATTATTTGACGCTAAAAACTACCGAATAAAAAATAAAAAAAATACATGCATATTCCCTATTGCTCTAAGTACATTTCCTCGGAAAGATTACGAAATAACTATTAAAATAAAACTGTACCTATATAACAACTTATTATTCTTCTATTTTTTTCTTTCTTATAAACCTATTTTTTCTTTCTTTCTTTTGTTTCCTAATTAATGATTAAATTAAGGTTCATATCATTTTAAAACACAATTATGTACCTGCATATTACAAAATTAAATATTTTATGCTAGAACAACAACAACAAACCTTCTACTTAATTCAACTTGTAATTAAAACTAATCTGTGATATCACACTTAAAGTGACATTTAGCAATAAGTAACCAACACTCTGCATCGATACAACTCTAATTTTATTACATAAATAAAATATATTCGTAAAATCTAACGAGACGCGTTAATTTACAATCGTGTGAAAATAACCACTTAAGTGACTTAGTACTGTTTTTTAATTAAGTTAGAACTGAGCATTTCACTTTGACGTGTTTCTGTGAAGTCTGCTGATAGATATAAAATGTATGCGTATTGATTTATTAGTTTGATAGTTCGCACGGATGGAACGTCAGTGGGGCGACGACCTAAGAATCTATGCATCATATTATTAGACGCATAGATATACCTTTAAAGTGTAGACTAACGGGTTTGGCAAATTGCAATTAATGGTAAAGCACTATTTGCAAAATAACGGTAAACTAAATAAGTTATGGTTGAAAATAAATACAACATAAAATAGTGGTAGAATTTAACAAGAAAGGAAATGTGACGAATGATAAAAGAGACTTGAGCCCTGGCAGGTTACATAACTCCGAGAATTTTATTGGATACGCGATACGTCCAGCACTGCGTGTATGATGTATATTATTTAATTATTTTTTTTATAATAGAAAATAATACTTTTTTTTTCTTCTAACACTAGATTCTATGTCTATGTCTATAGGTCAATCGCCTCGAGGGAAGCCAGTATTCATCAAGCTGGTCTAAGTTGACGATCATTGAGAAGTACCTAACCCGTCAGGGCGGTAAATACGGATTAAGAAATGTGCATTCACGGATCATAAACTAATATGGTAAAGAAACTAAAAAAAAATCGATGTTTTACTGTACCTACATTGCATGGAATTTTTTGCACGATTTTTTTGTACACAATATTGATCTGACATTAAATATAAGGCGATATACATAGTGCAACAACACGGACTGAGCTTTTATAATGAGACCATCATAAGTGCTAAAACTTCCAACTAACCAAGAAAATCTATTAAAATACAAGAAATCCAATATCAGTTTAAACTAACTAATAGGTATCTGTATCGAGTTTCTACAATAATAAACTAGTGCAATATAGGTAATTATGAGGAGTATGAAAATTTTATTCATAAAATACATTATCTATACATTTTATTATTGATAGCTTAGAACTTTAGAAGTAAGATGTAATTTGTAGTAAATAGAGTTTTAAATAAAGACGTGAACGCTTGGTTTATAGATTAATGAAAGATAGTAGAAATGACTTTTATGGGGTGACCATGATTGTTATGAGTTTGAATATTTTTTATAAGTTTTGAGTTTTGAAACGGATTTTTTTTCCAAACAGAAAAAAAACCACTTTTTTCTAAGTCGCACCAAAAATAATACACAATGTAATTGATTGAATCTAAAAGAGTTGAGTAATGCATAAACAAGCGCAAAAATCTAAACTTTACTAGCCTGCGCTATCCCAATACCGGGCAAATGCCTACCCCCACTCCTGGCTTATTTACATAAACAAACATAATGTATAAATTAAGCGCTATATCTTAATTCATTTTCAAGCAAAACAATTGAGGATGAAGAAAATTATAGTATTCCTAATTTGACAGCAAATTATCCTTCCTATGGACATTATTCCTCACATCATGGTAAACCTACATAAAATTAACGAGTTTGCTAAATCTGAGTTCGTCCACTATAACATCGGACTAAGTACAAAATTGAGTCCTAGATCATAAAATACGTAGGTATTACGAAATGCAATTATATTTTGCTATTTATCGATTTGATAACATTATTGTATCTATATTGGCAGTTCAGTTTTATGTGAATTTAATGGCGAACTATAATAATTTTCATATAAACTTAGTATCATTACCATTGAAGGGGTAATCTGGATAATGTAGCTGTTTATGTTAAAAAAGGGATAAGAATTAAAACTAGGGCCGGTTTAACGACTGCCTGATAAGTGAACGGTTCATTCTGAACGCATTCTATCGACTAGATATTGTAGATAATTTTCACATTTCATAGATTAGAGATGTAGATTGTTATATTCTTATATTACAAAGTAGTTGTAGAATAATAATATTTTATCTTTGCTATATTTCAAATGAATAAAGTCTCAATTTTTATTTCATTTAATTTTGAATGATTTTGCCATGTTTATATTAAAAATCATTTTTTTTAAATTAAACTAGTCTTCCTAGCTAGAACGAAAAACTAATGATGAAAAAAAAATTTTCCGATTCTTTGAGAATATTTGAAAACAAGGGATGTCCATTTATAATGAAACCATTAATAAAATTATTTATGTAAGTTCTGTACTACGAAAGAGATGTTTGTACATTATCAAGCTCCACAGTTTTACCAGTCTGACCAAGCCACGCTCAATTGGTGAGAAAAAAAAAATGTATTAATTTAATATTTTATGCTGCGTGCGTCATAATAACTGTCTCGCCATGATTTATGGTTCCCATGATGTGTGGACCGATTTACACACACAAGCTCACTTTCGATTTCATTTGAATTTAGGTAGGTAGGTACTGTTTAATCGAGAATGATTACAACATCTTTCGCTAATCAAACGCAACGTATTCCTTTTTTAAATAATTAAAACTGGAATCCCGTTACTTCATCTTGCATTTAGATGAAAATGTGTGATTTTATGCTTTTTTATCTGGAAGCCAATAAATGAATGTAGTGACGTGAAGTAATTTTTGAAACGATTTAGGTTTTGGTTTTGATTATCCACTTTTACTACAAGCTCAAGTTATTTGGTATCAAAACAACTTCAGTGAGTGCAGCGCTAACAGTTAAGGGCGTACCCTACCTCAAATTGCTTAGCATATCCTCCGATAAGCCGAAAATACTGCAGCATTAATTTTGAAATAAATATATGTTCAAGTTTAGGATTGATGCTAGGTCCTATGTTCGGCGAAAACACGATTAAATACATAAAATTGTCGCAATAGAAAAAAAATCCAAAGTTACCTCTAAAATCAAGTCTATAAACCGCTGGTATTAAAAAAATACTTCAAATTAGATCATGAAACTTTGCATATTATCTGAGCTAACTATAAAGCAGGTCTTATTTTTTTTTTAAATTAGCATTATTTTAACCGTAAAAAGCAATTACCTAAACTAAGCGAGATTTGAGAGCCACCAGCACCCCACTCCGTCTCGCTCTCACTCAGGCGGCGGGTAGTATGGTGCGAGCGAGATAAACCTTAATATTTTAGTCTTCGATAAAAACCATTCCCTCATTGCTCGATGCTCGCTGTACTTCTAGAAGATTGTATTACCTTGTATTCAAGTTACCTTCTAATATAGAGTCCATCGTTTGTCTATAGAGGTTGTTTCTCATCTTCACAAAGAACATCTCCTCAGGTCTTTCGGGGAGGTAGTAGACCACCAGCTCTGTGTGTGCAGACACTGGCTTGACCGCTTCGTAGACTGGCTCTCCCTTGACCTTTGTGCAGACTAGGTTTACCTGATGAAATGACACTGGAGTTAGGATCTTGCCATGAGTCTATAGTCTTAAACAACCATCAACTTTATGCAAGTGTAAGTAAAGTTGATTTTAGACTGATTAGTACCGTTGAAAAAGTTATAAAAAATATAAAGTAGTAGCGCAAACTGAACCTTATGTGTAGGCATTACAGAAGTTTTTCCTAAAACTCGTGTTTGTTTACATGTTTGGCAAATAAATTGCGAACGTAGAATAAACATCGAAGCTCTGTTGCGGCTTTTAGCGTCTTAACGTCCTTTCCGATCCACGGAGGAGTCTCGGTATGTTAAGATGGTCACCCATCCACGAACCAACCCCGGTAAGCGTAGCTTAACCTGATGGATCGACCCGTGCCGCTGTTATTCTGCTCCAATTTTAAATTGATCTGTTAGATTGTGTCTATCCGGACACTGCTGACATCTGGTTCAAGTTTCATAGTGATCGATTTTTTACTCGCTTTTTCATTTATCACAGAACTATCTTTACAATTATATGGATCAGCTCACTTACTTGTGGTCCGTAGTTATCAGATACACGCAGGAATCGAACCCAGTTGCAGTGACGGACTTGCACTCCTCCGGACGTGCAGACTTCATCAAAAAGCCCGAAACGGTGCCGGATCTGGTGACAAATAAAAAGTTAGGTTATTGCAATTACTATTGCATAAAAATCAGATTATTTAAAAAATGATATTGTTTTAAAATTGACTTGCATTTTTTTAAATATGTTGTACCAAATCCTACATAATTATAAAAAAGGATATCCACGACTTGCTGTCGACTCGGACAAAATATATTCGGACAGACAGTGTCCAAATCCGAATACGTGATCGCAATCAGTTCCCCATACTATTATTATGATCAAAATCAATGTGTAATGTAATGACACAGAGCAGTCCCTAATGTCACACTTATGTAATCGTTTTTTTGCAAACGTTCTCCTTAACCTCTACCGAAGTTCTGCCGAAGTATTAATTACAGTACATAATATAAGGCCTAACTCAAACTGCGAATTATATTGTCACGGTTTATATTCAGTGTACAGCATTGCAACGAGCGCGAATCGCCAGCCAATGCCATGTGTTACAAAACTGCAATAAAAATTGCGCGCGATTTTTTATGGCAGTTTGGGCTAGACCTAAGTCCTACTTTAATCCAATCTTCATAATTCAAACAAGCGTGAAACACAAACTCGATCCTACCAAGGTACCATAAACAAAAAAAGCTAGAACACTAAATTAAACTTTCTTCGCATCTAGCCTGGATTTCAATTTAAGATAACAGTCATCCATATCAGAAGGCATTAGTAGTAAAATGTTCTGAGCGCAATACTCGTAACCACGTTATCATAAAAGCGATGAAAATTGCCCGTGCATTTCTCTAAACCTATGTGTCAAAGATTAAAACTTGTTATTGCAGATAGGACTGCAGTTAAAGACCTTGCCTTTTTTTAAAGTGAAAAGTTCTTTAAGCGCGTTGAGCACTTTTTGGGTGAACAAAAATTATGGAACTCGCATCATCGTCACGCTTGAAGAAATGAATTAATGTTTTTCGGTGAACAAAAATCATGCAACTCGCGTCATCGTCACGCTTGAAGAAATGAATGAATGTTACTTAGTTTTTACTTCTATCGGCAGTCCCCAAAGACTGCTCCGCATGTTTTTTTTTTTTTTTGCGTTGGAAATTATCAAATTCTTTCTTCTCCCGCTCTGGGTGGAGCGGGAGGGCGTATCAGGCTCTTTAGTTAAAGACCTGATGTGGAGCTGTTTAAGATTACTGATGGTATTATCTAGCTGGATAGCTGGATACCCTTGTGGGTGGACTGGATACTTGGATAGTAAAGAAACCTGTTCGGGTTCTTGTGTATTAGGAATTGAAAAAAAATAGATGCGTGATAATTGAGATGCAGTAGGTACGAGCATGTCTGAAGAAGGAATTTCAAAATGTTTCATGTGTGAATGTTTTTTTGAGCTCCGAAAAAAAATATCAAATTGAAAAAAAAAATATATGGGTGAAATATAGGACCGCTATGCCATTTCCAGTTTGTTTTGTCGGATTTAAATACTGTCAGATAAAGAAATGATATCATCAGATAGAGAGAAAGATGTGATTAATAACTGATCTAAACATTTGATAAATTATTACGAGTTCAATCGTGACCAAATTAATTAAGTTTGCGGCCTAAAATAATTATTTATAATCTGTGACTTAATTAAAGCTTGTGTGTCAATTTGATCATAGTAAAATGTAGGCAGTGACATATTTTACTTTTTTTTATTTTTGGCTGAATAATCGACATTTTTGCTTGCAATAAAATAAAAAAATAGAATACAATTTTTAAATTAAATTTTCAGTATATCCTTAGCATAAGTGCAAACTTTTAAAAACAAAAATATGTAATCAATAAATAGATGAATAATGCTGATTTACTTAGGTTGGAGTCAATTTTTAATGTATTTTGCTCAGTGAAGGTAAAAATAATTGGAAATAATTAATACCTACATAATTATGATGTGCAATATTTTCTCGCTATCTTTTAGACGCGATAGACGATAACTAGTCCAGCACTAAAGCAACAGCATAACTATTCTGCCAACATCGCAAAACATGCGTGTAGACATAATCTTAAATCAAATATCAACACGAAGATAATCGTGCGCAGACATCAACTACTTTCACACTGTCGTATCTGCTCCATTTGTTCTGTATTCGCTTTCAACAAACCGCCAACGTTAGGTTATGCGTAATGACGTGAAAATTACAACAAATATGAACGCCGGCGCATGCTCCGAGCCGCAAGATTCAATCCGCCATGTTGCAATTAACGGGCCTGATACAGCCAATGAGATAAAGTACAGCTAGCTGCGCAAAATTAGTTAATTGAAGAGGTATTTTGTGTGTTATGTGATGTATATTTTTATCTTATTTTGTAGTCTTTTTTTCTGATAGTATATTTTAAGCAGTTAAAGGACCACAAAAAATATGTATGTTCAAACCATCGTAATTTTGGTTGGAAGAATTTTTATGCCAATATGAATTTATTTCTAAAGTCGTAAGAAATGTAATCTTGTCAACTGACATAACTGTCAACCTGTCTACTAAATACACGAAAAAGAAAAAAAAAGCTGTTTACTCGTTTAAAGAGTAAAATTGGAACAGTAATTAAGACCTATTGAGTCTCGGCCAGTCAAAAGAGTTAAAAAGTAAATTTTCTCTTCACCATACATCTTTAAAGTAAACTGACTTTTATTTATATTCCCTAACGACATAGTAAAAATATAAATGACACGTAAACAAGATCGTTTTAAATTTATTTAGCCGCAATTTATTTAACTGTGATAAGCTTTTATGACGTTATTATGTATGAATATTCAACAGGTAGTACTTAAATTAGATATGGCCACAAAATAATTATGCTAAAGTACAATAAATATGTAAATTTATGCTGATATTGTACTCAGATCGGTCTATTAATTTTTAATATATGATTTTGTATATAAATCTCATCAGAACGAACGACAACTGTTGGTTTTTAATAATGTTTATCAAAAAAATTGATTGGTGTTGACTTTTTTATATGGTAAAATGATAATAAATCGATTTATGGGCTTTTTATTATTTCTTTGCCGACCTAGGAATAAAAAAGCAAACATAAAAATGTTTATGATCCCTAACGGTGTAAGCAACCGTTTCAATTAGTGCGAAACCACTGCGAAAACGAATTAGGCACTAACAAGATAGATTAACTCACTTTTTTTTTAGATAAGTGATTTCATTTAATACCTACTTTTAACTACCTAGGTAAAAGACATTGATAATCATGAATTTATAATTCATAATCAATCATAATCATAATCATAAATCATATTACAGGCACTGGTTAATAAGATGCACAATCTTAAATACAGAAAGGTGTCTGATAAATTGTAACAAAAAAAAAATGGAACATTAAGACAGGTAACGGTTTAAAATCTCTCTAGTTCAATGAATAAATTCAGTAGTTACTATCACCAAAATAACTGAAATAGTAAAAAACCCGTTTTTCAGTTCCAACCGCAGCACATGAAAAAACCGACTTATTAAACACCGGATTACAGTTCGAAAACAAAACGTCAATCGTCCGCTTTTTTGTCTCAGATTCGCATAGTGGTCCCCATAAATCTGTGATCCCGTTATTTAGAATAAATTGCAACCGTCTGCAGTCCTTTGTGACGTCGGGTTTTTGTCCATATGATGCACGCCTAACCACTGGGTATGGGAAAAAAATAAATACAGGGTGAAATTTTGGCCACACTCTTCCAATGTGATTCACTGGGCATGTTCATTGTGAACATATAATTGTATGGAGGAAATTAAACTTAATTTTTTCTCATCAATTAAACACGTGATAGAGAGAGAAAATGGGACTGACAAGTGAAAGAAAAACATAGGTAAATAAATGATCTAATCACCTAACCAAGTATGTAGCTACTTACAGAGAAGACGTGTTAATCGATTTACTAATTTACGAGTATGTAAAAAATCGTATGAATATTTATCACAGTCAAATGCAATGCATTTATCAATAAGAAATATTACTTCCATCTCTCGAAAGTAAAAAGGGCCTGAATGGAAATAGAAATCACCGTTAAGTCACTCAAATTCAAGTATTTGGTACAAATATCAAACTCAATCAACTCAAAGAAAACAAGGTTAGGTACTTTTTCAATCGATTTCTTTGCCATATCAATTAGTGAAGAATAAAAATGTATTTTCAACCTGTGAATTATGATAAATACGGTTAGTTACCCAGCAGTATAAACCTTCGTTATGGCTATAAAATAAACTTTATTAATAAACTCCGCCCTACGAGTCGTTATAGAGCAACTTAAAATTCCGTACGTCTCGTCGTCGGTCGATCCGAATTCATTACCGATTGCCGCAATCGATTTCTGTATCGATTTTTAATCAATCTCCTAAATGGTCTCTATCAAATTTAATTGACGTCAATCGTGAGGAAGTTAAAAAGCGTTCGTATATTGATCGACCTGAAATGGTCATTGGGAAAGTAATGAAAGTACCGATTATTATGTCTCGGTGACATCTCGTATCGATTGTGACCGTTAATACAATCAATTCGCTTTTTCTGAATCGGGACGGTTTTGTTTGGAACCCTATTTGATTTAGATATTTAATTAACTTGACCTTAGTGCAATCGATTCGAATTCTGTCAGACTTAAGTGTCAAGTGTCAAAATAAATTATGTAGGTAGTTACTAAAATTTTTATATTACTCGGCTGCTGAAAAAATGTTTTCTTTCTATTTGCACTCACTACCAATCATAACAAGAAAAGGATAAGTTTGTGTACCTATACTGTTACATAAACACCCTAATCCTCAATAAACAATATCATAATTTCGCTGTCACATTACCGCGGTGCTATTCTCACCTCGCACTCGGCAGCGCAGGCGCACCGCGAGCGATCACGATCGGATCTACAGAAGCGGCTGCGCCTGAGGCGTCAAATCGTTCGCCGTTTGCGCACGCTCCGTATGACGTACCGTTCACATTGAACAGACGGTAGCTACGATTTTATCGGCGGGATGAATTTTAAATGGGATTGGTTTTGTAGTGGTGTGTTTCTCAAATTAGTTTCTAAAATCGTTTTTATTTTAAAATGGATGGCAAGTTTTGTCTAAAATGTGCATTTCTGATATAAAATTATATTCAATTGTATTTTTTTAGAGGTATTAGCAGTGGTGGCCCAGTGGTAACGGCTGCGACTTACAAGTTGTAGGCCGTAGGTTTAGAACCCTGGGAGGCTCGTTACTTTGTGTAAGTAAATTATTTAATCCCCACTGCTCTCAAAACGGTGAAAGGAAACATCGTGAGGAAACCGGCATGTGCTAGAACCAAAAACTCATCTACCAACTCGCACTGGGCCCGCGTGGCGGATTAAGGCCTACTCCCTCTCACTAAAAGGATACCTGTGTCCCAACAGTGGGAACATTATAGGCTGACTATGTTATGTTCTTTTCAAACTAAACTGCAACATATTTTCATGTCCACGAAAAAATCTTGACAAAGTTGGTTAAAAAAAGCAACGATGAATAATTCTACGGACAAACTTTTTCATTCACAATGGCAATTTCTACTCCTTTATCAATGATGACCAATGATTCATAGTAAAATAACCAAACAACATACACAAATAACCAAATAACATCTATTTGACTTAATAACACCACAAACAAGTAGGTTCCTATAGAAAAAGCCATTCTACAAGACCCTTAACAAATAAATAGTATAACAGATGTGTAACGTCAGTAATGCCAGCCATTCCGACTTGTTGCACTGAATTCTTATCGCAGTAACGACTCTCATTCACTACTGTTTTAAATTTTAAATTCAAAGTGCTTTTGCTAACCGTGAACCTTTTAAACTAATAATTGCTCCGTAGTTTTGTACGTATGACTATCACGACTTTCTGTTTGATAGTTTTTTGTTTTTACCCGACTACGGCGAAGAAAAAAGGAGGGTTATGATTTTGACCGGTATGTATGTATGTATGTTCATCTGTTCCCTCCTATCTTCCAAACCACTTATCAAAATTTGACAGAAGTTTTGTATCGTTAGAAGCGTCGTGATTGTCCGCTGATTATAGGCTATGTGAAGTCACATTAGTTATAAAAATGGCACCCTCTAGAGGACATAAAGGGAGGAACTTAAAAAAAAAATATGGTTTAATCGTACGATATTGGGTATCAAATGAAAGGGCTTAATGAGCACATTTCAAATAGGATATATATAGATATTATAACCGCAAAAGAATTTAAAAAAAAATCAAGTAATAAAAACTAAAACCCAACTACGACTTAAAAGGTATAAACAAGACACCACAGACAGACAAATTAAAAATCCGGAGTCACACGTAATCTGTTCGATTTATGCCCTAACACGTGTGACTCCGGATTTTTAATTTGTCTGTCTGTGGTGTCTTGTTTATACCTTTTAAGTCGTAGTTGGGTTTTAGTTTTTATTACTTGATTTTTTTTAGTTTTGATGAGGAGCTCGTGGCTAAGTAATAACAGCCGCACGGGTCGATCCATCAGGTTAAGCTACGCTTGCCGGGGCTGGTCCGTGGATGGGTGACCATCTTTACATACAGAGACTCCTTCGTGTCTCGGAAAGCACGTTAAGCCGTTGGTCCCGGCTGTCCTTTGTGAATCTTTGACAATCATTACGGGTCGTCAGGAGTCCGAACTGACAACCAGTCTTGCCAAGGGGTATCGTATTACCCAGTTACTGGGTGGGGGAGGTCAGATAGGCAGTCGCTCCATGTAAAATACTGGTATTCAGCATCCGGATAGACTGGAAGCCGACTGGTTGGGAAAAGGCTAGGCAGATGAGTGAGGTTTTTGTTTTTAGTAGGTATATTGAAGAATCCAAGAAGTTATATTTTGCGATGTTTTTGAAAATCGAACTATTATGAGATGGAAATCAGTGGCAGCTATTTTATTAGATTTTTCTAGGTGTCGTGAAGTCGAATTTTCAATCACTAACAGTAGTTAGTGATTGAAAATTCGACTTCACGACACCTAGAAAAATCTAATCTAATAATGGTGCAATTTATTTACGCTTGTGTATGTCATAAGAGAGTTAAAGTTTAGTGCTGATGTATTCAAGAGTGCTAATCATTTATAAAGCTTAGCAGATGAATTTTGGTCACATTCATTTTAGGTCATATACAGAAAATTCATTTGATTAAAAATAAGTAAGTTATTTTCACGTCTCGTAAGCCCTAAGAGTTTCAAAAAATTAAACATTTTGTTTATTATTCATGGACTCTTCGTGCCTCCTTTCGACATTTCGTTTCCTCTCAACCAATCAGTAATTACTTCAGTAGCTCACGGCATTTTTTGTTATTGGTAAGCCACTCAAATATAAGAATATGCATGAACTGCATATATCAAAAATAATACACTAATTTCAAAAGAGTTCTTAAACAGAAGCCAAAACGCGCGTCCGTGCCTCGGGCGCGCATTTCTGACAGCACATGTTGGGCACTTGGGGTTAGGGTTGGGTTCCAATAACGAGTTGATTGTGTGGCCACGGACCACGGACAAGCAATTGCTTGGGTAAAAAAAAAACTTCACTATTCAAAATTCTAAAACCTATGTTAGCGTTTTTGAGTTTTGAAAGAAAAAGAAAGAAATAATAACCTTTATTTGGACACAGTTCGTGGAACACAAAATACAATTTACAAAATATAAAGTAAAAATTGTGTTTTAACAATTTTTGTTTAAAAAACAAATAAATAATAAAAAATAAAACAATAGTGTTAGAAAAAAAAAATGTGATTTTGTGTTTTTAATGTTGAAGACAACGTTTTTTTCATTCCAGTAAAGTTGAAGACAATTAATATTATCGTTTCTTTGAGTCAGACGAAAAGAAATAGTACCTGTTATTATTTAAAACAGCTTTTTGAAAAAGGCGATTTTTTTTTTGTTAGCTGATATCAGTTTTAAATCAAGTCTCAAAAAACATGGAAATATAGGAATGAGGAAGTATTTACAAAACAGTGGCATACAATCTGACGTCTGCCACCTGGACAGTGCGTTATGAAAGCCATGAAAGCCATATTTTCATTTAAATTGTACCCACATAAAGTTCGAATTTATTACCCACACGGTCAGTAAGAACCAACCTTAAATAAAGGCATGATTGCACGCGCGGTCGCCCGTAGCGATTATTTGCCGCACGCCGACAAAATTGCACGCCAATGCGTTCGTGCGCGCAAGTCATTATATCTAAAGAAAGCACGTAAAAAAAGCTCGTTAGACTATCAAATGATTTGAATTTCAAAATTTTTGAATTTAATGGATTGCGTTCACGCGTTTGTCGTCGAGTTGGTAGGATCCTAGTGGGTTCTGTAACGAATTTGAGATTTTGTTTGAAAACCATTTACAAACAAAATATATTTTGGTGTAGGTATGCAAATGCAAATATGGTTTTAATAATGTGGCCTAAATAAGTATCATTAATAACAGGTATTAAAAAAAAAATCAAAAGAAAGATGGTCGATTGCTATTATAATAACTTTTATAAGTACACGATAATAACTTTTTTTTATATGCGTAGGTACAGTCGAACAAGTTATTTGGTATACAAGCAGATAACTTGCCACTACTTTAAACAATTTTGTGAGTGTTTTCAATACTCAAAATTCCTTTTACGTCGCTGTCACTCTCCTAAGCCATCATCTGCCTAGCCTTTTCCCAACTATGTTGGGGTCGGCTTCCAGTCTAACCGGATGCAGCTGAATACCAGTTTTTTACGTGATGCGACCGCCTATCTGACCTCTACAACCCAGTAACTGGGTAATACGATATCCCTTGGTAAGACTGGTATTCAGACTTTCGGGCTTCTGGCGACCCGTAACGACTGTCAAAGGTCTACAAATGACTGCCAGGACCAACGGCTTAACGTCACTCTCCTAAGCCATAAGCTCAAAAAGTTAAATTACACACACAATCAAAACGAGTAATTTGTCAACTCGTCCAAATAAAAAACAATACGTCCTAAATGGGCTGTAGGCATGTATACAGCCCATTTAGGACGTATTGTTTTTTATTTTCTGCAAGGCGTCTTAGATGGGCCGTAGGCGAGTTGACGAATTACCCATCAAAACGAATGTTGGCAGTGTAGCAGTAAATGAATATATTTTGCCTGTATACCAAATCGCTTGTTCGACCGTACTTATATCGCTTAATTATATTTTAATACTTATATGGTTAGTTACAAAAAAGTGGCGAGTTACTGTTCCAAGCATGTATTATTATATAGCCAATTCATTGTACACTGATCTCTGAATACAGACTGCAAAAAGCACAAATTGCTATCCGAATTGAAACTTAGACAAACTTTTGTTACTTAATAGCAATGTAGAACTCAAATTATTTAGAGCCTGTTTTTTACTATAACTTTAGCCACATAGCCTTTTGTCTGCCACTTAGCACGTGTCTATACATAGTTTTTATAGACCATTTAGTATTAGAAAATAGGTGTTAAATAAAAAAGCGACTAAAAACCAGACTTCTATTAAGTGTTTCAGGTATGTCGTGTTCTCAATCGCAAGAAAAAAAAAAGAAGCGTTTTTGAGAAAGATAAACCAAACTCACGCGCAGGTTTTGTTATAATATCAGCTTGCTCTGAAATAAGCTTTATGTTTTTCATGCATTTTAAGTTTGTGTTGTGCTTTTACGTAATACTTAATTGTTTCAGGCGTGACTGCGGAAATCCATTATAAAATACAATAAAGGTAGATAGATATTTATTAGGAACCTATTTCGCTTAACTATTCTTCAAGAGTTATAAAAAAACCTGTAAGAAATTGACAAGTTTTTCACCTCTCAACGAGGCATCCTCAGGATGACGATTGACTAGTCGCAAACCAGAACACGAGATGTTGCCACACCGAGCGCTGGACGCAGAGACAATAAGTAATCTTACTGATCTGATCATCCAACGCTGGACGCTGGCCAACCAACAGCGAGACCTACCGTTCTAAACACCAAATGCTGTCTCCACGAGGTAAACTATTCTTGCATAGCTCGTGCCAACACTTGAGAAAAGTATGGGTACGGACTGAGATTGACTGACTTATTCCTACTCAGAAACTACAACAACTTCAGAACTTCAAAGTTCAAACAATTCTAAAGCACAGATTCAAGGAAAACTACAATTTAAGAGCGGATAGAGCACGTGCCTAGATAAGCACTGGAAACAATTTGCGAAAATGGTACAAGTTCGTGAAGGCCGCGGGTGCACTGTAATAACATCGTATTACTGCAACTGGACATAGGGACTGGGTGTGGTCTAAGTTATAAGAGTTAGACGGAGCGGGAGTAATCTTTACTATGATTTTGCAACCGACAAAATATTTTCTTTGAACCATTAATGAAAACTTCCAAATTATTTAAATAGATAAAAAATATTTATTCAGTGCACACAAAAGACAATTAAATAAACACACAATTAAATAATAACAAATTACTTGTATATACTTATATGGAAGAACGGAGTCTCCTAACAAAGGCATTGTTTGAAGGAGGCTCCAAACACTAAGCCCTTTTTTTGTAAACTAAAGCATAAATAAAAACTTTTTAAATATATATTTTTTATACCTATTTATAACAAGGTGCCAATATACAAAAAAAGAAAAACATAGTTATCGAAATTGATATTATATGCAGCCTTCGCCTTCTTGTTTAGAACAGTAACTCCTTGGAAACAAGGTGATAGATGAGAAAAAAGGGAAACATCATCGTTGTGTCATTAGTTGAAAATTATTAAACTATGTATTAAACTAATGGATATAAACCAGTAATTTATTTAACAGAAATACAGTGACATTATGACATTATTTCAAATCAAATAACGACAAGGTGAGGTGTGTGTCTCAAGGTTGCCGCAAATGAGAAAATTTATGAAAATGCTATCCTGAAAAGAAAAAATAGAGCTGTGCCAGTTCAAAGGTTTTTGCAGGTTCTATTAGAAATAATAGGAACGTGTAGTAGGGAGATAAAATTAATTACATCTAATAACAATTCTCACTCAAAGGTATTGTAGATGAGTGGCAGCAAAAATAACTTAGTCTGGCGAAACTTTGACATTTTCTGAAAAAGAACTGTCAGGCAAACTTAAATCGTAGTTTTTTTTTTCGAAAGAGCCTCTTTTATCCCTATTGTCAAAGAAGGCTTATGTTTTTATATTTTGTTGCTCTTGTTCTCGCCAGCTGTTTATACCTCGTCCCGCAGATAGCCTTAAGGCTAGCACTGAGGTCCCAAATGTTACAGTCATGGTCTCAAATTGCATCTCATTTCGTCAGTACCACCGGTTGCAATGATTGTGAGCTTGCCACTTTGTCTGTACCACTTTCGACAGTTTTAAAATGACCTGTCTCTGATATGAATGATACCACTATTTGCGGAAAGTGGTATGCAAGACAGGGATGCAAGATAAAGATTGATAGTACCGATTACGGTGGAGCTGTGTAATCTTCTTAGTAATATAATCATCTACACTTGATTCTGGTAATATCTGGGGGTAATAAAAGGTTAGTAAATGACTGCGTTTGGTGCATTTGAGATTAGTAATGGCTGAATCTATGCACCCATATAAGCTGTAGCATTTACTAGATTTACCAATACGTACATCAAGATTAGGCAACTTGACAATCAAATATGGATGATTTAAGAGACTCTATCTCTCACACAGACTCTGCGTCTTAGAACACATAACACAACATTACGCCTGTATTCCCCGAAGTGTTAGGCAGAGGACCACCTATAATGCACACCCACACCCACTCCGCGTTGTGTGCTTTGAGGAATATCTCATAGGAATTTTGTTCATATTCATAGGGGTCAGAAATTAGACATCGTAAGGAAAAATACTTAAATAATATCATAACATAATGAATGTGTAATCTTGCTTGCTTACTTACACATCACAGAAGCATGAAAAATAAAATACCCTCACACCAAAAAAACCAAACACCGTATCATAAAAGTCAATAATTCAATTAAATGACTATAAAACATGCAATTTGCTTGTTAACACGCGTTACAGGCGTTTACACGGTAATCGCGTGCAGTACCGAGCGTGACGGAGCGGTATTGCACGCGTGACGGAGCGGTATCGTTGCGGTGTGCTACCGGGGTGGGCGGCAGACCATGTCATTGCTGTCATCGTTTACGATTAGCGTGGTGTTTAGTAATTAATGTGAAGTTTAGCGTGATAATTAAATTACTGGTGATTTTTTTTTATAAATTATGAAAGGACATGACCAGTTCCTGCACTCGAATTCGGGAACTTGTGCAGGATTACAGTGTATACACTATGATTTAAAAATTAAGATCTAATTTATCATGGATAAATTATACCGAATAAAGCCAAGGTTAAAATATCTGCAAAAACAGTAGTTTAATTGCTTCCGCTATTCTTTTAGAGTGCGTTTCATACTATGCCGTAGTGTTGGTTCCCCTGTTGTATGACGAATTTTGTACGTTACGGCGCCACCTAATAGGTCCGTGGTTAAAGTGCCAACATTACAGCATAGGAACTATAATGATGAAAAGCACTCTATAAGTACTTTCCGATTTTGACGTTCCATTGTATCCATAATCATCCGGTAACCATAATAAGCTAAACAGTATGGGGAAAAATAAAATAAGGACGAGTTATTTTCGATCAAGAGAATAAATGACATAGAATAATATATTATAATGCATGTTTTGTTTTTGATTAATTTGATTTATTTACATTTTATAATCTAAGTTTGCACGCCTACAGGTTAGGTTTTTATTGACATTTGGTGTATAAAGGACTGTTATTTCTTTGACAATGCATCTGACATTAGTGGCGGGACCAAAGGCACAATGTAGGAATCTTTTTCATAAAATCCCCAATTAATCGATTAGAGTCAAAGCATGAAATCGATTCTCACAAAAAATATTTTTGAAAAATATATCAATTCAAAAATATTTTTTTAACTGTGTTTGATTAATAATAATATAACATAACATCACGCTTCTAATGCCTGAAGGGAGAGGTGTACCTATACACCCTCATTTTGCTAGTTGTGTTGTAAGTCTCGTGCATTAGGGGGCGAGCCTATTGCCATCAACCGGGCGCAAATCCGGACTCCACTTGCTACTGAGATATTCCAGATGAACAAACCCAATAACACTTTGCCTGACCAGGGAATCGCACCCAGGACCTAATGCTCAGGTGTAGCTGAGCATGAGGTCCTGGGTGCGATTCCCCGGCACAGCGCTACAGCGCTTGGGACCACTAGACCAACGAGGCAGTCAAATGATTTCGATTTTAGTGTTTTAGGTTCGAGAAAAAATCGAGTATCATTTATCGATCTCAGATCGCCATTCACCATCCCTACCGATCCATCCGATCTTGGTGTCACGTTGTGTTTACATATTCGTTGTGTACTGTGAGATTATTGTGTTCTATTTCTAACGACCATTGCTATTATTTACGAACTGATAATTATCTTCAAAGCCTGATTACCATTGCTATATAAAAAGGATTCTTCGGTTTTGCTCTACGATTCGATTAAATGGATATTATGATGAGATGCATAAACTGTGGTATATTTCGTAAGGCGGGTTCAAAGGCATATTATGTCAATGCTAACCTTACCCCTGCAAGCGAGACTTGCCCGGTGGTTGAATAATCAGGTATGTACTTAAACTACATTGGAACAATACCTACTATATAACAACAAGACTGCAGGTATAAAGTCTGACATAGCGGTTCGATTGCATGTGAGCCAGCAAAACTTAATAAAGCAGCGTTTATTTGGGGAAAGGGTGGCAATGCATCAGCAAAGACCCTGCTATAGGCGGCGGTGATTGCCTAATTCCCGTAACTAAAAACGTTCAAATTCAAGTCGCAATCTCATCTCAGCGACAATTATTGTCAAAAACTCGATTACCACAACGCCTAGCGCCATCTCATATCGAAAACCTGAGTTATTTAGTGAATACTTATCTTTATTTTTCTCAGTTTCCTGATCTTTTAGACTCGTGAAACTTTTTTGTCTGGAAACTGTAGAATACAACAATTGCAAAAATAAAACAATATTTGCTGCACATTGATTTCGACACCTATGCCGGCGCCCATAGTCCCACTGGTCATGTCATTTAGGTGTGTAAAAGCACCCCATTTGCAACTTAATTTCTTTTGTATTTCAGCAATAGTATCTGAGTTACTTTGCCGTACCTACTATTCTCCAATGTTTTTTTTTTGTTTTATTAGATTGTAAGGTACTATATTCTTAACTTTACGGAACGGAGACTTGGGTCTAGCATCTTCAAAGCCAATTTAATGGGTAGAATGCAGTATATCCTAAAATTGTAGTTATGCAATGTGTTCACACGGCTTGCTATACATTTCCAGTTTATGCGGACCTCGCATTGTATAGGTTTTCCGTACAATGCGAGGTCAGCTTATACTGAAAATGTATACTTGATGTGTAGCCGTGTGTACCTATACAACATTGTAAACAAATATTGTATAATTTTCTTTTATTTTTCTCATTTGTTGATGGGTCGCAGGCATACATCACTGGTCTATAGAAAAAGATAATAAAATGTTCTATAGTAATAAATACCAGTGGTTACGTATGACGCACTTGACTGTATTTAACGGTGATGTTTCAATGGATTTAAGATGCTCATGCTGTTGCTAACACATTTAGTATCAATGACAGCAGAACACCCATATCTACAAACTAAAACCATAAAATTAAATTAGCTCTTTATCCACCACTAACATAAATTACGTGGTATACCGTGCCGTGACGAAGGGGTACTCATATGTCACGCTTCGGTATACCACGTGCAGTATTGTACTGGGGTAAGCAGCAGAGCATGTCGCACCTGTTACAATAAAGGACGTCCAAGAGTAGGTCAAAGACTCCCCTTTTAATTCAGAATTAGATATGAAGTGTTTGAAGCAAATAAAATTAAATGGTCTTTGGACGAGAATACTGTATACTTACCCACGACTTTACCCACTTTTCTTATGTTAGGTTATGGACGAATCGCGGGCATATTTTCGGTCCATCACAGGCTTGGAAAATGTGACCTGGGTGGAATATCCGCCCCGGTGAAATTACCATTTAAAATTCACGGTAGATACACATCTCTTTCGCTAAGTGGACATTTATGATCCAAGTGCTTCTTAGATAAGATTGTCTGTTTTTCTTAAACAGCTAAACCAATAATACCAAATGTATACCTGGACCATAAATAATAATTAGAAGCCTACCCAATTATAAAAGGCTTACATGATAATTATGAATGCCATAAAACGTCATTACAATACTGGCAATAATAGCCAAGCGTAACAAAAGCAGTCATAATTATGTCACGGTTGGGTATACCACGTGCTATATTGTGGAGGGGTAAGCAGCAGACCATGTCACACCTGTCAACATTTTTTAATTTAACAAACCGTGTTTAAATTGATGAGGAGAGATAAATTGAGAGGTGCTCGTGGCTAAAGTAATAACAGCCGCACGGGTCGATCCATCAGGTTAAGCTACGGTTGCCGGGGGTGGGTGACCATCTTTACATATTATCGAAACTCCTCCGTGGCTCGGAAAGCACGTTAAGCCGTTGGTCCCGGCTGTCATTCGTGGATCTTTGTCAGTCGTTACGGGTCGTCAGAAACCCGAAAGTCTGACAACCAGTCTTACCAAGGGATATCGTATTACCCAGTTATTGGGTTGTGGAGGTCAGATAGACAGTCGCTCCATGTAAAATACTGGTATTCAGCTGCATCCGGTTGGACTGGAAGCCGACCCCAACCTAGTTGGGAAAAGGCTAGGCAGATTGATTGTTTATTGATGCCAATCTTTGTAAAACTATGCAAAGGGGGAATGATAATTTGATTGACGTAAAGACTTAGTAGACGTAAATATTTAGACTGAAGACAAAATCTCATCATAATGGATAGACCGAGAGATTTGAAAGACTGTCGAACGGTAGGATATAGGGATTTATGATGGCAGAATCGCTGTATGCATTTACTTCTTCTACTTAGCCTCTTGAAGGTAATCTAAGTTTAAGAATTTAGCTATGAGTTTGGTACCATCAATATTAATTATAGTGTCCATCAGTTTCTGTAACGTCCAGGCAATTCATTCACTAATACCATTTAAGCCAGTTTGTATGGAAAATCAAGCACAGAAATCATCAAGTCTTCTGACAAAGCCACTTTAGTTTTTCTTCCATCCCCTACAGCTTGCAGGAAACTTAATCTCTTGAAGACCGTTAAAATTGTGTTACAAGTAAATCTATTTGTGGTCTCACGTTTCGATCGCCATCGAGTCGTGATCTGTCTTGGTGCGCATTTACAAAAACGATATAAAGACTTGTTGGAATTTAATTAAATATAGCTGTCATTTGAAACGGTTCTGTTATTGGGTATTAGCTACGATTGTTGAGAGGAGTGGCTACGTTGCAGTGGTTTGAATATGAGCAAGAGAATGTTGCATGAAAATTTTTAGAACAAAAAAATAACTGTTCGTCTAAATACCGCGATACAGTCAATTATGGATTTGGAAGCACTTTACCTTGAGCACAACACCTAACACTGACTAACACTAACTATCCTATCCTAATCCTAATATCCTAATCCTAATCCTAATCCTATCCTAATCTTAATATTATATTTTAATATTATAAATGCGCAAGTGAGTTTGTTTGTTTGTTACACTTTTACGCTAAAACGGCCGAAAGGATTTAGACGAAATTTGGCTCATGGATAGACCATGATCTGGCATAGGACATAGGATACTTTTTATCCCGATATTCCCATGGACTTATGTGGGTGAAAACGCGGTTAAAATAAGTCTATGGGCCACAATTTTCTTTTCTTTTTTCAGAAATACTTAATCATGAAAAAAAACCTTCCACACATTTTTATATATTTTTAAATTCACTCACAATATGCTCCAGTTTAATTCTAAGGTTCATCCCGTGATATATCTGCTACCGGCCTGTCCAGCCCACCAATTACGGGATAATTACAAAGCTTCGGACGGAATTAAAATACTCGACCGCTGTATACTTTTTGCAGTTGCATATTTAACGATTGTGCATTCTTTACAGTCATGTAACACGAGAGAAAGAAAGGTCTGTAGTGTTAACGTTCATTCATTGTTGTTTGATGATCATTGTGATGCCAATTGTTTTGTTTTCTAATAGACGTTCGTATTCTCATATAATAGTGTTGCGCTCTTGTGTAGAACCTGTAGACATATTAACAGATGAGGTGCTTTACCTGCAGTAGGTATGGTTTTATTAGCTAGGTTTTAGATATAGTTCATCAGTAAAAGACATGACAATCATAGAATATTCGAAAATAAATTTACTCGAGAGGATTTATTCCAGCTGACATTCAAAAATAAGGTCAACATGGCTGTCATTTGTAGATCTGGCTAAAGTCTGACTGTGTTACTCAGTAACTGAGTTGCGGAGGTCAGATAGGCAGTCGCTCCATGTGAAATACTGGTATTCAGCTGCATCCAACTGGATGCAGCTTAGTCTAACTAGTCTAACTAGACTGTAAGCTGACCCTGTAGTAGAGAAAAGGCTAGGCAGATGATGATGATTAAACTTGTCCAACACATCCGATCCCGTCTTATATTGCCCTAAAGTTGTTCTATCCACAAAACAAACTACTGCATCTCCCTAAAACGAAAAAGACAATTCAACTTATAATAGACAGAACCACATAAAGCTACACACACGAACAGGATCCCAAGCCAGTGATTTGGCGCAATTATTACGTCGCGAGGGAATCCAAAAGTGAAAAAAGCGATAGAATTCGCCGGGGCTCTGATTAAAATTGTGACAGCTTGATTGTTCAGCTTCTGCGTTCCCTTTTTCGGGTGAAATGCTTCCAGTAGTTGAGATAAGATCAAATTGGACCATATATTACTGATTTGGACCTGGAACTTTATGATTGTGGACGTTTTTTTGGATTATGGTACCTGTTTGGAGTCTGCGGCTTCGTTAAGGGATGTTGTTTCAAATTAATTGTGCTATATAAGTCAAGTTGCCGAGGGGCATTTTGGGCTACCGAAAATACAGGTACATTTTTGAAAGGTATTTAAAGGAAGAAGGATTATGACGACAGGAATTTGATTTATACATAGGTGTACAATATAGACAATGGCGTATTTATAAAGTAACCAAGTTTAACCTACACTATACAGGGTGTAAGGGACAGCCCTCCGCAAATTAACAGGGGGCATTCAGCTCCTTATTTAGAATCATATTCCACCGGAAATTTTCTCAGGAAAATTTTCATTTTTTTTGTTGTTTTTTTAGATAAAAATACAGCAATGGATGTTAAAATACTATAGCAACAGACGCGTGAAGCTCAGAATTTACATAGATAAATCACGTAGCCTGAGCGCAGCCCCCCGCCACGGGGAGTGCGGCTACGTGCGTTTTGCCACAGTAACGATACATTGCGTGTGAGATAGTAAAACAAATCAGGTTTATTGGATTCCCATAACGTTCCAGAAATAATGCATGTACCGGTCATCTTAGTATGATATGCTGAATTCATCCCATCAGTCTGCGGAGGGCTGTCCCTAACACCCTGTATTATGCTTTCAGGTCACTATACTATAATATTTGGGTAGGTACGTACGAGTATTACTAAACGCCTCTTCAAGCTTAAAATGGTTTCAAGCAACGTACTCTTACAATAACTGTACCTAATACTAAATTCATAAAAAATAACGACTACTACATTGTGTTAAAAAAAAAGCTAAACGTGATATATGTTTAATAGGAAACGATTTTTAAAAACATTATCGCCCATCAAAAATTCATGTGAGCGTATAAAAAGTGCGCCAGTTAGTCTAAGAGCCGTTAGTTTTTAATAAACAATATAGACATTACATGAAGTAATTACATGTCGGATAGCATGCCGACGACGTTAGCTCTTTGCTTACTACACGATCTATGTTTAAAAAAATAAAATGACTACAAAGCTCTTTTAATAAATTGAGTTTTTGAAAGACATTAAAAATTATCTTATTGTAGAGTTCTTAACTTTTTCCCTCAATCTTTTAAAAAGAAGTTTCCCTATTAAAAAAAAATACCTCGAGAAATTCGTATTTGAAAAAAAATAGAAACATGTTTTAGAGAATGGAAAATTAAAATCTTGATGAAAGTTTATCTGAATTCGAGATAAATTTAGGACGAGTTAAAAAACAAATTATATGACTTTATTTTTGTAAAATAATTCCGTTGTTTCTATTTCAAAGTTTATCGGAACATTATTATCTGCGAAACACAAGAATTTACGACCAATTTAGTACTAAACATCCATGTAGTGCTAAGGACAGTCGTTAGATTGCTTAAAGGACAGTGAACATGGTCGAAATCTTGTGCACGCACAATTAAACCAGGTCTTTATTCGTTTATACCTTTTGTTTAGATAGAGGGCCATGTAAAGAGGTTTATTTTGTTAAAATATTGCTGTTTAGCGTGATAAAATTAAAATAAATATAGGTATTATTGTAATTCTAGCGCCTTGTGAACGTCTTTTCGAACTTCTGCACTCAACTTCTTTTTAAAGTACTAGGTTTTGCGACTTCACCCGCGTGGCTGTCGGAAATTATCCCATAGAAACGTACAAACAGGATAAAAAGTATCCTATGTCTTTTCCTAGGATGCCATCTATCTCCTTGCCAAATATTATCGAAACCTGTGCAGTGGATAAGCCATTTCTACACAAAAAGGCTAAATACATGCAACATTAAAAAAATATAAAAAAATTGGCAGATATATAATTAGTTTTGTTTTTTATTAGAATGTGTTTGCGGCTTTTTCTAGGATTTAAAATTTAAAAAAGTTTTATAAATTAGGTGATAGAAAAAACAAATCAAACGAGTGTTTCGACGAGCCCCAATTAACATAATTTGTAGCTACCAGCATCTAGCAAAGTAGTAACAGAAGCAACCCTTGCAAAAAAGGTAATAAATAATAAAAACCCATTTAAAAACCAATTTTAACTGTGATAGAATAAATCATAATTTTATGCTACCGTATCGAAAATTAACGCTCAGTGATATACACAAAAAAATGCATGGTGTCGACTTAATAAACCTAGTAGGTATAGTGGGGTAAAGTAGGTACTGTAGAGGCTTTACTGTTCATGGTTTTAGAATAAAACCTTGGTGCTTTCAAGTTGACGGCATTTATAGGAGACAAACGTTAGATTTGTATTAAGAATAGGAAAAAACAGAGGAGCTGTCAGGCCCGAGCTAACAGAATAAGTAAAATAATATAAAAAACGTAGCTCCCATTACATACATAATTATCCTTTGGTAATAAAATATAGTGTTTTATTATTACCGGTACCGTAGGCTCACCTCGGAGTCTACCTACCTATTTCTGGTAAAAGCACCATAACTAAAATAAGTAGCTAACATGAAGCAAACACATCCTGAATATTTATGGTTTATGTATTCATACTTACGGTGCCCTTGTACTCATCATTATGAACAACTCTCATTATAGGACCAACCCTGAAATCGCGACAAACAAATCAGCTGTTCCCTACATTTTGACGAGATAAGCGATCATAAATGCAGCTGAATACCAGTATTTTAGATGGAGCGACTGCCTCTACAACTCAGTAACTGGGTAATACGATATCCCTTGGTAAGACTGGCTGTCAGACTTTTGGACTTCTGACGACCCGTAATGACTGTTAAAGATGAACGAATGACAGCCGGGACCAACAGCTCAACGTGTGCTTTCCGAGGCACGGAGGATTCAAGGTATCTAAAGATGGTCACCCATCCACTGACCAGCCCCGGTAAGCGTAGCTTAACCTGATGGATCGACCCGTGCGGCTGTTATTACTTATGCACGAGCTACGTATAATAGGAACATTTTTTTTTTTTTCATCCATTCCATCCACAGAATCCCTTCTTGCTTCTATTACGTCAACACTTAAAAAGGCATGCAAGATAAAACTAGACGCAAGTACAGCGACGAGTTTCATAGATTTGCTTATTAATAAGACCGACAAAGAATTCGTAACGGATAACGGTATTATGTATGCTAATCCGATCGGTACATCGGGCAAACTTTATCTGGATGTAGGGCTGACACCTTGTACTGATTAGTGAATCTAGAACATTCCGAAAATTTCATTTTTTGTTTTCGAGAATTATCTTCGAGTCAGTCAATGATAATTTTTTCGTATCGTATTTCGTTTAGGTATCGTATTACCCAGTTACTGGGTTGTGGAGGTCAGATAGACAGTCGCTCCATGTGAAATACTGGTATTCAGCTGCATCCGGTTTGACTGGAAGCTGACCCTAACATAGTTGGGAAAAAGCTAGGCAGATTGATTGAGTCAATTATCATTTTTTCATGCTGAAAGTTGTTTTTTCGTTTCATAAAAACAACTGTGACTCATTCTTGTCAATATAGTGCTGGGCCTGAAAAATAGGCAAACATAATGAAAGAAAGGGTTTTCAATATACTAATTTTACAGCTGAAATGAGAGAGCTTATAGTTAGCATTACCATAGTGCGCATTATCATGAGTTACTTATTATTCAGGTCAGTTTTCTCGGATGTGACAACCCTAGTCCAAGTAGACGCATGCCTAAACAAGTGGTGCATGCCTTAATACGTTGTCTGTTTATGCGTTCATAATTAACACGGAATGTAAATCAATTGCGATCGATTTTCGTATTAGTTTCTCTTTGTAAGTTTGTCTCAATCTAGTTTGGTTTTTGTTGAGAAAGTTTTACATAGGATTAAAGGATTATAAGTCGTAAATATGCATTGTTTTAAATACTAGGTTAGGAAAAAAAAGAAAGAATAATGTTTATTTGGACACAGTTAGTGAAAATAATGTTGTATCAACAACAACAAGTTAGTATAGGTTCTAAAAAGATATCAAAGTGACACATAATTATTTTGTGAGACATTTATGAACGCTATCTTTATTTCTGAAGAGAATTCAATTCTATAACCAATATAGGTCTGAAACTAGAATAACAACAAATAATGACATTTATGAACGCTATCTTTATTTCTGAAGAGAATTCAATTCTATAACCAATATAGGTCTGAAACTAGAATACCGAAAGGCAAGATATTTTTAAAAGTTCTCATTTTTAAGGATATTACCAACAAATCAAGTCATTGACAAATCACAGCAATTTTTTAACAAAATCCTCTTCTAAAACACTCCTGCGCACACCGACAAAAAACATCAATAAAAGATAAACAAAACAAGTTTAATTGCATCCTTATCAGTAAAACTTCACCCAAGGAGCATAAATGATAGTCTCTTAGACAAAAATAAGAATTTAAATAAACAAGGTGACTTGAATGAAGTCATAAATATAGAAAAGCGGCACTTTTAGTCTCGGATCTAACAAATTAACAGCCGATTAAGCTACCGATTCAGTTAAGACTTTGTGACATTGACTTAATGTGAAACAACAAATAACTTTGATAGTGGTGTTACTGGTGACGACAGAATTGTAATGATGGAAAGAAATTAAGAATAAAAAATATGTAGTATCCAAAAATGCTTTTTACATTGACTTTTTGACATATTATCTGCTCGGATCAAACGTTTGATAGATTTAGATAATTGAAAAACGAAGTGAGAATAGAGTTAACAATTATGATCATTTCTTTGTAAAACCTACCACCTAAGTTCACATTGTGGAGTGCAAATAAATATAAGTTTTGAAATATGTTCCTCAGAACTGTTCATCGTATCATACTGTGCGTTTACTGGCGAAAAATTCACTTTAAAACATGTGGAAATCTCTATTATATGTCAGGAACAAGAGATTGCAACATGTTTTGTTGTGAAGGTTTCGCCAGTGCAAATGCAGTTACGGATAGTAAATATCATGGATTCATTACAATATACACTTCAAATAAAATTGACGTTAATTCACGCTTCACACTTTGCTCTGCTTTCGATTTATTGCATAATAATTTAGAACAAGTCACACAGTTTTTTTATGATTTCTAACTAAGAAGTGTTTTTATTTTACACAGTTTTGGACTCCAAATCACCAAAAAAACAATTATAAAAAGCAATAAAAGACAGCCGCAGGCGCAATCCAGTTTGCAAATATAGCCAATTTATTTTAAAAATGTAACATTTAGAGTGAAATTACGAGTCAATTTCGTTTTTAAGTTTAAAAAGTGATTTTATAAAAAAGAAAGTGGGCTTGTGTTGGCGACTGTACCAATAAATTGTTAAGGCTAATGCAGTTACGCGGTTCCTTAGATGTCGGTAACAGATAAACGAAATCCGAATACCGTCAAAATAGTAATCAATTTTATCAGACTATTTAGTTAATGGTCGTTTTTGTTGGGTTAAATTCATGGTTAAATTCCGAAACTACTGTTTGAATTGCTTGATTCTATCTTCGGGTGAAAAATCACGCTAGTTGTCTGTAATGATTTAAATAGGGCGGTAATTGATGATCAAGAAATGCTACGGAATGTTTGATTCTTAATTTTTAATTAAAATCAAATTCTTTTGTGAGTTTAATGCAAAGAAGAAAGCTCTACTTCAGGGCGTAAATGGCCGTTGGGAATCAAGCATACCATAATTAGCCTATAACGTTCCCACTGCTGGCCTCCTCTCGATGAGAGGGAGTGGGCCATAATCCACCACATGGCCCAAGAATTTTTGGTCCTAGGACATGCCGGTTTCCTTCACCGTTTTGAGAGTCCAGTGGTGATGAAATAATTTACACAAAGTAAAGCACCTGTCTAGGTTCGAACCTACGACCTACAACTCGTAAGTCACGGCCGTTACCACTGGGCCACCACTGCTCTTTCTGGAGTCAAGAACATGCGCTACGAGTATCTTCCTAAGTTAAAGCGGTAAGTTATTTGGCAAGTAAATGTAAGGCAGTTTGTTTTTTTTTTTGTGATTGTGTTTAGTTTTGTTTGTGATATTTCTGTGCACGTCCTAATAAATACTTTTCGTTCTTCTTTTCTGTTCTCAATTATAGAGATATTTTGTTAAATTCTGACCTGGATGTGACACACAAAAATACACGATGTTATTTTTAACTCCGATGACGTAGTTAAATTAATTTATACCAGTGACATGGTCAATATTTAGCCTGTTTTCCATTTATATCAGGAAGCTAATTAACAGATGTGAATCTTAAAAGTTTAAAACTATCAAATTAGTATACATTCGTTAGTTGTATGTGAACAGAAGCCTGTTTTAGAAATATTAATAATTATTATGAGGTATATTATTGCCCGTTGGCGTAAACATTTTATTCCTTTCTCACGCCTCCGTGATACTATAGAATTAAAGTAATAAATCTGTTCTAAATACTGACTTGTTTCTTAATTACTTATTTTGTTAAAAAAAAAATCAGAAAAAATTAACGAATTCTACTAAACAAAATGATTTTTTCTTTTCTTTTGATTGTATTACTACACTATGCAAAAGTACTTGAATGTAGATACAGAATGTATTAAAAAAATGCATTGTAGAACTCAATAACCTCCTCCTTTTTTGAAGTTGGTTAAAAAAGTGGGCAATGTCACCGATGGCCCAGACACATTTATGAATGAAAGCAGAACTAGAGAAATAAAAATTCTAGTTTCGCGATTATTTTATTTATAAATGTTTCCTGTATAATAGATAACACTAATTTGATAGGTTTTTTTTATCTTTATTTTCGTTAACGTTAAATATTTAAATGAATTACCCAATCAAGTGGTTTAGGTGCCTTATTGAATAACTAACGAGGCAAATGAAGTAAAACGAAGTTAAACTTATCTTACTAATCACTATCGCAACCACCATTTTTGAAAACCTCAAAAGCGGGCATTAGCCTGCTCCCAATAATAAGTTAGGAAAATTAAAAACCACTAAACCACTGGTTTGTAATATTAAAAACCACTAAACCCCGGTATCAATAAAATAATGCAACTTTATTGAAAGTAACACAAGTTCTCAGACACCCATTTATAATTGAAAATCTATAGAGTTGTAAAACTAACTAACACGTTTTATTCAATAATCACCTTTCTCACAAAATGTCGCCATTCCGATTCTTAATAATAAATCGAAGAACAGACAATCTGTGTCAATAATTCACTAAGCGACAAAAGCTTTTTCTAGAGCCGAATCTAAACTAGAAAATAATTAATAAAAACTTGTAAAAGACCCACCGACTTACACTATGATAAAACACAGAGGAAATTGATAAATTATTTTATCTACATCGTCGCCCACCACAGAGATTATAAAGCAGTAAGTCAACTCGTTAAAGTTTAAAAAAGACGTGATAAATGAATAGATTATTTATTTTTTATCTGTGAACCCCACTATCAGAATATTTCTGTTTATCTTTAAGCTGTCAGGTATGATCTTCAATGGGTAAGTGTTAGTATGGTAGTGCTTGTTTGTTACTGAATCTATGACTTTGTACCGTTGCAAAATTTACAAAAAAACGCTAGAAATAAAACATCCAAGAATCCGTTTTACTTATGTAATCATTGTTGTCTTCATACCAAGTATGCCAGAGATAAACAAATGGGTTTGAGGCAGAATGTGAACTTCGGAAAATGTGCACTTGACGCAAAATGTGCACTTCGCAAAATGTGCACTTCTCAACACAAACTACACATAAGATGCGGTTTCAAAATTACTTTGAAAACCAATGGTATCCAAAAACGTTTCCATCCATTCTGAGCAGCGCATATCAGAGGCATAGGACAACAACCGCCCTAGAAGGGTGGCATCACCGCATCAATGCTCAATATAATAGATGGCAACATTTCTGGTTCGGTTTGGTTTTTGAAGTAATTTTGAAATCGCATCATAATTATGTGAAGTTTTTCATTCTGCGTTAAACTCAAACAAATGAGTAATCCAAAAACAAGGTCTTTGTGAGACTTTATTTTTTTATTATGAATACCTACGAAGCTAAGCTAGGCTTCTAGCTCTTACCTGTATAACACTAGACTATTTCTTTTATGTCACCGCCAATATAAGTCTCCAACTTATTTATGGCTAAATTTATGAGTTCGACATTTATTTCACCAAATGGTTATATTGCCAAATTGGTTATGTTTTATATAAGCTGGTTCGTACAATCGTTTTACTGTTAACCAATGAAATATTGTTGTTTCATATAGTAAGTGTCGAAACGATATTAATGTGTCTACATATTTGGTACTAAAAGACATAAAAAAGGTGTTGATTGTTTTGAAGTTTTAATTGGGAAAAGAGAAAACGATTAGATTTAAAAGGAAACGTTTAAAAAACAAAAAGTTTAAAGGTTATGTAAGTATGGCCTATGTTACGGAGAATTTATTTAATATTGTAGGTGACGTTATAATTGTCTAAAACATCGTAATTTGATTAAGGTTGCAATATTATCATTTTCTTTTCTATATATGCTTCAGCTGCATGAACCAAATTAAAAAAAAAACACTAATAGATAATACGAGCCATCAGCTGCATGAACTAAATTTAAAAAAAAAAACGCTAATAGGTAATACGAGCCAACCCTAACTAATATTATAAATACGAAAGTGAGTTTGTTTCTTTGTTCACGCTAAAGCAGCTGAACGGATTTGGATGAAATTTGGCACATAGGTAGACCATAACCTAGGTTAGGACATAGAATATTTTTTATCCCAATATTCCCACGAGATCGAGACTTATGCGGGTGAAACCGTGGGGCACAGCTAGTACTCAATATTCTAATGTAACTTAATTCACCCCTCAAGGTGCCAACGACAAAATCAAAATCAAAAGTAATTTATTCAAACTAGGCTGAGAATCAGCACTTTGCGGCAGGTTAGTACACTTGTGGCAGGCCTATTAAGGTCAAGCAGTTGACGTGTTTCAACTGAAATGGTGAACTCAAATCTGCCTAGCCTTTTCCCAACTATATTAGGATCGGCTTCCAGTCTAACCTGATGCCGCTGAATACCAGTATTTTACATGGAGCGACTACCACCTATCTGACCTCAACAACCCAGTAACTGGGTAATACGATACCCCTTTGATAAGGCTGGTTGTCAGACTTTCGGGCTTCTGACGACCCGTAACGACTGTCAAAGATCCAGAAATGACAGCCGGGACCAACGGCTTAACGTGCTTTCCGAGCCACGGAGGAATCCCGCTATATAAAGATGGTCACCCATCCACCGACAAACCCCGACAAGCGTAGCTTAATCTAATGGATCGACCAGTTCGGCTGTTATTACTTAGCCACGAGCTCCACGACTGAAATGATGAACTATTATCACAAAAATAGGATTTTTGGTACAAACTCCAAGCGTCCTTTCTTTTATACTTTAAGCTGCGTCATTGTTTTTCTTCCCTCAAAACCAATTAATAGAAAAAAGGTGTTTGCTTCCATTGGAAATTCTTATCAGAACTAATGCGGCACGGAGCGTATTACATTAACCAGTAGTTAGATGCGTTCGGGCCCAGGTTCGATTACCGGCCGCAATATTTACGGGCAGACACGTCACGACTAGCGTCTATTGAAAATTACTAGTTTTTAAAAGCTATTTTATTGCTGGTTGAATATTCAGTTATCCGTTATTTTAAACGGTCTGTGGGTTGTGTTTTGAATTTAGTCTCGTTACAATGTAGCGTGTATGAATTGCTTATGTTACCACCCAATTATACTAAGATTTTGAAAATCTTTAAACTATCTGTGATTAACAAGATAGTTTGATAGTTTCAGAAAAATAATTATTTATTTATTTTATTATTTTTGTACACACAGTAAAATACATAATAGATAATTATGTTGACCAAAGCCAGTTTTCTTAGTCTCGTAGACTTTTGAGACATTTCAAGTGGTTGCAGTTTGTTTTTTTGAATTTGGAGTTTGACATTACATTTCCAGGAGTTTTTTTCTTATCGAATCTGTATGTTCACCTTCTGTTTTCAAACTGAAAATATTTAGGAACAATAGAGTCATTCAACAAGAGAATTCAAATAAATAAATAAATATTTCCATTATCTTCAGAATCAAACATGATTAGGTTTAAATATTTATTACAGTTAGCCAGCATTATGCTGAGATAAGGAGCCTTTTTGGCCTCACACAGGTCTTATTTTCCTTTAACACTTTTTTAATATTTTGCCTTAATGTTTTATTTTATTTTTTATTACGTGTTTTCATAATTTTGCTAGTTTTAATATTTGTTTTTATCGTTTTATTTCCTGTGCGTGTCCCAAATAAAATATTTTTCTATTTTTCTTTCTTTCAAGTTCATTTTAGTGACGAATAAAATGAACTTGCTGGTATCAATTATTCGTGAAGAGGCGCCGTGTGCTTTTAGATCAAAAACAATGTACTTTCAAGCTTCTTGCTCAAATTGATTTCAGCTGTCAATATTATACCATGTTTACAGTTTTTAGTTAAGACAAAAAAGCTGTTATGAAACCGTTTAGGAGATGAACAAAAACACTGACAGGCAGATGAACTTCTTATTTTTGTTACGTGTTCCAATAATAGAAGATTATGCTAGTATTAGACCAACAATTTTTGCGGTTTTGTCTAAAAAGTTTTGGATTAGGTACCAAATCTTTCTTGAAGAGTTCGCGTAAAAAAACAGATTTAATTTTTTATTTTGAAGTTTTTACAGAATGGCCCGCCGCCGGACTATTCTGTAAAAATCTCACCGTGAAGTGAGCTGTCATTCCACCCGATGCTAAGGATTGACATTATTGACAGCAGCTCACTTCAGGCTGACGCCAGACTGACTGGTCTGGTGCATGCCACATGCACATAAATCTATCTGCATTTTATTTTTATATTAAGGTTAATATACTATTGACTAGGTCAATGTTCGATTATGGAGTTCATTTCACAATCATGCTCGATGTGAAGCGATCGAAAATTCGAAATAGGGGGGGCGTTTACGTCAAAGTGCGGGAGTTTTTTAACGTTTCTAACGGACAAGCTTACTTGAGTGATTTATAAATCTAGGATAGATAGTCACAGAGAGCTAGGTAGCATTTTCATGGCTAATTGATTTATAAAAAAATATAGATAATTTAAAATTAGTGTTTCCAGTTGAGGTGACGTTACCCATACAACCCGGGTTTGATCGCATAACGGGACGAAATACGTGTAAATTAGTACTAGGATACGTAAACAATGATTTCTTTGGAAATTCTGCATCCTAAGCTTCTGGTCCTGTATAATGATTATTAATGATACAAGACCCATTATTCATATTATGATTCTACACTTAAAAGCTACAAAAATATTAACAAAATGATTCATAAAACCGAAATAAATGAATATTGTCCACGCACAAAGCAGATGTTCATCGCAAGTGATTACGAAGGAGTCTCGAATGTCATTAGTATAGTTCTGCGGTGAAATTCGAGTGGCGCATGCGGTGGGATATGAAAACGAGAAGGTTAGCCGCGAGGATGAGCAGCCAAGGGGATAAGATCGTGTTTTACTTGATTCAGAACAAAAAAGTATAGAATAAATGAGGCTTTTTGTTGTTACATGCCTGATTGAACTGAATCTTAGACTTGAGAATTTGAGAAATTCTCCACAAATCCCGAAAGTGTACTATGAGATGACAAGGGAATAACTACATCATAATGAAAAGAAGAAATAGAAGGAGAATTTAGTTGCTCGCGTAACGGGTGACACGTGAGATAGACTTTTAAATTAATTTTAAAAAACTAGAAGCGTTTGTATATACTTTTTCGCTTATTTATCAACAAACGCCGATTCAATATGAACCAGACATGACTAGATTGTAAGACGTGCGTGACTAAGCAAGAAAAACTCAGATATGCAAGCCGTATGTGCACTGTACAGCACAAACCACTTACGCACAAATCTAAACACCAATAAACATACATTCAACCAACCATCTGCTCGAACCATTCATCGAATAGAAATAACCGTCCGGTAACCAACGACTAATTGGTCTTAGTTACCTTGTTACTACTCGTAAGATTTCTCTTAATTGCCAAAACGAGTCGTAACTCGTAAAACAAACGTTTTGGCACCGGGTTTACATTTGGAACATGGAGGGCGCGACGCAACGAGTCTATCAATAAATTCCGATGCCTATTGGCGTTGTTGATCGTAAGTGAGGATGTGTGTGGGCAATAAAAGCAGAACTGGATCGAGTACTGGTCGTCATCGTCGTCCGGTTGACTTCCGTTCATAGGGTTAGGTGCTTTTTGCTCTCAATTTGAGCTGGTTTGATTTGGTTTTTAGAAATTATGGCTTGTTGATTAGGGACAATAGGTGGAACGCATAGTAAGTAGGTACGACCAATCGCACGTCTACATGTAACAATTTGATATTGACAACACCTCTATGTCGCAGCAGTAAGGGTGTTGTTTGTAGATCTAAAGTGTCACCACTGAAGTGCGGTTGATCATTCCTAAAAGGCACTGAGACAGCACATTCATATATTCCATTGTCTACGTTTTGTACGTTCCGATGGGAGCTTAAAACGGCCACTTTGGCAGAATCATAATAGGAAAATATTATGAATCGTCGTAAAATGTCACAAACTGACAATTCATATTATTATCTGCATGTAATTCATATTGCGAAATAATTCATCTGTTAGACAGTTTTCTTTGTAAAATGGTCCACAAATTATGAATTGCTTTTGTGTCAAATTAGAGGAATTGTTAAAGACCGCTGGGAATTCAGGAAATGAATTGCTTTTAGAAAAATTGCTAATGTGGCCATTTTAGGCCCCCGGATCTCACTTGAAACTTAAATTTATAATGAATGAAAATCATCGCCTACCTGATCATTAAGTAGGTACATGTTACAAGCATTTAAAGTTAAAAATATTAATTAATCTAATTTATTAACGAACACAGCTATAATTTTCTCTCAGAGAAACAAAAACTTGTATTTTTGACAACCAATGCTAATTAGTATGTTTACCAGTTCGATAACATGTGAAACAGAGGCCATTAATTTATGGGATCCCATGCTGTCATTTAACACTTATCTATTACGGTAAAATGCTAAATCTCACACATTTATTAATTTTGAACGAGATTTCAGCTTCCGACGTACGGAAAATACCTTTAAGGAAAGCAATTAATTTAATGGATCATAAAAAGTAAAAGTTTGTTATTTTTTAAGCTTTTTTAATGGCGACAAAATAACCTTTTCATCCAATTTTGATTTTGATTCGCCGATAAATATATTTTCTGGTTGTGCTTCTATTACAATTTTATGGACTATTAAATAATTAATATTTTGTTTTTTGATGTCTTGTTTTACGTTTGCAAGAAGCAAATTAAGATCATCTTAATTAAAATAAAATTAAGCGGCGACAAAGTCTTTTAAACTGGCTCAATCTCAAAAGTCGTTAAATAAAAATATCTCTGATCAAAATATTTACACTTCATACTAAATCTCTCTTCGAAAAAGTGCTACCAAAAACAATTCTCAACCTACCAAAAGTCGGCCAACAAACACCAATAACTTTGATTAATAAAGGTTTACACAAATGTACTCATACCCGCTAGGTGGCTAATGTATTTGACCTCACATGTACCCGTGTTAGCATTTGAACTCCTAATGCTCAACCACAAATCACATAAGAACCCTTTCCCATCACCTATCACCCGACAGTCACGACAAATCGTATTAGAATTAACAGCTATCTATCAATTGACACATACATTTCTCTATAACACAACATCCATTACCGTTTTTGTTTGCCCAACGAAAGATTCAAGCAGTTACGACACGTTATTGGTTACTAATTTTATAGGAACACTCGTTATCATGATTGATTTGTGGTGGAAGCGCCCGTGATGTATACGCAGCTGTCTATAAAATCGTTCGTTGTTTCACAATTAACAGGCTATATTTGAATATATTTGCGTCAATTTTATATAGTAACAACATAAATCTAATTATCAAATTGATTATAAAACGCTTTTTTATATATGATGGTGCTAATAATATAAATGGGAGATGTGGTGAAGATGATGCATCAAATATGAAAGTTAATGGTTGTGAATCTTCTGAAAGCAACTGTGGCCTAATTTTTGTGCTAGAAGCTGACGAATGGTAGTTACAGTATTATAAATCATGCACATCATAAAATACATAATTTGGCAAGTCTATAGTTTAATTAACTTTAAAATCATGACTTTTTTTCAAGATCTTCACTTAATAGTGTTTTTTTGAATATATTACCTCCTATTAATTGAATATCCACTTAGAAAGTCTTTTAATATTTTTTATTTCTCGGTAATGTCTCGAATATGTCGTTTTTTTTTCTTTTCTGGTTCTTTCGGCTCCAGGCATAGGTATATTATATAACTATAGTGTTTATGATTATCTTGTATATGATGGTCGTAGTGCTAAATATAACAACGTTGCATAATTAATGACATCTTGCCATTGTCTTTGAGAACAGCTTCATTACCAGCTAGTTTTCCTTTGATCGTTTCATCTAGTGTGAGAGAAAGAGATGTTGCTATATTTCTCTCATTCTTTTACTAACTTAAATCACCCATTAAATTCTATTTTTAAATTACACTACTTCCGATGGAAGCTTACCGTAAGCAAAATTACACTAATAAATACCTTTAAATAGTTTGATTTGATTCGATAAAGACGGGCCCAAATTCACATCGAAATCTTCCCATAGCATTTAGAAACTTGGCTCCAGTTGATATAGAATCATTGGAACGGACGTCCTCTATTAGTTCACAAGGGATATTAGCATAAATTACTAAATATATAATTTATATGAATATATTTGCATATTGGATGTTGCCTATTATAGACAAGATGGTGAGTTAGTTAAATCATTAAATCAGTAGAAGATGCTGATATGAAAAGACCCGCTCATATATTTGGAGCAATCTTTAATGACTGTTGGTAGTAAAATAGATGCTCATTTCTTTTTTGAAACATCTTTTGATGCGTCGTAGTTAGAGATATAAATATTTGATTTTCATAATAATAAGAACCAGATTGGCATTTAGTTGGAAAATGTTTGATAATAAAGTGTCATCTGTGTCAAAATAAATTGGTTCGATCATTTATCAAAAACTTATCAATACACTTCGCCATTAAATAAATCAGTTAGATCAAAATAATATTTTATATTTCATAACTATAGTGAGCATCGTTAACTAAAATATGTGTGTAACTGCTAACTGCATTCTTTATAACGCTAAATGTGCGCATAATAATAAATTATTGTTCATAAACAATCTAACAGGTTGATAAATCATTGATGATCTTAAAATCATTTCGTAAACAGAAGTGAAATAAAGGAAATAATATCATCGCATCGCAATTTTGAACATAATATAGCATTGATTGATATTAATGATCTGTGGCAATCTATTTTACGTTGAGAAATAATTTATGGATAAGATATCATCCGACCTGAGGAAGATTTAGGACAATTCCGGTCCTGCCAGTGTTGCGGGTTAGTCCGAAAGGGATACCGGGACCTTGGCAACAGGCAACTGAAGGAACACGGGTGGGTTTTAGTCAGTAAAAGTCTGACACGCCCTTCCGCTCCACCCAGAGCGGGAGAAGTCATTGGATGATTTCCCACCCTCAAAAAAAAAAAAAAAGGACAATTCCGGTAACAATGATGACACTGACACCTCTCAATCGCGGTTTAGTTTTATTAGTCAAATTCGACATTATTATAATGATGCCAGATAAACTCAAAGTATTTTTCCATCATGGGCAGCAGCTCCCATTTCCTCGCACCTCTTTAGTATTCTTCACTGTAGGTACTTCAAGCTCCATCGTGAATTCAATAAGAAATTCCTTTTTCTGCCTCAGCATAATCAGCCTATAATCTTCCCAGAGCTGGGACACAGGCCTCTTATCTTCGAGAGGGAGTTGGCTGTAAGCTACCACGCCAACCCTGTGCAGGTTGGTACCATGACACATGTCTTCGAATTTTTGATTCTAGTCCGGCTTCCTCACGATGTTTTCCTTCACCGTTTTTGAGAGCAGTGGTGATGAAATTATTTACTTACAAAAAAAGTGAAAAATAACTTTAATTTCGGAAGTCGGTGTCTTTGCTTTTTAATTTTCGTTTTTTGCCACCGACTTCCGAAATTAAAGTTATTTTTCACTTTTTTTGTGTTTTTTTTTTGAAGTCGGTTGTTTTTTTTGGAAAAAGTTTTTATTTTTCACTTTTTAGTGGTGGTACCTACCCCATACAAGTTACTACCTGCTATGTAAATAACAGTGAAGGAGTCTAATAATGATATCGTCTACATAGACTGTGGGAAAAATACGTAATATTGAAGCTAGCGCAAGAACTACGCAAGCAAACTTAATAACATTTATATGGGACCATCTCGGGAGTATACCCTTTCGAAGTAAAAAATAATTTTTAAAATCGGTTCACAAACGGCGGAGTAATCGGTGAACATACATAAAAAAAAAAAAAAAAAAAACAATCATCCGAACGTAGTACCTCCTCCTTTTTTGAAGTCGGTAAAAATAAAGAGCCTATCTGTTCGTCGGGGCCGTTACCACTCCTACTACTGCTTTCATTTTGTTTTTCTACATTACGTTACTAAAATTCGAATGCACCCACTGCTGAACATTATAGAAACTGCCACCTACTGCATTTTTTTTTTTCACATAGGCTATCCTCCAAGATATGAGACATGATATCCACGAGATCGTAACTTAACCCGTCACGGTCAGCCTCCTCCATAGCTTTCCCATCAAGAGTATCAATATGTACATTCAGATGTACGGATCATATTGCCGAGTGAATGAAATCGTAAGAATTGTGATACGTTATGAAGTGTGATGTTTTAAAAAATATGGGTCAATGGTCTCGACAGTCTGTGCGTATTTTTACGCTCTGTGCGTTCGAGGGCTGGATATTAATATGATTGTTAACTGGTTTATTTATTGTTTGACATGTTGTCACTAAAACATTATTGCATTATAATTAAAAATATTTTATGAGCTCCTGCAACGGTAACCTCAAAGTTAACTGTTTAATGGATTTTTGGGGGACTGTCTTATGTAATTTTTGACGTTCGAGACGTGCTGATTCTCAGCCTAGTTTAAATAAATGACTTTTGATTTTGATTTTGATTGACGAAAAATTCAAGCCATTTTTTTTCAATTTCTTGTTTTGTTATATTTGAACTATATGTCCCGTTTATATACCACATTGTCTTTATCTAATTGGGAGTACCTACTACTGATTTAAAAACACTATCTTCGTAGCGTGGTGAAATCAGCTAAAATTTCACGGGTATCAAAGGTAATAAATAGCTCAATTATTAGCTACTCTACTTCGTGATTAATTAGAGAGAAGTTCGTTCTTAGTAACTGAAATTATTCACGATAATTAAGCACAAAAAATTATTATCATTAACTGGACATTTAGAATAAATTTCTACTAATTACTCTTCCTTTCTTTAGGCTTCTATAAAAAGACTGCACATTGTTCCGAATGCTTTTTTTTCGAGGCCAAAAAAGCTGCGGCCCAAATATCGCGCATTAGGAAGTTTTTTTATCCACATGTCAATTCGTTCGCCATTGATATATTTTTTTGCCCACTAAGCAGGTAATTCTTGAGGTAACTTTTTTCAAATTTGCACCTTCACATAATGCACCTTTTTTATGGTTTTAACGCAATTCCACTAACGATGCGTTTGATTGTACACTTCCGGGCACCTTTGTGAAACCTGTTCAATATGTTTTTTTTGACTCCATATGTTATAAAGCAACAAGGATAATCGATGGAATAGATTTTTTTAATGGATTATTATCGATTGGATATTTCGATTATATTTGCACGTAAAATAGCTGTAATAAGCTATTAAGATATGGAGCTTAATAACTTATTTTGCAAACGTTAAAAAAGAGCATTATTGATAATGTGAGTCCTAATAAATGATTGCTTATTTAATTTAATTTTTATTCAGCTACTCATCACAAGTTCATTGAAAAACTCACTTTAGTAACTCAAAATAAAAGCTAAATTTGTTTGTTCAGCTCTCAGCATTAAACATTTATAACAGTGCTCCGGTACGCCGTTTCTGATGACCACAAATCACAATTTCAATAGTGCAAAGAACAAATTGGTTTCCAGCAAATAATTATATTTTATTGCAAACATTTCTACCGATAGCAGCGCGAACATAACTCTGCGGAACTAACTAACTAGTCTAACGAGTAAACTGTACGTGTGAGGTATGTCATTGTGTTTGTTTATTGTTAAATTTATAATAAATAAGCTGTTGAAATTGTAAGAATAGGGAGGGCTGTTGGGAATTGTACATTATTTATACAGATAGTATAAAAGTGAATTTATAGAGATTTTCTTCAGAAATTATTTTATTCTGACTTATCATTCTCCTGCACTTATCCCAATTTATTTGGGGTCGGCGTAACATGTCTTTTTCTTCCTTCTCTATTGGTCGTCATCTCGGTAGTCACTCTATTTGTAGGCAAAAAACAATCGTTGTTAACACAGTCCATCCACCGTTTTTTTCTTCCCCTATTTTGTTCTGAATACCATTAATAAATATAATATTTGTAATTTTTGCTAAAGCATTTCAAAAACGAAACTATCGTCGCTCTTACAAAAACTAAATCAATTAATATAATTAATAAATTATGCAAATCTTAATATACCGTAGAAATTGGCTAAGTTTTGCTTGTCATGTAACTAATATGACTAGTAATATATCACTAATGAAGCATTCACTGCAATGATCGAGCTGTAATTTAATCTTATGCTATGTAAATAACCATGGCTTGAAGCCTGTTTTCTTTTGACGATTTTCTGTAAGGTTTCTTTATAACCAATATTGGTTTAGTCCTTTTGACTAAGATGTTTTGAATCCCTCGAATTGAATTAAATATTTTACTTAGAGTTGAGTAGAACAAACTTTTATACGGGAATAAGTCATATCCTGCAAATAAAGGAAAAATTATCACAGGTATTTTTTTTCACAGGATAATACATAAACTAGGTATAAACGATTGTTCAAATTCGCCCTTAATCAAACAAATATAACGATGAAACAACTTATTCCGACAAAAAACATTAGGTTAAAAATTACATCAAAACGTTACATTTACTGCTTCATTATTAACTAGAAGATAATTATATTAACATCTACTGATTGATGACGTGATAATTTCTAAATTCAACCGCGCCTAAGCGGGATTTAATTTACAATACAACAAAGCGTTCCAAGTTTTTGGCTATAAATAAGATATAATGGGGCACTGTGTTTAGCTTCGAGCGACTTTTTAGTTGCCCAATATCCGTGTTAAACTATATTATGTTCCCACGCGTCTTAATCTGTTATTTTTACTGCTTTCTCATTAATAATAGAAACAAGTTATTTGCAATATAGAAAAAATCGCCATAAAGCATTATTATTAGTGTTTTCGAACGATATTTTACTTCATCGGTCGCCATCTGTCTTTGAGCCCGCCTTTTTGTGAATTTCATTAAGAAATAGCAGTTACGATGATCCAGTTTTTTATTTTATTTTGACTTTTAAATTATCCTCATAATTAGTTATTAATTTGACAACTATATCCCGTCTGTTTTACAAAAAAAATACCTTTCTTCATAGTAATATTTTCAAACCTCTTCACATATTAGCGCACTTTATATTTTTTTGTAAAAGTTGATTAGCCCCAATGTCCCTGTTAAAATGCTAAGCATTTCTCTAAACCTTTGTTACGCTACTAATCCAACAACATCAAAGACTTCCATAAACATCTATAAACATAAACACCACCAATAAATCATTTAAACTAACATTGGTAAACAATCCATGACTACCGCACAGAAATCTTTCTATTTTATAAGCCTCTATGGGCCGACTCTAATAGCTCATAATATTACTAAACCAATAAAAAAACACTGTAATCTTCGGTAATGAAATTCGAATCGTGATGTAATCGTTCTGAGAACTTCGAAAAATGAGACATAATGACTAAAATTTATATGATTCCAATGAATTTTCATATAAAATGAACGTTATAAAGAGTTGGTTCATTCGCTTATTTACGATATTTGATGGGTCAATCGCGAAATTGCTTTGTTTTATGGCACCTGAATTAAAGAGGATATGAAATAGTATCAATAAATGTCAGATTTCATTAATTTTTTCTAGCTTTTTTGCTTGTTTGAGCAGTGGGAATTGGATTAATAAAGTCTACGCAAACAGTTATAATGCGTGATTGATTTACGACTTTTGGACATCTGCCTCGACATTTCTCACTGATAAAAACTAAGGTGATAATTTTACTAATTAGGTCGGCTTGGGCCATAATCAGCCTATAATTTTCGCACTGCTGGGTGACAGGCCTTTTCTTGGTGAGACGGAGTGAGCCATAATTTACCACGCGGGCCCAGGACAGATTGGTAGATGTCACAACATGTCTTCGAATTTTTGGTTCCAGGACATGGTTTCCTCATTATTTGGTTGGCTTGATCCTTCCTTAATGAAGACCTATAATTCATGAAAATTAAAAAGTGAAAATCAATAACTAGTACCATTCAAGTGTTATAGGGACTGCATTAGGTTAATGCACAGTCAATATGATACAGGACTACGATCTCATTCGGTTTTGAAGGTGAGATAGTACTTTAAATCAGTCAAGTTGACAGCAGGTGATAGCCCAGTGGTAACAGCCGCGACTTACGAGTTATACGAGTAAGTTGTAGGTTCGAACCCAGATAGGCGCTTTGCTATTGTTTAAATGATTTCATCACCACTGCTTTCAAAACATAATGGGCCCGCGTGGTGGATTATGGCTCGCTACCTCTAATTGAAAAGAGGCCTATGTCAAGCAATGGGACAAATTTAGGCTGATTAGATGGAGCAGCAATGGGATCTCAGCAATGGAAAAAAATTAGGCTAATTAGATGGAGGGCTATTGACTAGGATTTCATTCGGTTTTGATGGTTAGACAGTATTATAAACTTGTCAACAAAAGCAAAGCACCCATTCTCTTTTCCCTTCATATCTTCATAAAATCTCTTATTTTTCTACTTTCTCATTATTATTACGAAAGCGAATTATAACTTTATATTAACACATGATGCTTACAAGGTTTTTAATTGTCCTTATTTGTGAGTTTACGAACAATAGGTGATTATGGCATTGTAGAAAGCGGTGGGCACCGCGGGGCGATCATTGTATTTGTTCGACGAAGCCAAGTTATCGATGGATTCACTATCTTTTCAATTAAAGATATCGATACTGTATTATACGCAGGCTAACAAGGGACCATCTGTTTTCAATTAATTAAAGCACGAATAAAAGGAGATCACTGCAAGTCAATGGTTAAGTGTTTTTTGTAATTGAATGTAGAGGCTGGGTAGACGATTATTAAACTGTTTTGTGCAACTGTCATTTGTTGAGCGACGGATTAATCGAGTGTCGGGTTTGGAGCTGTTGATTTGCATTTATGAATGCTTACATTATTAATAAAATCACGTTAGAAATGTTTCAGGCAGAGCACGTGCGCGATATTACCTACTATTATCTATCTTCTATCTATATTTATAAAAATGAATCCCTATTTCCCTTGGTCACGCCATCACGCGTGAACGGCTGAAAGGATTTGGATGAAATTTGGCACATAGGTAGACCATGAACTGGAGAAGGACATAGGATACCTTTTATCCCGATATTCCTACGGGATCGAGACTTATGCGAGTGAAACCGCGGGGCGCAGCTAGCTATCTAAAAAAACGGCAAAAAAAATCATGTCTGTTGTATGGGAGCCCCACTTAAATATTTTTTATTCGTTTTTTTTAGTATATTTGTTGTTATAGCGGCAACAGAAATACATCATCTGTGAAAAAATCAACTGTCTAACTATCACGGTTCATGAGATACAGCCTGGTGAAAGACAGACAGTTATCAGAGTCTTAGTAATAGGGTCCCGTTTTACTCTTTGGGTACGGAACCCTAAAAAATGAGCTGATGTTGAACTTTTTTTAGATATATCTGTTGTATGTTGTGTGTATTAGAGATCCATACGTAACAATTATTCTACGACAAATATCTTTTTAGATCACTGAATCGTTGATCAAGTTGTCACATGCGCTTTTGCTGAGCATGTCCTGGGTTTGATTCCCAGGTCGGGCTAAATAATATTGGCGTCTCCATCAGGAATTTCTCAGTACCAGCCAAGAGTTGGGATTTGTGGGACCCTATTACATGGGACTCAAACATAACTGGCTGAATGTGGGTTTACAACCCCTCTACCTACTACAGTTAAAACAGGAGTGATATTTTGTTATGTATATTATGCAAATTTTTAGATCGTTAGTATTTTAATGTCCACTGTGCAGTTTGCGCAATCAAAAGGCAAGTGTATCCACAATTCTGCAGTCTAATATCTAATATACGTTCCATAAGCAGGCAACCGAGTCAACTGAATATGAAAATGCAGGTATAAACAGGCGAATGTATTGGATCGTAAACATAAAATGATAATCTCGACCAGTACAAGTGGATGGACATGCTCACTCTACCGTATAACGCGAAACTTGACAACCAAAGAATACGGTTAAAAATAATTTAAATACAACGTATTCCTTCTCATATCCCATAACTCTAGGGTATTAATAAGACCATGTCAAAGAATAAACTGGCTTAAATGTTATTATTTTTATTTTTTTATTATGAGCCGTTACTGCCCCACTGCTGGGCAAAGACCATTTTCCAATCAGGTATATTTTTCTTTTTTCATTTTTTTTACAAAATTATTCGACAAAGTGAAAAAAATTAAAATAAATCATTTGATTCAGACTATTTTTGTCAAAAAAAATGCCAACGTCGCATTTTCTTAGCTTTAAGTATAATGATTGGTTTGAATGAAAATCTTATCTTCAGAACTAGTAGTTTTGGAACACTTGTTTTAGGACTTTTTGTATTGTTTTTACTTATAGTATTATTTTAGAGTTATCAGACATCAAAAGGAACAACACGATGTATAAATATATAATAATAAATAATAATTATTTGAATCAATCATTATTTTACAAAAAAGGCTTTTGTCTTAATTAGCAAAAAATGGGTTCTCAATAACACGTATAAACAACAAAAAACTTGCTAATAATGCAAGTTTGAAAAAATTATAATAAAAAAACAAATGCACACACACATTAATTCTTTTTTTACATAAGTAATTTACAAATCTATCCGAAAATATGTGTAAGGGTTGGTTACTGGACAGCTAGATTTGGTAGCATGTTTAGCAGTGATAGCCTTGTTGTTTCACCGTCATACTGCGAAGTCTTATGTCTCGAGTTCGATACCAAGGCACCTGTGACTTTTCGGATTCATGTGCGTATTTTATAATTATCACTTGCTTCAAAAACGGTGAAGGAAAACATCGTGAGGAAACCGATTTGTATTGTTTGAGAGGTATAATTCCTGGACAGTATGTGAAGCTAAGTTAAAGTTAGTTTGTCACTAAACTCACGGAAATGAAAGAAGGTAACATGTTAAAAGATTAGACGCACGATCAGACTTTCTGAAACACCTGTAAGTAATTATAGGTAACAAGTTTAGGTAAGTGCAGATCACCATAGTAAATCCGCTTTTATTTGTAGTACTTATTAATAAAAACCCTGAGGGTTGCATAATTCCATCACTATTAATATTTTTCAAGGCAATCGTCGGTAGCGCTGCATAATTCCATTTACTTTACTTGTCTAAGTACTAGTTTATGTATATTTGAAAAATTGCCTAGAAATGCATAAATCTACAAATAAATGAAATACTTAAAAGAAACGATTTTTTTTAAATTTAATTTGAAATAAATACTTTAAAAATGCAGTGGATGATTTAATGAAACAAGAGCCAAGAAAAAAATACAGGTAAATTGAACATCATCAAAATTACTTTTACATTTTTATTCTCGTTTCAAAAACTGCTTACCAGCAGTATAAACAAACCATAACAGTATTTCATCAAGCTGGTTATTACGCAAACCTATAAAACATGTGATAACAACAGCGTTATGGCCATAGACACCTATCAGCAAACATCTAATCACCGTGTCTCGACAACGATTGCTTATTCAAATGTTTGAATATCCTGCGGGGATAGAATTGCTTCATGCGTAAGCAAATCAATAATAAATTGTTAACTTTAAATAGGAATTTAGTAGGTACAGGTGTTAATTTATAATGAGCAGTATTTTAGTAGGATAAATTCGGATTCGTAAATGTATCTGCCGCTTTTTCCCAACTATGTTGTAGTTGGCTTCCAGTCTAACCGGATGCAAAGATCAAAGAGTGACAGCCAGTACCAAAGACTTAACGTGCTTTCCAAGGCACAGAGGAGTCTCGGTATGTAATGATGGTCACCCATCCACGGACAAATCCCGGCAAGCATAGCTTAACCTGATCGATCGACCCGTGCGGCTGATATAACTTAGCCACGAGATCCTCGTTTGAATATGATAACGTTTGAAAAAAATGAATCGATGATTTTTTTTCTATTAGATATTATTGACAAATTCACAGCATAATTTAAAAAATAATCTTTTGTTTTTTTATTGCATGACATTGATTAAAATAATTAAATAATGGTAACCAATTATAAATATATGCGTGAAAAATCTAACAGATATTTGTCACCTGCGTCATTCTGATCTTGATAGCGTGACATTTTGATTTAGAACGTCATCAGTTTACCGGGAAGGCAGTTTCCGATCAGCCTTCCGAAACAAATAAACTTTAGACCAACGCCCTCGTGACTTATGAATCTATTAGAATAAATTAACGTCCAAGAGTAAACTAACAAGATTAACGATATAACAAGCATGTTAATTGCAATCTAAACGACAATTCCCACGTTTAATAATGGAATTATTCTAAATTCTTTTCGATAAACATAATTACTATCCGATTTTCTTTCTTCGATAGCGTTTTATCGAACTATGAATATGCAGGCTTCCGTATAATTTGAATTTTATCCATCTCGCGTGATATAAATGTGAATAGTTATGTTCAGTACAACACCATCCTCATGAATACTAAGAAGTGGACACTTGTACCGCTCCTGGCTCCTTTTCGCATAACGCTTTCCATTCTGAAAGCTCGTACCATAAACTCCGTTTGATGTGTTATTGTATTATGCAAAACCGACTTGTTTATAGATAGATGTTTATGGATTTCGATATAACATTACAATTTTAAACACTAGACTGGTAGTTGATTTTTTAATTAAATTTTATAGTCGCTCGCGGCTTGAAACCGTTGAATAACTTTGAAATCTTATAAAATAACTCTAAGTTTTATTGGTATGTAATATTTTGCGCTGTAAGTGCTTTCCGTAATTGGGATCAATATTTAATTAAATAATGAACGTCTGCAGTTACAATTATTGTTATTGGTTTTTAACTGCGTTAGGTCATAAATTGTGATGACAAATACTATACTGAAATGTTTTAAATTTTTGTTACAATCTGCCTAGCCTTTTCCCAACTATGTTGAGGTCAGCTTCCAGTCTATCCGCATACAGCTGAATTTTACATGGAGCGACTGCCTATTTGACCTCTACAACCCAGTAACTGGGTAATACGATACCTCTTGGTAAGACTGGTTGTCAGAGTTTCGGGCTTCTGACGCGACCCGTAACGACTGTCAAAGATCCACGAATGACAGCCGGGACCAACGTCTTAACGTGCTTTCCGAGACACGGAGGAGTTTCGGTATGTAAAGATGGTCACCCATCTACGGACCAACCCCAGCAAGCGTAGCTTAACCTGGTGGATCGACCCGTGCGGTTGTTATTACTTAGCCACGAGCTCCTTTTTTTGAATTTTTGATATGAATTACGATATTGTGAGTCATTGAGAATTTTGTAACGCAATGATAAAATCCAACAAATCTATCTACCTTTTGCAGGATTTATTGGGAGACAAGAAGATCGCGACGAAAATGTAAGCCCTAGATCAACCGTGCACACGGCTACACATCAAGCTATACTTTTCCAGTTTATGCTGATCTCGCATTGTATAGGATTTCCGTACAGTGCAAGGTCAGCTTATACTGGAAATGTATAGCTTGATGTGTAGCCGTGTGTACCTGCTCATCCACTACAGACCCACCGTGAAGACATGTATATTCAAAAGGACAAACGTCTAGTAGTGAGGGGTAGTCTCATTGTAATATTGAAATTTCACCAAGACAACGTAAATCCTCATGAGACATTTAAATAAATGTGAATGAAATGAATCTTGTACCTCGCATAAATCAGTCATAGCTTGACAATGGGGCAAGCTGAAGACTTAGTCACAAGACGCAGTGGTGACCGGCATCTGTCAGTGATCAACATACGACTATACACTTTATTTTTAAAGCTATATGTAATATTCTAGCTTGGAATCCAGGTTGGAGTTGAACTCGTTTTTTATTTTTGCAAAATTGTAATAAGTAGTAAAAGGTGGTCGCTATTTTAATCAAATTGTTGGAGTCTTTGTAGAAATTGATATGATTATTTCAAAAGGATCTCAATGTGCTTGAAATATTCAATATTCAATTCAGCGACTGCCTATCTGACCTCCACAACCCAGTTACTGGGTAACACGATAACCCTTGGTTAGACGGGTTCTGCTACGTATCGGACATAATTCCATAGAATTCGATACAAATCGCTGCTTGGTCATATTTGGTCTGGCCTAAATGAGACTGTCCATATCGCCTTTCTTGCTAAGCGCACAGTTAATTAAAATTTCCGTAATCATTCTACAAGCTTCAAACTCTCACTCCATTACCAATAGAAACCGTATCGCCAAATGTGATAGGTACCAACCTACTCATAAGTTACACATCAAAATTGATTGACTTCAGGCACGCACGAAGTAACTTCTATTAGTATGGTGTTCTCTTGACCAGGGATAGTCAACCTATGTAGGTATAGATAGCAAGCATTCCACTGGGGTACGCAATATACATTTTGGGCATGGCGACAAAACCGTTTACTTTTTCGATATTAGCTTTTTGATCATAAAATATTTTAACCTACGTAATATCTATCCAACCATGTTCACACAGTAGCAATGGATGCAGCTGAATACCAGTATTTTACATGGAGCGACTGCCTATCTGACCTCCACAACCCAGTAACTGGGTTTTTACCTAGTTATTGGGTTGTGGTATCGTTTTCAATACCCCTTGGTAAGACTGGTTGTCAGACTTTCAGGCTTCTGACGACCCGTAACGACTGTCAAAGATCCACAAATGACAGCCGGGACCAACGGCTTAACGTCCTTAATATAAAATGGTCACCCATCCACGGACAAACCCCGGCAAGCGTAGCGTAACCTGATGGATCGCCCCTGCGGCTGTTATTACGTAGAGCTCCTCGTCTTATGACATTTGTATTGTATTGTATATCCATTTCTGTCCTCAATATGGGCTTATTCTTACATTTCTCAGATATCATTGGCACGTTTAGACAACTTTTTTTTAAATTACAATGTCATGCAGTTGTGAAAAGGTTTCCCATCCCTGGTCTACATCATTCTAAATACATACATACATTTCAAACAAATCACTTTTTCGTGGTCTATCAATTAGATGCACGTCAATAATGATATGGCTGTGTTTATGGGCACTTTTAATTATAATATGAATATGAATTTCTAATAGGAACAGTTGAATGATGTTCGTATTAGTAAAACTTATTTTGTGTGGATAATATATCATTTAAGCATGATTGACGACTGATAAGGATTTTTTTTCGTAGTTTATTAGTTTTAACATCTTTATTTATTTCTTATTTATTTTTGGTATTTGCATTTTTAATTAATATGTCGAAACTATTTTGAGAGAATTATTTATATCCTGTTTTTTCCCTGTATGAAAGCTTGCCTACATCATCATCATCATCTGCCTAGCCTTTTCCCAACTATGTTGGGGTCGGCTTCCAGTCTAACCGGATGCAGCTGAATACCAGTATTTTACATGGAGCGACTGCCTATCTGACCTCCACAACCCAGTAACTGGGTAATACGATAAAGCTTGCCTACATCTTCTTTATAATAACTCCATGATATGGCTGTTTTTTTTTTCGCGATTTCATATTTGTTCCCATAGTAAAAGTTGTTTATAATGATGAGTACAATGACTCCTTAAGAGGTTGTTGCTGTTTTACCAATAACCCTGTATAAACACCTCACCGTGAAAACGTAGGTGAAGTGTCGTAGGCTGTCAATCCCTAGAGTCAGGTGGAGTGACAGACTGTCATTCTGAATTTCGACAGATCATTATTTCGACAGCATCTCAATTTCGAAACACAATAGTTCGACGACTCATTGCTTCGACAGAACACATCTTCGAAGAACACTACTTTGACAGACCATACTTCGACAACACACACCTTCGAAGAACACTACTTCGACAGAACACTACTTCGGCGGATCTCTATTTCGACGGGACGTACCTCTGTAAGCTCACTTCACCTAAGTTTTCACTGTGAGAATTTTATAGAATACAGTTATATCTCCTCCACATAACACCATCAACAGTAATGTGTTCAAAAATTCAAATTCCCATCATCCCATGCAACTTATTAGCTGACCTTACACGGAAATTAAGGAAAGACAATTGCCTATTGCGAACTATGTTTTATCATACACCTTCATACACATAATACGAGGTAAAAACAACATTACCACACTAGAAGAGAGTGTTGAGCTCATTGTTCGAACACAAAAGCGAAAGTTCATTCATTCGCTATGAGATAATTAGGTGTTTCACCTTATTGCGTCACACGACGGTTTTTCACCAATTGTTTGGACACTGAACTTATGTGTATGGAAAAAATTGCCACGCGTGCCATTGTTGTGTGAACTGTCGGAAGCTTTTTTTTTTCTAATGGTGTTGTTGCTGATGAATGTGTTGACGGTACGGTAAGGGAAACTGTCATTGTGACAGCTGTCAAAGTTATATCTTTGTACGTTGGCGTTTCTGAGCTTTGGATGTTTAATTTGATATTGGCCAGCTAATATCTGCTTGTATCATTATTTGTGATGAACGATCTGTCATAATGTAGTTTCACTTCACTTCAAAATATTTCGTTTCCTTTTCATTCTTGAGAATTTCAATCAAAATGTATCCCAATCGGAGGACCAAAATCTCCTATTTTTATCAATCCGAAACTCATAACCACTTTTTTTTGTTACCATCCGGTATTGCACCCAACAAGGAACAATGTAAGGATTTATATCAACTCTATTACCTCAACTGCCTTGGTCACAAGTCATAAAGTTACTCTTGCAATGTCAACGTCCGCAGAGATAATTGCTTCATTTTTGTCACTGCTTGAATACAGACGTTGTTCCCACGGCTCGCTCGTCTTTTGTCTTATTTCATTGTTGCAATAACGAAGCGAATCAAATTCGTTTCCTTATTTGTATGCTATGATTAAAGCTGATTTTTCTTTGTTTGGAATTTTAAGATGTCTTGATTTCCAAAAAAATAAAAATATAAGATTTAAATTGTTGACAAAATTCTTCATTTTTACTATATTTCTGAAACATATACATATAAGAATTTAGTTTTCTTGAACTTTTTTATTTAACTACACACTCGTTTAAGTTACTATCATTACCATTTCAAACTATAAGAAAATTTCATCACATGGCTGTCATGGTTACTACCACTATTTTATCCTTGTAAAGAATGCACTTCGCAATAATCCGCCGGGCATATTATCGAGCCTCCAATCCAAATGAATCAGCAACCAGCTTTCAGCTCTAATTATAACGTTAACCACTTCACAATTAAGAAGTCCATCGTACAAGCAATCACACTACATAACTATATACATATTAGAACTCGATTTGGAATAATTTAGAAGTTTCACGCTCCAATAACTTTGGTATAAACGCTGTTATAAATTGGTGTTGTCAAAATATATGAAACAGTCGTAATTAGGCTCTTGTAACGAACAAAAGTGGTATAGTTAATAAAGGCGCGTGCGTTGAAAGACACAAAAAGCTACTAGTTTGTGTGGTGTAAGTTAGGAGCGGAGATATTTTGTTTCTTTCTGAAGTTGATATAGTTGTCAATGATTCTAAAGATGTTCACACAGAATTTAATGAATAGATAAATGACGATCAAATTAGAGAAAGCTGGAAATCAACACAGAATGTGTACTATATTAAAGTCAACGCTAATAAAAGATATCGTCATAACGTAACGTTAACTTTAAAAGAGGGTTTCAGGCCAGACTCTAAAGACTAAAGTCTCAAAGATTTAACAATTAAAAATTTCGAAATGGGCATAAAATTAAAGACATATAGAATAAACATTATATATAATTGAAGGAACTTCGCTCTCTGTTTAAACCATAATACTTTTCGACTGAGCTCAATGAACGCTAACGAAGTTAAATTAATTATAACATAATGCTGTTATCAATACTAAAATCTGCCATTTCCACATTTAAACTCGATATTATTACTATTGGGAATACTTTAATGCTTCCTTACGTTTTTGAAGATGTCTGCTTTCCATAAAGAGATTGTGCTAGTACTTTACATAATTATGTCTTCAAATACAGCTTCTGTAGCTACTCCTTTTTCCAAAACTTTCCAAAATGAATGCAATTAGTCAGATATTTTTAATTTTATATACTTAAGTTAGTTTACTGACAAGAAATATATTTTCTAAAAGGTCCCGGTATCGACAAAGCCAAAAGCAGCCTAACAGATAAATGTAGATTCATAATAAGTCTTCTCGACTCGTACCGTGGTTTTTCCACATGTTATCAACTGTCTTTAAGATCTAATGGAGATTGAATCTTTGTTTTATTCTGTGCTATCGCGATATCTTTAAGACTTTCTGTAAATTCAAACGGATGACTGAGTCATTTTTTTATATCTTTGAAAGCTGTGCTGTCGTGTAGTTAACGCTTGTTCTTAGACACTTAGCTCTGTTTTTATAGATCACTGCTTACATATTAACAGCTGCAGACAACTGCAATTGCTTTTTTACAAAACCCAGCACGGACCCGACTCCAAACCAGTTCAGAGTGAAAGTTAAATTTGTGCATTCTAACACCTGAACCAAGTGCGAAAGCTTCCGGTCGAAGCCTCAAGGTATTTTTCTATATAATTACTGATATGAAATAATTTTCTGTTAGGTAGATGCTTAATGACGGAATTGCCGAATGTAATGCGATAAATTATGTTGTTAATCGATCTAGTTTGGTTTGAGTTTCTTTGAAGGGCGTGGTTGGGTAACTTCCCGGATTTAGATTTGGTTCATAAGAAATCTTTCTTTATCTGAAGGGATATGTCATCAGATGCTGAGATTTGGTGACTACCTACTTACATCTTTAATGTTCCCACTGCTGGAACACAGGCCTCTTCTCTGTGAGAGGGAGTGGGCCGTAATATACCACGCAGGCCCAGTGCGGGTTGGTAGATGTCACATGTCTTAGAATGTTTGGTTCTAGGACATGCCGGTTTCCTCACGATGTTTTCCTTCACCGTTTTTTAAGCAAGTGATAATTATACAATAAGTACATGAATCCGAAAAGTCAGAGTTCGAACTCGAGACCTATGACTTGGCAGTCTGACGGTCACACCACATGGCTATCACTGTTCTACCTACTATCTACTTATCTGCGGCGAATTACATAGATACCAATATAATAATGGCCAACAGCAAATATCTTGTAGAGAGCTTTTGGTTTTTTGTAAACTATTTAGATTTTTTTAGGAATAAGTTTTCTTCTAAAATCTTGAAAACAACGTAAGTATGTAATGTTGTGTTATGTTGATAACTGAATGTATAAATCCAACAGTTTCCAAAATTATCGTATTTTTTTTTTCTGGTAGTATAATTTAAATTCGTTCAAAACTGCTTCAAGATCTTTTTAAAATATCAGTTTTTCTCAATTTTTGTTACTGTAAGTACTTAAACAATATAATTATTACTAGTCACCCTTTTTTTTTTTTTTTTTGAGGGTGGGAAATCATCCAATGACTTCTCCCGCTCTGGGTGGAGCGGAAGGGCGTGTCAGACTTTTACTGACTAAAACCCACCCGTGTTCCTTCAGTTGCCTGTTGCCAAGGTCCCGGTATCCCTTTCGGACTAACCCGCAACCCTGGCAGGATTACTAGTCACCCTAAGGCGTATATGGCGTCAATAACTCGACCACACCAACCAATGACGCGCCCAACAAGATAATTCAGAATTCAAACCCCAGAACTGTTTGTAACTGCGAATACTTCCTCACGTACCGGCCCTACAATAGGGAAAGCGTACAATCATGCGGTTTATATTATGATACAGTTTTTGTACAATTGTTTATAAAAACCATCATCTTGTAACCGACGATGTTCGTGACTGTCCGGTATTGCTTCTAACTGGATACCTGGTGGTTTAGTAACTATGTTCGTAGATGATAATATAGTTATTTTTGTATTTGTCTATGGTGTAGGTTTTTTCGGTAGCTTGTTTGATTTCGATTACTTTATTTGATGGATAGAAAGGAAAAAGAAAAAATATTTGGGTTACGCACATGATACTAGGAAAAAGGTGTTCTGAATGATTGAAGAAAATAACACAATCGATGTCCACTTTTGAAACTTATTGACAAAAAAAAAATCAATTAATAAAAACTAAAACCCAACTACGACTTTGTCTACGAATTTGTCTGTCTGTGGTGTCTTGTTTATACCTTTTAGGTATAAACAAGACACCACAGACAGACAAATTAAAAATCCGGAGTCACACGTGTTAGGGAATAAATCGAACAGATTACGTGTGACTCCGGATTTTTAATTTGTCTGTCTGTGGTGTCTTGTATAATATATATATTTTTGAAATGTGCTCATTAAGCCCTTTCATTTGATACCCAACATGGTACGATTAAACCATATTTTTTTTTAAGTTCCTCATTTTATGTCCTCTAGAGGGCGCCATTTTTAATTTAATGTGACTTCACATAGCCTATAACCAGCGGACAATCACGACGCTTCTAACGATACCTCATTTGTCAAATTGTGATAAGTGGTTTGGAAGATAGGAGGGAACAGGTGAACATACATACATACATACCGGTCAAAATCATAACCCTCCTTTTTTCTTCGCCGTAGTCGGGTAATTAAACTATCATTTGGTAACCGACGCGACGGTTTTGAGTACCGGTTACTAATGCGTCTAAATTTTGTAACCAAATACATTTTCTTCAGGATTTTCCTTGTTACTACATATTTTAAAACATTCCATTTTATCTGGTTAACTCGATTTATATTTTTGACGTCTTGGAAAATCGAATATAAAAATGGATAGTTTTTCTAAATATCATTGTAATCATATTAAAGTTTATGTGCGTTATGCATATAAAAGAGGCAATCAAAGTTCAAGACGGACTTGTTTTTGGCAAGTTATTGTTGGAAACACACAATTGTATAAAAACGTTACCTACAAGATTTTGTCCTTACCTTATCTTTCGGTATGGAAATCCAGCAATAACATCAATTACGGTTTTAAAACTAGATTGTTAGTCATCACGTGATGGTTTAAATGATGATATCACTATAACATGACCTATCATACCGGTAACACAGTTGTATGGTTCTGAATCGTATGAATTTCCTTATATTTTCCAATTAAGTACTTATTATTATATCAACGGCTGGCTCCTACATAACGTAACTAATTGTCCGGGTTTATGTACGTAAATAGTAGGAAGGATACTGTGTTGACGAAACCTAAACTGCCGCCTCGCTAAAACACAAAGTTTGGTAGGTATTTATTCCAAGATAGATAAAATAATAATAAACGGATACTTATTATTATTTTATCTATCTTGGAATAAATACCTACCAACATATTGTTATAAAACAAAGTCCTCCGCCGCGTCTGTCTGTCGTCCTGTTTGCGATAAACTCAAAAACTGCTGCACCGATTTTCATGCTGTTTTCACCAATGGATAGAGTGGTTTTCGAGGAAAATTTTAGTATATAATAACCGCGGGCATCAGCTAGTATATTATAAATGCGAAAGTTTATTGATATCTTTGTTTTTTGTTTCGCTTTCACGCTAAGGCTGAACGGATTTGGATGAAATTTGGCACATGGGTAGACCATGACATGCAGAAGGCCATTGGCTACTTTTCATTGTAGATAGCAGACGAAGTCGCAGGCAACAGCTAGTTAATTATAATCATAAAAAGTCTAGTGGCCTAAAAACACTTAGTAACAATATTTTTTCCTAACAAGGAAAACGACAACAGTAGTACACGAAGTGCGTTTGCGCCGTTCAGTAAAATCGTGCTGGGTTAAAGATCGACTGTTGAAAGAACTGTGAAAGCAATCGCCAGACTGCTAAGTTGCCCATTGCCCAGCCAGCAACTCAATCGCTTCAGTTGTTGTGAAGTTAATAAATTAACTATGACCACCTGCGAGCACATCGTACGGAATATTGTTTTTCCTCAACTCAAACTCAAAGCATTTATTTCAAATAAACCAATTACAGGCACTTTTGAATTTTCAAGGGGTCGGTCAATCAGAAAGATGAAGCTAATTGCCCATTCCAAAGCGTAGTAGGTTCCTATGGAGAAGAACGGGCAAGAAACTCCACGGACACTCTTTTAAATCAGAATATTGTTACAATAATATATCCTCTCAGCCAAATTTAGTTTAAAGACTTGAAGAATGGTCAAAGTTACCCTTACTTTAATCATTCATTAGTAATTAATATACACATAATTGGCGAAACGTGAGTGTACTATTAAGTACAGCTCTGCCTAACCATTTATTTATTTATTTATTTAAACTTTTCGCACTAAAAAAGGTACAAAGGCGGACTTAATGCCTGAGGCATTCTATTATTTACCATTCGAGGTAAACTGTCGTAATGTTATGTTAATGTTAAAGGAAATCAATATTTAGTTTCTTTAAAAACTATAACACGTACCTAAATAATGCGCAAGAGTGTCATCACTCTTGCGCAAGTAGGTAATGAGCATTGGTCATTCAATGCTCATGTTTAAAAAAAAAAATTTTTTTTTCGTTTAATTTTTTTTAAATGTTGTTCCAAATTAATTAGTTCTCTTAAATAAATAATTGTTTGCCTTACTTGGAAAGAGACTGGACCCCACGACACAGGGAATCCTAGTGTGGGGTCCAGGGAATTTGTAAAAATCTAGCACCTAATAAGCTTTTACTCAACTGCCCCAGAAGGAGGTAACGTTTTTCGAGAATATGTATGCATGTATGTATGTTTTTTATTATTTTATTTATTTAGTGATTTGTTTTCCCTACATAGACTTATAATTTCAGTCTGATGTTGTTATTATTATTTATAATACCTAACCGCTTACTGTGAGTCCCCTAATACAAATTAAATAGGCAAGTACATTTTATGTTTTATCCACAATTTACCTTAATTGAATCTTAAGCTATGCACAGATTAATAAAATAACCCGCTCAATTATTCTACGATTTACTTTCAAGATTAGCAGGCAAGTAATGTTATCCTTCTAATTTAAATAAAGGTATTTAATAACTCCCTTGCCTTTATGATCTTTGAAAGGGCGTTCGTAGAGATTATTTCCATAGAGATCAGAATATTATCTAGATTTTAATATGCAATGCTTTTATGTTAATTGAACTAAATCGTTAACAGATGCCATTTGGAATTATAAAATGTCATTTGCAAGTTGTTTGGATGAAAGTTTTAAAAGGTAAACTAAGGGCGAATTTCACCAAACTTTTATACCGAGTGTAAGTCTTATCCTGCGAATAAATTTTGAATTTTTGTCAGTTTTTCCATACAAAAACTGTCAGACGACATTTTTATTCCACGGATAAAAGATGGACTTTGGTAAAATCAGATTCCAAATGATTCCATATCTCATGTAAGTTTGAGCTTTTCTTTTTTTCAGTAAGTAGTCCGACCTATCTATTCCTTAATCATTCCGATTACAGACAACATTGTCATTGTTCAACTTAACTGTACCTATTTTTTTTTATAAGATCATTTTGTTTTTCATTCTTCCATTTCTAACAGCCATCTTTTCAGTGTTTATATCTTTTCAGCCATATTTTCTTTAATAATCGTATAAATAATACAATCCACTCATCTCTAATTTATATAAAAACCTAAATCTTAGATTTTAACGCGAATAGTATAACAGTTACATAACTCCAAGAAAAACGGAACTCCAACCACAGTACAGAGCTGAACAAAATTCATACCTCACTGATTTTTCTCAACATAAAAAAATCTGTGAAATTACCATAACAATGGACGTGAAACTTATATCTTATACCAATTATATTTTATTCATAAGATGAGAAGACGTCATCATAATCTATTATATTTGTTTGTTTTGTTATATTTTCCCATAAGATTTATGTTTTATTATAATAATATCTTAGTAATAAATAATATTCAAGCTGCCGTGACGAATTTAAGTATTTACGTTGATCAATTTAATTTGCATAAGTTTCTTCAAAAATAAGTGTCATAAAAGAAATACCTACATCTATTATGTTGCGCGACTGTTATGTCAAATTATGTGTTTCATAGATATTTAAAGTCTTAAATTAATTTGATTCCATGAATGGAGAATTCAAATCTTACATTAATTTAAATACCATAAAATAGGTAAACGACTTATTTGAAAAATTATGTGGTTTTTCTGAGCACCTGTTATGGTGATATTAATTTAAAGTGTAGCTGACTTAATTAAGTTCATTATTTAAATGCCTACAAATTATTAGTCTGAGGAAGTAGGTTTTTTCATTAAAAAACATGCCTAAGTTGTAAGTGTAGGAAAAATGGAATCTGATTAATTGATTTCAAAGTTACTTACAAATAGCAAGAATTGAATGTTATGCTTCTAAAGCATTTAGTATTTTAATTGCAGAAACTCTTCTTTCTCCATAACAAAACACACTTAATTTACTTATATTTTATTAACCTGTTAATTTTTTTTTTATTTGCTGGTATATGGAAACCACCAGATTCAAATGATAAGATTCAAATATGAAAAATAATTTTCTCTGGTGTCTATAATAAAACATACATAATTCTGAAAACTACAGACAAGTTTGATTATAACAACAACGTGCAATGAAGTTCAGTATTTTCAGAATCAGAATGAACAGTTTTAATGAACTTATTTTTCAATTTACAATCGTTATACGGTAGTTAACCCTTGCTTCTATCATTGCATGTAAGGTGTTAACCCATTACATGCAATCAACCCCTTATATAACTACTGACCGTGTAATTGGTTTACAAACATTAGTTGATACGGGCACAATATTTACTTTCCAAACCAATTACCGATACGACGTATTTGTTTTTCCAGAACTGTGAATATTGAAGTTAAATTGTCTAGGAGGGTGTCCCAAAAACTGAGAATTGAATAACTTAAAAATATAACTTACATCATGATCCGGAACGTATGTGTAAACATGGAGCTTATCGATCCTTATTGTACCCTGGAATGGATACAGCAGCGACCCTCGTTGAAGCTCAGCAGAGGTCCACACGCTGACGGAAGCCTCGCGCCCCCTCGCACCACCAGGCCTCAAAGCCAGGCTCAGGTCTTGCGGAATCAACACCAAAGTCTCCATCTTCAAAACACTTCAGTCTTTCTCCAAAGTTCCACCCACAGTCACCACATAAATGAGTTATATTTAAAAATGTGACCGGTCTCGTCCATCACACTTAATGAGAACAAATAAATTAGTATACGAAAAAAAATGCTGGGACGTCGGTTCGATTATCGGTCGGCGATGTCGCCAACGAAATATCGGCGGTGCGTGATCGATCGCCCGGTGAAATGTCGTTATGCATTAATCACTGCCCGTGAGTTTGTATTGTGTAGCACACACTCGGAAAAAAAATGTTCTAAGTTCAAAAAAATGCGCGAACGAATCGACGAATCTGTAGTGTAAGTCCGGTAATTCGGTACAATATTACATTACGGCTCTGGGCGGGTAGTGTTCGGCGCATGCGCGGTAGGATGCGCACGCGCTCTTCTCTGAACGTGCACTGAAGGAAGCGCTAACATTGACCTTAGCCGCGGCCGTGATCGCGTTTACAGTTCATTTTTTGTTCGATAAAAAGGAGAGGAGTAGAGCCCTACAACAAGTAAGTGATCCAAGCTACGCTACTTTGTACCTTATTCTTAGAGGTGTAAGATACGTGGAAATGTAAATGCAAGGTTGTAAGATGTATAGTAAGGTGCTCCCCTCCAAAGGCGGCACCTGCTTGACCGTGCGCCGCCCGTCAGAGTGGCGTAGAGCGCGGTGCGGCGCGCGCGCACCTGATCCACCTGTACATTATAGACAAACCTTTTTTTGGGACCAATTAGATTTTTTTTCATCACAAAAGTCCGCGTTAGATGTGGCACTTATTTTATCAGCATTTCTTTTTAGTATGCGTCGTATTTTTTTGCTGAAATAAAAACTTAACGGTTTTGAAATTTTATCTGAACCCATAAATCATTAAATTAATGCATAAATTACCAATTAGTCTGATCATGTTGGTACAGTTGGTTGATAAAGTTTGGCTTGCAATTTTTAAGGCATGCAAATATTATTTGATTCGGATTTTAGTTTACTAACAGTATAACCCTTATCAGGTTAATTAATTAATAGTGTAGGTAATATGTTAATCGCGTAAGTTGTTTTTTTGTTTTTATCGAAAAAATTAATTAAAAATTGCACGCTACAGGACTTGTCGTATAAATTAAATTCAAAAGAAAGCTGATGAAAAAAATAAAACTATCTTATTATTACTTATATACATAAGGGGTTACCATGATTGTCGCATGAAAAATCCCTTTTTATTTAGGTCTAACCCAAATTTTGTCTAGCTAGAAAACAGCCAATTATCTACACATATCTACTGAAACAGTTTTCATTTCTGCTTCTAATAAAAAAAACATCTATCTTTTTGGATGTAGGATCTCATTTGTAACATTCGGAAACCCGGAATCTCAGACCAAGTAAAAAACCAAGACAGAGCGCTGTCAACAGAGACATGAGGCCGGTTTTGTAAACATGTATGCACTTAGTGAAGTGTAGTTTGATTGTAAATGTGTGAGCGTACATGCACAGAGCGGAGGTGTAGTTTTGGCATGCTTCACTGTATTGTTCGCAGGGCTCTGTCTTAGTTTTTTATTTGGTCTGAGCCCGGAATAGAACACAATTATTCGTCGGCACCCATGTTTGTGTTCGTGACTTTTCTAAATGACATGTCAGTGTACCTATTTTAATAAAAACCTCGTACTTACTGCTTTATGCCTTTCGCACGCTTACCTAAGGCATTGTTCAATCTCGTCTTCAAGTTCAAATGTCTTCATTGTGTATTATATAGTACGGAAAAAATGTACGCAAACATCAAAGATTTATTTTTATGGCAACTGAAAGTTGAATAAATTGGATGACTTGTCACGTAAGAACGTTTTGGGAGAGCGAACCTATCACTTATCTTCAGTTAGTTGAATAGGCTAGTACCAGAATTAAGTCTGGGGGTTCAAAGCTAGTTTTGGACAGATTTAAATTAATTTAAACCAGATATTTACCAATAATTCCCACCAGTTATGGTTGATAGTATATATTCAGAAGCTCAATAAATAGGTAGGCACTAAAAAAAAAATACTGGTAAAAAGTACTGTCTAGAAATATTTTGACCTCTGTTTAAAATATTTTTACCAAAATAAAAACATTATTTCATCAACTTCTATTTGACACATCAGATTTAGAAACCAGAAACAGTTAGATTTAATTATCGACGAACTCACTGTGGTATTTTCGGAAAATAATCAAATGAAATTGATCGATATTGCCCACAACCGTGGTGTTATGATATCGGATCCTCCTCATGGAAGACCGCAGGTTGAACACTGAAACTGGGTCCTTACCATGGGAATTTCAACCTTGGCTTTAAAGCTACAGAGTTGCTTTTAGCGGTTGTCTAATAACCACACATGATACGAAATGTCGACGACCTGCACACACCTGCCGGCAACCGCAATCCCACTTGAACTATATTAGGTATGATATAGGAATTTAAAAACGTGTTACTTACCAGCATGCAACGTGACTCCTGGGCATTTGACATTTTTGTATTAAGGGATGTTTTAAGAATGGTCGACGTTTTGAGTGATGCACGTTTAAAGGGTTAGATGGCTTAGTATGCTTTGACAATCATTTCGAAAAAAAAAAAACAATTTAAGAAAATTATTATTTTTTATCTCCAATTTTTTTTAGACCTCTTTTATTTATATTAAGTTATTACAGTTCAATTAAAATTACCGAAAAGATAAACAACGTAAAAGCTTCGAAAAAATAAACTAGGTAGGTCATTCATTTATGATGGCGACTGTATCTATTTATAAATTCATGTAATGAGTAAGTTTATTACGTGTAGGTACTAACAGGACAGTAATTGGTATAATTTTTTATGGCAATTTAAAATTTTATTATATAGCCACTTACATCGATATGTAAACGACACTTTATGCTTATGATTAATCATAATTTATGAACATCTTTTGCAAAATAGAAAATTATTACTTTAAAAAATTACTTAGAATAAAATCAACCCGAGCTTTAATCAAAAACATAAACCTCAAAAATAATTAAATTAGCATAAAAATCAAGTATACTCACAAAAATCGTATCAAAAAATTGAATATCCGAATAAGTTGCGCGTACGCAGCGGGGCGGGGTTTGGGGCGTGGCGTCCGAAGGCCCGCCTCGCACCGTGCCTTACCGGTGCGCAAGACCTATTGTTAGCGCGACCGACGATTTTTATTTGTCAGTCGGACTTACATTTGTTTTAGAAGCTTTTTGACGTTTCGACTGTAGGTACTTACATACGCCTACTGGATGTGATTGGGTTGTAGAATTGTTTTGTTTGATCAGAACTTTTAGAAAATCTTTGACTTGTAAATGGGAATGAATTAGGCGTGTATTATTGGCAGCCACTGTTAATGATAGTAATAAATAAAACAAAATTAATTGAATTTACTTTTTTATTTTCAAACTAACTTTGTTTAACTTATTATGTAAGGAAATTTAAATAAAGTTTATATGCCAAACAGTCATATTGATAAAGCCTTTCTATTATATTTATTGAACCACTTGAAATTATGAAAACTTGTAGGTAACTTAAATCATTCATAAGAAGAATTTACTTATTCGTCATTTTGTTATAATACCCGTCAAACGTCTATAGAAAACATACGAGAGATTCTTCGTCATCATCGCAGAGGCATATAGAGCGTGCTAACCACCCTTATTGTAACTTGGTAGAGTAGTGAAACACGGTCATCATAAAATTTTAATGTAATCAGAATATATATAAAAAAAATCAAACCTGGAATTTCCTCTGTCGATAATTTTACTGTCTTAACGACAATAAAATTGTGACTATTCTAATTCAGACTATTTTTGTTATAGGTAGTCAATTAGCAGCATCTTTCAAAGGGTTAGCCGACTATTTGGTAATTATTGTAAAACCATGAAGAGGCTAACCCTTTTAATGTATTAATGAAAACATTAAAGGGTTACTCTTTTTATTCAAATGAGTGATTGAACGGGTAACCCTTTCAAATAGTTTTGAAACCATAACTCCTGAAACTTGAGACGTGGTGGAATGGGTTAGTGCATTATGTAAACATCTTCATATGACTTCACACTCGAGCATTCTCGTCCAAACTCTAGCCCCGTATATTCCAATCCGATGATCCCACAACGAACAGACACTAAGCGGGCTCAACCCGTCACGCGTCCATGTGGCTTAATTGTCATTAAATTCAACTCAATTTGTGTTCCAAACCCAGATAAGTTGGTGTAACAAGTCGCCTTCGATGCGGTATTGTACGATGTTATTATAGCCTTTTTATTCTCTTTATTATTCGGCTTAAAGAATTTATTTTATAATATCGGAGAGGTCGGTCGGTAAAATTGACGTGCGTTTTTGATCGAGCCACCCGCTTTGGAGGGTTAAGTGAGTGAAAGATTTAATTTGAGAGTTATGTTTTTTGTTTTATGTACAAACACGAACAGATTTTTATTTAAACCGCGACATATTTTTTTTACTACATAATTATTTGGAAACTTAAGATTTCCTAGAAAAATCATCAATATTAATTTGTGATGTAGGCAATATTCATTTATATCTATTTACATTATAGATGAACCGGCTTACTGCGATAATGAATTGATGCATAACTAAAAGATGTTTTTTTTAGATTAGACTAGAGACTGCTGCACACACAACTTAGATGCAGCATCGGCAAAATTCGTAAAATCCGATCAGCATCCAAACTCAGTGCGCCTTCAAAATCTCCGATCTTTATTAGGTACTGCTTTAGGTGAAAGAAATCTTTACGCAAACGCAATAACTTGTAAAGTCATAAACCTAATACATTCGTAAAATTGAAATGAATGAATGCACTAGGTACAAATTAGATGTACATCTAATTTGTGTCGTACTTTAACTACAGATGTTTTTTAAATATATTTTTTGCTACAGCTACAGAACATTATTTAATTTTAATAAATACATCAACATTTTTAAAGGCTTGCAATCCCTAAAAAAACTTCAAAGCATAACGTCCAAACAGGGCACGCCGAAAACGGATTGTCTCTAATCTGTATCAAAGGTCCGGTGACAAGCCGACATGTCCCGAATACTCCCGAGTCGCTCCGATTTTCATTTTAATACATCATAAGATAAATATCTTAATTTTTTGACGTATTCACTGAGCTGTCTGTGGTTTACAATTGACGTTCTGTCGGTAATAGAACCTAGTTATAATTAGATTTTGAGTAATGCGCAAGCACAGGTGTCGTGTTTCATTGGTAGGTAATGCTCACGTCTTGTTTCGTGGGATTAATTTGTAGTTGAAGTGAGTCTTATTTGAATTGGCTAATATTACATGTATCTACTTTGACAAGGTGCAATAAAATATGTGGCACCGGTGACTGAAAAGCTTTATGGAAATCGGTTGTCATAGTATCGATATTGTGATGCGGAAGAATGAAAAAAATGTTGGGTGGATTTTTTTTAAGAATAGAAGAAGTCCAAAGTGACGATGGATGGACTGTATAAAGGTGATATGATATGGCTAGAAAGGTGATATGATATGGCTAGAAAGGTGATATGATATGGCTACAAAGGTGATATGATTTGGCTACAAAGGGGGTGACTCCCGAGATGATGACTAATAGAGAAGTAAGGAAGAAAAAGACATATTGCACCGACCCCAAATAAATTGGGATAAGGGCCTGCAGGAGAATGATAAAGGCGCAATCGGCCTTATTTTGTAGATTTATTGAAAGCACGAACTCTGGTCATAATCTTTGGTATTACAGTTCCATGTTAATATCAATTCCAATTTCAACAGCTCAGGAAATAAAATTACATCAGAAAGGAACAGCTACCCAGTATCGATATTCTATACCTTCGTCTCAATTCTCAAACACAATTCATTTTTAGTCGCAGTTATATCTCATTCTGTCTCTGACTTTAGCAAGTCGCAAGCTACGACAAAAAGAGTTTTAAGGACATTGTTGTTGTGTTATCAAATTGAATTATTATTAGGGTTAAGTTCAATTTGATGCTGAAGATTCAAATATTCTGCTGTCCCTCATCAATACTTGTTGCGATCAACGCCGGACAGGTCCACTCAAAAGACCATCTCCTACATGGTCCTCAAATTATTATGGCCTGACCAAGATTATGTCTGGATTTTAAAAGAGACTGCAACCACTAAGTTTGTTTCGGTCTTTCTTCTCAGAGTAGTCAGGAAACACCGAACTCATCTAGTTTTATAATTTAATTTTGTATAAGTGTTTTTTTGAACCAATTTACAGAAATCTCTCTATCTTCTCTCTCTATTTTTTTAGCTATGTATCCCACATCGTGGTCAGTCTTCCTGGTCTTTTTCTTCCACTTCGCTCTATCCTCGACATCGTCTTCGGATACCTGACACACTTTCATGTCTATTAGCACTACAGCCACTCCAACCAACCAACAACCAATTACGAACCAATTTACAGAAATACATAATATTTATCATCATTACCTCGCGTAATCAAGAGTTTTTTAATTAATTTCTTAGAATTTGCTATTTCTTTACTATACTTTCTTACTTAAGACTACACTGCCCAAGACATGTCTACTCTAGCGTGAAGACACACAAAAACAAAAGAAAAGAAACACAACGCTACGGGACAGCTCCTGCCATTACGCATACCTACATTTGCATGCAACGATCGACTCCCAGTTAATTTGGAGTTTTCTTCCGGGCCCGAGGCGTAGTCTCGACGCATTCTTACACGCTATGTTACGTTAGTGTTCAGCGGTTGAAAGGCAAATTTTGGGAAGACTTTTGATTGACGAATAATAATATTTTCTTTACAAAAAGTATAAGTATAGTACATTAGTATAATCAAAAACATAAATGATGAAAATGGGAGCCAAATTCAAAGAATTCAAATATCAAGAATATGCGTGGTTGTCGACTTCGCCGACAAAATAATTGTGATCTAGATGGGTGCCAAGTTCTATATAGATAATCCTTGCTTGGGTTGGTAGATGTCACATGTCTTCGAATTTTTGGTTCTAAGACATGCCGGTTTCCTCACGATGTTTTCCTTCACCGTTTTGAGAGCAGTGGTGATGAAATTATTTACACAAAGTAAAGCGCCTAGTTAGCGCGTTAGAACCTACGACCTACAGCAGCAGCTCGTAAGTCGCGGCCGTTATCACTGGGCCACTACCGCTCTCTAACAACTGCAAGAAAACTAACTGACATAAACAGTTTGGATGCTCCAAAGCTATTATGTAGATAAAAAAAAAAAAAAAAAAAGTTTTTATTGTTTCTCATACATGACTTGCAGATCGTCTACGTAGACCCTTAACACATGCTGCGACAACCACACGATGGAGTATCACTAGTGTCGCACATCAGAAGTATGAAAATCAACGTTAAATATAATCAAGATGTTACAGATCATTCTTTTGTATCGGTACTTTTCCTATTATGTAAGCAACAGAACAAAGGAAATGTATGATGATTCACGGGTATTACTTCCAGAAGGTTGTTTCTGGTCTAAGGCCGGGTAAATATCGACATAAATTACCACACATACATAAGTATAACTCATGCAAACAGGGTAATTCGTGTTGCCATATGGCCAATACATTGCTCGCGAAGGGAAATGCCCCACATGCCGTCTCCTTGCAACATTAGTCTAAAGGTACTTAACTGAATGGCAAGCTGTTGGATATTTTGCCGTTTTTTTGCAGATTTTGGCAAGGTACCTATATGAAATATTTTAGATATGAAAGAAAGAAAACCAAGAAAGAAAAATATTTTATTTGGGGCACGCACAGGAAATACGAAAACAATAATGAAAACAAACTTAAAACTAGCAAAATCATGAAAACAAGTAATAAAATTAAAAAAATAACGCACATAGTTAAAAAAACAAAATGTAAGAGGAAAAGAAGACCTGTGCGAGGCCAAAAAGGCTCCTATCTCAGCATAATGCTACGATATTTGAGAAAAATAAACAAAAACTGCAGCGCTGGTATTCAGATAGGGCCTTTATGAGGCAGTTGTAGTATGATTTAGTTTTGGTAAAATTGAGGGAAGCTATTGTTACTGCGTCTAAAGTGAAGATGGAAAACAGAGAAGAAATCATAAACATTCACTTCTTAACAGTTTTAAGTTGGCATTTAAATCAGTCCTTAGTAGCCGACTACTGCTGGATGAAGACCTTTCCAATCACTACAAATTGTTATCATGTCATGTAACAAATCCTAACTTACCATAATTTACTTACCATGTACCATATTCTATTATAATTCTAATAATTATAATAAAATCCATCTGCATTAAACCGGATGCAGCTGAATACCATAATATATATTATTATATTATATTAATATAATATTATAAATGTGAAAGTGAGTTAGTGTTTGTTTATTTCTTTGTTACGCTTTCACGTTAAAACGGCTGGACGAATTTAGATGAAATTTGGCAGATGCGTAGACCATGACCTGGAATAGAACATAGGATACTCGAAATTTTTACGGAATCGAGAATTACGCGGGTAAATCCACGGGGCGCGGCTAGTTACTAATAAGCAGTAAGATGCAAAGGCACACCTCTAATGTAAAATTAAACTATTCTCCTTAACATCTAATAATAATTGACAGGATCTACTAAACAACATTCTACTAACTACTTAATTGCCGGAAGGGTAACCGACATTAAGACCGTCAATGGACCAGCATTATTCTAAATGGTCATCTTACAAAAAATCCATAGCGGCCGGTGGGTTGTTCTGAACGACGACGGTAGATTTAACATTTAAATTTGTTCCCGAGGCGATGCAGGAGTCTAATTGTTCGTTCGGCGCAAATTATAAATTCATTAATGGGAAGCTTGGACCGGCGGCCATGAAGATTTTTCATATCTGTAGCGTGTAGTTAAGCATGTACTTTTGTAAAAGTGTGGGTGTATGAGTGTACATTTGATCAATGAATGTGTGTGGCGTATGTGGGCGAATGTCAAAGTGGTTCAATAATAAACTGTCAAAATATGCAATTTGTCTAAAGTGTAATAAATATAAGGAGTTGGTTTAGATTTTGATTGGTTTTTTAATTGAATTTGAAGTGGCTTGGAATAATAGAGCGATAACAGTTAATGATTGTTATCGTGATTTATCAACACTTATAGAACTGCTATTTTGTCACGTACACATGATTACATTATATTTACGTTCTTTCTTTGATATACGGACAATAAGTACCTATGTACTTATGTACCTTCAAGGATATTTGTGGTAGGTACACATGCCACGCTGAATATCAACAGCTAACACTTTTACCACTTTTCCTTTAAAGACATTAATCACTTTCAACTTTTGCAGAAATTGTTCCGTTTTGAAAATTACAAGTTTCTTTGTGTAATAACAATTGTATTTTGTAACAAAAAAGGAATATGCAAAAAAAAACAAGTGAGTACAAAGTTCCGTATGCGATGCTCGCACACTCTCATTATCAAGAAAAAATAATATTATTTTAAAAAGTGTCGATTCAACCGTTTTCAGCGTTAATTCGTGCGAGTCACCAATAAGCCGCGCAGGCGTTGAAACGAAAACAAGTGGCGATCTACTAACCATTATAACGTAACCCAATACAGTGATTTCACGCCTCTTTATCCCAATTCATCAACAGATACAGAAAGCAATTGTTTGTTGTTCATAAGGTCACTGACCTTACAGTAGCAGGAATATTTCTAACAAGTTATTAATTGTTCAGCTGACGCCTACGGCAGTCTTGTTACGATAATTGTTGGTCTACTTGTATCTATTTTTCAAACCATAGTGTACGGGTATGGCTCATTAAAATCGTTAGACGATAGTGATTAGATTTGTAGGAATGGTGTACTGGCACGCGTTCCTTGTATTTTTTAATGAATGGGTGTTGTTCGTTATAAATGGTGGATTAGTAGGCGATCAGAGATGATGACTAGTTGACTAGTGAGGAGGCTTTTGTCCTACAGTGGGATGAAAAGGGCTGCGGACGATAATGACGATGTTTAAAAATAAAAATCAAAAGTCATTTATTCAAACTAGACTGAGAATCAGCACTTTTCGAACATCAGAATAACATAAGACAGTCCCCCAAAACGCCCACCCTTCACTACTTCCTAGTGCTTTAGCTGGGAAGAAGAAGTAGCGCAACAAACTCCCCAGCAGCACATCTGTCTGTTCAGTAAGAAAAAAATGATTCTATATAATAGTATGTCAAATCATTCACATTATGCGACACAAAACATTTTAATTATTAGCCACAATGTCAGCTAGCACACGCCACTATACTAACCAAAAAAATAAATCAATAGTTTACTAGAAAACGTGTGGTTGATCCTTTAAAGTATTCTGATTTTTTGAGACAGTTTTTCAAGTGCGATGGTTATGGTAAAAACTAGACGAACGAGCATTAGCATTTATTTGGTTATTATGGAGCCTAATCATTGTTCAGAAGTGGATGTCTCCTGACTTATAAGCTATTAAGTTGGTTATAACCAATTGAGACAATTGGTTATACCCAACTAGTACTGCCTCATGTGTAATTGTGTATCTATCGTTCCTATTTTTATATACAATCTAAAATAAATACAAAAAAAAGGACACTTAGGCGTTGAAGTATTCGTCCGCATCGCTGTCATCCGGAAACGTGCCCAGAAGACTGGCAGCATTGCTACGTTGAATGGCAATGCTAACTATTTGGTCAAAGAACTAGCCAGCCCTCTAGTCACGTGAAGTGTCGACCAGCCGTCAGAAAACTCATAATTCCTAACTGAATAACAAACTCATGAATAGTTTCTTGGTGAATCTTAACATTATGGTTTTAAAGCTCCATCGATGATTACAGGATACTTACCATATTTCAATCGGCTAAATCGTGACTAACAAATAAAACTTTTCTCTCTAAATGTGAATATGATTGTAAGTTAACATCCTCTCATATAAAATTAGATCTCTGATTCCCTCAAAATGGTCGGTAGCCAAAGGAAAGGATACAATAAAGTGTGTAATTAATAATTCTTTGAAACAGACGTAAACGTTTTGAGCCCAGAAGGGGCAGAATTCTAAATATTTGTGCTAGGGGCTAGGTCCTGTTTTTAATACATAATTTATGTAAAAAGATGATGTTCCGTCTACGATTGAGATTAAAAATAACAGGTATTTTATGTGTATTCAAATAGATCAAGAGTCCGCGCCACCAAAGAAGTCCGGCGGACAATTGTATAACTACATTTTGATTATTGCAATTCGATGCAATGATAAAGACACTAGCGCCACGGCTCGGACTTGAGTGTGCTTGAGTGGTGGCACGGACTCCGTCAAGAGAATGCGTTATTTACACCTGTCAAATAAAACACTAACGATTATAATAATAAATCTTTCGCGAATTTTATCCTTAAGAGCGTTTACGCTGAAAGTGGGCAACGTCGCAAATAGATGTCAAATATTTCGCTGTTTTGATTAATTTGGCATTATTTAGTTGTAAAAAAAGGATTTGGAAGTCTATTAGTGTTATTGCCCAGATTACTTTAGCTTCGAAGAATTTCATCAATTTAGTGCCCAATTTGGGGTGAGAACCAAAAAGGCAAGTTACAGCAGTTTTAGTTGAATTTTTCTTAAACATTATTTTAGAAAAAAAAATATTTTTCATAAGGACTGGCCTACAAAACATAAATTACCTACATAATTTTTATTACAATCATCGTTAGAGGGCGCTGTTCACAATGAAATACATGCATGTTCCATTATAGACTTTCACTTTTAGCAATTTTAAATTCCGAACTTCTTACCGATCCCCAAAACCTTCAAACGAGAGCTATCATTCGAACGTTTACAGAATTCCATTTGGCGTTTCCAGACGAATATTACGTTTGTATGCAATTTGAATACCGCCTACGGTTAGGGAATGGCAGCTATCATTTAGAAGCAATACCATGATGACTACTGTTGTGCGTATTCGTAATCGACTGTATTTGGAGGAAAAATAGAGATGGGAACAAAGATGACTGCCATGGAATCGATTTTGATGCAATGTCGACTGATTCAACACGTCTTGTTTCATCATTCCAGCCGAAAGACGTCCACTGCTGGGCATATGCTTCCCCCAGGCGTCTTGTTTACAGTTTTGAATTTCGATGGTTTAGTCATTTGTTTTGTTTTTCTTTTCAGATGAACCGTTTGGCATAGACTGAATAAAATAGAGCAGTGCTAAAGTGTGGTGCCCAGATGTCAGTGATATTGTAATTTCGTGTGGTGCCAGTCAACCGCTTATGCATTTCCCTTCTCTATTAGACAATGATACAAAATAAACACAAAAAGTACCTGCGGATTTCTAATAAAAATAAAAAATATGCCTTCCTAAACGTTAACTATAAATAATACCCTAAATTCTTTTGTAAATGCTTCTGTTATTACTTTTTATTATGCAGCTAACCTACGGCCTTAAAAACGGTTAACATAGTTGGTAGTGATTTCTAACAACACAAATCGACTCATAGTAGGCATATCGAATCGAATTATAATCGACTAGTTTAACAAAATTGGCCACCTCTATTCGTAATGGGCAATCAGATTCGAAAAAGGAATGAGTTTGATATGCAAACTTTTTTTTTAAGATAAAAAAGCAATGTTTTAGTATTGGGCGTTGCAAATAAATTGATATGCGTGAAACGGAACGGTAAGCAGGAGGCAATTTTGGAATTTATGTTTTGTATTTTTATGGCTACTAGGGTATGGGCAGTATTGTTTTATTTCTTTGTTATGTTTGTGAATAGAAATATAATTGTAGAGATATAATTATTTCCATCTGGGAACATCTCAGTAGCTGCCTGGAGTCTAGATTTATTCCCGGATGATAGCAAAAGGCTCGCCCTCTGTTACATGGGACTTAAACATAACTGGCGAAATGTGGGTGTGGGTGTACTATTACATCAGAGCAGAGCCAGCAGAGGTGTACCTATATAAGTACACCTCTGCCTAACCCTTTGAGGTAAACATGCGTGATATTTTGTTGAAGATTTTTTATATTTTTAGGGTTCTGTAGGTACCCAAAGGGTAAAACGGGACCCTTTTACGTAGACTTTTGTTTGTCTGTCCGTCTGTCACCAGCAGGCGTAGCATGGCGCTTTCTATCTCTACGAAGAATAGACATAGCTTTTTCTTTACAAAGTGACAGTTCGTTTCTTCATTTTTGACATCCACCGTAGAAATCTTTCTACAATCTGTAATTTTGTCTTTAATTTCTAACAATCCTTGTCTAGGTCTCTTTATATGTAGACTATTTCGGAAGAAAGTTTTCAATCCTTACTGTCAAAATCACACTGACAACCGATAAATCCTATGATAAAACAAAGAATTCTGAGTCGAATTATGTAAAAAAGTGAATTTCGTAAAAAGTGCAGTTGACTCTTTCTATTTTGCTGCCGTCTCGTACTGTCTACTGTCTACAGGAAACGTCATTTTTGTCTACTCTTTCGTCGACAAAACGATGCTCATGCTACGCCTGCAGGCTGTATCTCAACAATGATAGTTAGACAGTTGAAATTTTCACAGATGATGTATTTTTTATTAACCACAACGCGGAGGCTTTTGACATGCATTTCACCTGATGGTAAGTGAATGTGGTTGTATTTATTAAAATACAATGATTGGATTGTCCGATTGCCTGTTAGTTCAAAGATACCAATTTGTCGCTTCTAGTTATGTACTTACAAAAAAAACACGATACTTTTGTATCATGTTTTTGTATTTTCTTCTTTTGAAGAAAATACAAACCAAACAAATTGTCAAAGGAACTCCACCCATTCTAACTTCATCTAAATAATCTAGCTCATTGACAATGTATACCCTTGTGGCGATCTCATTCATGCTAGCCAGGACTTGATGAATACATCGATATATTTTCTCCAATTATCTGAATTATTCAATGTTCAATTATTAAGATTGATTGCAAAGGATACCATTGATTGTGGCTGGATAATTGATTCCCGTTTGAAGTCAATTGGATGCAATTTGCACAATATTGGGCCTAACGGTTGTTTTGTTGCAACTATCAACTTATCTAGAACCAATATGAGTTGCATCACTAATATTCATTAAACCTCTTTATCTACACTTCCACACAATAGGCATTTCGGACAGTCCTCTGTGTAGGGCGTGCATGGAGGCTGAGGAAATTGTCGCGCACATGCTCTGTGAATGCACGGGCTTCACCCAGATCAGAACAGAAACCCTCGGGTCACCCAAATCTTTCACAGACGTTCTGAACAGACCTCTTTTATAAAGTCCAGACATACTCTTGGTAAGATTGCATGTGAAGACCATGTTGATCAGTGTCCAAAATGGTATATTGAGGAAAGATCCACATTATGAGTGGACCTGTCCAGTCAGTGCAATCATTTGCCAGTAATCGTATAGCTTAACTCAGATCTTAAGGAGCTCAACGGAGCTGTGCAAGTCTCGTACCTATCTACTACCCAGGTTGAAATAAGTACTAGGCTATAAAGACATTAAAAATTGACTACCTGACATATAGATTTCTAATAATTATGATTATTTTAATGCTTAATGTTGCATGCCATTCGGTAGAATGTACTGAATCCTTGTGTTTTTATTTTTTTACACCACCAAAACAATGTTTTTTTACCTACATTCTTTGCAAATAAATGATTTCTGATTCTGATTCTGATTCTATCAAGAACCACAGGAAGTATAATCAAAGGTCCTGTAAGGAGTGACCTTACAGGACCTTTGGTTGTACTTCCTGCGGTGCCTATAAAACCTTTTTACATAATTACCAACACAATAGCCGTACTTAAGCCACCGACTTAAAGCCGTATATCAGCCTTTTATAATACCGATATTCTTTAGAAATTCACTGACTACATGGGGTGCTAATTGCACGCAGAATGAACAGATAACGATGCCCATTCATAGGACGACTCGGTCGTATAAAATTGTATCGGCCATTAATTTTCCTTATAAGTAATTATGAATGTGTAGGAAGCTTTTGGACAATATTGGCAGTTCGGCAGTGACTTGAGTGTATTGAATATTATCTATACCAATTTAATAAAGAGGAAGGAGTTTGTTTTTTTGTTTGAACGCGGTAATCTCTGGAAGTAGGTACCAATTGGGTTTTAACAAATATTTTTGCATTTGATTGCTCAATTCTTGAGGAAGGTTATAGGCATAACATCACGTTATGACCCTTAGCCGAGCAAAAAGAAAAAAAAGTCAGAAATAACGTTACGCGAAAACGAAGTAAAAGCGCGGGTGGGCGATGCGATGCGACGCAATGAGTCGGAAGCCGAGGTAGTTTTATAAAAATCTGACTGTTATTTTAGTATATTGCTGTGTATCTTACGACTTCCAAGCGCATGAAGTCGCGGGCAGAACCTCGTGTTTGATATTTGTCATAATTGTGATATAATTGTCACTTTGAAGTAAGTATTGATTTGGTAAGATTCTAACTTTGATTGGTTACTAGCTGCTGCCAGCGGCTTCGCCCGCGTGTAATATTTATAAATTATAGCCAATTTACTCAGAGTGAATGTAGCTTTCTAATGGTGAAAGAATTTTTCAAATCGGTTCAGTAGTTTCGGAGCCTATTCAATGCAAACAAGCAAACAATCAAATCTTTCCTCTTTATAATATTAGTATAGATAAGTACTTGGGGAAATGAGAAATGAAAATGGAAAAAGAGTTCATGTGCATTTTCCATGATGTATATCTTTCAAATATATTTTTGTGCTTATAGAAAATAGAACTTTAATAAATTACATATGTTTGAAATCGACATAAAATGGGAATAATGTAATAAATACATTACTTCTCGGGTCAATTGAACTAGAAAAAAATCGAAAAGCCGCAACTAATATAACTTCCGCGACTCACTGACACAATTCCACTAAACATCGACCAACCTAAATATTAAACAACCCACGACAAACCATCCGAAACCTGAACAGGCCGCCTTACAAGAAGCGGGCCCTCTCACAGAGATAACGCGGACAGGAGCCGAGACTAAAGAGATCCGCCAAAGATATACCTCGGCTAACAATTAACAATGAGACATTATATTCACGAGTAATGCTGCCGATAATTACCAGCCTGGACGATTTGCACAACCAAGTTAAATTATAGCTTCTTGTTCTATAGTATTAAATGATGGCGCTTTTTGAGAGTTTCATTTTTTTCGTCCTTCGGGTGTAGGGTCACTCCTAAGTTTCGAACGGACCCGTATCTACGTTGACGGACTTAGAGAGTAGGTACTACCTACTTTGATACCTTGATTCACAAATAAACTCTTGAGATCCGCACAGACCCCATGTGACTAACAGTGTGATTATTTTAGCGCGACTAACTAAAGGTTAATCGTTGCAAAAAGTATGTGCCCGCGAGGTCTGTTCGCAGAACTATTAGTAGGTAATAAGTACTTGAAGATTTTACTTAATAGCAGTTTGACAGGTCGTATTATTGGATATTATGACGATAAGAGGGCCTAGACTTTTGCCAACTATGTTGGGGTCGGCCTCCAGTCTAACCGAAAGCAGCTGAATACCAGTATTTTACATAGAGCGACTGCTATCTGACCTCCACAACCCAGTAACTGGGTAATACGATACCCCTTGGTAAGACTGGTTGTCAGACTTTCGGGCTTCTGACGACCCGTAACGACTATCAAAGATCCTAGAATGACAGCCGAAACCAACGGCTTAAAGTGCTTAATGTAAAGTCATGTATGTAAAGATGGTCACCCATCCACAGACCAACCCCGGCAAGCGTAGCTTAACTAGATGGATCGACCCGAAAAAAAAAACATTGGAACGTGGTCAGCTTCTACGACTATGTAAGTACCTATTACTAACAGTTACATAAAAAAGTAATGAAACACCACTTTTGATTAGGCATTTTGTTATAGTGGTGAATCGGAAAGTAGACAATAAAAGGACTACGCAGAACTTCTTGGATCGATCATAGCAAGGAGGAATAAAAAGTTAGTTTTCTTTAAAAAAAACACTATCGGCTAGTAAATTGTCTTGACATTAATTAATTCATGAAATGAAAACTGCTTTGAGAGACTTAATTTAATTTTAATTTTTAATTTAATGGATGTTTATATATTTTAAGTCTGAACTCACCAAACCGTCTCGAGCAATCGTGATGATCAATGCTCGTGCCTTCTCTGATTGAAAAGAGGCCTGAGGCCCTTCACAAAGTGACATTCAAAATTCAAATTGACATTTTTTTTTTTTTTTTTTTTTTTTTTTTTTTAAAAAACGTTGCCCCACTCTAAGAATTTCTTCCTGTATCGTGGGTGCGTTTACAAACATAGAAACTCACATACACTAACACCCAGACCCGGAACAACTACTTGCAGATCATACAAATATTTGTTCCGTGCGGGGATCGAACCCGCGACACGTTGCGCAGCAGTCCATCGCTCAGCCACTGCGCCAACCGTGTCGTCGCTATACATTCTATCAGCGATAATTATGATCGAAAACGCAAAAATGTATGGGACTGACATAAGCTATCGAAAAGCTTATGTCAATCCTGTTGAAAGTCGTTGTAGAAATACGAAACGCTTTCGAAGCGATTGTCACTTGTCTAGGCCCTCTGTACCGCGTGGGACACTTTATTATTTTTGTTTCTTTATTTATTGTTTTCCTCGGCTTGTGGCTAAGAAATAACAGGCGCACGGGTCGATCAATCAGGTTAAACTACGCTTGCCGCGGTTGGCCCGTGGATGGGTGACCATCTTTACATACCAAGACCCATCCGTGCCTCGGAAAGCACGTTAAGCCGTTGGGCCCGGCTGTCATTTGTAGATCTTTGACAGTTGTTACGGGTCATCAGAAGCCCGAAAGTCTGACAACCAGTCTTACCAAGAGGTATCGTGTTACCAAGTAACTGGGTTGTGGAGGTCAGATAAGCAGTCGCTCCATGTAAAATACTGGTATTCAGGTGCATCCGGTTAGACTGGAAGCCGACCCCAACATATTTGCCAAAAAGGCTAGGCAGATGATGATTTATTGTTTTCCGCGGCCTAGCCGGGTGGAACTGTTGGCACGAGTCAAAGCTAGCAGTGGGTTAAGTGTGAAAGTATTATTATAAGTATTATTAATATTCCTGCTGCTAGTACAAACCTCTTACTGAATACAATTTTGGATATTGAAGTCTGGTACATTCAATCGTCTGTAAGTGAATTTGATTGGATCACTTACGTGGTGACCATTCAATACTTTTTATACATACCTCATTCATCATTCATCGACTATTTACGTGAATATCATTCATTGAAATAAAATACAAATAATTTTACGCATCATTTAATTTCTTAAATCGCTGTAATTTGGTTGAACACTTTTCCTTATATTGTCATAATATATAACTAGGTACACCTATAGAATTCATCAGGCACGCTCATTTTTATGTAGCAAGCATGGGGTTAAAAAAAGTACTTCTACTTTCTCTAGCTCATTGAGGGTCAGTCGAGAGCCTTTCGCGGGAAGAACTAGTAGTAGAGACGTACTATAACTTCTCTCACCTAAAATCTTCGTGAAATATGCAGAAATATTAGAAAGACCGTTTTTTTTCGTATCCACATTTTTTTTTAAATGAATAATAATTATTACGATTTAATAAAGCTAAATCAAAACAGCAGCACGGGTCGATCCATCAGGTTAAGCTACGCTTGCCGAGGTTGGTTCGTGGACGGGTGACCATCTTTTCACACCGAGACTCCTCCGTGTCTCGGAAAGCACGTTAAACCGTTGGTCCCGGCTGTCATTTGTGGACCTTTGACAGTCGTTACTGGTCGTCAGAAGCCCGAAAATCGGACAACCAGGCTTGCCAAGGGGTATACTACCCAGTTATTAGGTTTCCACAACCCAGATAGGCATGTCCCAGGTGGGTTTTAGTCAGTAAAAGTCTGACACGCCCTTCCGCTCCGCCCAGAGCGGGGAGAAGTCATTTTGATGATTTCCAATACTCAAAAAAAAAAAAAGGTAGTCGCTCCATATAAAATACTTGTATTCATCTGGTTAGACTGAAAGCTGACCCAACATAGTTGGGAAAAGGCAGGCAGTTGATAAATTACAGGATTTCCAACCTCAGACACAAAAATATCCAAGGATAATTTTAATTAGAACGCCAAATAAGAAAAATTTACCGCTCGTCAGTGGTAACACTTTGACGTTGAGCTGGCCTAGCGTATTACAGAGTTTCAATAGTTAAAATGGACGTGCGGCCTACTGTACCTACTTACCATTATCTGCAGGCCATGATTATGCTTTATATTATCACGTTACAATAGTTAAAAATACGGCAATAATACCTTGATAATCGTGTGAATCATTAATACATTTTTAGAAAGATTAATTAATGAATAAATCATTCTAATTAATAATATCAAATCCTTTTATCATGTATACAAAAATTGATTAATAAAAATCTAATCTTAGGAAGTTAAGATAAAGTTAATAATCAATGAAAATAAAACGACAAATCTTTGAAATTATCGTTCAGTAGTAAATCGTACATTCATTAATGATCTAAATACGGTTAGATTTAAGATAAAAATGAAGTCAATATATTTGTTATTTTTAATTGCTTTATTTCGACATAGGAATACAGTTAGTGCACATTTAGATATAACTGTGCCTGATGAAAAACATGTTTTTGATTTGGATCTTTATGAATCTGTGTTAGATGAAGAATTATGTCAAGAACAGATTCGATATATCCAGCAAAATGATCAACAACTATTGCTTGAATGTGAGTAGAATATTAATTTTCCTCATACTTTATTATCCAAGGAAAAATATCATGAAAATTTATATTCATAATAATTTCAAAACAACCATTTAATGCCTCCAGCTCCTTCTCAAATCTGTTTGGGGTCCTTCATACGTCTCTGCTTGTTGTTGTTTAAACTATACATACCTATAACCTCATTAACTCATTAATTTAAAAAAAAACGGGTGGTTTTGATTTTTCTACATTATTGGTAATCATTTAGTTGTAAAGAGGTTTTAATAGTCAAACTATGTTACTGGCACTTAATAAAGAGTCTGGGTATGAAAACAAAGTAAATTCCAAATTCAAAACGTTTGTTTAAAACAATAATAATCCCTTTTTCAGTTTGTGACTTTTTAACTACTTTTCGCGGGTTTGCGGTTTTAAGGTTATCAGGCAACTAAAACTAACTTCTCGTTATTTTTAGTAGAATACATAATAATACTCGTATGTGTCGATAGTAATGGCAGAAAAAGCAATAAGAGCTGGTAAAATTATAGCGTTGCTGGAAGAGGGGTGTAGCCAAAAAAATATATTCTCATTGATAATAAGAAGTTACTAGTCATAATTATAATTATGCTAATGATATAGTAAAAATATAATGTTATCCGTAGAAAAGCTTGTTGCTGCTATCCATAGATTGCTTGTAATAATTTAATTTCAAAGGTATGAATTGAAAAGTTTAGAAAGTCTCACTCTATGAAATATTTTTCTTGCTGATACGATTTATATTAACTAAACATTATGAGGCTAAATAATATTTTATTTGTTATTCTATGATGTGAATAAATAAACGTTAAATTTTATTTGTAACAAAAATCCATGATTAAAATTTTTTAAGTAAATATTCTGCGTATTCTATGAAGTGATAATATGAGAAAAAAAATAATGTGAAACGAAATTCTATGAAAATTTTGTCTCTAAAACAACTTACAAACTTTCATAGAAGTTACAATTAAACGGATAATATTTTTTATTTCATTAATTTATACAGTCGTTGATGCTGGCATCCGTATACCAACTGGAATTATGACTGGCAACATGTACCATCTCGGAAACTACTACCAATGTTTGGGAATCAATAAGCCAACACCAAACTCAGTGATCGAAGGAAAATATTGTACGATAAACTTGCCTTTAGTCCAAGACTGGCCCCCTTTGCCCGTTTTATCTGAAGATATACCTTTGCCTGATTTTAACCCAAACAAATTGAGTTTGAAAGAAGATGTTGTAAACCGGTTAAAACAGGCGAACTTATGGGCTGCAGGGATGGAAGACCTCATTGGAACACCAAATAATGGGTATGTATTTATTCGAACTTATTACCATTTTGCTTTCCTAGAAATGACACTCTAATATAATAAATGTGGCTCTTATCGAGAGCCTCAAATAATTACCATTTTTTAGTCCGTCATTTTTTTTTAAAAACATACATCATTTGAAGCCCAAAAAGATTTCAGAGGCTCATTTATTTAAAAAAAGCGTATACCACTAAGGTCAATACATTTTTCGAAGATGAACTAAATTTTCCATAAAATAAGCCGCCATTTAAAGTTTGAATCGAATTGTAATAACAATAAATAAATTTTAATGAGCACAGGAGAATGACGAGGATTTAGACAATATTGCTACTATAGTGTAAATAATTAGATACCTATTATGTACTTCTTGGTAACTTAAACGTTTTTATTTACAGAGAAGCTTCCAGTCCTTTGGCAGCTCTAACTCTTCACCTGGCTGTTTGCGTACCCAAGCCATGCACTACACATACGGCACTGAACTCTTTCTTCAACAGTTCCGAGCTGAGTTCGGTTATTCAATTTCAAGAAAATTTCTGTCGTCTTCCCAATGATAAACCATGGGTGGCTGGGGACTATGTTGCAATGTAAGTATTCATAGTTTTGTTTTCTATTAGTTTAAGGGGTGTTGTATCAGATAACTAAATATTTGCCTCGTAGTGGTCTATTCATAAAAATATATTATTATATTATCTGAATATATTGAAAGATTTATTCAAGATTATTAAGAGCGTAAAGAGATTACAATAATTGGTTTAATTTATTATAATTTCAGATCAATATTTTCCTTCATCGGCCTTCTTGTCTTGTTGAGTACGGCGTACGACCTATACCACAATGTTTACCTCCAAAAAGGTAATATTTTATCTGATTGATTATATCTTACCACTATACTAGACGTAGCATTGGAAGGCCCCCTAAAAGGTAGACCGAAGACCTGGTGAAGGCCGTAGGAATCCGCTGGATGCGAGTAGCACAGAACCGGTTTAAGTGGTGGTGCTTGTGGGAGGCCTGTGTCCAGCAGTGGACGTCCTTCGGCTGAATATCCTGGTTGATTATGATGATGATGATGACTATTACAGGGTATAAATTAGGTAGCGAAACGGTGCAGACGTGATGGATATCGATATCTAAAGACGATACAAAATAATAATTTAATAATTAATTTAATTTAACTTTTTTTTAGGGTACTTACACGTCCTACTCCACCAATTTTTTTTTTTTTTTTTTGAGCGTGGGAAATCATCCAATGACTTCTCCCGCTCTGGGGGGAGCGGCAGGGTGTCAGACTTTTACTGACTAAAACCCACCCGTGTTCCTTCAGTTGCCTGTTGCCAAGGTCCCGGTATCCCTTTCGGACTAACCCGCAACCCTGGCAGCTCTACCACTTAAAGTGGGAACTTTTTTTTTTTCTCGCCATTCCAATGGTGTGGGGTGTCGTTGGAAAGGTCATTCAAAAATATTGTGAGTTTGTGACAAACATTTTTGAATTCAGGGATCCGTTTGCAAAATATTAAGCTTTCTGTTCGCAAATTCATTTGCAAATATTTGTTACAGTGAAGTGTTCCCCTCCCTGCCAGCTAAATGGTTGGTTTTGGCCATGTGAAAAAAATCACGGCAGTAGTTTGTGTAACGAAATTAAAAGAAAAACTGGCACAGCTAAGTAGGCTCCACAAGTTACCGAGTAATAATCGACCAACTTACATTTACAGTTGCAAAAACATGAAGAACAAGTTTCTCAACTACAATGTTAAGTTTGTTTGATAAATTCATCCCAACTACAGAACCCTTCATTGTGCGTGGTTCGACACGCACTTGGCTGGTTTTATGTTTCCGTTCTAAGACCGCATGTAGTGTTATTTCTTGAAGTATGAGTTGAGAAAATCTGGTAAATTAAAAATTCACTTTTTAAAGACGCGTTATACAAAGTACGTACGGAACCCTTTACTGACGAATTCGACTCGTCCTTGAACAATTTTTATTATATAACTCGTGATACTGATTCCACGTGTGTTGTAATTATCACGTTTGTTTTGTATGTTTATATAGATTTCCTCGTACTGGCGATTAGTCTGATAATATAGTTTTTAATCCATTTGTATAATAATATTTATATCTTGATAGTTTTACAACCCGCTTCTGGAATTAGGTTTTACATTAATTTAGAGGTTACATTGATTATAATTATCCATATCTATATCTTTATTTGTATTTCATAATGTTTTACGGAAACTGTAGGGCGCACAAAAAAGAAAAAAATATGTTATTAATATTAATTAGAAATAAAGAAAGAATAACGTTTATTTGGACACAGTTCGTGAAACACAAAATACAAATAACAAAATAAAAAAATGTTTTGTAATTACGTAAGAAAGATGGAAGGAGTGGAGGGAGGCCTTTGCCCAGGAGTGGGACAGGGTACGCTAGGAAAAAAAAAAAAAAAAAAATTCGTAAGTATTATAACATTTATTTGATTAAGATTATCCGTCGGTCTATTCTGTAAACACCTCACCGTGAAAACTTAGTTGAGATTTTTACAGAATACCACTACAGTAGTGCTATTCTGTCAATATCTCACCGTGGAAACTTAAGTGAAGTGAGTTGACATTGCAACTGATTCTAGGAATTCAAAATATTGACAGTTCAATTCACCAAAGTTACAGACCGGGGCGGACCGAAATTTCATCAAAATTGAGCAGCCCTTTAGTCGTGAAAGCGTAACAAACAAACAAACTCACTTCAGCATGTATAATATTAAGTTAGGATTTTAGGATCACTACGACACTTTGTCATTTTTCATGTCAACGAAATACAGTAATACTAAATACATAGTAGAAGCCAAAACCAGTACAGCTACAAAATTACCTTTTCAAAACGTCTTGATGAACCAGGAGCTCGTGGCTTAGTAATAACAGCTGCACGGGTCGATCCATCAGATTAAGCTACACTTGCCGGAGTTGGTCCGTGGATGGGTGACCAACTTTACATACCGAGACTCCTCCGTGCCTCGGAAAGTACGTTAAGCCGTTGGTCCCGGCTGTCATTCGTGGATATTTGACAGTCGTTACGCGTCGTCAGAAGCCCGAAAGTCTGACAACCAGTCTTACCAAGGGGTATCGTATTAACCAGTTACTGGGTTGTGGAGGCAGTCGCTCCATGTAAAATACTGGTCTTCAGCTGATTCCAGTTAGACTGGAAGCCGACCCTAGCATACTAAGCAGATTGATCATCTTGATGAACCAAGTTTTTTTTTACACAGATCCTCAAAAACCAAAACAAGTCAACAAGCTGCTCCTAGCCTTTTCTGCCTACACAAACACCCGGCGCCTCGTAACGTATACTCCGGTTCCTGGGGCCCTGGAATGTCTGGACGGCATCAGATCTCTTTCCATGCTGTGGGTCATCATTGGACACTCATTTGGAAGTCAGCTTGCGAGTGGGATTATGGCTAATATGATAGACGTATTTGAAGTAAGTTTTGTTTTTAACTTTACCGTAAAGCCTTTTAAACTCAAAGTTTAATCGTAAGTATATTTCAATTAGGCCATACTTTCAAACGTCATAAATTTTTAGACATATGAAGAGTTGATTCTAGTTTCCTCAGCCAAATGGTAGTTTATGCCTTACGACATGTGGGATGTGTATACAGCAATCATTGTACCGATAGTCGTGATGGCCAATGGCATAATAGCCAAAAGCCTCGACCAACACCTGCAGGGCTAACATGACAAGCGCGAGAACGCTCTTTTTGTCGTTTTGTCGAAATTTGTCGTCGATTATGACGTCATTCTAATCCCTAACATGACCGTTATGCACGAGTATAACCGAAAAAGGCACTTTGACACTTCTCTATCTCGTGACGAGATACCGATGTAGCAAATTATTAAAAACAAATCATTTTTATGACAGCAACATCAGCTTAAGGTTCGGTTTCATTCATTCAATTTTACGCATGGAATTAGTATGTACTATATTAATTTTACGTCCACCTCTTTTATAACCGACTTTTTTTATTAAAATTAAATATTTTTCTTTGGCATGCCGAAATTAATTATATAGAATTTAATTAATACAAAATGACGGAAATGAAAATTAGTGGCACAATATAAGTTTAAATATCATTTCTTTTTCGATAAGTATTGTTGACATAAATGAAAAAGAATAGATTACGATACGGTTAATACGTGGATAATAATGCCAATGAATTAAATTTCATCCTGTATACTCACTAAATAATCACCACAAATGACAAAGGGGCCGGTGATCGCCATTTGATAAAGCGAAGGTTGATATTGTAACAATCACCATAAAACCCGTGTTATTGCAAATTTTGTTAATCACCACACTTGCCAAAAGGACTGATGTTCAGTTAAATATGCAGCTGGAGTTGATTTCGCTATTATAACCACAAAAGACTAATCGTGGTTAATCACCATCCTATTATGTTGCGAAGGTATGATACTGCCATACAGCCATAATCCCTCTACTTCACTAATCACCATAATTGCCAAAGTGACTAGTTATTACTGAAAGTGATGGTCATCTACTTAATAGTGCTCCCCTCCGCCACAGTTTCTCTCGTGGCTGCTGAAAGGAACTTTCGTTCCAATATAGATAGTAGTTTAAAACTAAGTTTTTTCCATTATTATATATTACATATTATATTGCAAAATAAAATTATGACTAAAATAAGAACAATTTAAGAAACTGCCATGTTATTATGGAGTTTTTTTTTTTTTTTTTGTTTAATAATTTTGTCTACTCATCTCGTCGTAAAAATCGACGACGAGTAAATGACAGAAGAATCGGAGATTATCTCGTGTTTTATTGTCAAAAGTCGAGATATCTTGGGTGTCATGTTAGGGTTTGTAGAGAAGTCCGAAAGGGATACCGGGACCTTGGCAACAGGCAACTGAAGGAACACGGGTGGGTTTTAGTCAGTAAAAGTCTGACACGCCCTTCCGCTCCACCCAGAGCGGGAGAAGTCATTGGATGATTTCCCACGCAAAAAAAAAAAAAAAAAAAAAAAGGGTTTGTAGAGAAAACATCAAGTTTGACAGAACGAGTCGAGTATTTTGTATGGCAGCGCTGTCAGAAAACGAGAAAAGTGACGAAATAGACAAAAATTACTCACTCTCGCGTGAGTAGTTGTCGCGTGTGTCATGTTAGGCCTGCTGAGGAGGGTCTCGTTAGGCGGCTGGATCAAGGTCTTGATCCAGAACGGGGTACTCCTGGACACGGTGCGTATCGTTAGGAGGTTCCTCCCTCAGGAGTCCTGACCACCGGTATCTTGGTCCCTGTTCCCGATACCGGTGGGCTACTATTTTTTATATTTTTAAATGTTTTTTTATTATTTTTATAAACATACTAGCAGTGCCCCGTGGTTTCACCCGCGTAGGTCTCGATCCCGTGGGAATATAGGGATAAAACGTATCCTATTTCCTATTTTAGGTCATGGTGTACCTGTGTGACCATCCTCTTCTCTCTAGAGTAGGGACCGTCGCGGCGGGCGGCGCGGCGGCGCGCCGGCGTCGAACGGTTCGCGTATTGCATTTTTATACTCGTGACAACTTCGAAATTAAATGTCCAATTCGAATGAATTTTACTGCTAAATACATACCCTTGATTTATTAATTAATTTATTTGAATAAAAATTAATACTATGTTGATAAAACTCCTTCGCAAATAATGCATTCATTTCGAATAACTTTGATTACCATAAAAAGGTTATAGTGAGTCTATCTTAAAAGATAGACAGACACGGACTTTTTTTTAGAACTTTTAAAGAGAAATAATTCCGTCATACATGATATTTGCGTAACTTAAACGTTTACGCAGCGCACGCAACAGAAACTCTCAGAATGGAATATTTTTTCCCGTTTTTGCAACATTTTTCATTTATGCTCCACTCATATTGGTCGTAGCGTGATGTTATATAGGCTATAACCTTCCTCGATAAATAGACTACCCAACACAAAAAGATTTTTTCAATTCCAACTAGCAGTTCTTGAGATTAGAGCGTTCAAACAAACAAACAAACCAACAAACAAACTCTTCAGCTTTATAATATTAGTATAGATTAAGGGCTGATTTTATCAAAGTCAACACGTCTGACAGTTTTTGTATGGAAAAACTGTCAAAAATTAAAAAAATATTCGCGGGATAAGACTTATACTCGGTATAAAAGTTTGGTGAAATTCGCCCTTAAAAATGTAAATAAGATACAAAATAAACAAACGAAATAACATTAAATTAGCAATCAGTTTGATTTTGTCTTTGTGAAAAAACAAATGACAACACGTGATGGGGATATCGATACTCATCACGTCTACGGAGTTTCGTTCGCTAATCACCCGATATTATCACTAAATTATTTGGTGATGGTTTTTACTTATAAAGTATGTTTTATCCCTTTCAGTTTATGACCTCATTAAAGGCAGTATGGTTGACTTCTGCTCCAATAGCAGTAGACACTTTCTTTATGCTGAGTGGTCTTCTAATAGTTTACACTACAGCGGGAAAATTAACTAGCAGTAAGTTTATTTTTTACCTACACTTTATTTTACTATATTGTCTACTCTCTTTTAAAAATCAACTTAAAAGTTTCCTGTTGAATAAGTGTATTTATGCTGTTGATGATCTATGACGAAATTCCTTTAAAATATGTTGTATTTAAGCATTGTTGTAATATTTATTCATATTTATACCATGTAATTTCAGATACAATTTATTGTTCATGAATAAATAAATGGCTTATGACTTACTATTGACCTATTTTTGAGAACTCAGACTGACATGCTATAAGGGCTTGTGGCTAAGTAATAACAGCCGCACGGGTCCATCGATCAGGTTAAGCTACACTTACCGCGGTTGGTCCGTGAAGCGTCGTTTTGACCGTTTTCCACGAAGATGTAATACTGTTACTTATTGATACTATGACCAGACCAACGAGGCAGTCAAAAAAGTGAGTGTTTTAAAGGCAAGATCTACCAAAACCAATTCTATTTATTTCAGTAAAATTACTCAAGAATCTCCATCTATTCTATCTCAACCGCCTCCTCCGAATGTTTCCTGTGCTTGCTGCGATGATTCTTGTACAAGTCTCTATATTGAACCGGGTCGCTGATGGTCCGTTTTGGAACTCAGTAATGACTGATACGCATAAATGCAGAGTAAACTGGTGGACCACGCTGCTGCATATACAGAATTATGTATATCCAAACTTTAGGGTAAGTATGGCTAGAATGTGTATCTAATAAGAATCAATCTGCCTAGCCTTTTTCCCAACTATGTTGAGGTAGGCTTCCAGTCTAACCAGATGCAGCTGAATACCAGTATTTTACATGGAGCTGAATACCAGTATTTTACATGCCTATCTGACCTCCACAACCCAGTAACTGGGTAATACGATACCCCTTGGTTAGACTGGTTGTCAGACTTTCGTGCTTCTGACGACTCGTAACGACTGTCAAAGATCCACAAATGACAGCCGGGACCAACGGCTTAACGTGCTTTCCGAGGCACGGAGGAGTCTCGATATGTGAAAATGGTCACCCATACACGGACCAACCCCGGCAAGCATAGCTTAACCTGATGGATCGACCCGAGCGGCTGTTATTACTTTAGCCACGAGCTCCTCCCGCCGTATCTAATAAGAATAAGAATACATTTATTTCGCTAAGTTTAATATTCAAGTGGATTGTAAGTAAGTATAACTTTTTGAAAACTGTGGAAGGGTCTAGAGAAGAGGTGTGTAACGTTTGAAATAATAACAAAAGTTCTAACGATCGTATATGACCTAATTCCATTTTCTATAACGATGAAATTATATAATGAATTATTGATATAATTTCATTTTTACCTAATTGTGTATGGTATAATGAACATTTTCTATAACGTACATTTAAATAAATATTCAATTAGTATAATATTCAGTTACTATAATATTCAAAATCTATAAAGTAACGTTTAATATAATTTAGAAACGCTTAGGTACTTAATTGTTTTGTATATTTTTGCAAACACTGTGCCCCGGTAATGGGCGCCAAACGTCAGATCCCCTCTATTGTTGGTGAATCATTTGGGTTAGATGAGATTATAATTGTAAAATATTTCCTGATATTTACTTCTTCGTTACAGAATTTTGGCTGATAATTAGTAAATATGAAAATTAGTTCAACTGAACGTTATATAAAAAGAGCAATAAACAAATTGAAGATTATATGAAATGAACGTTACACTTAATAGAGCAAAAAAGGTTATATATATGAAATACAACATTAGATCATGAAATTAGGTTATTTGTTTTTATAGCATATGAAAATTATATCATTTGAACGTTATTTCAAGTGATATTATACTATATGTTATTATGCCATATATTACACACCCTAGGGAAGGCCCTATGTTGGAAAAATAACTAAATTAATTACCGATGTCTAACTATCATAATCAATCTTCCTGCCCTTGACACATGGTCGGCACAAAACGTTTTCTTTTTTCGATGTCAATAACCATACCATGTAGGAAATGTTGATATTTAAAATATTATAACTTTTCATTCCTGTAGTACGTTCCCGTGACATTATTTTTAAAGTACAGGGGCGAAGCCGCGGGCAAAACCTAGTTCTTAATTTAGTCATTTAATTTTCTTTTTTATTTCAGTGTTATTATTATAAATTTTGACTTCATTTTGCTTTTATTTCAGTGTCTTGGCCACTCCTGGTACCTCGCTATAGACGTACAGCTCCACATCCTATCACCTCTCGTGCTAGTGTGGGTACTGACAGGAAAACGAAGACTTGCTTGGTCGGCACTCGTCGGAGCACTAATCGCTATACTTGCCGCTGCTACCACTTTTAACTTCATCAGGAAGTTTCCTCCTACAACTACTACACCAACGTAAGTACATTTGTTACAGAAACCCAAACACGAACGCACGAACTAAAATTCGAACATTTAATTCGAATGATTAATTAAACGTTCGAGTTACGAACGATTTATTAATCATTCGAGTTTACTTCGTGCTAAAATAAAATACAAATAGCATTTTGGTTTCAAATGCCGCAAGCGCAGTATGTATCACCCATAGAAATACGTAAAGTTTTAAAATTCAAAGAAAATTTGTGCGAAACAAATAATTATGTTAAATTATAAAATCGTTAGAATTTACGTTTTTTTTTATTCTCGCATTTGTGCTAAGTCCATTCGCTCTTTATCGGATCAAAAAGATTGGAAACAGCACGTGACATGAATTTTAAAAGCTGGTACTCACGGCTACTCATCAAGGTATAGCCGTCAGATGTGACTGGTCATCTCTTAGCTGCCATGGCTTATTTTAATTTTTGAATTGTTTTTTGTTTTTATTTTATAATTGCGGACGCTTTTACGTGCTTTCTACATTGTTCTCACATGTATAATTTTATTTTTTAATCAATTTTTTTATTTAAAAGAGTTTCCGTGGAGTTTCTTGCCCGTTCTTCTCCATAGGTACCTACTACGCTTTGGAATGGGCAACTAGCTTCATATTTCTGACTGACCGACTCCTTGACAATTCAAGTGCTTGTAAACGGTTTAATTGAAATAAATGCTTTGAGTTTGAGATACATTTCCAGTTTATGCTGATTTCGCATTGAATAGAATTTCCCTACAATGCGAGGTCAACTTATAATGTATGCTTGTACAATCAATTTTATAATCTGCATTAATAAATTAATATTTCAGGCGTCCACTAGATACTCCAGACTACATGCATAACTACTATGTGAACACATTGACGAGAGGCTCACCGTTCGTCGTAGGGTTAATATTTGGCTATATTCTACATCTCAACCGCGGGAAGAAAGTCGTAATACCTTGGGTAAGCTACTGTTTATTTAATTTGAAATTTTGTGGTAGACTACCTGCCAGTGTCATCCGGGTAGAGCTGGAAACCTGTGGTAGAGGTGGGTGTTTAGATGGCTCACTTTCATTACCACGGAGCAATGCTGGCTTTGGACTGCTACTAATAATATACTAATAGAAAAATCCAATCATACTGCCTACTCCAAGGATCAAATCTCTCGAGGATCAAAGACTCGGGGGCTTAGCAGTCGCCTTTGCGGCAACTAACCAACCCTACTCAAATTGCATAGCATGATCCGCCGTTAAAATACTACAGAATTAATTTTGAAATATGAATTTTAAAGTTGAGGATTAATGCTAGGTCTTATGTTTGATGAAAACACGACTACGAGACATAACATTTTCTCTATAGAAAAAAAATCAAATTTTCCTCCAAACCGAACTATAAACATAAATACTAAAAAAATAAAAAATAAACCTAGATCATGAAACTATGCATAATAACTAAACTAATTATAAAGCAGGCCTTATGTTTTTTAAATTACAATTATTTTCACCGTAAAAAGCAATTACCTGAACTATTCCAGGCTTGGAGCCTCCATCACCCCACTCCGTCTCACTTTGACTCAGGCCGCGAGTAGTATAGTGCGAGCGAGATAAAATTTGAGGCTGGGTAGGCCCTTAACTAATGACTTTATACTTTTTTACCTTTTAGTTCCTAGCAACACTTTTATGGGTGTGCGGCTTTACGATGTCCACGCTAATCATATACACTGCCTACCCTATCTTGCAAATGGATTGGGACAACGCAGTAGCTGACGGCCTGATCAATTCGTTCATGAGACCAGCGTGGGCCACATTTGTTGGATGGATCATATTCGCCTGCGTGCATGGATATGCTGGTATGTCCTTACAAATTATAAAACAAAGTCCTCCGCCGCGTCCGTCTGTCGTCCTGTTCGCGATAAACTCAATATTCACCAATGGATGGAGTGGTTCTTGAGGAAGGTTTTAGTATATAACAACCGACATCCACACGGGCAAAGCCGCAAGCATCAGCTAATGTTATATATAGCAACAGTTTTATTTAACATCATCGATATATTCATCCGTTATAATAAACACGTATTAATTTCCGTGTAATTTGACTTGAAAATGTGATTTAGTCCGCGCGCGATTACTAGTCACCGCCGCCTGAGATATGTGAGTGGTGAGACGGAGGCAAAATTTGCACATTGTTTTCTACCTCCTCCATGTCACCGTTCACATACATACCTCAGACGGTGACTAGCAGTCGCGCGCAAACTATTACATTATTGATAAAAACTGTTTCTTTCTAGGCCCTATCAACTGGTTGCTATCGCTACGAATGTGGAAGATTATAAGCCGTCTGTCATACGCAATGTACTTGGTTCACTACCCTATGATGTTTGTCGTCAATTCGATGCCAGTCGCCCCTATATATTTTACGTTTCAATTTGCTGTAAGTAACTAATTGTTGAAAGTGCCTTCTGCTTTCCAAAAGTAACATAATCATCATTATCCTCCTTTTACCCTTATTCCAATTTATTTGGCTGTCACATATGGGACGACCTTACTTTTACCATACTTAAATCAACTGTCGTTTAAAGGCCAGTTTCTTCATCAAAAGTAACAGCCAAAGTAATGTCAAAAATATAACCGTTTCTTTGACTTTTTGACGTTTTTTGGCTGTTACTTTTGGTGAAGAGAACGGTCGTAAGTATTCATATTTTTCACCCCCTTTCTTTCCTTTTCGTCTTCTTCTACTTTCTTGTTCTCATCCACATCTATAAACACACATCGTCTATTTGGGGAACTTGAGGATCATAATAAACATGGTTATATAATTATTAGTACAAGTCTAATTATTGTCGTTATCTTGTTTTTAAAACAAAATTCCATAATTCACATCCCAGGTTATATTTTGTGTTTTCACTTCAAATGGTGAACAGCGCACTCTCTTGGGTCTAGTCGAAACGACTACAATAACAGGTTATCGTCGCAACAAATAATATTGCATCACTCGCTCTCTCTGTTCTTTAAATAGTACGACTCCTATAAAACAGATGTCACTGTTCAAAATTTTGCCACAAATAAGATAGTATGTTTAATATTTTTTTTGTGTTTCAGATATTCCAGTTTCTAGCTGATTTATCACTGACCATACTAGTAGCGTTCCTAATGACTGTTATGATTGACTCGCCGTGTTCTGTTATAATTAAACATTTCATGGGTGGAGGTAAGTTTTGCTCAAGTTGTATGACCTAACTCTTCCTCACTAATTATGTAGCTTAAAGTAGTATTATTACAAATCTTCCAAATATTTAACTAAAAAAAGAAAACGGTTCATAATTTGAACAGCTCAGGCAAAGACGCAGAATTGATATATTCAGAATCAAATGGTCACGACTGGTAGTAGTAGTTTGCAGACGGGATTGGTTTTCATGCTGGACTATGTCTTATCTACTAATAATTGACGATCACAATCATATAAAAAAAAATGAGATACATGATTAAATTTTTGTAAAAAATATTAATTTATTTGTTACAGGAGCAAAGAAGCCAGAAGACAAAAAGTAATACGGACAGAAACATGTAATTAAATAAATAATCCAGCTGATATTCGAATCGCAGAATTGTATTATGAAATAATTATAATTATAAGAAGATGTCCATACACACAAGAAAAAATTATGGATGATACTACATTAGTTTTGATAGTAACAATTCAGTCTACCGTTGTGGTATTTAATTAATAATTTACATAAGTAAAGCCAAATATATAAAAACGCACGCGATTTTGATTAAATGACTAGGTTTAAGATGATTATTGTAATAAATAAATATTTTTAAGTGACACGTGACTTTTATTTCTGGCGATTTTTTTATTTCTCATTTCTCGATACCCCCATGAAGTGAAATCATGCCCTTTGCCTATTGTGTGGGCATATTTTTTATAACACTGCCTAAACTAGGAATTGAACACACGACCTCATGCTCAGCAGTAGCGCTTGCGACCACTAGACCAACAAGGCAGTCAATATTATATCTTAGATAAAAATGTATAGATTTATGCTTTATATTATCACAATCAGTTGCGATAGTTAAAAATACGGCAATAATATCATGATAATCATTTGTGAATCACTAATACTTATTCTAATTAATGATGTCGAATCCTTTTATTACGAAAATTGATAAATAAAATCTAATCTTAGGAAGTTAAGATAAAGATAATAATCAATGAAAATAAAACGACAAATCTTTGAAAATATCGTTCAGTAGTAAATCGTATATTCATAATGATCTAAATAAATTTATAATTAAGATAAAAATGAAGTCAATATATTTGTTATTTTTAATTGGTTTGTTTAGAAATAGGAATACAGTTAGTGCACATTTTGATATAACTGTGCCTGATGAAAAACATGTTTTTGATTTGGATCTTTATGAATCTGTGTTAGATGAAGAATTGTGTGAAGAACAGATTCGATATATCCAGCAAAATGATCAACAACTATTGCTTGAATGTGAGTAGAATACTAATTTACCTCATACTTTATTAAACAAGGAAATAATTTCATGAGAAATAATATTCATAATAAAATTATTAGTAGGTACCTACCTATTATGGAAATACTGGTGCTTGTTTTGATCACTACCTACATCCGAGAAACCTGGTTAAAATGTTTTTACTAAGGGTAAAATTGTTTATATTCATAATTAGGAGAGCAGTGGTTTCCCCGTGGTACCGACCTCGACTTACGATTGTAGTTCGTGGGTGCGAACCCAAGCCGCCGCTTTACTTTGTGTAAATAATTTCATCACCTCTGCTCTCACAACGTGAAGGAAAACATCGTGAGGAAACCGGCATGTCTTAGAACCAAAAAATTCGAAGACAGTGACATCCACCAACCCGCACTGGGCCCTCGTGGTAGATTACAGCCCACTTCCTCTCGAAAAGAGGAGTCCTGGTGTCCCAGCAGTGGGAACGTTATAGGCTAATTATGCATAATTAGTATATATATAAACAAGGGCATAAGCTTTCATAGAAGTTATAATAAATGGATATAATTTTTATTTCATAAATTTTTGCAGTCATTGATGCTGGCATCCGGATACCAACTGGAATTATGACTGGCAACATGTTACATTTCGGAAACTACTATCAATGTTTGGGAATCAATAAGCCAGCACCAAACTCAGTGATCGAAGGAAAATATTGTGCGATAAACGTGCCTTTAGTCCAAGACTGGCCAAGTTTGCCCGCTTTATCTGAAGACATACCTTTGCCTGATTTTAACCCAAACAAATTGAGTTTGAAAGAAGATGTTGTAAACCGATTAAAACAGGCACACTTATGGGCTGTAGGGATGGAAGACTTCATTGGAACACCAAATAATGGGTATGTATTTTTAATCAAACCTCAAATTACTTCCATTTTCAATTTTCTTTTCAGGAACCCCAAATAATTCCCTTACAGACCTCATTTACATATATTAAAAAAAAACATACATCATTAGAAGCCCAAAAAGATTTAAAACAGCGTATACCACTTGAACGTCTATAAATTTTTAGCAGTTGAATTAAAATTTCTATAAAATAATGTCATCTTTCATTTTCTTTTATTTTTGTTCCGTATTTGATTCAATACCTATAGATTTAAAAAAGAAATAGGTACTGGTTGTCTTACGAAAAAAGGTAAAAGTATCCAATGGTAATGGATGTCTTTATGAAAAGTAACAGACGTAAGAAAATGTAGACGGTGGATTTGGCATGCATTACTTCTTGTAAATACAGAGTGGAGCTCGTGGCTAAGTAATAACAGCCGCACGAGTCGATCCGTCAGGTTAAACTACGCTTGCCGGGGTTGGTCCGTGGATGGGTGACCATCTTTACATATCGAGACTCCTCCGTGCCTCGGAAAGCAAGTTTAGCCGTTGGTCCCGGCTGTCAAAGATCAACGAATGATCTTTGACAGTCGTTACGGGTCGTCAGAAGCCCGAAAGTCTGACAACCAGTCTTACCAAGGGGTATCGTATTACCCAGTTACTGGGTTGTGGAGGTCAGATAAGCAGTCGCTCCATGTAAAATACTGGTATTCAGCTGCATCCAGTTAGACTGGAAGCCGACCCCAATTTAGTTGGGAATAGGCTAGGCAGATGACTTCTTGTAAATACAGAAATGATGTGATTAATAAAAGAATATGCGAAGAAAAACGACATATAGTGTGGTACAGTTTAACAGTTGTACAACATTGTACAGCCGCCATTAAGTTTAAATCGAATCATCAATCAATAATAACAATACATTAATTCTAATGAACACAGGAGAATAACGAGGATTTAATTATATACTGCTACTATAGTGTAAATAATTAGATATGTACTGCTTAGTAACTTAAACGTTTTTATTTGCAGAGAAGCTTCCAGTCCTTTGGCAGCTCTAACTCTTCGCCTGGCTGTTTGCATCCCCAAGCCATGCACTACACATACGGCACTGAACTCTTTCTTCAACAGTTCCGAGCTGAGTTCGGTTATTCAATTTCAAGAAAATTTCTGTCGTCTTCCCAATGATAAGCCATGGGTGGCTGGGGACTATGTTGCAATGTGAGTATTCATAGATTGGTTTTCTATTGGTAGTACTCGTATTATAATTGTATCAGATACCTGAATAATTGCTAAGTGGTCAATTAATCTTAAAAAAATATTATTATATCTGAATATATTAAAAGATTTATTCAAGATAGCATATTTCGTCTTTCTTTGATAAGCGTAAAGAGATTGCATTAAATTTTTCTATTTATTTTATTTTCAGATCAATATTTTCCTTCATCGGCCTTCTTGTCTTGTTGAGTACGGCTTACGACCTGTATCATAATGTTTTACCACAAAAAGGTATTTTTTTATCTGATTGATTATATCTTACCACTATTACGAGACGTAGCATTGGACGGCCCCCACAAGGTGGACGGATGACCTGGTGAAGGCCGCAGGAATCCGCTGGATGCAAGAAGCACAGAACCGGTTCAAGTGCTTGGGGGAGGTCTATGTCCGGCAGTGGACATCTTTCGGCTGTAATGATGATGATGATGATGAATACAGGGTTAAATCAAATTAGGTAGAGAAACTGTGCAGACGTGGATTCCCTGTGTCGTATCCATCACGACAGATATACAACATTATTTTTTGTTTATGCTAAACCTGAAAAGGGGTCATTGTACTCATAATTTTGAACAACTTTTTCTATGGGACCAACCTTGAAATCGCGAAAATTTTTATTTCGCGATTTCAACGTTGGTGTGATTTCAGTGTGGATTGAAAAGGTATATTTGACATTGAATGATTGAGAAACGAAATTGAAAGGTAAAAATAAACGAACCCGTAAAGGGTTCCGTTTGTACTTCGTATAACGCGTCAAGCAAATTCGACTCATCCTTGAACAATTTTTATTTATTTATTTTATTATTTATGTACACACAGTAAAATACAAAAAAGATACGACATAATTAAAATATGAGTACAAAGGTACTGCTTATTTCTTAAGAAATTTCTTCCAGCAGACCTGCGAAACGAGAAATGAGAAAGAAATGTAGACAATAGTGTGTAAGAACAAGAAGAGAAAAAACATGAATATGCGAAGTCTTAACTAAAAATAACAAATATACCTACACATATACGCAAGAAAATTAACATATACTTAAATAAATACATAAAGCTTAAATATATAAACATAAATACACTATAGGTACCTATATAATAATAAATACTCAAAGTTGAGAGGAAAGATAATGCTCTTATACACGAAGTTTAAATAGAGAAACAGTTTTCAAATCACGAATACTAGGCGGAAGTGAGTTCCACAATCTTACAGCAATCTTACAATTTTATTACATATTTCGTGATATTGATTCCACGTGTGTTGTGATTATCACGTTTGTTTTGTATGTTTATATTGATTTCCTCGTACTGGCGATAAGTCTGATAATATTGTTTCTAATATTTGTATAATTGTATTTTTATCTTGACAGTTTTATAACCCGCTGCTGGAATTTGGTTTTCCGATATTTTAAAGATTATATTGATTATAATTACCCATATTCATATTCATATAATAATATCATTATTTGCATTCCATAATGTTTTAGGGAAAATGTAGGGCACACAAAAATAAAATAGTATAAAATTAATTCTTCATAAAATTAAATCTTTATTTGCATGCCCGAAAGCCTGACAACCAGTCCTTACCAAGAGTTACGAGCTCGTATCGTATTACCTAGTTACTGGGTTGTGGAGGTCAGATAGGCCATCGCTCCATGTAAAATAATGGAATTCAGCTGCATGCGGTTAACTGGAAGCCGATCCCAAGATAGTTGGGAAAAGGCTAGGCTGATTGATTGTCTTGATAAACCAAGATTTTTTTTACACAGATCCACAAAAACCAAAAAACGCCAACAAGCTGCTCCTCGCCTTCTCTGCCTACACAAACACCCGTCGCCTCGTGACATATACTCCGGTTCCTGGGGCCCTGGAATGTCTGGACGGCATCAGATTTCTCGCCATGTTGTGGGTCATCATTGGACACTCATTTGGAAGTCAGCCTGCGAGTGGGATCATGTCTAATATGATAGACGTATTTGAAGTAAGTTTGGTTTTTACAAGCTTTATAGGAGGGGTGTTCAATAAATAGTGAGAATGCGGTACATTCTCCTTCGAAAGAAAAAAATTAAATATGGGCAGAGATAGCCCAGACATAAGCTATAATGATAATAAAAAAAACAATCAACTCTCTTTTGTTTAAAAAAAATAGAAGTCATTTGTTTGCGTCGTTTCGGAACGTGTTCTGTTAAATTTTTTGGTTCTGTTTAATTTTTTTCACTAAGATAACGCCCCCGCGTACAAATCCAGAGTTGCGATGGCTGCCACTCAAGAAGCTGGCTTCGAATTGATAGCACATCCTCCATAATCACCGGACCTTGCTCCAGTTATGTTTACCGATTTTTGCGGTTAAAAGAACATCTCAGGGGCCAGAAATTTGAAGATGATGACGCAGTAGTCGCCGCCGTACACGATTTTTTAAGGGATCGGAAAGAAGATTGTTTTAGAAAGGGAATTTTAGTAGAAAAAAAAAGTTATACAAAGTGTATAACCCTGAAAGGTGACTACGTCGAAAAATAAATAAAATTTAATAACAGATAATTGCGTCATACTCATTCTCACTATTTATTGAACATCCCTCGTATAAGCTTGCTCTGTTCGTATGTGTTCCCGGTTACTCCAATTGTCATCCATTTTTCAAGCACTTCCTGGCATGCAATTGAGCTGAAACTTGGCATACTTATAGAACTACCAAGACATTTTGAAAAAATAATACCATGGAACTGGTCTGATGATGGAGCCGGAAGTTGGCCATAGGAACTCGTCAATCAAACTAGATAGCACGACCGTGTTTGGACTCATTAGCTATGTATTAACAAGTGCTTTGACACTAGGTGGTGTTCAGGATCTGATGATGGAGCTGGAAGGTGGCCCTGGGAAAAGTAGTAAATTTTTTTTTTGTTTTGTTTGGAACAAAAACAAACCCTGTTTAGTTAATTAAAAGCTTGTTTTTAGAAAGATTTTTACTTATATTTTATTAACTTTACTGTAAAGCCGTAATGTCAAAGTCAAACCACGCTTTCAATCATCACAAATTATATACACTAGCTTACGCTAGCGACTTCGTCGGCGTGATAACTTTATAAATTATAGCCTAATAGCGACCAGCTGCTGCTTCGCACGGTTTTTACGACTTGTCTAAACATGAGATTTCTTAGTTATATGTGATTTTAATAGTAACAATATACATATAAACCTTCCGAAATAAATTCTCTAAACGATGGTGTAAACCTCATCAAAATCTGTTGCGTGGCTTAGAAGAACAATGCGGACATACAAACACACACGAAAAACGACTTTAATTTATATTTATAATATTATGAATATGTGTTACTCAGTGAATATATTGCTGCATAGAAACATAGAATTCTAAAACAACTGAGACTGCAATTTCGTAAATGTAAAATATTAGAACTGTGGTATATTCTACTGGTGAAAGAGTTTACCCCAGAGCTGAGGACAACCAAGTTAATTCTCCACCCTGGGACCGATTCGCTCAGATTAGGTTCGCTCAGAGGTGAGGTTAGGTTCAGTCGGTCTTGAGTTTATTAATTGCAAACAAAAAGTACAAATCATTTCTCTTTCTTGCCAAAGTTGCGGGTTAGCCTGCCAGGGTTGCGAGTTAGCCTGCCAGGGTTGCGAGTTAGCCTGCCAGGGTTGCGGGTTAGCCTGGCAGGGCTGCGGGTTAGACTGGCAGGGTTTCGGGTTAGCCTGCCAGGGTTGCGGGTTAGTCCGAAAGGGATACCGGGATCTTGGCAACAGGCAACTGAAGGAACACGGGTGGGTTTAAGTTAGTAAAAGTCTGACACGCCCTTCCGCTCTGGGCGGAGCGGTGTCAGACTGAGAAGTCATTGGATGATTTCCCACCCGCAAAAAAAAAACATTTCTCTTTACAATTTAAGTGTTGTTATGAATAATAATGTTTTATTCCTTTCAGTTTATGACCTCATTAAAGTCAGTATGGTTGACTGCTGCTCCAATCACAGTAGACACTTTCTTTATGCTGAGTGGTCTTTTAATAGTTTACACTACAGCGGGTAAATTAACTAGCAGTAAGTACTTACGTTCACTTTAATTTACTATTGATAATATAAACTCACTTTTACGGTTCCGTACGTTTTGGGCGTCGGCAATCCCAGGTGGATTCCCGGCCACCGTAGGCGCGGGCTTGGGCAATGGGTAGCTCGCCGTCCGATACGGACCAGAGCGGGAGAAGTCATTTGAAGATTTAGCACCCTCAAAAAAAAAAAGGGTTCCGTACGTCTGAATAAACCGTATGTCCGTCGTTTTGGCCGTTTTCAATGAAGACGTAATACTGTTACTAATTTTTACTGTAACTAGACCAATGATGCCGTCAAAAAAGTGAAAGTGTTTAAAGACAAGATCTACCAAAATCAATTATATTTATTTCAGTAAAATTACTCAAGAATCTCCATCTATTCTATCTCAACCGCCTCCTCCGAATGTTTCCTGTGCTTGCTGCGATGATTCTTATACAAGTCTCTATATTGAACCGGGTCGCTGATGGTCCGTTTTGGAACTTAGTTATGACTGAAACGCATAAATGCAGAGTAAACTGGTGGTCCACGCTACTGCATATACAAAATTATTTAAATCCAGCCCATACGGTGAGTATGGCAATAATTTGTATGTAATATGAATACATTTATTTCACTAAGTTTACATTCAAGTAGATTGTAAGTAAGCATAACTTTTTGAAAACTGTGGAACGGTCTGGGGAAGGCCTATGTTGGAAAACAAACCAAATTAATTACTGATGTCTAATAACTATCATCATCAATCTTCTTGCCCAAGGTTGGCGCAAAACGTTTTCGTCTTTCGATGTCTAATAACTATTTCGGTAGTACGCTCCCGTGAGATAATTTCAGACGTTCATGGGGGCGAAGCCGCGGCTAAAAGCTAGTTCTTAATGAGTTATTTAATTATTTTTTTTATTTAAATTTTGACTTCATTTTGTTTTTTATTTCAGTGTCTTGGCCACTCCTGGTACCTCGCTATAGACGTACAGCTCCACATCCTGTCGCCTCTCGTGCTAGTGTGGGTACTGACAGGAAAACGAAGACTTGCTTGGTCGGCACTCGTCGGAGCACTAATCGCTGTACTTGCCGCTGCTACCACTTTTAACTTCATCAGGAAGTTTCCTCCTGGAACTACTATTCCAACGTAGGTACATTTGGTACAAAAATGCATGAACGTACGGACTTTCGAGTTATAAACGATTTTTTTATTGTTCGAGTTTACTTCGTGCTAAAATAAAATTCAACTATCCTATAGCATGTTGGTTTAAAATACCGCAAGCACAATAAATATCACCCATATACACATAATTATTGTAAGTTGTTGTGTTGTTGTTTATGTAAAGTTTTAAAATTAAAAAAATATGTGCGAAACGAGTTTTTTCAATTATAAAATCGTTATAATTTACGCTACGTTTAATTCGTGTTTTCGTGCTAAGTCCACTGGCTCTTTATTCGTATCAAAATGATTGACAATAGAACGTGACATGAATTTTAAAAGCTGGTTCAATCCATTATTAAATCTATATTTCAGGCGTCCACTAGATTCTGCGGACTACATGCATAACTACTATGTGAACACAATGACGAGAGCCTCACCGTTCGTCGTAGGGTTAATATTTGGCTATATTCTACATCTCAACCGCGGGAAGAAAGTTGTAATACCTTGGGTAAGCTACGTTCCTGTTTATTTAAATTGAAATTTTGTGTTAGACTACCTACCACTGTCATCTAGGTAGAGGTAGAAACCACGACCGCTGAAAGTGAGATGTAGACATTTCGGAGCAATGCTGACTTTGGACTGCTACTGATAATACTAATAGGAAAACCCAATCATACTGCCTAATCCAAGGATCAAATCTAAGACTCCGGGGCTTAGCAGTCGCGTTTGCGGCAACTATCCAATGAGCTAATTCAGCAGAAAACATAACTGATGATTTTTTTTTACCTTTCAGTTCCTAGCAACACTTCTTTGGGTCTGTGGGTTTACAATTTCCACGCTAATCATATACACTGTCCACCCTATCATGCAAATGGATTGGGACAACGCAGTAGCTGATGGCCTAATCAATTCGTTCATGAGACCAGCTTGGGCCACATTTGTTGGATGGCTCATATTCGCCTGCGTGCATGGATATGGCGGTATGGGTTGCATATAGCAACAGTTTTAATTATCATTATCGATATATTCATCCGTTATAGTATATAAAAGTATTCATTTCCTTGTAACTTGACCTGAAAATGTGATATAGTCCGCGCGTGAATGCTAGTCACCACCTGAGTTGACTAGCAGCGGTAACTTGGAGGAGGGCGCCATTGACAAAATTGGCACACTGAGTTAGTTTGGCGTTTTCTACCTTCCCCCATTACATTATTGATAAAAACTGTATTTTTCTAGGCCCTATCAACTGGTTGCTATCTCTACGAATGTGGAAGATTATAAGCCGGCTGTCATACGCAATGTATTTGGTTCACTACCCTATGATGTTCGTCGTCAATTCGATGCCAGTCGCCCCTAAATATTTTACGTTTCAATTTGCTGTAAGTACTAGTAACTTATTGTTGAAGGTGCCTTGTGCTTTCTAAAAGCTTAGTAACATCCTCATCATTATCCTCCTTTTACCCGTATTCTAATTGATGTGGCTGTCACATATGGGAAGACCTTACTTTCTACCCGACTACGGCGAAGAAAAAAGGAGGGTTATGATTTTGACCGGCATGTATGTATGTATGTTCATCTGTTCCCTCCTATCTTCCAAACCACTTATCACAATTTGACAAATGAGGTATCGTTAGAAGCGTCGTGATTGTCCGCTGGTTTAATCGTACCATGTTGGGTCGGTTTCAAATGAAAGGGCTTAATGAGCACATTTCAAAAATATATATATTATAACCCCAAAAGAATTTAAAAAAATCAAGTAACAAAAACTAAAACCCAACTACGACTTAAAAGGTATAAACAAAACACCACAGACAGACAAATTAAAAATCCGGAGTCACACGTAATCTGTTCGATTTATAACACGTGTGACTCCGGATTTTTAATTTTTCTGTCTGTGGTGTCTTGTTTATACCTTTTAAGTCGTAGTTGGGTTTTAGTTTTTGTTACTTGATTTTTTACCATTCTTGAATCAACTGTCGTCTATATTTTTCACCCCCTTTCTTTCATTTTCGTCTTTTTCTACTTTCTTGTTCTCATCCACATTTATACTTAAAACTTTCCCTTAAAAGCCTTCCCTGTCTATTTGGGGAACTTGAGGGTCATAACATAAAAGGTTATATATTTTATGTTTTCACTTCAAATGGTGAACAGCGCAAAAAAAGTATATTACTTGAATCAGCGCACTCTCTTGGGTCTTTTTGAAACGACTGTAGTAACAAGTTATCGTCGCAACAAAATCTACTACTCGCTCTACTATTCTTTGAATAGTACGACTCCTATAAAACAGATGTCACTGTTCAAAGTTTTTACACATATTAGATAGTTTATTTAATATTTTTTTGTGTTTCAGATATTCCAGTTCCTAGCTGATTTATCACTGGCCATACTAGTAGCATTCCTAATGACTGTTATGATTGACTCACCGTGTTCTGTTATCATTAAACATTTCATGGGTGGAGGTAAGTTTTGCTCAAGTTGCATGACCTAACTCTTCCTCATCTGTAATTATGTACCTAGCTTCAAGTAGTAATATTACAAATTTCCCAAATATTTTTCTAAAAAAAGAAAACGGTTTATAACTTGAACAGCTCAGGCAAAGACTAAGAATTGGGATATTCAGAATTAGATAGTTTCGACTGGTTTTAGTTTGCAGACGGGATTTGTTTATATGCTGGACTATCTGTCTTATTTCTACTAATAATCAAAGATTCCAATCATTAAAAAAAAATGAGGAACATGATTTAATTTAAATTTAAAAATAATATTAATTGATTTGTTACAGGAGCAAAGAAGCCAGAAGACAAAAAGTAATACGGACAAAAATTATGTAATTGAAAAAATACTGCAGCTGATATTCGAATCGCAGAATTGTGTCTTGACATTAAAAAGATGTCTTTACACACAAGAATAAAATAACGGATGATACTACATTAGTATTTGATAATAATAATTCAGTCTACCGTTGTGGTATTTAATTAATAATTTACATAATATATATATGTGTAAAGCCAAATATATAAATACGCACGTGATTTTGATTAAATGACTAGGCTTAAGATGATTATTGTTATAAATAAATATTAATTATGAATATTTTTAAGTTATTTGACAAAAGTGACTTTTATTTCTGGCGATTTTTTTTTATTTCTCGAAGCCCCCACGACATGAAATCATGCCCAATTTTGGAATCCTTGAATTTGGGTTTGCTTGTGAACTACACAAAAGCGTTTGACTTTCTTATGAAGAAGAAATCGTTAAATTTATAACGTCAATAGATTGATTTGGCAGTTATATTATTATTAAATCATTAAATCAAATATAAAACAATATTATCACTGTTAAAATAGACAAACCACCCATTTTATATACGATTTCTAAAGGAGTATCTCAAGGCTGCATTCTGAGCAATACCTATTTTGCCAATTTACTTTAAAATGGGGAACTTTTTCATAAAAAAATTGTCATAAAGATAGCTGTGCTAGCACAATTAATTGTAATCCGAAAAAAAATAAAAATATAACAATATAATAATAAACAGTATATTCTAGTATATTGTAGTCTAGTAACCTGGTAATATTGAAATTATTTTATAATATTTTATTATTACTTAATCCTATAACTTGTGTCATTCAGTTTTGTTCAACATGTTTTTGTGTTTTTTTTTGGGAAAAACAAAGACACTAAACCCATATAATTATTATATTTTTGTTTATGATTAAAGGAATTAAATACATGGAATGGAAAGGAAAGAAGTGTGTTGATTATATAATTGTTATTTTATAACACTAAGACTGATAGCAAAATAACAATGAGACAATTATTGCATTATATAAAACAGATTTACAGGCTAAAAAAAAAAATGTAAAACGTACACAGATATTTTTATTCATTTATGATTTAGCAAGCAAATCAGTTTTCAGTCATACATTAAAATTACGAATTAATCATATCTCTAGTGACATTCAGAATTTTGATAAATCTGTACAAGACTATAACGTTCGTATTAATCTTTTTATCGTGGGTCCAGGCTAATGAAACTGATTAGTGCAATCTAATCAAAATTATTTACTCAGTAGATACAATCAATAAAAAACAAACCATTGAAATCTTAAAGTAATCGCTCAGTGATGAAGACGAGGTCTTCGGTTACAGTTAAAATTATTATGTGAAAAATTATTGCCGAAATGAAGTCGATATATTTATTTCTTTTAATTTCCATTTATGGAAATATAGTCAGTGGCCATTTTGATATGGTCGTTCCTGATTATAAAAATGTTTTTGATTTGAATCTCTATGAATCTGTGCTAGATGAAGAATTATGTGAAGAACAAATTAGATATATCATGCAAAATGAAACTGAACTTTTGATTGAATGTAAGTAGAAAATTTTGTTAGCCATATTTTGATGTCATGGCACATTTGTGGTGCCAGGGTATTATTATAATTATTATAAGAACCATGATCCACATGGTTGATTGACATGAATTTTTTTATTTTGATTTACAAGAAGACGCTGCACTTATTATAGCTGTACTTATTATACAAGAGCGTTCATAACATTGAAAGAGAAAAGACATTGAACAAAATGTGCTAAACTAGAAGTAAAATTTTACCTATTGAGTTCGTTCTGGGTCTCAGAAAACACGTGTGTAATTTACCTATAATATAAATGTAGGTATTGATAAACCACAATCGGAAATTTCGACTGATTGATTTACTTACGTGTGTACCTGTCTTTATTCCAATTCCAATAATTATATCTCAAGATTTGTATGTTTCTATGATTTGTGGAGAAAACCTAATTATGTTCAGCATATGGCATAGCATAATTATGAAGATCCTGAAAATGTTTAGTATTTCGAAACCTTGATACGAATAAGTTCTTTGTCAATATTTCGGTAACCGATATCCGCTCAAGTGCTCCCTGGGACATACGTTGTCCCGGACATATATGCAGTGAAATGCTCAACATAATCTCAGTTTATCAGGTATTAATACCTGATAAACTGAGATTATGTTGAGCATAAAAATTGTAATTCAAATATTTTTATAAAACAAACGTGGAATGCTTCAGATTTCCGCTCATACCATGTAACCATTTTGCCTTTTTTTCCTTTTCTGTTTTTCTCGGTTCCCTTATTAAAGTGATATCAAATTAGTGCCCTCACGCAGCCAAATAATAGTGATCCAGGTAACTTTTAACCAATCAAGAGAAGTTTTTGTTGACGTATTCATTTTCTGTGCCACCAAATTGTGCAAAAGAATTTGCTGTTCCAGAACTTTTTTTCCTCGTTCCACTTTACCTATATTCTCATTTTCATGCCTTGGGTCTATAGAATAGCATAGAATTTCTTCATCCCTCTCTGTTGAATGCGTTAACGCAGCGGAGCGTGTAATGCCGATCAATGCTGTTAACAATTTTCTCATATCTACCATAAAAACCCTCTAATCTCTCTTTTCTGTCCTAAATCGCAGTATCACATAATAATATAATTTATTGCACATATAAATCCATGCTTTTTATCATTGCGAAATTGATAATGTCTGTCTAGACAGATGGAAATATTATTTCTTATTGATTCTGACGTTTTCAAGGCTAAACCACTACACTGATTTTTAATAATATTATTAATATTTTTGTATTTAAATAGCATGGCCCTTTATAAAATACCTACACAGGCATACATTTTTATCCCTCTTGTTCAAAAGTATAGTCAATGTGTAACTTCTGACACCTTGGTAATAAGTAACTGGTAATAAGCAATATTAAAAGTGCGGGGCCTCGTCGAAAGATTTTATAAATCCAACACTTTGTTCGGTATTGTTTGTGGGAAATTCTAAAATCTACCAAGTAACTAAGCATTAGTATCTGATAAGGATTTCTTTACAGTTCTTGATGCTGGCTTCCGAACACCAAGAGGTGTGCTGACTGGAAATGTATTAGATCTTGGCAACTACTACCAGTGTTTGGGGATACGTCAGCAAATAACAAACTCAGTTGTTGAAGGAAAATATTGCATGGTAGACGTGCCACTGGATCAAAACTGGCCAAGTTTGCCAAGTACACCAACATGGCCTGATGAGTGGCCTGATGTAACTTGGCCTGACGAATGGCCTGATATCACTTGGCCTGGGCAGAATCTAAAGAGATTTAGGGTGAAAGAAGACGCTGTGGAACGTTCAAGACAGTACCAGTTAGCGACCGCAGGGTTTGAAGCATTTAATGGAGCTCCAAATAATGATAAAAGGTAAAGTACCTTAATAATTTTTTTTTTTTTTTTTATCTATTTATTTTATAGAGGGTTTAATCAAATTTGTTTCTTTTTTGTCTATTAAACTAAAAATTGCTATAACGGGACGTCAACGAGAAACGAGATTACGCGGCCATAGTAAAGTTCTGTCGCTACTTCGACGTCCCGTTCACGGTGACACCGTGAACCGAACCGCATGCCGTAATGTAGGCTCCCATGGATGAACAAGAATACGCTACGGTGGCGGCGCGGCGCTACCTAATAGGTTAGTTTTTACCCGACTACGGCGAAGAAAAAAGGAGGGTTATGATTTTGACCGGTATGTATGTATGTATGTATGTTCATCTGTTCCCTCCTATCTTCCAAACCACTTATCACAATTTGACAAAATGAGGTATCGTTCGAAGCGTCGTGATTGTCCGCTGGTTATAGGCTATGTGAAGTCACATTAAATTAAAAATGGCGCCCTCTAGAGGACATAAAGTGAGGAACTTAAAAAAAAAATGGTTTAATCGTACCATGTTGGGTATCAAATGAAAGGGCTTAATGAGCACATTTCAAAAATATATATATTTATAACCCCCAAAAGAATTAAAAAAAAAAACCAAGTAATAAAAACTAAAACCAAACTACGACTTAAAAGGTATAAACAAGACACCACAGACAGACAAATTAAAAATCCGGAGTCACACGTAATCTGTTCGATTTATGCCCTAACACGTGTGACTCCGGATTTTTAATTTGTCTGTCTGTGGTGTCTTGTTTATACCTTTTAAGTCGTAGTTGGGTTTTAGTTTTTACCCGACTACGGCGAAGAAAAAAGGAGGGTTATGATTTTGACCGGTATGTATGTATGTATGTATGTATTTATGTATGTATGTATGTATGTATGTTCATCTGTTCCCTCCTATCTTCCAAACCACTTATCATAATTTGACAAATGAGGTATCGTTAGAAGCGTCGTGATTGTCCGCTGGTTATAGGCTATGTGAAGTCACATTAAATTAAAAATGGCGCCCTCTAGAGGACATAAAGTGAGGAACTTAAAAAAAAAAATGGTTTAATCGTACCATGTTGGGTATCAAATGAAAGGCCTTAATGAGCACATTTCAAAAATATATATATTATAACCCCAAAAGAATTTAAAAAAATGTAGTAATAAAAACTAAAACCCAACTACGACTTAAAAGGTATAAACAAGACACCACAGACAGACAAATTAACAATCCGGAGTCACACGTACTCTGTTCGATTTATGCCCTAACATGTGTGACTCCGGATTTTTAATTTGTCTGTCTGTGGTGTCTTGTTTATACCTTTTAAGTCGTAGTTGGGTTTTAGTTTTTATTACTATATTTTTTATTACTTGATTTTTTTGTTACTTGATTTTTTTTTAAGTTTAACAGTAAAGCCAATATTACGGCATAGGAAAAGACTATGACATGAAACGCACTCTATTCCTGAAAGTTTAGATACTGATTCATATTCACGTACCAGGGTCTTTATCGAATTTACCAAGAAGTTCGCACGGATATTGCACACAAAGCATTACCAACGATTTCAATTAATATTAATATTTTTTCCTAATCCGGTAGGTAGTCTGAAATTTGAATCATGTTTATTAGTCACGTATAGTAGATTATGCATGAATATGAATTGTACTTTACCAAAATACAAAGTCCGTACCTAGATAATATCAGTATATCAGTGTTAAAAATCTTGATTTTTTAGAATTTTATACATACAATGTGTCATCAGTTACTAATTAATAATATCAACTAGATTTGGTCTCATTATGATTGTGTCAAAGCTCCTTTCTCTATAGTCAATCAATTTTAATAGTAATTAAAAAATATGCCATGCATGCCAACACCCTAATTGCGTAACATACTTACAATAATTACAATCTAAATGACTTGAAGGATATTGCTAATTCATTGCTTTTTGTTTACTCAACAACGTAAATAACGCACTGAATGTTTTCGAACTGTCAAATGAAAGCCATTCCTACTGTTAGTATGTTACACATTTACGCAGCTGATGGTATGAATGCGATTTTAGACTAAAAATAGATGAGGGCCTAGACAAAGTGACATTCTATCAGCGATAACGATGATGGAAAAAAATTATAGGACTGACTTATGCTATCGAAAAGCTGTCAATTCTGTTGAAAGTGGTTGTAGAAATACGAAACGCTTTGGAAGCGATTATCACTTGTCTAGGCCCTCTGTAAAAATCTCACATTGATGACTTAAGTGAAGTGAGCTTAAAGTTAGCTGTCAATAGTTTACAGCATCGGGTGGAATGATAGCTCACTTCACCTAAATTTTCACGGTAAGATTTTTTCAAAATAGACCAGAGGGTCTAAAATGGCCACATTGGCAGAATCATAATAGGAAAACATTATGAACCACCGTAAAATGTCACAAACTGACAATTCATAATAATGATCTGCGTGCGATTCATATTAAGAAAGAATTCATTATTCTGTGTGACAGTTTTCTATGGAGATTCGTAAAATGGTCCACGTAGTATGAATTGCTTTTGTGTGAATAGGAATAATAATGTGAGGTGTCCCCACGACTTTTCGATTTCTAAGAATAAAAACTGGATTTTACTTTCAATATCTTCTTACAGAATCGCAGACACGCCTCTCGCGGCTCTCACCTTCCGTCTTGGTACTTGCATACCTAAGGCTTGTACCCCACGAACGGCACTGAAGGCTCTGTTCAATACCTCGGAGATCACAGCAGTTCAGTTTGATGAGGCCTACTGCCGCCTACCTAATGACAAACTTTGGGTGACTGGAGAATATGTTGCTTTGTAAGTATCTTAATGCAATATTTTTTTGTAAATATGGTGGATTTTCAATGTAAGAATAATATATAATAGACTTTCATAGGAACAGTGATGAGTGTATCCATACTATTCATACTTCCATACTAATATTATAAATTCGAAAGTAACCCTGTCTGTCTGTCTGTCTGTATGTTACCTTTTCACGCTTAAACCACAGAACGGATTTCAATAAAATTTGGCAAGGAGATAGCTGGCATCTAGGAGAAGGTTATAGGCTACTTTTTATCGAATTAGTGGCAGACTGTTACAGGCGTGCGTTAGGGCGAGGGCATTTTACAAAAGCGAACTCTTTCTAACACTGGAATGGATTCGTTTTAAAGGCTGTCATGTAATTCCCAGGAAAATTAACTGTTTAGCAAACAAATTGATTGCCAACTGAAATTGTCCGTTTATTCAAACCACAGCTGTCATTCTCTGACAGTTTTAAGAAATGACTATAACATGGCAAATTGATTTTGCTTCTAACATATTCATTGATAGTGTGAAAGTCAATGTAGTTTTGTTTCCGAAATTATGTGCGCAAAAGCAGCTCATTAATTATCGATCATAATCGGTTGTGATAACCGTGTAATACTAGAAAAATACAAGACTTGTTTTTGTTTTCAGTTCAATATTTGGATTCTTTATTCTCCTCGCCGTATTGAGTACAGGATACGATATTCGTTATAATGTGTACCAGCAGAAAGGTAAGAATAGTCTAAATAAACGAACATTTTAACAATGAACGGGTGTTACGAAAGGAGGGTGCTGTATTTCTTTAAACACTTAGGTAGTTTTAAGTTGACATTTCAACTTTGACTCCAAAGCTGGCAACGCGCTGGCGCGGGCGGCGGCGTAACTCATTGTATTGCAAATGTCTAAAAGACTGCATTAATAATTTCCCATTGCATTATAAGAGTTGTGTGAAAACATAACATAACATGACGACTGTATTTCCCGAAGGGTTAGGTAGAGATGTACCTCAAAACACCCACATTTGGCCAGTTTGTGCAAACAATATCAACATAAAAATGAAATAATTATGCAAAATAATTAGACCGAACATTTAGTTCTACTTGCGTATTATTTAATACTTGCTTATCTTTGCATTTCTGTGGAATCCCAAAGCAAATAATCATTAACACCTGCTGCTGGCCGTCACGTGCACTATCTTACCACCTGATAATAATCTCGTGATTATTAATCCGTGACAATATAACAATGTTGTTTTAATAAAATTCGAATGGCCGTTTTGGCAGAATCTCGCCATTTTTTCAAAAAAAAAAATCTGTCCTAAGGCACGTTACATAGGTACATAAGAGGCATGGCGTAGGTAAGGCAACGGCTGCACCGTTGCCTCGCGCGACGCTCCTTTCATATTTCGTCTGAGACGCGCCGCTGCCTGTTTGTTCCGCGCCTTGTCTCTCCTAGACACTTTGTATGAAATATAAAAGGAGTGGCGCAACGCCCGCGTCACTCGCCTCTTATGTTTGTCACGCGCCTAAAGTATTGTAACGCAAAAAGGGAAAGTCCTAAATATTGTGGCCTTAGATTCTTTTTCTCCAACTCTTTTTTCCATATAGCTCTAGACACATTGTTAGTAAGTAGCATTCCACAATAACATCTACTTAAGTAGATAGCAGTGATTGAAAACCTACCAATGAATTACGCTTATTTTTAACAATCTTATCATAGCAAAACAATCATTTTACATTTTGTTTTCCCAATAAATCCTATTAGATGACTAATTTTAGATATTTTCATATTAATTGATTGCAATGTTCATCCACTAGCTTTTACTTGCGTTTCGCGGATTTATAATATTTTTTTTTTAAGATTTTTAATTCATTTTCTATATGGCACCTCTTTAAGCCATGAACTATCCGAATATCAAACAATATTTGGCCTAGGTCTTAAGGGGTGGCGTGAAAATTGATTCGCTGTTACAATATAACTTCTGATTCTTCTGATTCTGCTTTCACTAATGACACGAAGAAAAGGATTACAGAGATAGATTCATGAACCAATTTTATTTTCATTTTTCGTGGGGCTCATCATAGTTCAGTTCTATTCTAAAGAATTTTCCAATCCACAGATCCTAAGAAAATCAACAAGTTGCTCATAGCCTTCTCTGTTTACACCAACACTCGTCGCCTCGTCACATACACTCCGGTTCCTGGAGCTTTGGAATGTCTGGACGGCATTAGAGCCTTCGCTATGATGTGGGTCATCATTGGCCATACGTTCATTAATCAGACCTCAAGCCAGATTATGGCTAATCCTGCTGATACTTTGGCTGTAAGTAACTTAACAATAATTATACATTTTTGATAAAGATGCTTTAAAGGGACCTTTCCACAATACAATACACCATTGAAAATCACTCTCGCACCAATAGCATTGACATCATCCCCAACACCCTGACTCAATTCCTTAATCATCTTTTACAAAACTTGAAGATTGCTATATTAATATTAATACTTGTTTCTATTCCATCATTCATTTCTTGTTTTGCATTTTGTTATTTTTGTTGTGAATAATCGTTGGAGTGTGCCATAATAAATATATACGAGCAAAAAGGTACGATTTTCTGCATCAAGCCAACTGCCTAACAAGCGTCTCTCATAAAACGGTTCACTAAATCATCTTAAATACAGTATCTATTCGTTTCCAAGGTCTGCCTTTTTCATCGCGACCCACATTAATTATAATTTTCTTGTCACATGCTCCTCATTCTTACCCATCGCATATCTATACTTTTACAATCAGATATTGAATAGTTCACTAACCGAGTTATTTATTTCTACCCAGTGGATAACGTCTTTAGAGTCTGTATGGATTACTGCTGGTCCAATCACGGTGGACACTTTCTTCATGCTGAGTGGCCTTCTACTAGTATACACTACAGCTGGAAAAATTAGTAGCAGTAAGTTCTGGCAAATACAATATATATGTTATATACTAGCGGACCCGGCAGACCTGCCCGAACAGCGCCACCTACCGGGTTCGATTTTATTTTAAAACCATCCAGGGACTCAAGTATACACACAAAATTTCATCCAAATCGGTTCAGCCTTTTCGGAAGAGTTAGGTGACAAACACGTACAGAAGAATTATAATATATAAAGATATAATGAAACTAAGTATTTCTAACGCTCGAAATGTGTTGAGATGATCTGCGTTAGTATTCCCCTTTGCGCCAGTAAAAACATATTCAATAAATATTGTTTTTTTTTTTTTCATATATGTTCATGATCATCAATACCTAGTAGATAATGAAAACGCACAATAATACCCTATTACCCATAGATAAAATGATGACAGACAGATACACGATGATGATGATTTTCACAACTTAATTTTTTCCAGTGAAATTAGTCAAGAGTCTCCATCTGTTCTACCTCAACCGCCTTCTCCGAATGTTCCCTGCGCTGGCTGCAGTGATTCTTCTACAAATCTCAATATTCAGTCGGGTTGTTGATGGCCCATATTGGGCAGTTGTGATGACACATACACATAGATGCAGAGTGTACTGGTGGTCCACGCTATTGCATATACAGAACTTTATTAATCCTAGCCATATGGTATGTATTTAACTTCTAAAAACATTTTATAGAATTTTAGACAAACGGCCAGTTTCTTCATCAAAAGTAACCGAATCTTTGACTCTTTGACGTTACTTTGTTTGTTACTATTGATGAAGGAACTGGCCGTAAGTATCCATAAAACAATCTCAAGCTACTACAATATACATCTAGATTTTCTTTACCAAATCTTTTAACGTGACTTCACAATATCAAACCATGCACTCGAAAAAGAGATCATATTGCAACCGTAATTTCTTCTAAATTCTTGAATTAGTATTTCTGCTTAATTCTTGAGTGTTATCCTTCTAAGGGCGAATTTCACCAAACTTTTATACCGAGTTTAAGTCTTATCCTGCGAATAAATTTTGAATTTTTGAACGCCATTTTTATTCCATGGATAAATGATACTGACTTTGGTAAAATCAGCCCTAAAAGTTTATTTTTCGTTGTACTCTATTATTCATAGTTTAAGAATATCAATGTTCTTTTTTTATAATATTATTTCATTGTTCTTTCAGTGTCTCGCTCACTCCTGGTATCTCGCTATAGACGTCCAGCTCCATATCCTTTCGCCTCTCGTGCTAGTGTGGGTGCTGACAGGCAAACGACGAATTGCTTGGTCAGCGCTCGTCGGTGCCATGATCGCTATACTTGCTGCTTCTACTACTTACAACTTTATCAAGGAGTTCCCGTCTGGTCCTGTTATACCTTCGTGAGTATTGAAACAGAAATTAATGAAAGAATTGTCAAACTTATTTCACTTTTTTTTTTGCGTTCCCTTATTAATGACCTACATGAAGCTTCAGGTGTCCAGCAGTATGTCATTATGTCACTACATTTCTTTAAGTATGTTGTTCTCTTTTTTGTATATTGGAATCTTGTTTTTATTTTTCTTTTTTAAATTCATGTAATTTGTTATCATTTATATATTTGCATATTTGTATATTTGTTGTATATTTGTGTGTCTTTTGTATGTACTGAATAAATATAATATCTATCTAACAAGTTTTCAGATAAAGTGTTTTTTTTCAGACGCCCACAAGATTCAGCGGATTACTTAACTTATTACTATGTGAACACGCTGACCAGAGCTTCACCGTTCTTTGTAGGATTAATATTTGGTTATATTCTACATCTCAACCGTGGAAAGAAAGTTTCTATAAATCTGGTAAGCAATTTATTAATATTAAATAACTGGAACTTGTTTTAGGAATCTGTCCAGTTGTTTTTGAATGGTTGCAAAGTGGATTGTTTCTGATTCATGCCTATATCGAACAAAAACGCCAAAATATCTAACTCATTATTAAAATGGATGGAACTCTGGGCATAAATTCCACCTTCAAAACTGAATGACGCGTCCATGCCAAAATTAATTTCAAATCTGACATTGTTTTCAAATTTTATTATTATTTTCTAGATCTCCGCATCGATCCTATGGGTCTGCGCGATAGTAATCGCTCTACTCATCATATACTCGTCCTATCCTATCATGCAGTTGGACTGGGACAACCAATTTGCTGACAGTATGATCAACTCGTTCATGAGGCCAGCATGGGCCATGTTTGTTGGATGGCTCATATTCGCCTGTGAGCATGGATATGGCGGTATGTGTAATTTTGAATATCAGAGTAATTTAATTAATAAAAGTTTATGATTGTATGATACTTATGTTTCCACTAATATTATCATATATTGGAATCGACGTAACATGTCCCTTTCTTTCATACTTCTCTTTTAGCCATCATCTCGGTAGTCACCCCCTTTCTAGCCATATCATCGTTCACACAGTCCATCCATCGTTTCTTTGGTCTTCCCCTACTCTTATAGCCATCGAAATTCATACGATATTTTCCTCATTCCTTCGCATCACGTACCCATACCATGACAACCGATTTCCGCACAACATAAGCAAAATTTACAACCTGTGAAAATTAGGCCAAGTCTTAGTGACGAGCTAAGACACTTTGATCATTAATTAAATTAATTATAACATAATATAACATCACGCCTATATTCCCCGAAGTTTTAGGCAGAGTAGTCCACCTCTGCATTCACATTTCGCGAGTTTGTCTAAGTCCCATGTAATAGGGGACAAGTCTATTGCCCTCAACGGGGCACAAATCGAGACTCCGGGCTGCTATGGGAAATTCCTGATAGAAAAACCCAATAACACTCAGGTAAAAAGCAGGTCTGCTGGAAGAAATTTCTTAAGAAATAAGCAGTAGGTACCTTTGTACTCATATAATTATGTCGTATCTCTATATATTTTACTGTGTGTACATAAATAATAAAATAAAATAAACACTTTTCTCGACCTGAGAGTTGAACCCACGACATCATGCTCAGCATGTAGTGCTTGCGATCACTAGACCAACAAAGTAGTTACTCTGCCTATCCCTTCGGGGAAACGAGACGTGTCATTATGTTATGTTATGTAAATTAATTGTGTTCTTCATTTTTTAGGCCCAGTCAACTGGATTCTATCGCTCCGAACATGGAAGGTGCTGAGTCGTCTGTCATATGCGATGTATCTAGTGCACTACCCTATGATGTTTGTCATCAATGCTATGCCGATTGTACCTATCTACTTCAACGTACCATTCTCGGTAAATTATTGTATTTTTAACCGATTTCTTCAAAAAGGATATTCTCAATTCGTGTGTATGTTTTTTTTTTGTATGTTTGTTACGCGATTACTCCGCCAATTATGAATCAATTTTGATGATTCTTTTTTTGTTTGGTAGGTCATGCTTCCGAGGTAGTTCCATATAAATTTAATTAACTTTGCTTGCGTAGTTTTTGAGTTAGCTTCAATATTATGTATTTTTCCACATAGTTTATCTAGATGATATCTTCATTTTCTCCTTCACCGTTATTTACATAGCAGATAGTGGTATTCAAATTTGTGTGGGGTACAATCCGGTGGGGTAGGTACCACAACTAAAAAGTGAAAAATAAAAACTTCTTACAAAAAAAAACACAAAAAAAAACATTACCCTCCTTCAGGGGCAGTCGGGTAAAAAGGAAAAATAACTCATTTCGGAAGTCGGTGGCAAAAAACGAAAATTGAAAGGTAAAGATACCGACTTCCGAAATTAGTTATTTTTAGAAAGAAAAGAAGAAAGAAAGAAAAGTTGTTTTCATTTTTGTGTTTTTTTTTTTGGAAGTCGTTTTTTTTTGTGTTTCTGGCATCAATAATATCAGCCTCGATCATCTTTACACGAGAGGCAACCGTTGCTCTAAGCTATGAATAGGCAAACGTAATTGATGGTGAAACAAATAGGTAGGTACCACTTTCTGGATAGCAATATGAAATACAAAAGTTAATTGATATTGTGCATGTAGTGTTTTGCAACTTGCAACAACGGTTGCCTAGGGCCTAGAGAATACCTTGCTCTGAATCTCTGTATTCGTAGTTAAGTTTGGTGTTAGACTACTGAACAAGAAGTCTTTTACATATAAGTAGTATTAAGCTTCAGCAACTTCAGGTCTCTTCTCATCAACATTAGGTTAATATTTTATATTCATAAGTTCATGCTCAAAACGCTATTCTATTCTCTACGTTAATAAGCTCCCTCTAATGCGGGCATTTGGAAGCAGGGACGAGCACTGACCGACCATATTTAGTTCACGCACTTTACCGTAGATGTCACTGTTGTAAAATTCATTTTTCAAAACTTTTTTTTCAGTTGTTCCAGTTCCTAGCTGACTTTTCACTGGCAGTAATAGTTGCATTCTTGATAACTATTCTGATTGACTCACCGTGTTCCGTTCTCATCAAACATTTTATGGGTGGAGGTGAGTTTTGTCTACAAACTACTTCGTTAGTGCGTTTTCGATCTTTGTTGGTAAGGATGTATCAATCTGAGACAGTGAGCTTTTGTTTCTCGGTAAGATACCATTACACAAAAGGCTTTAATTACGATTATAATAGGCATAAGTGTACCTACGTATTTAATTGTACACCTTCATTTCACTAGTTTATTTTTAAGTTCCATGTAATAGGGGGCGAGCCTATTGCCATCAACCGGGCACAATTCCAAATTCTGAGCTGGTACTGAGAAATTTATGTTATTGAATTTATATTATAACTTATTTATTTATATATTATAATGGGTCCCGACCTATGAAATTGGCGTTTTTTTTTCACAAATAGAGAACCTCGTCACTTCTGTGATTTAAAACTACCAATAGTAAAAAAAAACCTTATTACTTAAGTTTTCTAAATATAAAAAACACCTTAAAAATGACTCCTCATTTTGTTAGCAGAAATGACAACTATTTTTTTTAACTTAGCCATAACTTAGTTTTGTCGCTTAATCTAAGTGGCATACGTTATCTTAGTTTTTAAACATTACCGCATAAAAGTTTTAAAACATTAGTGTTCATGGTTGTTATATAAATTAAGAAAATGTTAGTATGAAAAATGCAACTTTTTAAAATTCCCCATACAAAACGCCGATTTCATAGGTGGTCTAATATATTTTTTTTATTTATTAGGTATCGTTAAAATTACTTTTAAAATTTCAGGACCAAAGAGGAGCCCTCCACCAGTAATAATTGTGGAACCGGAATTTACCGAAGAAAAGAAATCTCGTTTATAAAATTAATTTATAAATGAAGTACTTATTATAAGTTACTGCAATGGGGGTTCTTAGTTACCTAAGTCTTAATAATTTAGTTCTAGTTTAAAGTCTGATCATAAAACAAATAATTACTAAAGCTGTTAAAGGCTTCAGAAACATAATTTTGTAATTTTAATTCACTTAAATATAATATCATTTTATACGACTGCAGATGCTCTCAGATGATTTCTCACGTTAAGGGGGATGCGCAAAGGTAGCCTGGAAAATTCAATTTTTTTGCAATTTTTATGTCAGTGTCAGGTTGTATGTTGATCTGAATAAGATTTTCGACGGTAAAAAATATGTATTTACAGAATTATAATCATAAGAATCATCAATACTGCTTTCTGAGTTGGGCCTCAAATCCTATGATTTCATGAAAAAGGCGTTCAGTAGGTAATTTGAACATAAATAGTTAAACTGATGTTTTTATTAATTATATTCGGCAACAATATATTTGTGCAGGTAATCCTGGCGCTTTCGCCTTAATTGAAAGCAATAATATTATTATCATACAACTACGTGTACATTATAGCATAAGTAACATTATTATAGATAGTTGGATATGTGATTTTTATGTTAAATAAAAAAAAAGTTTCGTCATAAATCTTTAATATTAACCCCAGCCACAAATACATAATTCTTCTCACTCACATCTTATTAAATAAATTAGACATGTAAATAGGTAAGTTTCATAACATAAAGAATTTTCCATATTTTACTTACAGTTTCATTTCTCTTCTAAAATATGGTCAGTTTACAAAACCATTTTCACATTTATCACAAACTGCATTAGTATTTTTTTTACCTTAAATCTATTTGAGCAATGTTAAAAAATGCAAAAAGTAATAAAAAAATGTAGTGTGTTTAACAAAATGTCACAAATATAAATATGCAGTAGAATCAGGATGATGTAGGTACAGAAACTCTTGCATTCTCCTCTACATGCAGTTTATCTTTCCGACCTCTGGGTCTGTGACGGGTGGTTAACCACTCTACCACTGAGGCGGTTAAAACTACATAATACAATTTTGTTCTATGACTAAAAACTATAATTAAAATGTTACAATTATGATTAAACTACCTATCACAGATACCTCATTACGTTATAGTAATGTGGATAAAAGTTATGATCTATGTAAAATATTATATGTAAGTCTTTCGAGATAAAAGTTAAAACGCTGTTTATTACTATAATTTCATCATAATAAAAGTGGTAACTATCAATTTAGTCGTTCTAGCGACCAAAACCTACTTTGCACGGATTTTTTCAGTTGAGAAAACATTGCAACTTTTTGTTTATGCGTATTTTTAATAGAAATGTATTGCAAACATAAACCATCCGAAATAAATTATCTAAAGGATGTTGAAAACCTTATCAATAGTTATTTGTGCAACAAGAGAGCAAAGTTGTTTTTCACTGTTTTCAGTGAATAAAATAAGCTTTTTAGAGGGGGGATGGTAGAAAATGTATTGTATAATTTAGAAGAAATAAGCGGTCACGCAGATACACACGAAAAGTGACTTTATTTTATAATATTTATAAATTAGAATATTGTGGTACCTCAGTCAAATTCCGTAGACTACCTCTGATCTAAATAAATTATACGTGGCAAGATATCGTCGCTTTAGTAGATCACAGTATAATAATGCATAATCAGCCTATAATTTTCCCATTGCTGCGACACAGGCCTCTTCTCTTCGAGAGGAGGGTGGGCTGTAATCTAAAACGCGAGCCCAGTGTAAGTTAGTAGATGTCACATGTCTTCGAATTTTTTGGTTGCTCACGATGATTTCCTACAGCTTTTTGAAAGCAGTGATGACGACATTAGTTACACAAAATAAAGTACCTATCTGGGTTTGAACCCACGACCTACAATTTCTATGTCGGGGTTATTACCACTGGGCCACCACTGCTCCCTAATAAATAATATCAATTTTGTGCAATTGTATTTAAATCTTAAACAATCAAAGACCCAAATAATCTACATTCCTTATCTATGCTTCAAAAATTTACTGATATAACACATAAACTTATTCGAAAACTCAGCAGTTAGGCGATATCTTAACGCTAAATAAGCTAAAGTCCTGTGAAGAAGCGTAAAAGCTAAAAGGCCAGCTATCTGAATACTATAACTCTCATCTTCCATACCCAAATCTCTTAATATTAACTTCGGATCTGAATAGAGACAGAAGTCTTCTTTACATTCCATTAGATTTCGGTTTTGGTAGAGGGCGATTGAGAATCCTGTGACTCCAAAGCGGAGAAAAGAGGCTGACATGAGTGCTCTCATGGTTCCTTCAATGTAGGGACCAAATCCCATACCGTAACAGGATAAGGCAAGAAGAGGTGCGGCAGCTGCTGGAGCTACTATGGAGCCGTTCTGTAAAGAAGAGCAGATTGCTGTTAAAACTATTATTTATCTCACTATGGTTTGACCGAAACCGCGCCTTATGTAAATGCGCGGCGAAAAGGGGGGCAGTGCAAGCCGCTCATTCATCAACGCTCACGGCACCCCGCCGCTCATTCGTCAACGCTGCCCCCGACTTGCCACGTATTCCTAATGCTACGGCTACACTTCGCGTTATTGCGAACTTTTCTTCGTGTGCTCTCTCTCGCATACCCCTCGGTTACTCGCTGAGCAACAGAGAGCGCACGAAGAAAAGTTCGCGATAACGCGAAGTGTAGCCGTAGCATAAGGTGCGGTACAGCGGTCTCGGTCAAACTATAGCACAACAGACACCTTATAAGTTGATCTATTTATTTATTTGTCTTTGTATACGAATAATAATCTAATTTTTTTTGCCTCGCCACTTCGTTCACTTTATGTCCCGGATGCCGCGTGTAAAGAATGATGCATTTGAAATGATGAAATTACTTTAGTCAGTTTTTTTTTGACACTGTTTACCAAAAGCATTCTTATTCAGGCAATGACAGTAACGATCACGTCACGCGTCGAGTGAAGTCCTGTGTCTGACCCACAAGAAATTCTATAAGTAAGGATCGTAAAAGTGGCGTTCTGTAGTTTCTGCCTACCCTCATGGGTATACGGCGTGAGTTTTTGTATGTGAAAAAATACTTACAGTCACACTAAATGCAGAGCCAACAGCTAAGCCAAGTCCTTCAGAACATATAGCTGTCAGAAACCCGCTGACCACAAACAACAGGAATCGATCCCATTCCAACATCTGTCCAGACATCAGATACGCGATCACCATGAATATCAATCCAAGAATAAACTGTAACAAATCAAAATTTGTGTTAAAAAGTTGCAACTGCAAGTAACTGCTGAATTAGTATTGGCGGCATAAGTTAAACAAATAGTATAAATACCGTGGTAAAGAGATCAGCTAAGTTAGACAGAAAAGAAAGAAAAATGAGTTTATTGGTATTCTAGCAGAAAAATACACCCTATAACTATAAAAACAGAAAATAATAATTAGAATGCCAAAAAGGCCTGACGCTGACGCTAACGCTGAGTTAGCTGGCAAAAGAAATGACTGCCTAGGATGTACCGAAAATAAGTCATTCTATGAACCAGTGAGCCCATATTATTACAGTCCCGCACTCCTAAATCAAGCCACCGCGCATTTTTATGTTTAAAGGCCTAAAACATCAAAAATGATAAAAGTTTTCATGCAGTTTTGAAGCTGACATGTACTGGGGCCCTACCATCAACTTTTAAAATACTTGCCAAGTACATGACAGGTCAACTTAGCAGGCTAACCTGACAGGTTTTCTATTTGTACACGATTTGTACCATGAGCATTTCCGTCTGACCGGCAATGTATCGACTTCAGACCTGCTACGTGACCGTTGACCGGTACGCCATATTATAAACAAACGTTCGGAAATACTTTTTCGCAATGTTATCGGTTTTACGGTTTTAAAGAACTAGATTAAAGTAATTTAATAACAGTTTATAATGATCAAGAGAATTCTTACAAAAACTATGTTTCGTAACAAAATATCTTATTTAACACGAATACGACATTGGAGACCCTTTTAGATACTTATGAAAATCATCTTAAAAGTTACCAAAGTTATTGCTATTTTCGAACGACTATCCTAGCCATTAAGTATAAAAAAATATAGTTTTTGATTGCTTGTCAGTTTGACTCTAGTGATGTTACTAAGTTACTAACGGTCAGGCACTCGATTGTTCCGATTATGTAATTCAAGTACTTACTCAATTCAAGTTGAATCTAAGGTAGTTACTAGAGGGAGGTTTCCAACAGCTTCGCATGTTTGAAACGCACACAAAAAAACAGAGAAAAGAATCATAGCCCGATCAAAAATACAGCAACCGTTCCATATTGGTATATTGGGGTTTAAGTCAGTGACATTCGGGTAAGATTTTTCGGCTTTGTTCGACTTTGTAAAAAGCGCTTTCTCCACATTCCACTCTCAATCTGATAATCAATGATGATACGATGATGATTTTAATGACAAATTACAAGTTATCAACATCATTTATTATCATCAAAATCATTTACCCACAGTACATATACTTTCACTCATCTTATTAAAACTCTTTGACTCTACACAACATAGTATTTTGGTACCTTGAGAGAAAATGAAATCGAGTTTTTATTTTATACAATAGGTACAGTATCGAGTTAAACAAAATTTAGCCGCATCACTATCTGACACTGTCAGAAAGACAAGTCAAGTCAAGGGACAACAACACTTCATTATTTAGAAGAAGAAAGAAAGAAAGAAAGAAGAAAGAAATTCATTATTCAATTTTTTCAGTTTCTTTCGAATTGCATCAATTTCATATATTTCTTTTTTTCCTGTGTGTTATTGAAGGATTATAATTAGTATGGAATCTTCAAGATGGTACAGCATTTACTCCAGATGGATGTTGTGTTATTTCTTCTGTGAGATTCCAACGCAATGTGCGAAGACATAGTCCGAAGCTACAGATGTGCGGTGAACGCTTTTGTATCAAATGCACGTCGTATAAAGCTGAGAGTTAGAGCCTGATGGAGCAACCTGCATCTTTATTAGATGAAATATTATCTACTTTTAAGTCGTCTGACGTTGAAATTGATACTTACAGTAATAAAAATGCTTTGTTTACATAATGTGATTTTTGCTTTCAATAACCGTTTAAAACACCCTACGTTCCTACTATACATTCCTACGTTCATACATTCCCACAATCCTACGTTCCTACTATACATTCCCACGTTCCTAGGTTCCTACTAAACATTACGGAACAGTGCACTAGTTTACTAAACTACAATACCGATGAAGTGTAGGTTGGCCTACTCACTAAACAATTTTTTAAGTTATGTTCGTATTTCTCAGTAACCTCGTTAGACGAAGTATAATCATTACTACCACTGTAATCTAGAGATCATTATCAGAGTACATATTCACAAATGAACATGTACTTACGTATTTTATTTTAAATTAAAGAAAACAGTTCACTAAAAGTAAATTTTACACGCCTGCTTAATATGACTGCATGGCAGTTCAGCAGTCGAGTGTTTACATGTCAAAAATGACTTGATGGTACAGCTTAACGCAGGTCAGACCAGTGAAATGTTGTCACGTGACCACTGACCGGCTTTAGTCACGTGATCGCTGGCTTGCCTGTTATTTGACATGTTCACGGTACAAAATAGCCCGACAGTTCACTTTACGTCGAAAATTGACCTGCTATAAGAGTTCATGGTAAGCCCCCTGGTCATCAATTCGGTATCATATTGATCAAAATTTGAATTCGGAATACAAAAAACCAAAACCAGTTTAATTGTTCTAAGTCGGAAATGATAATGAGTGAACGAGTTCAAAACCACGTAATTTTAAAAAGATAGATACTACCAATATTTAAAAATACATTATTTTAAACAAAAATTATGCAGGTTGGCTCATAGCAGGTGTTCGTGTAATTAATTATTATACTCTATCATTGGACAGTTTATTAAAAAGCTGATGAGCGGTCATTTTAGACTTACCATGCTAGGTATACTGGAGATAGTCAGAGCTGCATAATAGGCTTTCAAACTATACCACCGGTTGAAATATTCTCTCCGAAGTAAACGTACTTGGAACGGAACTGTAATGAGAAAAAACATTTGTAAATTATTACACAGGAAAGTGTCATTTGACGTGATAGCCCAAGAAACCCCTATAAATATGGGGAACTGGATTATAGCAAAAAGGATGGGTTAAGTGAGGTTTCGATCAGACAATTCCAATCCTGGATCGTCATAATTTTCTGAGATTTTTGTAGTGAAAACTTTTTTAAGGTGCGTTGAGCGATTTTTGGTTATCACACCTTTCAGTATGGGATCGAAGCTGAAATCGCAAAAAAAAAACGATTGTTCCCGACATTTTAACGAATTATGCGAACATTAATGTAAGGAACAGCAGATTTTTTCTTTTCTTTCTTTTCTTTTATATAGTTCACGAATCCAAGTGTATTCTCATACTCTTATGGATTCGCGCCGTAGTGCTAACTATAGAAGCTAGATGGTGCTAATAATACCAGTTTTAAGTTTCTTTTTATTGTTTTTTTTTCTAATCACTCTTAAAAGAAGAAGATTGAATTTTTTGGAAGATCTTTTGATTTTTTGGATTCTGCTGTACGGTATAATAATTACCACATTCCGCATTTTAGGTATTATGATACAAGTACGCGGCGGGCTCGTTTTGTCGGCCCCATTCAGTGGGCGACATTTAGTCAGAAGATATATTAAGAGAGCGATAGAAAGAGAAGGAACTTCTAGGTGAATATAACTGTAGGTAATTAGTGCTACGTGTATTAATCTGTGATTCTATACTTACATAACAGTACAGGTATCATGGTATAGGTATACATGAAGAACACGAGACAGCTGAGACAAAACTTGAAATTGACTACAGGAAGGGCTGCATTATTGCCCACATTGAAGAATATGCTTCCCAGAAGCACAGCCGATGCTAAATGGTGGGCCAACTGGATCCACATAGATGTCTGAAATAGAAAATTACTATTAATTTACAGGATGGGGATGATATTCATGATGAATGTGTGGAGTGACGAAAATGGATAAAGTAAGAAATGAGTTTATGGGGAAGTTTAAAAGTGGCGCCAGTGACAGAAAGTTGTAAGGTAATCGTTTGACCTGGTATGGACATTGATGAGGAGGGAAGAAATGCATATGACTAAAAAATTAATAAATATAAATGTTTATGAATAGAGCGGGAGAGTAAGGCCAAGAAAAGATGGATGGATTGTGTGAGGAATAATAATGAAAGAGAAAGGAGTGAATGATAGCGTGGCGGTTCACAGAGGAGAGTGGAAAAAGAAAACGTGTTGCGCCGACCCCAAGTAACATGGGACAAGGGTAGGAAGATGATGATGGGGGTGATCTTGTTATTTTTAAGTCGCATGTAAGTGGGCAAGCCTACTTACTAATATTACAATTGATCCAGACAACGGGATACCACTTTTTTTGGGAAATTCTGTGGTCCACTTCTTCTTCCCAGGTAAAACCCTTGGAAGTGGAAATGACAGGCGTTTTGGGTGAATATCTTATATAATTTTGAGATTCAAGAAGTGATAATTCTCAGTCTAGATTGAATGAATAATTTTTGATTTTGATTTACTGAGATTAAAACCCAGTAAAAATTGGATCAAAACAAAGCAAAGATCTAAAAGAAGTTGGATAAGTATTTTTTTCCGAAGGATTAACATAATTAATAAGCAGTACCTTTGTACTCATAATTAAAATTGTGTCGTGTCTATTACTGTGTGTACTTAAATAATAAAATAATTATTGTCTTGTGACTAACCGAGTTCCTCCTGTTCTGCATAAACATTCGGCTGCTGAGAATGAGGAATTGAGACCAGAACGTTGTGGGGAACTCCCCTTTATACGACAGGTCTTTGGCAACGTGTTCTGTAAATATTCTCTGTATTGACTCGTCTGAATGCAGCACCGGTTTTCTGTAATGACGAAATTAAAGTTAGTTTTTGCAGGTTATGGGGTTGATTTTTAATAACAAATATTTTATCACTAAAATCTATGGCTTGATTATAAGTAGGTTCTTTGGTCACAAAAATGTTTTCACTTCAGTTATACAATTTACTGCGTTATTTTATTCCCCTCTTGGTCCCTGTCCCTGTCTGGCATAGGGTCGCAGCCGCAGCATTATGCTGAGAGATGGCCGTTTTGCGTGGTTGTGACGCATAATATTTTCCCACAATTTGTTATTTCGTCTATTTTTCCTTTCTTAGCGTCACGTTTGCCGCAAATAAACGTATTTTCTTTCTTTATTTTATTATACTAACCTCCCGCCCCTAGCCGTCATTCTGTCCAGCCTTCTGCAAAGTTTTCCATTCTGGCATAGTTCTGACATCGGAGCAGCTGTTTCCATATCAGTGACAAGAGTTTCCAGCACAAAGTCTGCAGGGTTGTGGGTCTTGGGACATATATGACCAGCTTCGACCAAAAACGGCACTAGGAGTTGAGGTGCACCCTGGAAAGGTTAAAATAATAATTTTAATCATTTGCATTGTGAGAAATGGATATAACTCTATTATGTACATATAAAATAAATACAATAAACAGAACGTTATGAAAAGCGATAAACAATCAGTCATCATGACTTTTCGTAGAGATTGTTGCCCTTTTGACCGTTCGTTAGGCCCATGTTTAGACAACACACGACATAGTTTGTGAAAAGGGTCCATAATCTTCTTTCTTAAGGCTCGTGCATTGCGGTGCGGTAGAATGCGGTGCGTTATTTCTGCTGTACGGTATAACAAACGCAGCCACGAGTCCAGGCAAAGGCAGTAAAAAAAATATCGGAAAAAGTACGACGTAGAAAAAAACGTAAAAGTAGACGTCCTCGTAATATAAGGTCCAGTTGAAAACCAGCGTCAGGCACTAGTTGTCTGGCATTATGAACTGGGCCTGTTTGGCGCAGCCGTGTGGCGCACCGCACAATACTTTTTTTATGTTCTTTGTTTTTTCTATAAATATTGTGTGCCTTACCTGGGTCAAATAAATTTATTTTCTTTTCTTTCTTTATACCGAAGTAGTTTAAGGTGCATCCCTTGACAGCTTTAAGGCTCATTGAGGTCTACTATTTCGTAAGATATAAAGATTTACGGGCGTATCCAAAAACTAATTTGTATATTACTGCTTGGTCGGTGTTTTCGTGCTTTTTTTTCACTGCAGTGCGCGGTACTTCGTATGCGATACAAAATACGTGCGGTGAACTCGCCACAAAGCAGCGGAAGGCCCACTTTGAATGAACCGCATGTCTTCTCTTCATCGCAATGCGCGCAGCGCACATCTATGGCTTTCTATACTTCATAGATCTATCCATCTGCCTAGCCTTTTCCCAACTATATTGGGGTCGACTTCCAGTCTAACCTGATGCAGCTGAATACCAGTATTTTACATGGAGCGACTACCTATCTGATCAGACTTTTGGGCGTCTGACGATCCGTAACGACTGTTAAAGATCTAAGAATGACAGCCGGGACAAGCGGCTTAACGTGCTTTCAGAGCCACGGAGGAGTCCGAGACTCCTCGGTGGCTCTGAAAGCTATGTAAAGATGGTCACCCATCCACGGACCAACCCCGGCAAGCGTAGTTTAACCTGATGGAACGCCCGTGCGGCTGTTATTACTTAGCCACGAGCTCCATACTTCATAGATAATGCGATAAAAACGCATGGTAGTGCGCGCTAGGCCATACCTACTAATATATCTTAGTATTATTATGTCTGTTTAACAATGTAGGTTTATATGTCAGAATCAAAGTGAAGTCGTGAACATCAAGGCAGGTATCTAAGACTCGTATCAGGCACTTAATACTTTAAGCTGCAGACTTTAACCCTTTAATGTCGATATAAGGCTTCACGTAAATGTATTACTTAAGCGTTAGTCGGTGGCTTCATTAAAATGTTATAGCTAGGTGTTTGTTGGACTTCTGACTTTCTTACGAGGGGTGTTCAATAAATAGTGAGAATGAGATACATTCTCCATGGAAAGAAAACAAAAAAATTCTGGCAGGCATAGCCTAGACACTAGCTATGATGATAATAAAAAAAAAACAATCAATTCTCTTTTGTTTAAAAAAAATATAAGACATTTGTTTGCGTCGCTTGGGAATGTGTTCTGTTGTTTGTTTGTTTCACCAAGATAACGCCCCCGCGTACAAATCCAGAGTTGCGATGGCTGCCATTCAAGAAGCTGGCTTCGAATTGAGGGCACATCCTCCATAATCACCGGACCTTGCTCCAGTGATGTTTACCGATTTCTGCGGCTAAAGGAACATCTCCGGGGCCAGAAATTTGAAGATGATGACGCAGTAGTCGCCGCGGTTCACGATTTTTTAAGGGATCAGAAAGAAGATTTTTTTAGAAAGGGAATTTTACTTTTAGAAAAAAGTTATACAAAGTGAAAAGTGACTACGTCGAAAAATAAAATAACATTTAATAACAGATAATTGCGTCATACTCATTCTCACTATTTATTGAACACCCCTCGTATCTACTTGATTTTTTATTTGTTACACATGGGTTCCAGATAACTATTTTTTTTTTCCGTGTAACCATGTATAATTTATTTATTTATTTATTTATCTTTAATTCAGGCACAATACCCATAGTTTGTTAGTATCACTTAAAACTATGTTAGTATAAATAATTAATTAGGACATACATAAACAATTAAGTAGCAACAATAACAATACTACAACAAAATTACACAATTTAATGAACGCTAGGTATATCTGTTAAGCCACCTTCTGGAGACACCTGGCAACAATTCATGGACTGCGCACAGGTGCCCCATCAGGTGGCCTTCAGTCTTACTAGCAACAATACTTAGGAGACTGCTATCGCTGCCCCGCAACCGGCGCAGTAGTGACGCGGATCTTTTCCGCATGATCGCAAAGAAGTCATCTGTACGCGCTGCTGCGAACATCCCTGACGCGCTACAGAAACGTGGCAGCGACAGCAGTATCCTAAACGCGTTGTTGTATTGCACACGCAGGGCATTAAACGTTTTTTGCGTGTAACTGGTCCACAGACTGCAGGTATAAAAAGCCTGGCAATATGCCCTAAACAAAGTAATCTTGACATTATTGTCGCACTTTGCAAATCTGCGGGCCAGCATGTTGCATCTCACGGCCAATGCCCTGCGCTCTCTCTCCATATCACAGTTATCAGTTCCATCCTCAGTAACCCAGTGACCAAGGTATTTAAACTGCTTTACTCTATTTAGAGTTGCACCACATAGCGAGACTGGTGGTACCACCTCATACGTCTTGTTTTGTGCCATAAAAACTAACAGCTCGCTTTTCTTGGCATTATACCTTAGTCCATGGGCTCCAGCATAGCACTCACATATATACAATAGCTTCCTGAGGGCACTGATCGACGGACTCAGCAGCACCATATCATCAGCGTAACTGATGTTGTTAAAAGACACACCATCTATCGAGCATCCGATGCCGGTGCTGCTGAGTTCCTCGATCAGCTTATTCATATAGATATTAAATAGCTTGGGCGAGGTCAGACCCCCTTGTCTCACCCCGCATTCTAATCTGTACACATCTGAGTATGTGCCTGCCCACCTCACAGTATTATACTGGTTACCGTACCAGAACATAAACATATTAATTATTTCTGGCGGCAGGTTAGCTTCATTCGATAATTTTTTCCATAGGATGTCATATGAGACAAGGTCAAAAGCCCTAGATAAGTCCAAGAAGCATGCATACACAGGCGTCCTCCTCCCAGTGTAATATTGCACTGTGCTCTTTAGAGTCATAACCGCAGTCTCGGTTGATAACCCATTCCTAAAACCAAACTGTCTGTCATTAATGTTTAATTGTTTACCTAGATAACTGTCTAGTAAACTATCCAAAATTTTAGCTGTAACTGTTGCTAAGGAAATCGGTCTGTAATTGCTTATATCCGACAAATCGCCGGTCTTATTCTTAGGAATGGGCACCACAACTGTTTTAACTAGTTCAGCCGGCAGATATGAATGACTGACACATAGGTTGAACAGTAAGGCAAGAATCCTAGGGAGATGAACACCTGCGTTCTGCAAATGTTCAATACTTAAACTGTCGTGACCAGGCGACTTACCTCTAGACATGTTTTTGATGACGGAAGACACGTCACGGGCAGTGAAACGTACACTTAGGCCAGTACAGCTTACATTTGATGTTTGTCCTGCTGCACCCAGAGGTGGATCAATTTTAAAACGCTGTCGAAACAAGTTAGCGATATCGACTGACTCAGTTTTACCCTCAACACTCGAGGGGAGACTCGACTCAGGATTCAACCTTTTCGTTTCTCTCCAGAAACTTCACAAGATAATATAACGTCACAAGATTTCAGAAGATACTTGGACAGTGTAAAGCCGTGTCCCCGCTCGGCTTGGCCTGTCGGAGCCGTGCGGCCCCAGTGGGGACGCGCTTTTATATGCAGAATGGTGCAATTTGTTTATTTTTTCAATTAAACCATAAAAGGCTTTTACAAAGATTGATTCTAGTTGCAAGGTGTAATAAATCTAATGACAAAAATAAAGGTTCTAAATAATATTCATATACCAAAAATATGAATCATTTATCTAAAATCGTGTGACAAAATCACAAAATCAAATAGAGTTTAAAGTAATCGCCGTAAAAGCGTTTTATATCTAAGCCATTACTCACGCGAGAGGTTAAGTGAAACACTCCGAAGTTATGACAGACTATTATCGAGACATCATTTTAGGGTTAAACACGTATCTTCGCTATAAAGTTTATGTCGTCTCCGCCCTTACCAAAACTCATTATGTTACCTAAGTAAATATTATAGTCGTAGGATTTGCATGAGATCTTGACCTTTTGGTGGTAGTGAGAGTTTATTTACCCAATCTGGGCCCTGTATACCTACAGCGTTTGGTAGAATTTTATACTAGACATACGGCTGTTTGAACTTGGTAACTGATAAAAACATTTTTACACTTATAAACAGAGAAAGAAAGAAAAAAAAACCGGCCAAGTGCGAGCTGGAGTCGCACACGAAGGGTTTGATACCGTATTAAGATCGAGCAAAAAAAACGCCGAAACAAACACGATTATTATAAGGGGAACCCCTATAATTTTTAACTATAAAATAATTATTGTTGTTATAGCGACATTAGAAATATACAATCTGTGAAAATTCCAACTGTCCGTCTTCATCTACCTACCTTTTACGGTTCATGAGATAAAGCCCGCTGACAGACAGACGGGCGGACGGACAGCAGATGCTGTATCGATTTGATTCAGTCCGCGGCAGGCTAACCTTACCCAGGTCATGGTCTACCCGTGTGTCAAATTTCATCCAAATCCGTTCAGTTGTTTTAGCGTGAAAGCGTAAAACATACCAACACACAAAAAATCTAATCTTTTCTCTTTATTATGATATCGGCTTTGATTTAGACGAAGGCAATTTACAATGTCTGGATCAGTTACCTACCAGTTCCATCACTCCGAAATAAAATGAAACAATCTATAATGATCCAGATATTCCAATAAGAAGATTATACATCTAAAAACCTGTCATCCAGTTCAACGCAACATCAGTTTACAGCAATTTTGTACGTCCTTTTGACTCAAAAACCTTTGTACGAACCCCGAATGATGTCAATTACAGCTTTGATCTCGTCATTAACTTTACAGTCGAGAGGCAGTTTGTCAAACGATTTACGACGAAATTGTACATCGTGATGTGAAAAGGCACGTTAAGAGTTTTAATATTACTTAAGTGATTTGAAAGGATTTGGATTGTTCAATCGATCAATTCAATATGCTTTTAAAAATATTACAGCAGGTGTTATGTATGGGATGCAGCTTGCGTAAAAATAGGCTGTTTCAAATCCAGAAAATCTTTACAGTCTTGATTCACGTTTGATATCAAAAAGAGTTGTAAAATACTTTTGAAGCTGCATTCAGAAAGTCTGATCACGAGTCTTACCAAGAGGTATCGTATTACCCAGTTACTGGGTTGTGGAGGTCAGATATGCAGTCGCCCCATGTTGTTGGTATTTAGCTGCATCCGCCTAAACTGGAAGCCGACTCCAAACTCCAACATAGTTGGGAACAGGCTGCGCAGATTGATGTTGACTTTTAAAGCTGCAAATAAGTCGCAATCCTGCTTTGCGTTAGTGCCTTTTTTTTTTTTTTTTGGGTGGGAAATCATCAAATGATTTCTCCCGCTCTGGGCGGAGCGGAAGGGCGTGTCAGACTCTTACTGACTAAAACCCACCCGTGTTCCTTCAGTTGTCGGTTGCCAGGGTCACGGTATCCCTTTCGGACTATTCCGCAACCCCGGCAGGCATCGGTCCTAACGGACCCCGTCAGGTGTGCTGACATCTCTTTGAGGCTTGCGTTAGTGCCTGACCTTACCTTAACATAACATGTATAATATTACGCCTGAAGGGTCAGGCAGAGATGTACCTATAGTTGATACACCTACATTACGCCAGTTATGATTAAGACCCATGTAATAGGGGGCGAGACTATTGCCATCAACCGGACACAAATCTAGACTCCGGGAAAAATAAATATTATTATGGATTTATTAATACTTCTGGAGGTGCCAAAAAGTTATGTCATTTAATAACGCTCCTTCATCGGTGACTTCTATCTTGTATAGTTTGTGTGTTAATAATAAGCATGAATGTTACACTGTTAACAGAGACGATGGGGTTGACATATCCATTTAGATAAAAACCCCAAAAAAAGAAAAGAAAAAAAAAAAAAAAGTACTTACTTTATTAATATAAATGCGAAAGTGAGTTTGTTTGTTTGTTACGCTCTCCCGCTAAAACGACTGAACGGATTTAGATGAAATTTGGCACATGAGTAGACAATGACCTGGATTAGGACATAGGATACTTTTATCACAGTATTCCCACGGGATCGAGACTTATGCAGGTGAAGCCGCGGGGTGCAGCTAGTATTAGGACAAAAAAAATCTAAAAACATTTAAAAATACGGATATTTATTGTTATTATGAGAAGATGGCGTGAGTGTGTCTAAATAATATTGAACCTAAATTCTGCACCTGTTGTAATGAGTGAATAAATTTAGTATTCAAACAGTAGGTACCTACCTAAACAATAAACAGAATAACTTCACAGACACGTATTTTTATAAATAACTTTGAAAATGAACCCGGTACCGAATCAGTACCTCATAAACAGCTAATAAACTTATAGAGACGAGAAAAATATATTCTATAAATAAGGTGTTTACCAAAGTTTTGCCTCTTAAATATCAGTCGTGAATATATCAGTTCTTCAAGAAAGATCCTCTCAAACCCTTCAAACTTTTGTATAGTAATATTCATATTTTATTTCCTTATCGATAGTGAAAGTATGTCAATGCTTTCAGTTTGTTTCGTCTTTGTTTGATACTGAGAGTTTTGTAAAAGTGTATTATGTGAGGCTATTTTTATTAGGCAGTTGTTGGAAGTTTTTGTCCTCTAAAAAAAGTTCCAACAACTGTGTCACAAAGGAACAGTTTTTATTCTACACTTTGTTGAGACTGGATTTATTGTGTTTTTGTATAATCATTGTTCTTCTACAGCTGAAGAGCAGACAGCTGTTCTGTTGGGGAGTTTGTTGCGCCACTCCTTTCCAGCTAAAGCGCTCGGAAGTGGTGAAGGGCGGGCGTTTTGGGGGTCTGTCTCATGTAATTTTGAAGTTTAAAAATAGTTTGAATAAATGACTTTTAATTTTGATTAACACAGATACGTGAAAATTCCCAAGTAGAATAATAATTTACATGACGCACAAAAATTCGAAATCATCTGAATTAAAATGACGAAGATGTAAAACCTACTTCGTCTAGAGATAAAACAAAGCAAAGAGATTAAAACTAAAAGTAAGTAGTAAAAATATGAATCTAATAAAAAACTATTGGGCTTTTAATTTACGAAATGGTTGGTATCAGGTGTACCAAGCTCTCCTGTGAATTCTAATGATTACAATGAAAATTTTAATTAAAGTAATTTTAGAGTTTTTGCCCAAAATTATTCAGATTATCTAGTGTAATAATGTTAGATTTGAAATAAAGTTTCAGCAAGAATGATTTTCGAGTCAATTTATTGTTTAATGGATTGAAGGGGTATCCTGTTACCCAGTGACTAGGTTGTGAAGGTCAGATAGGCAGTCGTTCCATGTTGAATACTGGTATTCAGCTGCATCCGGTGAGACTGGAAGCTGACCCCATCATAGTTGGGAAAAGACTAGGCAGAGGCTAGATTGGATTCAATGCCTAACCAGCATTATGGATGACATGAATAAAAGCTAAGTCAGATGCCCATGGGCGGCTTTAAACCTCTGACAACAGTTTAGTCACTAATAAGAAGAAGAAGAGCATTAAGGAAATATTTGTATTTGAATAACTAGTATTCTATTTTTTGTAATCATAATTTTGATTCTCGTAATTACGAACGTTCAGATCATTTATTTTTAAAGTTTTAAAAACGTGTTCGTTTTTCTTCTAAGCGTTTCAATGGTAATCTAAATGGACCCAGAATTCCGGCTACGTGTTTGGCGTAAACAGTACCTGCAACATGCAGACGACAGAACACCCACGGCACGATAATGTGTGAATTGTTTCGCATGTTTTAAAACTGGAATCTTCTCAATAACTACATCCATACTAATATTGTAAATTCGAAAGTAACTCTGTCTGTCTGTATGTCACCTTTTCACGCCTAAACCACTGAACGGATTTCGATAAAATTTGACAAGGAGATAGATGGCATCCCGGGGAAGGACAAAGGCTTAAAATATTGCTTGCCTGTCAAAATGAATACTTTTGACGTATTGTATTGCGAAACAATTTAGGATACCATTTACTAAGACCAATATAAGCCTTTTGAAAGTGAAGACAAACCAATTAAATTGGTGACGTAAATCAAAATGCGACGATTTTAATGAATAAACCATTTGATTTGGGTTTCACGAAACTTTGGAGTGATTGACATCTTTCCTGATAGGAAGTTAGATAATTAGTTTGTGAGACAATCTAAGTTTGGTTGTGGTACGGCTATTCCTAAGTATACCCTGCGCGTGACAAAAATACTGTAATTTTTGTGTTCCGTGCTCAAATAAGACCACAGACGAAGGATGGGTGACCATCCATTACATAATAAGACCCCTCCGTTCCTCGCAAACCACGTTAAGCCGTTGGTCCCGGCTGTCATTAGTAGATATTTGACAGTAGTTACGGGTAGTCAGAAGCCAAAAAATCTGACAGTCGGTCTTACCAAGGGGTATCGACCCCTTGGTAAGACCGACTAAAAAAAAAACCTAATTGAATAAGGTTAATTACCTGATAACAGCACATTCCTCTTGCCAACACGAATATCCTGTCGAAGAGAGTGAAGAGCGATGCTGATGGTTGGTGGACCGTGCACACAATGGTCCTGCCTTGGCGAGACAGGAGACGAAGAAGGACTACCAGCTGACGAATGGAGACGATGTCGAGACCACTAGAATAAATGAATAGTCATAGATTTAATTATAAATATTTTTATACCTTAGCTTCCGAACTTTCATGTTTATATGCATATCACGTCGATGGCTAAATAATAACAGACGCACGGGTCGATCCATGGATGGGTGACCATCTCTACATACTAAGACTCCTCGTGCTCGTGTCTCGGAAAGCACGTTAAGCCGTTGGTCGCGGCTGATATTCGTTGAACTTTGACAGTCGTTACGGGTCGTCAAAAGCCCGAAAGTCTGATGACCAGTCTTACCAAGGGGTATCGTATTGCCCAGATACTGGGTTGTGATGGTCAGATAGGCAATTGGTCCATGTAAAATACTGGTATTAGCTGCATCCGGTTAGACTGGAAGCCGACCCCAATATAGTTGGGAAAAGGCTAGGCAGAGCATGTCGATGGCAATCTAAATAGACTCGGCCCAGAATTCGGCCTCGTGTTTGGCGCCATCACTAGCGTCCATCAATTCCTGTAACGTACAGCTGACAGGACATGAAGGAGGAATAAAGGCTCTTACATACTGGGCCGATTCGCCGCGCGACGCGACGCCGCCGCATTGTTCGCCGTGAAGTTTTCTCAGAAATTGTTTTGTTAAAATTCGCGTCGCGCGGCGAATCACCCCTGTATGTAAGAGCCTTTAGGGTCTGTCCCCTCTCCATACAAACGCTCTCGCCTGTTTTCTCTCTGGTTTATGACCTTAGAGCAATGATTTTTTACAGTAAAATAAATATCAACCAGTTCTATGCCCCTACGTTTTCCATTTTAATGATACAGTAACCTCCTGTAGGTACGTTAATTTTTTATTTCTATGAACTAAATAGTCACTGTTACTGCTCAGCGATGCCTCATGTTCCGAGCGGCCATTAAGTTTCAATCGAACTGTACCTACATGTAATATGGTAAAATGGTAAATAAGTACGAACTTACGACGAACATTATGATTAACAATTAGGCAGAATAGCAGATCCTTACACTAATAAATGACCATTGTTTTATTAACATAAAATTTTATGGTTTGTTGACGCACACCTAAACAAATAAAATTGAGTTATGACCCTATAAAGTTAAATACCGTTAAAATTAAAGCCCTTTACAAAATTTAATGAGACCCGGAATGGGAGAGATAAGTAATTTTTGAGTTTCAGTATTTGAAAGCGTGTAAAATCGATAAAATTGGTATATTTCATGAACACAAGGCCAGTTTGCAGGCTAGTTAAGTTGATAGTTCAGTCTTGAAAGTCTCAAGACTGAACATTCATTTTAAAAGGGGCATTTTAAAGGGTTTTTTTTGTAATGTGGTTTTTAGGGTTCCGTACCCGAAGGGTAAAACGGGACGCTATTACTAAGGCTCCGCTGTCTGTCTGTCTGTCTGTTTGTCCGTCTGTCACCAGGCTATATCTCTTGAACCGTGATAGCTAGATAGTTGAAATTTTCACAGATGATGCCGCTATAACAACAAATACTAAAAACCATAATAAAATAAATACTTAAGGGGGCTCCCATACAAAAAAACGTGATTTTTTTGCCGTTTTTAAAAATAATGGCACGGAACCCTTCGTGCGCGAGTCCGGCTCGCACTTGGCCGGTTTTTCTATAAGCAGAATAAACAATACTTTTGTTTCTTTCTTTTTTCTTTAGTTATGATCGTTAGTTTACAAACCTATACAATAGTTACATTGAAATAATTGCCGCAAAAATCTAAGTTAGGTACAAATAATGCAGTATGACTGAGTACGTCTCACAAAAGGATCATTAGCGGCTCACACGCAAGAAATACATACATAAAGTTAAAGGATACAATTATACGAGTACTAATTAGATTTCTTGCTAGTCTCGGTCACATAACTGTAATTAATTTAACCGTGATCTTTGACAGGTTAGGTAATTTATAGTAGGTAGACGCAGGCCACAGGCTGCCATGATTCAAATGTGAAGTTTATACGAAATGGTCCTTAGAAGCGCAAACAGCCCTTTTATTGGTAAAAAAATGTTTTGTTACCACTATTTTGGTTTGAGTAAAGGTTGAGTTCCCAACCGTTCTATCTGTGTAATAAAAGGACGTCTGACTGTTTTTGTATCGTATTTTTTTTTTAGATTTATTGTAAATAATTGATTCATATTTTGCAATAGGTAAATTACCAGGGTTGTATCATCGACTCATCGTGCTTCTCTTTCTTTTCTATGTAGTCCGACAGTGACCGCGCTTTATACAGTTAACCCGCTCTTAACTGCCTCACACGTATCACTGAAGCCACCGGTCCTACACAGTTCCGGCACAGTGCAAAATATTCTTTCATACATTGTCATGCCGGTGTCGGCACTGACACTGAGACACTGGCTCTGACAAGTGGGGATGCGTTCATAGAGAATGTATGAAAGAATATTTTGCACTGTGCCGGTACTATGACGGAACTGTGTTGGAACGGTGGCTTCCCTAATATGTATGAATCGAACTTAAATAACATTTGCTCATGTAAAACTGCTACTGTAATAATGTAAATAATATTGCCGTATACTTAGGTGTTACACCAGTTTTAGCAATTCATTTGCTAAATTATTCAATTTTCTCATTACAGTATACCATACAAAAAATATTACAAAATCAAGAATGAAACATATAATTACTTCCATGTATTATTTGGAACTTCCATTTTGTTTTATTAAACTCGGTCAAACGTGTGTCCTCAATCAAACAGGGCACCGTAAATCCCACACGGTACCGACATAAAGAATAATTAGTGCATTCTGGATGAAGGCCTCAGAGTATGAAGGTGCAAAAGAGCGCTTTCCCTTCAAAAATTTTTCATCAATTTTCACTTTTGTCTTCACACGAACTTTTTATGAGAAGTTGGGTTGGGCCTTCCTTCGTAGCATAGCCATACCCTTCCCACTGCTGGGACACGGGCCTCTTCTCTTAGAGAGTGAGTGGGCTGTAACCTACCACGCGGGCCCAGTGCGGGTTTTTTTTTAAATTCTATTTCACAATGTCTTCGAATTTTTGGTTCTAGGACATGCTAGTTTTCCTTCACCGTTTTGAGAGCAGTGGTGATGAAATTTCTTTACACAAAGTAAAGCGCCTGCTTGGGTGTGAACCCCCAACCTACAACTCGTAAATCGGGGACACCACCTCTGGGCCACCACTGCTTACTCCATACGTAGTTTAAATAAATTGAATCTCCATCACAAATTCTGCGTACTACGAAACCAAATTATGATCGAACCAAATTTGCATCGCCATTCACTGCGCTGCAGTGCACGCTTTCATTGTTTAAAGTTGAAGTCATTACGACCATCATCATCATCATTCTCCTGCCCTTATCCCAAATTCTAATTCAAATTCATTTATTTCCCGAATTCATTCAATAAATTTATTTTATTCCCGATTTATTTGTGGTCAGCGCATCATGTCTTTTTCTTCCATACTTCTCTATTAGTCGTCATCTCGGTAGTCAACCCTTTTTCACCCATATTATCATCTTTCACACAGTCCATCCATCGTTTCTTTGGTCTTCCCCTGCTCATATAGCCATCCACATTCATAACTTTCCTGACTACGACATGTTATCTAAATTAAGGAAAATATTTAACTGACCCTCTAAAAACTTATTTACCTTCTAACGACGCTCGCTTTAAAAAAATTAAAGAACCTCTAAAAACTTTTTGCGCTTCTAACAATGCACATTATTTTGAATTCAATAAATCTCAAATTACCCTCTTTTTAATTTTCTCACAGTTGGTAGCAGTTTAGTATTTTTAGGACTCCAAATATAAATTATTTGAGTTTCAGAAAAAGAGGCGCAATCACTACATTAGAATGTTCAATAATAAGTTAAGGAGTACTAAATAGGAATTATTTGAGTTTTAACTATGCCTAAAATTAATGGTACACGCGTTATTTTGTTCATACTCAAAAGGTAGTAGACCAGGACCAAATTAATGCAACAGAAAAGGGATCATTTCAAAAAGGTCCCACAAATCAGCATCCGAGGTCCTACAAGCAATTTTTGACAAAAGAGCCTCTTCCAATGAATTAAGTACATGCCGTGATTCCGTTTACACGATTCAGGTTTAACGTTCAATAAAAGGTTATGGGGGGACCTAGTGATTAAGCCAATTACCTCCCATTGTACTTATGTAATTCTGTTTAGCTTTCCGATTGGAACAGACCTTTTAGGCTATAGATATTAATGAATTGCTCCAAAGATTTCGTGCTTTCAAAAGATTGCTGTTCAGCTCGGGGAGAATACTGATTAGAAGCATTGTATTTAGTCGGTGAATCGTTTTTGTATTAAAAGGTTTTCTAGTTCTAGGGTAGTGTCGTAAGTTTGTAACAACCCGTAGGTAGTTTACTAGGTAAAAATTGTTCGAGGTAATTTTATTTGATGTGTATGTGGGCACACACCTGACATAATTATGTTACAGGATGATCAAATAGTAAAAAACAAAAAAAATATATGCAGACGAACATAACACCTCCTTCTTTTTGAAGAAGTCGGTTAAAAATTAGAAAACGGTTTTCTGGCTGGAAAACACGTTGACTACCGAATAGGTAATTTTTTCACTCAGTTTTACCGACATGACGAGGCAAAAAAACATGGTTCCGTCATTACAAGATTAGGGTTAAATTAAATAACTTTCCCTTCCACAAAAGAAAGCAGAAAAATTATTACAGGAACACACGAGGGCAGTCATAATGACACCAATTACTCATGTTTAATCCGAGGATTATTCTTTTCCTCAAACGTGCGGATTAATCCTGTTATGGCGGCTGTCTCTAATTGTTTTTTTAACCCGCCCGCGCCCCTTGTAATGAAACAAACGTCATCGTCGTAGAAAAACAGGGAATGTTTTTGGGAACCTTTTGTCTTGACTCTGTTAATGAATAGAGGTGTTTTTATTCATAAGGATCCGTGTTTTTTTGCGAGGGATGGTAGAAATAGGAATTTTGTAAGACATATGTTTCGTTTTAGGGGCTTGTTACTCTGGTGACGAAGTTTTGAAGGGTGATAACATACAAATAATTTTTAGTTTTGTATAATATGTGCTATAATGTAAACCTTCTGGGCTGTTGAGTTTGCAAAACGTTGAATCCCAAAATGTTCAATTTGTAAAAACTTGAATTGTAAACACGGCCGTAGATTCTATTCTATTCTTTAATTTCAATAATGTTTACACGTTCAAATGAAATAGTCTAGCGTAACTCCGCGGACTTGATGGGTATCTCTCTAAACGATGGTGAAAACCTCATCAAAATCCATTGCGTGGTTTAGAAGAACAACGCGGACATACAGAAAAACACGAAAAGCGACTTTAATTTACTACCCGATTGCCAAGGAAGGGATATAATTATGTATGGATGTATAGTAAGATAATGGTTATCGATTGATAGTTATCGATTATGTCTATAGACAACATTATTTTTTGTTTATGCTTAACCCGAAAAGTGGTCATTGTACTCATCATTTTGAACAACTTTTTCTATACGACCAACCTTGAAATCGCGAAAAAAAAATCAGCTGTTCCATACATTTTGTAGATTTAAGTGAACACAAATCTATGGAACAGCTGATTTTTTTTTGCGGGTTTAGCATAAACAAAAAATAATTTTGTAGATGTATTAGTAAGATAGTTATCGATTACTCACGTAGTAGGCTCATCCAGGAATATGATGGGTGGGTTGTTGACCAGCTCCAAAGCAACGGACAGCCGCTTCAGTTGACCACCGGATAGCCTTTCAGACATGGTGTCCCTGTGATCCCAGAGGCCAAGAGTTTGGAGAATCTCTTCCACCTGAAAAAAAAAGTTCACAACTTTTATAATAGGACACTTCTATGGAGGTTCATCTGTGTAAATAAAATGGTAAACAGCTTTTTGTCTGCAGAAGAAATAACAAGAAACTACGATCAACAATAACAGCCCAGAATCATTTGAAAAAGTGACATTCTACCAGCGATAACGATTATGGAAAAGGCAAAAATATATAAGACTAACATAAGCTATCGAAAAGCTTATGTCAATCCTGTTGAAAGTCGTTGTAGAAATACGAAACGCTTTCGAAGCGATTGTCACTTGTCTTGATTCTTAGGCCTATTAAAATTTCAACCGTGAAAACTTAGGTTAGGTAAGTAAGCTGTCTAACCAGATTCGTCCTTAAGGGCAACGATTTCGATGATCACAATTTTTCTTTATTCATTTTCTATTATTTTCAAATTATACCGTTAAAGAAAAAAATGTTTAGAGTAATGATTTTTTGTTTTTACACTTTTACCCAAAATATCCCACAGGAACGTACTAACGGGATTAAAAGTACCCTATGTGTTAATCCAAGTTATAAGTGTGCCAAATTTCATCAAAATCCGTTCAGCCGTTTTTGCACCAATCCGGACCATACATTTAGAATTTCGGACAAACAGACAAACGGACCAAAACTCTTCGTTACTATTTTTATTGGTACATTTCTACAAAGTTATTTTCAACGTAAGCCATTTATCATTTACCTACCTTTTACATGTAAGCTAGATCACTGATTGGACACATTCAAGAAGCCAATTAAAAAGTTTTCATGATCCAATATAAGACAAACGTGATCTAATCTGATTTAAGAGGGACTTCAAATGAAAACTTAATTCAACTTAGAACAAGTACTGATTTTTTAAATTAGATATAATTTGGTCTTATTATTTGACTTGAATCAGTTATATACCTAAGAAAGGGGCTCGTGATTTAATAAAATTTGCATAGTCTCTCTAAACTGCGTAGGGTCTCTCTAAACTGCATAGGGTCTCTTTAAACCGAACTAACAACGCAGTAGTGGCATTTTCTTCATCTTAACATCAGACTACTCAGACGTAACATTTAACTAAAACGACTTTTGACTAATTATTTACCCATGATTAAATACATACTCGTTGGTCTAGTGGTCACCCTGCCAGGGTTGCGGGTTAGTCCGAAAGGGATACCGGGACCTTGGCAACAGGCAACTGAAGGAACACGGGTGGGTTTTAGTCAGTAAAAGTCTAACACTTTCTTCCGCTCCGCCCAGAGCAGGAGAAGTCATTGGATGATTTAACTCTCAAAAAAATACTTTACACCATGGTCTAGTGACTGCTGAGCACGAGGTCCTGGGTTCGATTCCCGGGTCGGATAAAGTGTTATTGGGTTTTCCATCTGAAATTTGTCGGTGGCAGCCGGGAGTCAGGATTTGTGCCCGGTTGATGGCGATATGACTTAAACATAACTGGCAAAATGTGTACAAACTATAGTTTTGCCTCTGCCCAACCCTTCGGGGACAACAAGCGCGATGTCATGTTATGTTTGATTAAATACATAAAAAAATACAGAAGAAATAAATAAATAACAAGCACCTAATTAAATCAAATAATTAATTAACTAAACAATCAATTATCATAATAACAATAATAGTGTGTATTTAGTTACATAATCTGTTGGCACCGTACCTAATATTTAAATAATAAATAAATGATACAACTTCCGCCTCATAAGGAAAATAAATAAGAATATCATAAATAATAATTACTGGAATGTAAGCGAAATTACCTTTCATCGATTATCATATTTTAAAGGGCAGTAGTTTTAAAAGGAATGTATGGCATTTGGCTCTTCCTATATTATTTACATGTACTTATTCTGACGTTCGATATGACATTAAGAGAACTCTTACGATGCATCCGTGTTTGCATTCTTTAGCTATACAACATTTTTTTTTGTTTATGCTAAACCCGAAAAGAGGTCATTGTACTCATCATTTTGAACAAATTTTTCTATGGGACCAACCTTGAAATCGCGAAAAAAAAATCTGCTGTTCCATACATTTTGTCGATTTAAGTGAACACAAAATGTATGCTGATTAGCATAAACGAAAACTAATGTTGTATAATATTTAGAAGAAAAAAAATATAAATGATTCCTATGGACTATCCATTGGAATAAGTTGAGTTCAGATTTTTGGTTTGTATCATATTTGAAACCATATGGAACAAATAGTTGAAATCGACACAATCACAATTTAGGGGTATGACGAACAGGGTGTAAAGATCACTCATCCACCATAGAAAAGGGTGGATCCTCCGACCAGACGGTTGTGGTGTCTGGCGGGCAACTGCCCAACGATTGATGTTGGATTCTTGTTTATATTTCCATTGCGCTGTAAACTCTAATTGCGCGATGCAGGATTTATGTGACGTCTGGATTTTTGTGTGATGTCAGGTCTTTGATGCATAGTTTGCATGTGAAGATGAAGATACCGCCACAACAACAACAGCAAAATTGAAATAGAATTAATCAGATCTGACGGCAAACAAATCACCGCCTCAATTCCGCAAGGAAGCGTAAAGACTCTTACATACTGGCGCGATATCGCGGGCGCGGCAGACAGCGCTACCCTTGTCGCGTCCGCAATGTCGCGCCTGTTTGTGGGAGCCTTAATATATAAACCTTTCGCAAACCCGACCGTGCGTAACTGCCGCCGATCCTGTTGGGTACTGATATACACCAAGATGTCGAAGCGCGTCGTTTCGGCCGTTTTCCATGAAGACATAATACTGTTCCAAAAGCAAAGTTAAATATTGAACCATCAAAGTGATTTAAGACGAATAATTTTAATGCTTCAATCAATGTAATTGATTCCGTATAGATACCTTTTCGTTTACTTTAACTCCTTTGTATAACTTCCTGGTGTTAATTATGAGCAAGTAATCTTTATTTATGAACCATTGGTGACGGGGAAAATACCGCTTAATTTTGAACCGCCTTCAAAAAGGAGGAGGTACTTGTTCGTCTGTATGTTTTTTTTGTTGTGTTTTTTTCGCTTTACTCCGCCAGTTAATAATAGATTTTGATGATTCTTTTTTTTTTTGGTAGGGAATGCTTCAGAGGTGGTCCCATACTTTTGCGTAGTTTTTGAGTTAGCTTCAATATTACGTATTTTTCCCATTTAGTCTATATACTCAATACTCATTTTTTTATTGCATTCCTTATGGTACTTAGATGATATAATAAGTAAAAGATCAATATAGACCCTGTCGGGCACAGCAAAATTAGGAGAGAAGAAGAAGGCTAAGCAGAAATGTAATGTTATTATAAATTATTAGATGTTTTGAATTATGTAAGTAATATATTATTAGGTTAGTGTAAATAGGTATATCGACGATGTTTGAAGTTACTCCGTCACTGTTATTTACGTAGCAGGTAGTGGTATTCGTATTTGTGTGGGGTAGGTACCGGTAGTGCTTTACTATAGAATATAGATGGCGCTAAGAGCAGTTTTTTTTAAGCGTTAAATTGTATGATATGCTTGAAATGTCTTAGAAAAAACATTCTTGAGAACCCATTTTGCTCCCTAATTGCATAACACAGTTCCAATCACAATCTGAATGATTTTGATGGATATTGCTGATTCATTGCTAATTCATTGCATATATTCGAATTTGTTTGCTCAACAAAGTAAACAACGCAATGACGCCGGTAGCACACCTCCGCCGCGAAACCATAGCAACAAAATCGCACTGATTCAATTTTAGGTAGGTACTAACTTGTTTATAACAACTACACGACTCGCTTCATGTTCCGCTACGCGAATCCGATTCGAGTAGCGGAACATGACGCGAGTCAGTATAATTGAACTACTGCGGTTTCGCTGCTATGATTTCACGGCGGAGCTCGCGGAGGTGTGCTATCGGCGTGAATGTGTTACAATAATAGGCTTGTGGGACAATAACAGGCTGGTATTAATATATTATTTGTTTAAGAATCGATTAAAGATAAAGAGTGCTGCTATATTTGACCTTCATTGTGAATGTAATAACAAAGGTATGATTAATATTATGCCATGGGAGCTAGCAGATGAAAGTTCATATTAGCAAAGGAAAGACATAAAAAAAAAATTCAAAGCAAAAAAGAATAAATTACTTTTATTTGGAGACATGTCATGTTCGTGAAACACAAAACATAAATAACAAAATAAAAAGTGAAAAATAGGGATAATGTTTTTACAATAATAGTGTGCGCCTCACGGCTGCGCTAAAAACGTTTATTTCAGCATTAATGCCAGACAGATACTGTCTGACGCTGGTTTTCTAATGTACCTTTGGGGACAAGTGACGGGGAGTACAAACAGTTTCAACATACCAATAAATATTTTTAATCATTACCATCTCGATATCCGTGATTACCATAAATAAATAAACTAGTCGTATAAAGAAAATTCCACTATTACTCACAATAAGCTCCTTCTCAGCTTTCCCCAGTTCCTTTCCAAGCTTCAGGTTGGCTGCGATCCTCATAGACTCCTGAACAGTAAGCCTGGGCTGCAGTAGATCATCCTGCATTATGTAGGTGCTCAGCTTCTTGAAGACCCTCATATCTCGGGAGTGACCATTCACTGTTATCCTTCCGTTGACGCCATTTGTACTGCGAAGGAAAAAGAAGATAAATTAAACAAAAAAAACGATTATCTGCGGTTGTAAAAGGAATTCGGCAATGTACTAGTTCAACGGGTGGGGTCAAACTTGTAACCTCACATTTTACGAATTAATTTTAAATAAAAATCTTTTACAAATGGTATTTTGCTCGAGCACTGGTCGCTCGTCTGTCTAATGAGAGAAACGATATAAAAATGGTAGCTCTGTCTTTCTAGGAGTAACAATAATAAAACTGTAGTATGAAATTATAAAAAAAAGTGTGTTAATTTCCAATAACGAGGCGATCATCGAATCATCTTTTCAGAAATCATTCGCTCGCAATCTTTCGATCACGCCTTCCAAATAGTTCAATAATTTCTGACAATCTGAAATCAATCAATATATCGTTCGTCGTATCGTTCAGCGTTCTAATAAGTAGGAACAATGCGGAAAGTAATCGCATTTATAGAAAAAACTTGCGTTATTATTTAAGTAATTTCCATTCATAAAAAGATTCTACGAATTTACCAAAAAAAAAAGTTTATTTTTTCATCTACATAAGTGTTTGGTCACCACAATAATAAATTCACTAATCACTATAAATTTCCATTATTAACAGCTAAATTAAAATATTATGACTGATCACCTTATACTACGGATAAACTTCTACGTTTAACTTCTAATAATAATAGGCGATTATTTAATAAATCGATTTTTATAACTTCTTTTTGTTTAAGTAAGTATAAGAGTTATGTCTTGTTTTAGAAAATTATAAAAAAAAACCGCAATACAGGCTGTAAGGGTAAACACTCTTGTCATCCAAACCATGGGTAGTTGACTTAAATATAAAAATAAATGACCGAACACAACAAAAAAAAAACGTTATTTTCATTAAAAGATTTTAAAAAGTTTCTATCTGACACCGTGCTTGCTAGCGAAACAGCTGACTGACTAAGGGAGGGGTCGCGCTCGCTGCCGGTCAGGTCACATCCCGTACCCCCCGCCCGTGTTGAGACACAAGTTCGTTGCCCTAGCGCATAGGGCAACGAACTTGCGACTCTTGTGGTAAAATTTAGGTCTAAAAAAATAAAAAAAAAGTTGTAATTTTCCATTGATTTTACGTTCTATGAATGAAACCAAACCACTGACTTCAAGGATAACGGTGTTTACACTAACACCCTGTATGTCATGTGCGGTGGTTGACATTCTTATCTTAATATTAATCAGTATTTAAAGTTCTGTAATGGTTATACATTAATAATATACATAGGGTTCAACCAAATTGAGTCACATTGCTTGAAAGGTGCAGAAACGAAAAACATCACCGACATCAAACCGCTTTTAAAATAGAATAGAATATTGTTCTAGTAGGTGGATAACCAATAAAGTTGGTAAAAATTTAAAAAAAAAAGTTTCTCTATAACATACCTTAAGGGCTAGGGTGTACACACGGCTACACATCAAGCTATACATTTCCAGCATAAGCTGACCTCGCATGTAAGGAAATTCTATACAATGCTAGATCAGTATAAACTAAAAATGTATAGCTTGATGTGTAGCCGTGTGTACAATATTATGAAAATAAATAAAAATACCTAATATTGGAACAGGAATAAGATCATTTCATTTTATGTTGAAACGAATCAATTTGTTTTGCATCTTATAGTTGAAAACATAAGTGATCCGAGTAAGCTTGACATACTAACTAGATTAGATTGTTTTTAAAACTGGGTCTGACAGATAAATAAGGCATAAAAACTATTGTTTTTGAGCTAAAACCTAGTTATAGTTCTTCGATAATATGACGATATCTTATTTTAATGGAATTTAAATGGTATCATAATCTTAAATTAATCCATCGACTATATTCAAATGAGTAGGCCGATTAAAAAGTGATTAAACACATCTAATTGTTTTTTTAAGAAACTAATTTGGGCTACACATTGTCATGTCGTGGCATGCCGGACACCGATTGATATTAAAAGGGTGCGTTCACATGTCCGCACGTATGTGAGTAGCTCGCTTATAATTCAATTATTTATGCACAATACGCGTCTGCTGTCCGAAATAAAAAAAAACATTCAGAGTTTTTTCGTCTGTCGTTGATTAAATGTTTTTTTTTTTCTTTAGTTAAGTAGAAAATTGATATATGCCATGAAGATAAAAACAATAATTAAAAAAAAGGAAGATCCCACTCATTAAACTCAGTAATTCAAGCTTATCTATTACTGCAAACTCAACCAAGAGACGTATAAAACCTCGACATAACACTCTAATTATAAGATAAGCTTGTAATATGAACCAATTAAAGGCAATTAATTATTTTTTGTATGGCTAATTCCTTATTTTATGGCATTTTTTGTCCATTACAATTGCTGCTAAGCAATAAAAAATGGGAGTGTTGTGCATGCCATGTGCTTACTTACCTATTTGGTTCGGCACATTTTTAATAGTTCTGAGAGTGTAACTTTTATAATATCGTTATCGAAATTCGAGCATTATTTTGACAACCTTCTTCGAGGTAAATCAAAATTGCTGTACTGGTCAAAAACAAATGACAATGCGGCCGGCAAAGTAACTGAAAAATCCATATCAGTCGAATTAAGCGGCCAAATAAATTACTATGAAAACTCATATCTGTTGTGTTATTTAAATATGGAACGAACTTTTTACCAAATCGAAATTTAAAAATAAATAAATAAAGTCTTTGATGCGTTGAAGCATCAAAGATTTTATTCATTTATTTTTAAATTTCGATTTGGCTTGCAAATAGAGCTGATTTAACTAGAGAAGATACAAATTAACATATTGGCGCGGAAAAATTATCGTTGTTCGTCATTGATTCTGGAAATTATAATTAATTTGAGAAAAGTACTATACAAGTTTGAGAAAAGTACTATACAAGCCTTGGTCGCAACCAGCTATTGATGGACTCACGTTGACGGTCGTCCCTCAATAGCCCAGTTGCAGGCCGCAACAGTAATGTACTATTTTGAACTAAGCAATGAAAAAATACAAACTTGTCAAATAAGAGCAAATGTCACTTTTGGGAAATAATTATTATATCTATCAATAAGACAATCGAGAGTTTCGAGAGTAATCGGGAGTAATTATTATGTCTTCAATCTTTTGGGATCTTCTTATGCGGTACCCCAAAACTGAATGACTCTAAACAATTTTTTGCCAATCTATTACCAAAAAACCCGTAGACATAAAAAATGAAACTACAATACAATATTATTATATATTATTATATTATACAATATTATTAGAAACTACTCGTACAATATTATTAATAGCATTTCGGCGGACCAATTTAGTTTTGGACAGGTACGGATTCAAAGATATTGAAGAACTCATTGTTTAAAAAAAAAACTATATTTCTTATATTATATTATAATTTACTTATATTATAGTAACACCTACATTTCGCCATGTTTAATAACCAAATAACTTAATTAAAACTCACTTTGATTTAATTATAATACATGCCATGACTGATGAATTAATTAAAATAAATAATTAAGGTGTTTAAAAAAATTAACTACGCGTCAAACATTTCATAACTCATTAGAATAATGAACAACTATTATAAATAATTGACAGTTTTTAACACTGAAGTAATAGATAAAATAATAGATTTGACACGGAACAACATAGGGTCATTACATCGCGGAATACCTACCAGCCTGCCGTCATACCTACTACATAACAGTGACTGTGCAACACTGATCCTTTGGCGCTTGATAGACATGGAGCTCCTTAAATTCGGAGTTGAGCTGCACGATTTACTGATTAATTAATGTGTGCACTGACTGGACAGTTCTTCTCAATCGGTGTGGTTCTTTCCTCAGAAGACCATTTCATACACCAATCTACATGGTCTTCACATGCTCTGACCAAGATTATGTCTGGACTTTAAAAGAGACTGTGACCTCTGAATTTGTTTCGGCCTTTCTTCTCAGAGTAGTCAGATAGGACGTTTCCTATCTGACTACTCTGAGAAGAAAGGAACTAACTCATCTAGTTTTAAAAATGTGATTGACGTGTAAAAGTGTTTGTACAAATAAATCATGAATCATTAACAAGGGGGCGCTGTGCGCTACCATTTACTAGGTACGTTTTTCATTGACTTGAATGTCCCGGTGGCTGAGAGTATATCATGTTCACTCTAATGCCTCACTGACTTAGCAGCAACATCACCACTCGCGTGACCTGCGTCTTGCATCTGCGACTGTCGCGAGTTATTTAGAGCGTCGCATGAGTCGCCGCGGTGCGAATTAGCAGAGTGGCGCGGGAACATTAGAGTGCTGCTCCGCGCCGTAAGCAAGACGCACCGTAAGATGCACGATGATTTAGCTCTTTTTAGCTGAATGGTGCTAATCCTGCGTCCAGCCTCGTGAATGGTGCGGGAAAGTCCGAAAGGGTTACCGTGGCCCCTGGCAACACACGGTCAATTGAAGGAACACGGGTGGGTTTTAGCCAGTAAGAGTCTGACACACCCTCCCGCTCCACCCAGAATGGGAGAAGTGAATTGATAATTTCCCCACCAAAAAAAAAGCTAGGGTATGGTGGCCGAGTGGTAATGGTCTCGACTTGCGAGATGTAGATCGTGGGTTTGAAGCCAATCAGGCTTTACTTTGTGTAAATTATTTTATCACCATCTGCTCTCAAAACGGTGAAGAAAAATACTGTGAGGGAACAGTATTATGTCCTAGAACCAAAAAAATTGACAAGACATGGGACATCTAACAACCCGCACTGGGCCCGCGTGGTAGATTACGGCCCACTCGCTCTCACTGAGAGCAGGCCTGTGTCCCAGCAGGGGCAACATTATATGCTGATTTTGCTATGACTATGCTATAAATCAATGGCTGGACAAGGATGACATTTTTGGTGGAAAATTTCTACGGCTTATTGAATTTAATTAGATACTTACTTATATCCAGCCAGTATGTTCAAGAGTGTGGATTTGCCAGCTCCAGAAGGTCCAAGTATGCATGTCAGCTCCCCCGAACGAAACTCCCCGGAGACATTGTGGAGAATCTTGCGTTCACCTGGAAAATGTAAAAAAATACAATCAATAAAGCTTATTAATCAAAGAGAGACTTATACATTATTGCCAGGGGTAATATAAATAAATAAAAAGCCTTCATCTGTACCATAAATTAAAAAGTAAAAGTACACCAAATGGTTCATGGTTCACTTAGAATTACAATAATTCAAGCGTAAAAAAGCCCGCATTAGTATAGGGTCCATAAATGCAAAAAAATACCATTAAAAATGTTTTTTTTTTTATTGATACCTAAATGAAACATTCTGTACACCCGCACTTGTCTTTCCACGTTGAAAGACAAGTTGCGCGTGTACAGAAAATATTTTATTGTATGGACGCTATACAATTGCGGTGAAACAGGAACGCCTTTCGTTAATTAACATACCATATTACAAACGTATTACAAAGTCAATCAAATTATTTTTATTTTCAGACTAACTTGATTTAAGCAAAAATTTACAGAAAAATTTGATGTAATTTTAATAATTCTACCTGCCCTTTAAGTATTTAAGTAGTAAGGACTGCCACTTTGCTAATCGAGTTTTCAATTCAATGTCAGTAAAATTACTCTTTTACATCGCGTGCACGCTGATCAAACAGCTGTCGACGCAATTGAATCGCAACATAAAAACGGTTTGCCGATCATTGTCCTTAAGATGGATGCAAATGTTGCATGATGTTAAGAATAATTATTTTTCCATAAAAAAATGCAATTATACTTCCGCCTATATAAAAACACAAATTGTGTTTTTGCATTACATTAGCTATGACAACACAAATTGTGTTTTTGCATTACATTAGCCGTGTCATTAATTAATTTATGAGCTTTTTTATAGAAAATTGTGTACAAACGCGATGGATTAATCGTCTGCGTTACTACCGATTAATTATCACACGCTTATTTTATATTGTTAGCAAAAAGATGACTGCATTTATGTTCCCAATTAATTCAGTACCTATTTCAGAATCACATTTTAATCATACTTAACCTGACACTGACCTGCAAATTGCTAAAAACTTACGAAAACTTTAAGAATAAGAATTTCGCGGGCTACCTTATCGCATCCCCCTTAAGGCGACCATTAAGGGGCTATGGCTAAGGCTGTCCATTAAGGGGCTAGTTTGAGTAGGTAACTTATACAACTTAGAAAAAGTACTTAGATCTTTTTAATAAAAACAACATCAAATTTAAAAACCACAGTTGAATAAAGTAACAGTATTATTATCAGCCTCTGTAGTGACCTTCAAATAATTATACACGGCCACTCAGAAGATGAACCTTCCGCGGCCGTGCGTAACTGCCGCGCACTCAATACTGTTGCATATCTACTGATATACACTGACATTTCGAAACGCTTCGTTTTGGCGCTTTTGTTGTTCGTGAACGGGCGCCGTCAGTTGTGACTGGTCATCTCTTAACTGCCATGGCTTATTTTAATTTTTGAATTGCTTTTATGTTATAATTGCGGACGCTTTTAACGTGCTTTCTACATTGTTCTCACATGTATAATTTCAACATAAATGATATAACCAATATAATTGTAACAATATTTTTATCTAAAAGAGTGTCCGTGGAGTTTCTTGCCCGTTCTTCTCCATAGGTACCTACTACGCTTTGGAATGGGCAAATAGCTTCGTATTTCTGACTGACCGACTCCTTGACAGTTCAAAAGTGCCTGTAAATGGTTTAATTGAAATAAATGCTTTGAGTTTTGAGTTTGAGTTTCTATGACGATATAATACTGTTACTTATTTATACTGTTGCGTGACTCAAGTCACCAAGTGTAACTAATTCGTACATCCAAACTAAGTATCTCACGGTAATAATAGTACCACAGTACGATCTTAATTAGGTACATGAACAATTTTAATTAGTAGGTAGCTTCTAACCTGTGTTTTACAATAATTATAGTTTATGAAGATAATTTTGTTTTTTTTTTTTTCATAAGGCTCTGTTCAGAGGCTTTGTCAAAACAGTTTTTTATTAATTTTCACTGTCAAAAACAAAGCTTTTGGCTACCTTAGATTTATACTGTGGTTGTTGTTATAATTTGAATTTATGTTGTGGGTCTTATTTGCGAAAAACAAATCATTTTAGGGTTTCGTATCCAAAGGGTAAAACGGGACCCTAAAACATGAAAATCGGTGCAGTAGTTTTTGAGTTTATCGCAAACTGGATGACAGACAGACGCGGCGGAGGACTTTGTTTTATAATATGTAAGTGTTATAGTTAGGATTATTTTAACAAGATTAAAAAAAAATACATATCATTTCAAACCTGTTTTAAATCATTTACATTATTTTGTATTATGGCAAAATGTGTCCTGCACTAATAACCAACTCTACCACAGTTTATGCAAAAATATACTTCTTATTATACGACTAAAATATACTTTTTCATAGACAAATCAATCTGCCTAGCCTTTTCCCAACTATGTTGGGGTCGGCTTCCAGTCTAACCGGATGCAGCTGTATACCAGTATTTTACATGGAGCGACTGCCTATCTGACCTCCACAACCCAGTAACTGGATAATACGATACCCCTTGGTTAAACTGGTTGTCAAACTTTCGTGCTTCTGACGACTCGTAACGACTGTCAAAGATCCACAAATGATAGCCGGGACCAACGGCTTAACGTGCTTTCCGAGGCACGGAGGAGTCTCGATATGTGAAAATGGTCACCCATCCACGGACCAACCCCGGCAAGCGTAGCTTAACCTGATGGATCGACCCGAGCGGCTGTTATTACTTAACCACGAGCTCCTCCTCGATACTTTTTATAGACGTGGATCTAATAAAACGCAACTTTTTCTACGCAATCATTGCTAGTCTGCACGAACTTTGATCACACATTAAACCATGTACATATATATTATAGAGAATATCCTGCTGCTAAATGATATTTGCGCGTTCAAAACATTCCACGACTAAGGGCAGATTTCATCAACGTTCAAGATCTGTCAGTATCAATATTCCACAGAAAATAATGACACTGACAACCCGTAAACGTAGTTTAAGTGCTGATCGCGTTCAGTTTTATTGGTGAAATCCGCCCTTAGGCTCTCAGTATCGGTGGAGGTCTGCCCCGCTTGGGCGGAGCCCCGCCGTGTCCTCTTGGAGGCGATTGGCGGCGGTGACCTCTCGCGTCCGGCTCTGGTCCAGGCCATGGTACGGAGCGAGAGGGCATGGGAAGCAGTCACCTCCTTCTGCGAAGCAGTAATGCTCGCGAAGGAGGAGGCGGAACGCGTGAGGGAGAGGCAAAGTTTGCGCCCTCACGCCCCTAACCGCCGCCGCCGCTGGAGACGCCCTGGGCGTCGGGAATCCCAGGCGGATTCCCGGCCACCATAGGCGCGGGCTTGCGGACGGCGAGCAATGGGTAGCTCGCCGTCCGATCAGGACCAGGCCCGGGTCGATGGCGCGTCGTGTTCCACGCGCGCCTCAAAGAGATGTCAGCACAATTGGCGGGGTCCGCTAGGACCGATGCCTGCCAGGATTGCGGGTTAGTCCGAAAGGGATACCGGGACCTTGGCAACAGGCAACTGAAGGAACACGGGTGGGTTTTAGTCAGTAAAAGTCTGACACGCCCTTCCGCTCCACCCAGAGCGGGAGAAGTCATTGGATGATTTCCCACCCTCAAAAAAAAAAAAAAGGCTCTCAGTATAAATAGTAGTCTATGTCACTTTCATCGCAAATAATTACACACTAAACGAGTTTAAAACATAATTCTGTTTCCGTGAAATGTTTGAGGATGACATAGACAGAATAAAGTTTTAAACTAGTTAGTAAATCGCGCTAATAGCAGTGATAACCTAGTCGTGTGACCGTCGGACTGCCAAGTCATAGGTCTCGAGTTCGAACCGAAGACACGCACCTCTGACTTTTCGAATTCATTTGCATATTGTATAATTATCACTTGATTCAAAAATGGTGAAGGAAAACATGATCTAAGTTCCTTAAAATACTGTCGAAATATAAAAGCACGTAGGATCAGATTACATAAATGGGAAAGCAGGTCGGATATTGCAAAGATAATGTAAATACACGAAGTGGTATTGCACGCACGATAGCATAGCGTGTTTGTTTAGAAGCGCTTGAATGATGATATGTAAGAGAGTCATTCCTGTTTCTAGTTAATTTTTATTTTGTTGGCCCAAGGCATTCGTTATTTAGGATTCCGTACCCAAAGTGTAAAACCAAACCCTATTACTAAGACTCCGCTGAAAAAAAACAACAATTTAATCGGGAGTCTATCGATTCAATTTTCTTGGTTCATATCAAGGGACTTTTTAACCAGTGTATGTTGCCAGTGATGACCTATGGCACTGAAACGTGGTTGCTCACAATGGGCCTCATTAGAAGGCTGAAAGTCACTCTAAGGGCAATGAAGAGGGCTATGCTCGGAGTTTCTCTGCGTGATCGAATCAGAAATGAAGAGATCCGTAGGAGAACCAAGGTAACCGACATAGCCCGAAGGATTGCCAAACTTAAGTGGTAGTGGGCAGTGCACATTGCTTGCAGAACAGAAGGCTGATGGAGCCGAAAAGTTCTGGAGTGGCGACCGCGTACCGGCAGACGTAACGTTGGAAAGCCCCCCACAAGGTGGACCGATGACCTGGTGAAGGCCGCGGGAATGCGCTGGATGCGAGAAGCATAGAACCGGTCGAAGTGGCGGTGCTTGGGGATGCCTATGTCCAGCATTTGAAACGTTCTTCTTCAAAATACTATCAAGTATGTTTCCTTTATGAAAATGTAGTATGCCTCGTCTCACAAGGGCTATGTTGTAAATGCATTCCGGTAAAGCAGCAACATTTCACCACGGATAATTCTGATTATACAGCTTGCATTAGCGGCAAATTGCCTTACCATGATAAATATAATTTAAATCCTGTGTTGAGTGGGTAATTTGTTTAGCACGAGAGGTGGGTAAGTGTTGGTTGGTCATGTTTATATAAGTACAGATCAAGGTTTACTGGTAAACATGCTTAACTATTTGTTTTTTTTTTAATGTTGCGAAACATGGGCGAAAATATAATAAGAATCTGCAGATTTTGGTTTCAGTCAATAATGGGACAAGATGCTAAAATTGTTTTAAACTAGCCACCGCCAACGGCTTCGCCCGCGTGATATCTTTATAAATTACTAGCTTATGCCCACGGCTTCGCCCGCGAGGAGGCCGGAAATTATCCCATGGAAACATACCTACTGCCAGGATAAAAAGTTTCATATTTTATGCCCCAATTCCAGGTCATGGTCTGGGTCATGGGTTCCGTACCCAAAGGGTAAAATGGGACCCTATTACTGAGGCTCCGCTGGCCGTCCGTCCGTCCGTCTGTCACCAGGCTGTATCTCATGAACCGTGATAGTTAGACTATTGAAATATTCACAGATGATGTATTTCTGTTGCCGCTATAACAACAAATAAAAACAGAATAAAATAAATATTTAAGGAGAGACCCCATACAAAAAACGTGATTTTTTTGCCGTTTTTACAGATACTGGTACGGAACCCTTCGTGCGCGAGTCCGACTCGCACTTGGCCGGTTTTTAAAAATGTTTTTGTAAAAAATGCTAAGAGCCACAAAAACCATACGCTAATTCCTAGTTCTTTGCAAATACGAAAAAATATTTCAAAAAGTCATTGTTTAATTACTAAACTGTCTTCAAAGGATCTTGGAAAAGATATAAGTAATAAAAAAAAAAAATATTAAGATAAGTATAAGTGCGTGAGAAACTTAAATAAATTATTAATTATTATTTCGTGCCTAATTATTATTTCGTGCCTAATTAATATTTAATTGGCACGAAATATGGAAATCGTGATACATCCACCCATTATGTAAAAGGTCTTTGTTTTTGAACAATTATGGCTGATTATGGTGTAAGTTGAGTATTTAAATTGACATTCCAACTATAATAATAAATGCGAAAGTGAATTTGTTTGTTTGGTACGCTTTCACGCTAAAGCGGCTGAACGGATTTGGATGAAATATGGCATATGGGAAGACCATGCCCTGGATTGGGACATTTATGATACTTTTTATCCTGATATTCCCACGGGAATGAGATTTATGCAGGTGAAACCGCGGGGGTCAGCTAGTCCCCTATAATTTTCAATTTCTTCTACGATATTGTGAGCGATTCCTTTGTTTTTGTGTAGGTACAAAATATTCCGGGAAAAGTATTTGTTATTTTTTTAATAAAAACAAGTTATTAATTTGTTTATTTATTTTATTTTTGGAGGATTTTTCTAGGAGACTCTTGAAAAGATATTTTCCTGCAGTTATTTTTTTATTTATAGAAAATAATTATGTTCTTACATAAGAAGAAGTAGCCTCGGTTGATATTGGTGTTTACGTGGGTTTACGATGTTATAACTATACTGAACAAACAGATCGTTCGCAGTTTGTGTTACTTAGCAGTTAGTAACTAGGTAATATCTATTTAAACTTAAGGGAGCACTCAGATGTATTGCTTTATTTCAATTAATGGTTTAATTTAAAACTTTAACACCAGGTTAGTCACTAACCACACGCAGCGTTAGAAGTTCAAGGACGCAGCTTTCGAAGTTCAATGACGCAGCGTTCGAAGTTCGAAGAGAATTGAATTGAATTGATTGAATATGCGTGGTCGACGAGTAAGGGTTGTGGGGTAAAAACGTACCCCTTATTGATTGCCCGACATTTGAACCCTCTTTAATAATGAACGGACTGAGCGAATGTATCTTTTAAGTCGGTTATAGCTTTCGTTTAGTTACCGACAGTTTGGGATAGATTTCTAGAGCGGAACCACTAATATATTTTCTTTTAATTCCGGTATCTATATCTAAGTATACATAGTATAAAATAAAGTCACTTTTGATATCTGTCGGTGTCACCGCGTTGTTCATATAAAACAAATTTTGATGTCCTATCCTGAACAATTACATATACTTAACAAAACTTTTTTACTAAAAAAAATACAACAACCGACTTCCAAAAATAACTTTAATTTCGGAAGTCGGTATCTTTGGATCTGCATTTTATTTTTTGCTAACATACAGACGAACATATTTTATAACCTTCTCTTTTTTTGAAATCGGTTAACTAAAGTCAGAAATCGAGATTCGGCTCCGTTGCAGACAGTATACTTACTAACATTATAATGAATGCGAAAGTGAGTTTGTTTGTTTGTTACGCTTTCACGCTGAAACGGCTGAACGTATTTGGATGAAATTTGGCACAGGGGTAGACCATGACCTGGTATAGGACTTACGATACTTTTTATCCAGATATTCCCACGGGATCGAGACATACGCGGGTGAAACCGCGGGGCACAGCTAGTTTTAATATAAAAGTGATTTATCCTAAATATCGAACAGCAAGTTTATATGCGTTTCCTTTTCCACACTTAGCTAGAACCCCGGACCTAACAATACCTACATAGCTAGTAGCTACAATTGATTGGCTTGTTCAATTCTTGGATTGTCGGTCATTTTTACACACAGAAGTCCCACGAATATCAATGACAGTCGTTTGAGACAGTTCCGTTTGAGACAGTTCCATCTGAAAAATGTGTAACAACTGTTCTCACGTTCGAATACCGGTATCGTCGATTTTTCAGGATGCTAAGGTCAGATGTCCGTTGTTGGGAATAAAGTATTGATAAAAATCCTGTTGCACTTGCTCCGACGAGACAAAAACTTATGTTATTTCGATGCTTCAGAGCTTAGGTACGCTTAAATGTTTCGTCTTTTGTTTTTGGTTGTTACATAAATTGTGTAACTAACATAAAGCAGGCTATTAAATTAAAATTTATAACAATATTTTTACTGTCCTAACTTCATTATTTCTTTATAATAATTTTATAAAAAACATTTAAAAATAGTAGCCCATCGGCGTCAGAATTATAAATACAAAAGTGAGTTTATTTGTTTTGTTACTCTCTCACGCTAAAAAAAGCCTAAACTGATTTGGATGAAATTACATTAATTATAATAATAATTATATTAATTATATACTTAATATATTAATATTATGAATGTGAAAGTGAGTTTGTTTGTTTGTTACGCTTTCACACTAAAACTTTTTATCTCCATGTTTCCACGGGATCGAGACTTATACGAGTGAAACCGCGGGGCGCAGCTAGTTTATTATAAAAACGAAAGTGACTCTCTCTGTCTGTGGGTTTGTATGTATGTCTTTTACTTTTTCACGCCATAACAGCTGAACGAATTCGAAAAAATGGCACATGGATAAACCATTACCTGGGTTTGGAGATAGGATATTTTTTATCTACTGGTGGATTCCCGTGGGATAATTTCCAACCTTTCCGTGGGGAAGCCACGGTTAAAAGCGAGTAGAAAATAATATAACACGATAAATTGTCTTGTTTTTTTAACTGTATTTATTACATTGTATAAATGAAGCTCAACAAGACAGAAAACATGCATGACTATTATACTACAACAGGAAAACTACACAAAGTTTACGGATTGATATATCCATTGCTTTCTACAATAAAAATAAACCACTCAGCATGTGAATAAATCTTAACATAGGTAAAAGGTACACTTCAAAAACCAGTAATAGGAATTTATATTTATCCTCAAACAGGTAATGAATAAAAATTTATTCATATACAAGATAATTAGTAGCATAATCAGCATAATATTTGTTTCCACTGCTGCTGGGGATACAGGCCTCCTCTCTGCGAGAGGTAGTGAGCCGTAATCCACCACGCGGGCCCAGTGCGGATGTCACGTCTTATCTTTGAATTTTCGGTTCTAGGAGATGCTGGCTTCCTCACGCTGTTTTCCTTCACCGTTTTGAGAGCAGTGGTGATGAAGTAAGTACAAAGTAAAGAGCCTGCTTGGGTTCCAACCCACGAACCATTACTCATAAATTGGGGCCGGTACTACAAGATAAATGCGCAAACGCAAACAAAAGAAATTGCGCTGTTCGCCTTGAGTCGGTCAACGACGTATGAAAGTGGTGTTGCAAGTCTGAATCGAAAGTGAAGCTGAACTCACTTTTACACCTACCTACTGCGTAACGCGAGCGAATGCAGTTAGGTATTGGAGAATCAAATATTATAGACTAGATCAGTTTATTTAGAGTTTTATCCGTTGTTTTTAATTCTCGTGAGGAGCTCGTGGCTAAGTAATAACAGCCGCACGGGTCGATTCCTCAGGTTAAGTTACGCTTACCGGGGTTGGTCCGTGGATGGGTGACCATCTTTACATACCGAGACTCCTCCGTGCCTCGGAAAGCACGTTAAGCTGTTGGTCCCGGCTGTCTTTTGTGGATGATTTGACAGTCGTTACGGGTCGTTATAAGCTCGAAAGTCTGACAACCAGTCTTACCAAGGGGTATCGTATTACCCAGTTACTGGGTTGTGGGGATAGATAGGCAGTCGCTCCATGTAAAATACTGGTGTTCAGCTGCATCCGGTTAGACTGGAAGCCGACCCCAACATAGTTGGGAAAAGGCTAGGCAGATGATGATCCGTTGTTTTTAATTATACTAACTCGCGTCAAGTTCCGCTACTCGAATTGGATTCGCGTAGCGGAACATGATGCGAGTCAGTACAATTGAGCTACTGCGGTTTCACTACTATGGTGTGCTACCGGCTTAAATAAGCATTTCAGTTTGACAAACAAATAGTAGATAAATAGACACTTAAAGAATAAACAAATAGAAGCAGAGAGAAAGTACCTCACTTTCTCTCTGCTTCTATTTGTTTATTATACTTAAGTTTGTCGTGTTTCTAAGCCAGTCGACCACGGAACCCAAAATACTTTGCAGACTAAAAATACATTAAGACCTCTTCAGTTTTTTATTGCTGTGTGATAAAGATTGATATCAGATAAATTCCATTGTATTCTGAGTTTTTTTTTTTACCTAACTTGGATATTACCTTTTTTTTTTCTGAGGTTGGGAAATCATCCGATGACTTCTCCCGCTGCGGGTCCTGCGGCCCCGGGCGGAGCGGAAGGGCGTGTCAGACTTTTACTGACTAAAACCCACCCGTGTTCCTTCAGTTGCCTGTTGCCAAGGTCCCGTTAGCCCTTTCGGACTAGCCCGCAACCCTGGCAGGCATCGATCCTAGCGGACCCCGCTAATTGTGCTAACATCTCTTTGAGGCGCGCGTGGAACACGACGCGCCATCGACCCGGGCCTGGTCCTAATCGGACGGCGAGCTACACATTGCTCGCCGTCCGCAAGCCCACGCCTATGGTGGCCGGGAATCCGCCTGGGATTCCCGACGCCCTTGAGGAGGGCGCAAACTTTGACTCTCCCTCACGCGTTCCGCCTCCTCCTTCGCGAGCATTACTGGCATTCTCGATGGCATTCGTTTCGCCTATTTCGCTGGGTTTTTTCATTGTTATCTCAGACCAAATAAAAAACCAAGACAGAGCGTTGCGATTTACACACTACACTATACTGGGGGCCAAGTCTACTAATTTACAAACGTCTCAGTGGTCTTGCAATGATGAGTTTTTGACAGATTTTGTATGGCATATCTGTCAAAAACTGATGAACCCCCTGGTATTCAGCTGCATCCGGTTAGACCATACAATAGACAATAGACATAGTTGGGAAAAACGCTAGGCAGATGATGAGAGCGTTGTGATTGTGTGAAAAATACAGTGAAGCATGCCAAAACTACACCTCTACTCTGTGCATACACGCTCATTTACAAGCATTTATAATATAACTACACCTCACTCAGTGCACACATGTTTACGAAACCGGCTTCCCGTCACTGTTGACAGCGCTCTGTCTTGGTTTTTTATTTGGTCTAAGATTGTTATTATAGTAATTTTATTGTCTTTATTTACCAGCGTACGTAGTGGGAACGCCGTAATTTGGATCTAGAATAGAACTCTCAGTATCTTATAGCATTTTGGTTAGAATTTGCGACAAGCACAATAATGACATCCATAAAGATGAAAAAAAAAATTAAAACTAAGTAAATATTATGTGCGAAACGAGTATTTTATATTTTAAAATCGCAGAAGTAGTTCGCTCATTAGAAACTTCTACTTCCATATTGGCACGAATATTTACGAGACTAACTTGTTTTCGTCTTACTGTGAGTTAAAATAATAAATCACCTAATAAGATCTCAGTATGATAACACATAATAATAAAAAGTTTGAATTTATAAAACAAAACTGTATGAATTAAGAATAATTAGACATGAGACCTATTTAATAAAACAGACAAGGTGACATTATTTGTCACAAAACTACAAGAATATTAACATAAAGTGTTGTATAGTAAAGCACTAAAATTATGATTATTTTTTTGTAAAAAATTGTCGGATTGTCGCCTATCGATTTTACTAAATGGGCCCCTGGTCTAAAGGCATGGTCTATAGACATACAGACGCGATATCGTGAGCGCGACAAGGGTTGCGCTGCCTGTCGCGCCCGCGATATCGCGCCAGTTTGCGAGCGGCTCGGGTATAAAAGAAATCTTCATTATTAATTAGTATATTTTATCAATTTTGCTTATCTGCTTTCTTTATTCAAAGTAATAAAAAACTGTCGGGAAAATATACACGTTTTCGGGTAGATTTAAATGGATTCAAGATAGAAATTATGCAAAATTACTGCAATTTAGAAACAGACACAAACATTTGACTTTCCTCTACTGCCCATTACAGAAATCTTATTTCTCGACGCCATTAAATAATGCGAATTTAAATATCACGAGAATTCACTAACAAAACCCGATATTCAAAGTTAATAAAACTTTATGATTTTACATTTCAGGAAAATCATATAATCAGTCAGTCAGTTGAAATTCACCCAGAAAACGGTTTTCTAAGCATATGCAACTGGGGAGGTAAGAACAATTGTTTCCTAGCTTTATCAAGCAAGCTTTGTCCACCGAAAGCTATAAGCTCTTGCTAAGATATTGCCTTTTTATCATTTTATAAAGTTAGTGTGAGCTAAAATATAAAAAAAAAATTAGAGTCTGTTTACACTAAACAAGCAAAAAATGCTCATTGCACATCCTATCCACACAGATTTTGTCCCAGGGACAGCGTTCTTTCGTCGGTCTATTCTCGAAATGAACGAGAACGAACGAACGAGTTGGTCTATTTATCGATTCTAAAGTCATTGACTTAAATGTCAAGAATATCAAGAAACAAATGCTCTTATTTTTCTGAATCTATGTTTATTTGGTATAAACTCCTCATAAGCAACTACATAATGAGGTTTCATAGACTGTTAATCGTAGAAAACAAAACTATAAGTAGCCCAGTTTCAGGGAAACTACTTGACGTAGGTATTAATGATTATTCTGGTTTTTATTTACTTCTTTCATGATAATAATTTACATAATTTAATGAAGGGTGTCGACGGTAATTTAGATCGAAAAAATATATTGAAATTCCTTTATCCAAATGCATTTGAGAATGACAGGATTTTACTAAAACTGCGTGAAAACAAAAAATGTTTTGATGTATGCATGTGGCGTAAAAAGTTTGTGCCGCATTTTTATGGTAAAAAATAAACCTAAAAGGCCGCTGAGTAGGATTTTACGCTTAATTTATGAGGACACGTTTTTGGATGTAGGTACGTATGAGGTAGGTCCACGTATGAGGAAACTGTTTTGTTTTCATCTTCTTCTGCGCTTTTTATAGAAACTGATTTGAAGAGCAATTCTGTTTTAGTTAGGTTTGGCAATATAAGGACCCTCTTTGCAAAAGATTTCAAGCTGTAGACCCATCGATTCATTTTCTTTCAGTCGTATTATTATATATTAAATATATTAAAAGTCAAGTCCAAATTGTGTCAAAGCGAACTTGTTTATTGCTTGATTTTTCGCTTCAAATATTCTATCGCAAGTCTCTATCTTAGCTTGGCGATGTGCACAAGCATTTACCAAAGAGAGCATATTATTTTCGGCAATAGTCGTCGAGATTCTCCGAGATATACGACCTACATTACCGGTGGTGTCTCTCCATAAGACGTATAGCTGGCTTCCTGATACCTTCGGAGCGTTTTGTAGCGGTCTTGAATAGGACTTTCGTTTTGTTTTCATTAGGTACTCTTTGTGAGAAAATGGTTGAATGTTGGACGATATTTTGATTGATGCTGAGATAACTCTGATTTGTAATGTTCTTTATTCTATACATAATTAAAGTCGCTTAATTTTCCTGCCTCTCTTGTGGTCGCGTTGTTTTTGTAAACAACGCAACGGATGCGGTTATCTACGTAAATTAGAACATGCAGTCCGAAAGGTATGTATTTAATACGTCAATATAATAATAAATAAAAAAAATTGTTTTGTCAAGTCGTAAAAATCGTGCGAAACAGGGTCGGATAGCAGGTAACAAAGATACGAAATCAAGAACAATGAACATTAAATTCCTAAAACCTGTACCACTTCGTATGTAAAACAGACTTATCGTAGTGTTCAAGAAAAACTTGATATTTTATGTAAAATTTACCACTAGATTTTTTGGCAGTATAATATATGTGTCTGCCATTAAAATTCTATTCTATTCCTTGGAATATTAGGTATTTATCAGATTATTAACCAAAAGTTTGCGGAATGATGATAGGTACAAACAAAACCTAGCGTTTAACTGACACGCTGTTGTACTGACAGCCGCTATGGCCCACGCACCGTTGTCCACCATGGCCCAAGTGTGAGTTTCTTTTAATTATCTCGACTTTACGCATCAACTGCGTTCGGCGCTCCGCGTTAGGGCTTAAATCAAACAGATACCTACGTGTGTGACTCCGGATGTTTAATTTGTGACTCTGTGATTCTTGTTTATACCTTTTTAGTTGACTTTTTGTCGTAGTTGGGTTTTAAAACTTTTATTTTATTAAAAAAAATTTGGGGTTAAAATAATTATAATAATAATATATATTTTTTTAATGATTTTATAAAAATATTTAGAAATGTAAATAAATAAGAAAGAACATAAATAAACGAAATAATTATATATTTACATTTGATACCTAAATACTGGCTAGCAAATTTTTTTTTTTTTAGTTCCAGTCCTCTAGGTTGCGCCATATTCAATTTCATCCAATTGTGACGAGTAGTTTAGAAGATAATAGGAGGGAACACATAAACATACATACATACCTAACGGTCAAAATCATAACCTTCCTTTTTGCTTCACCGTAGTTGTGAGAGTGCCATGTCAAAATTGGATGATCAATTGAGGACCTAGTGTTGTTCTTGATAAGGATCATTACATGTCATCGTGCAGCTTCTACTGTACTGATTTCACTTTAATACCTCGATGGTTTGTGTTATTATCCATGGAAGAAAATTGTAGATAGGTACTTTCTAAAAGATATCGTCAACTGCATCTCGAACCGCTGAAAAACTCAGACATTCATATCGACTTTTACAATCCAACTGAGGCTGTTCTAAAACCTCCTAACTTTCTACCTAAATCAAACTAAATTTGCCACAAACTTTTAACCCTACTCTGTATCCAAGTCATGCTCTGTATACGAAATTGCTGCCTAGTTATTGTGTTTCCGTACAACATAACAGCACGTCTGTATTCCACGAACGTGTAGGCAGAGATGTATAGTTATTTTTAGGGTTCCGTACCAAAAGGGTAAAACGGGACCCTATTAGTAAGACTCCGCTCTCTGTCTGTCCGTCCGTCAATCTCATGATCCGTGATAGTTAGACAGTTGAAATTTTCACAGATGATGTATTTCTGTTGCTGCTCTAACAACAAATAATAAAAAATAAAATAAAATAAATATTGAAGGCGGCAATAAAATTTTATTGCCGTTTTTATAGATATCATAATCTCATCTGCCTAGCCTTTTCCCAACTATGTTGGGGTCGGCTTCCAGTCTAATCGGATGCAGCTGAGTACCAGAATTTTACATGGAGCGACTGCCTATCTGACCTCCACAACCCAGTAACTGGGTAATACGATACCCCTTGGTTAAACTGGTTGTCAGACTTTCGTGCTTCTGACGACTCGTAACGACTGTCATAGATCCACAAATGACAGCCGGGACCAACGGCTTAACGTGCTTTCCGAGGCACGGAGGAGTCTCGATATGTGAAAATGGTCACCCATCCACGGACCAACCCCGGCAAGCGTAGCTTAACCTGATGTATCGACCCGAGCGGCTGTAATTACTTAGCCACGAGCTCCTCCGTCGCCGTTTTTATAGATAATGGTACGGAACTCTTCGTGCTCGAGTCCGACTCGCACTTGGCTGGTTTTTTTGTCATGTCTCAGGTAACAGGAAAGGATATTGCCACTTACCGGGTACAACTAAAAATAAAGCTGCTACTGAAATTTTCTAAAAGGTAACACAAAAATACTGCCCACAGATAACTGCCCTCCTTAGGCATCGAACTCAGAACTCAACGCTCAGCAATCGAGCTTACAACCAAAAAATTAACGGAAATGAAGCAGTCACTAACATACTCATTTATCGAGTAATGAGTATTCCACCAAAAAAGACAATACTAAACGACTAAGAATTCTTTTTCTTAATTTTTTTTCCCTACAGACAACCTCTAAGATTTAGATCACAATTTATTACAGTTTTTTATCAAAAACTTGGAGCCGCCAAGCGGTGGCCCTGACCTCAAACAGAAACTGACGCCATTTCATCAAATCCGGTACGATCAGAATAAAAAACCAACCCAAATCAATCAGTGAGTCCAAGATACGTATTTTATTACTCTTTATTAGATCTTTGCTTTCTTTCAGCGTTATTACATTCTTGGCTGTTTCATTTTAACTTTACGACGTCACCCAGATAAGGAGTGATCTGAAATTGAATTTATGGGATTTTTTTTTTTCATTTTTGATGGTTAAGGATCAACAAAAGATCTGGCTGCCTTTTGAGCAAGAAGTTATTAACTATAAATAAATACAAATCGATTTTTCAATTAGATGGTCCCATTTTCACATCAGAGGGGATTTTCAGAACACATCCCAGAACCCGGGTTCTATTCCCGTATTTTTTAAAACGTTCACATTCTAGTCTCAGTCTTCATCTGCCAAAAATACATATTATTATTAATAACTAGCTGCGCCCCGCGGTTTTACCCGGGTAAGTCTCGATCCCGTGGGAATATCGGGATAAAAAGTATCCTATGTATTAATCCAGGTTATAAACTATCTGTTTGCTAAATTTCATCCAAATCCATTCAGCCGTTTTTGCGTGATTGAGTAACAAACATCCAAACACACAAACTTTCATATTTATAATATTAGTAAGATAAATAAATATAAATCGAAATTTCAATTAGTTAGGTAGTCTCATTTCACATCAGAGGGGATTTTCAAATCACAACCCACCCGAGATACCGCCCCAGAACCGGTTCTATTCCCGTCTTTTTAAGATTTTTTTTTATCTAATCTAATCTCAGTCTCTCAGATTTACATAATATAATATAATTATGTAAAATAAATTCATAGATGTATTATTTAAAACAAACGTGTATCTATGGGTAAATTAAATTAGAGTGCGCACCACGAAAGAGGCCCGCGGAAACTTGATTGACTTATATACTAGCGACACTAGCGCCCCGTCCAAGGGAGGTCAGTGGTGTCGTGGACTCTAAAAACTAAATTTTTGACAAGTTTTTGACATTAAATTGTCTCTGAGATGACTAGATTTTGAACGCTTTTACTACAGGAATTCATCTTCAATTATATTATTATAGAGGGTTTATACACTAGCGCCCCGTCAAACAACTGATGGACTGTTCATAGGGAGGGTACGAACTGCCGATTTGGTAAATATCAGACTTGACCAATGTCGTGTAACCCAATGGGAGGTCAGTGGTGGCGTGGACTCCAAAAACTAAATTTTTGACATTAAATTGTCTTTGAGATGAAAATGCGACTAGATTTTGAACGCTTTTACTACAGGAATTCATCTTCATTATATTATTATAGAGGGTTTTATACGTTTCCGGATGACAGCGATGCGGATGAATACTTCGAAGCGTCCTTTTGTTTTTATATTTATTGGTATAATTAGTTAGTCCTTTATTTATTTTTTAGTTAATTTAGTATTAGAAGTTTATCAATACATAGATAGAGGTATGAAGAACAGGGTGTAAAGTTCACTCATCCTAGAAAAGGCAGGATCCTCCGACCAGACGGGTGTCGTGTTGGGGAACTGCCCGACGATTGATGTCAGGAAGTTATATATATGTCGATCGTGCGACATATATATAACTTAGTTTAAACGATGCAGGATTTGTGTGACGTCAGTTCTTTGACGCGTTGTTCGCATGCGGCGATGTAGATGCCGCCACAATATTTATACCTCATTCAAACTTGAATAAATTCATACTCCATTTTCACTCAAATCGATCTCCCGAAAAGATTTTTTCCATGTCAAGGAAAGTCTATGTAAAAAATATTGGCAAGATGGCAACACAGCCGATATTACGGACAGACCAAAGGAAACGGGTGTTTCACGGTATGCCCAGAACAAATTACACCAATTTCCATTTTGTTACGTTTCTTACGTCTTCGTTTTACCATTTGCGGCGATTGATGACGTGTTACTTATGTGGGTGAACCATATCTATTTATCAAGTTGAATGGGGGAATAAATTTGACTGCGGAGTGCGTTAAGAACTGTGTTTCTGAATTGTATTGGGGAAGTAAAGTGACTGCCTCATTGGTTGCATGAGCTACTGAGCTGAGCATGAGGTCCTGGTTCCTGGTGATTGGGTTTTTCAATTTTTTTTTAATTTGTCAGTGGCACCCTTTCTTTTTTTTTTGACGGTGGGAGATCTTCAAACGACTTCTCCCGCTCTGGGCGGAGCGGGACGGCATGTCAGACTTTTACTGACTAAAACCCACTCGTGTTCCTTCAATTGCCTGTTGCCAAGGGCCCCGATATCGCTTTCGGACTTTCCCGCAACCCTGGCAGGCACCGGCCCTAGTGGACCCCGTCAATTGTGCTGACATCTCTTTGAGGCGCGCGTGAACACAACGCCTGGCAGTGGCAGCCTGGAGTCTGGATTTGTGCCCGGTTGATGGCAATAGGCTCGCCCCCTATTACGTGGGACTTAAACATAACTGGCAAAATGTAGGTGTACTATATAGGTACACCTCTGCCTTAACCCTTCGGGGAATACAGGTGTGATGTTTTCTAGGTAAAGAGCTTGAACTAACCTGTCTGCACTATAATTTGACAACGCCCAAGTTCATGCCTAAATTATCTACGACACAATTAGCAGAATGCGTTGCGCCAACCTTAAGCAGCTGCCTAAATTATGTCAGAATCAGAAGCACCTATTTGATATTTATGCTCGTTTTCACAAATACTAAGCAACATAGAAATAACAATAGCAAAAATACTTTTCCCCAGTGAGTAGATCATCACTAATTTACATAAAGTAAAGCGCCTATCGGGGTTCGAACCTACGACTTACAACTCGTAAGTCGTGGGCGTTAAAACTGGATCACCACTGCTCTAAAAATTAAATCGTTTTCTTATCTCAAATCAAAGTAGGTAGGTCGTCAAGCCGACTAATGGCGAATTTCACCAAACTTTTATACCGAGTATAAAAGTTTGGTGAAATTCGCCATTATTGAGTATAGTTTTTCCATACAAAAACTGTCAGACGACAATTTTATTCGACGTATATAAGATATCTGACTTTGATAAAATCAGCCTTAGTGTTGGTTTTATTAAGTACGATACTCGCCCTTAACATTTTTCAAAAACTCAATCTGACACTGTGATTTGACAGGAACTGGTACCTGACACTTGACAGTCACAGAAAATCTAGACTAAGGTGAACAAACGGTAACTTTTTTGCAGTCATTCAAGTAAAACAAGTAGATAACTGTACCATTCTTGATGGCATTCGTCTCGCATTGGTCGAAACCGGCCAAACGTCACTGTTGACAGCGCTCTGTCTTGGTTTTTTATTTGGTCTGAGCTCACAGCAAGATTACCTAATATAAAACTAAAGACTCTGGCTTATTCAAGATTTGAATGTCTGCATTATATTCAAATTTGAATAATTATAGCGTTTTTTCAATGCGCTGCTTGCTAATTTATAGTCTTCAAGATGATGCTTCATAATTATAAGAAGTCATTCGTCTAAATATATTGTTTGAGTGCAAAAACCTTCCTATATGATCATAAATCATTTAACCAATTAAATAACTAAATCTAAAAACATAACAAAAAATATTCAAAGACAGGTATTCATTTTGCACCACAGCACTGTCAGTCTCGCCAACTTTGCAGGATAGTTTATTCAACACGGCTTGAGCTACATATTCATTCTCGCAATGAGGGTTTTGACACTGAATATAAAATATATGATTACGTTCATCATTCGTTTCATTTATCATTCATTCATCATACAGTCACGACTAAAGAAAATAAAATAGGCGCTTTGTTACCTTTGACAAGTGTCTAGACCTGACATCTCCGTGTTGCTACGCAGAGTCTGTTTTTTTAAATCTAATATAGTAATTTGACAGGTGCTTATGTCAAAATCGAAATTGAAAAAACAATCACTTGAAATGTCAATTTCGTCTACGAAATTAAAATACAGACTTTACTGAACATTACATTTTCAAATATATCCCTCATTCTCTTCTTTGATTTTACTTCGACATTACGTAACTCCGACACGAGTAGGTCCGTGTACATTTGGTCTATATATTATATTGTGTGATCTCTATTGTGACATAAACCTACACAACATCCCAATAATTCTGATGGAAAATCTACCGTTCTAAACTGTTAATTGCATAATCTTTCTATATACTTGCTTGTGTTGCTCATGTATCCCTATCGGGTTATTTAGGGGTATTTTCAAGTAAGTAAGATAAACTGTGTTTTCATAACAGGAAAGATTACACGATATTTCTAAGAGATAGTGGTCCAGGTACAGTCATAGAACAACCTTACACTCAGTACAGACTCCCATGCAGACTCTGTTACCACACAATCTTTGTCCTTACGTTTTATTCGACGAGAAACAATTGAAAGAGTAATTCTTTAGCTTTTTCGACGTCTTCTGTTGAAAAGGCTGAACTAAAATTATCCTCACTAGGCTTTCACTGTCCATCACTTCATGTTTATGTTGCACAAACGTTAACAGCCGGTCTATTCAATAAACGCCTCGCCGTGAAGTCAGCTGTCAAAACCTAGCTTCAGCATTGCTATTCTGTAACCATCTCACCGGTAAAACTCAGGTGAATTGAGCTTGGAGTGAACTGTCACTGCCTTAGAATCAGTAGGTATCGACGACAGTGACAGCTCACTCCACGATTTCACGGTGAGTTTTAAGGTCACTTCACTTAAGTTTTACCGGTGAGATTTTTTACAGAATACTCACTCATACACTACAGTTATAATTACTACATACACACACAACCACAAGATAATAATTATTACATTTGAGCACATAGCCGACGACATTTTTCTAGTGCAGCGCAGCACTATCAACACCTGCATGTATTGAACGCGCAGCGGAGACTGATATGAATTATGAATCTAATTTGGGACTTTAATTACAATGAATGCTTTGAGTTTATAAAAAGTAAGCAAAACGAACTTGAACCTTGCATGAAGATCAACAAAACTGCAGTCTAGACATTGACTGATTTACTAAATATACACGTCATCAACTTTCATCATCAGAAATTAAGAAATCCTCAGGAGATCCAAGGTAACCGACATAGCCCGAAGAATTGCCAAACTTAAGTGGTAGTGGGCATTGCTCGCCGAACAGATGGCCGAAAGGTTCTGGAGTGGCGACCGGGTACCGGCAGACATAGCTTTGAATGGCCTGCCACAAGGTGGACCGATGAACTTGTGAAGGCCGCAGGAATCCGCTGGATGCGGGAAGCTTAGAACCGGTCGAAGTGGTGGTCCTTGGGGGAGGGCCTATGTCCAGCAGTGGACGTCTTTCGGCTGGAATGATGATTAAGACATCAACTTTACACACTCCTATTTCTATATTTTACAATCACGGTGAGATTACTATACCAAAGTTCCTTCAAAATTTTGGGAAACTAATTAAAACCTTGCCACTTTAAATTGTTCCACGTTGATTCAAGAAATTCCAATTTGAAAACCTCAACTTGTTAAGAATTGGGTAGAATTAATTAGGATCCGTTTCGCTAAAATTAGTCTGTCGAATATTCGAGGAAAGGTCCGTCTGCCATTATTTTACGGCAACAGAGATGTTCGATTTCATTTAATTTTAGATTTCTATTTTAAATTCACTTTGTACGGATCGACATTAAAATACTACGCGGTGACATTCTGGCTACTCATTGATGTGATTTGAGATTTGTTTATTGATTCGTGATGTGTCATGGACGATGGGCCACAGGCTAAAAAATAGATCGTTGACCGGTGCATTTTTCGACGAAGTCCAAGGGCAGTTATTTCTAGTCAACTGTTTTTTTTATAACTGCAGGGTAATGGCATGATTGTATTTTCTCGCGGTAAGTTGTTTTTTGTCTTTAAAAATTACAACTCAATGCTCCGAAGCAATAAAATCAAAAGGTACTAAACTTAACATCTTAAGCAGCTTTCAAATTTAATAAGCAGACGTGATACGTCACTGGCATTTTTTTCCAACTTAGGACCATCCAGGGGGCCGAGTCTACTAATTTACAAACGTGTCAGTGGTCTCGCAATGATGACTTTTTGACAGATTTTGTATGGCATATCTGTCAAAAACTGATCATTATGAAACCACTGACACGTTTGTACATTAGTAGACTTGGCCCCCAGGTTTGTTGTTACCAACGGGATATTTTTATCGCAAATTGTTTAAGATCGAGACTTCTGATTTTGTAGAGTTAGGTAGTATACACGCCGTTTCATTAGTTGCTAGATATCGGCACGTTTCTGTTTGGTTTTTAGATATTTATAAACGATTTTCGGCTGCAAATAGAGTTTTAGAAAAAAATCTGTTTTGAAGGTTCAAACAAGTTATTATAAAAAAATATTTTAATGAAAATTCTAGGTAAGCATTAGTTTTGAAAACTTAAGAAAGAATATTATTTGTATTTAATTTAATGTACTATTTAATTTAATGTAATTTAATGTACCTGGGTGATAGACAACAACTTACACAAGGACTTGATTAACGAACCATGTGTACTGAAATATCAGCCTTTTCAGTCTCATAACCATAGCTATGCACACATAAATATTTTGAAAAGTACAGCTGTGTGCACAGAATGTAGTCTAAATATCGCATATATCAGTGAATGTTTCATAAATATCCAGATATTGCATATTCCAACACCTAAAACAATAGATTGGAAATGGAGAAATATTTACACTCTCATCATTCAATGTTTTAATGAAATCTAGTATTAATTGAAATAGTATTTTCCAATTAGCATTTTTGCCTATTTTTTAGTTCGTATTTAATGCTCGACTGAAACAATTCGAATCGACTCGAAACAAACTGCTAATATTTATTAAGAGTCGCTTTGTTTTACTATAATTCATGTTTTATTGCTCTAGTGTTACCCAGTAACTGGTTTGTGGAGGTCAGATAGACAGTCGCTTTTTATAAAATAATGGTATTCAGCTGCATCCAGTAAGACTGGAATCCGACCCTAGCATAGTTGGGAAAAGGGTAGGCCAATGATGTGTGCAGTCTTGACGACTCACTTTTAAATGTATTTTTTTTCTTAAATCTTTTTAGGGTTCCGTACCCAAAGTATAAAACGGGACCCTATTACTAAGACTCCGCTGTCCGCCCGTCTGTCTGTCCGTCTTTCACCATGCTGTGTCTCATTAACAGTGATAGACAGTTGAAATTTTCACACATGATGTATTTCTGTTGCCGCTAACAACAAATATTAAAAAAACAGAATAAAATAAATAATTATTTAAGGGGGCTCAACGCGCATACAATAACGTGTTATTTTTGCAGTTTGTATAGATAATGGTAAGGAACCCTTCGTGTGCGAGTCTGACTCGCACTTGGCCGGTTTTTTTATTCTATTTTCAATTAAAATCATGATTATCCTTGACATGTTGCCTTCAAAAAGGTGCGAGCATTAACATAGTTAGCTGGCACGTTCATCAGCTATGCGGATGTTTAGTACATACTAATTCCAGGATCGTTATCTATCGTCTAAAACTGGCATTTATGTCCAAACTTTTTTTTTTACCATCTGTGCCCACTCTTGATATGTTACTGTCAAAAAGGTGGCATAATTAGCTGTCACTTTGATTGGCAACGCGGTTATTAAGGGTCGTCACACCGAAACACGACGCGACGCGCACTGTTTTATGATCCGATACAATATCAAATTTATTTACTACATAATACGAAATACGCGCTGCGCAGCACTGCGCATCTTAGCGCACTTTGACAAGTGTCAACGCTCGCACTGAAATTATACCTTTTCGTGAAGAAAATAAATTCGATAATTATTAGAAAGTGCGCGCAGCGTCGCGTTGCTTCACGTCGCGGTTTGAACTGACCCTAAGTGTACCTACACAAATCCATGATCGTTAGCTAACATTTAAATCTGGCATTTATGTCTATAATTTTTTTTCCCACCATTTTTGATTACTAGGTGTTAAAAAAAAAAGTTTAGCATTTAAATTAAAAACTCAACCGTCATTGGCTCCAAAATAAACGGACGGATTTAAATCAAGTTTACTAACGGATATAATAGTAATAAATAAATACTGCGTGTGCAGCTAAAGCGCAGGCCAGACTAGTAACGAAGCGAAGTTCATTTAGCTTCGCTCATGTAGCTACGTCGTCTTTTCATACTTCGGTTCACACCAATCTGCCTAGCCTTTTCCCAATTATATTGGAGTCGGTTTCCAGTCTAACCAGATGCAGCTGAGAACCAGTATTTTACTTGGATCTACTGCCTATCTGACCTCCACAATCCAGTTACTGGGTAATACGATACCCCTCGTAAGACTGGTTGTCAGACTTTCGAGCTTCTGACGACCCGTTACGACTGTCAAAAATCCAATAATTGTAGGTGATGTTTATTCCACAATTTTGAGCTTATGTCCTTACTTTACATCGCTGCTTAGGTATGAATAAGCAGACTAATAAGAATGGCTACTAAAATGAGCCAGGTAGAGTGGTCGGTGTAATAAATTAATGACAATTTAAACTGTTTAGTATCACTTTTTGTACCGACATTTTCGACTTCCTTATAATTATGCTAATGCTTGAGTAAAATGTTCCACTGCGAAAAAAACTGGTTGATTGACTAACTCGTTTTTTTTTCTATTTTCGAAGTCACCTTCAAATCAATTCTAACATTGATTTGCTAGCATACATCACCGCCACAGCATGCAGCGGTTGACGGGCGTTAGGTACATCCAAGTAAATCGCAATTACTTGACTAGACTATTTAGTACTTTTAGAACCCCAAAATAGGAATTATTTGAGGTTCACAAAAAGAGACAATCAATCTGCCTAGTCCTTTCCTAACTATGTTGGGGTCAGCTTCCAGTCTAACCGGATGCAGCTGAATACCAGTATTTTACATGGAGCCACTGCCTATCTGACCTCCACAACCCAGTTACTGGGTAATATGATACCCCTTGGTAAGACTGGTTGTCAAACTTTTTGGGCTTCTGCTAACCCGTAATGACTGTCAAAGATCCCCAAATGACAGCCAACAGCAGGCTTAACGTACATTCCGAAGCACGGAGGAATCTCGATAATATGTAAAGATGGTCATCCATCCACGGACCAACCCCAGCAAGCGTGGCTTAACCTGATGGATCGACCTGAGCGGCTGTTATTACTTCGCCATGAGCTCCTCCCAAGGTTCACAAAAAAATAAGTATAAGTATAAAAATAAGTAAAGTAGTTGAATAATATTTTTAGGATAGCAACATGGGAATTATTTGAATTTCCATTAAATAGGAACATAACTTTAAATATTTTTTAACCCAATATGTGCAATGCGAGAATCACAGGACCAGTCCATCTGGCGATTCTTGTGGTAGGCATAATATGTCCAAAAGTAGACCTGTTTCGGTTGACTAATGATGATAAGAAGCTGTTCCGGATCGAAAAAAGAACCGTAAAAACAACCTTTTCACACGAGTGACGAACTACGGCTAATTTACTTTAATAAGTGTTAACAATCCTCACCAAACCTACCTGGAAAACCTTAAATAGACCGCACGGAGCAGGAACAACCTCCACAAGTCGGGGTTCATGGACGGCTCTGAGGGCCCAGACAAGTGACAATCGCTTCGAAAGCGTTTCGTATTTCTACAACGACTTTCAACAGGATTGACATAAGCGTACTATGTCGGTTCTATACATTTTTGCCTTTTCCATCATCGTTATTTGCTGATAGAATTTCACTTTATCTAGGGCCTCAGATTTCTATTGTATATGCGACGCCTCTCCACATACAATGGCTCATCTCCTATCTTGCACGGCATTTTCTGTCACCTGCGCACTTGAGGACCTAATGCACAGAATATTAATACTCAAGAGACCTTATGCCTGGGTCAGCGAACGGTGTTCGCGTAGCTAAGTTTTGGGCCAAACAAATTTAAAAAACATTAGCTATTTTTCCGTGTTATTTTTTCCATCGGCACGCTAAGAAAAATAAGTGGGAATAAAGTATGTCGTTACATTTAATTGAATAACTGCTTCTAATCGTTAACGTTTCATAGTTGCATCTATAGTCTGCAATTAAGTTGACATTGAATAGACAGTGGCATTAACGACAGATTAAACGATCGGTTATCACAGCTTCCCATCTTTTAATAACCCGTAATTAAAACATTACGATTGTCTATTATTATTTTTTTCGATTTCCGTGTTGAAATTAGCAAAACGTAACAGTTACAAAATCACTTTGGATTCTGCCTTTTACAGGGAATTTTCTACGAAACTGTGATGAGAAAAAATATTACAAATCTTCAGAGGTGTAAATGGTTTTATTCAAAGATTACTCGTTCATCTATCTAAATGCCTTTAATTTTTTTATCAATATGATAGAACGAGCTTCTTCTCCCAATAAAAATTTACGACGGTAAAATTTCATATAAAATTACGGTAATTAATTGAATAAAAAAACTTGTCAGAAGATTTATACTGATGGTATTAGATGATCACATTTGAAATTATTCATCAATAAAAAAAGAACATGTTCAAAAGATCAATGCTCTCATGATGTCAATAACTATTCATTCAGCGTAGGTATTATGCAATAACCTATTAAACTATTAATCAATTTATTACCACTTCACAATATGAGTACCTATACTTTTTCTCACACAGGACACAGAATAGTACAGAAGGCGCACTCCGAATAATATTAGGTATGAAGCTATACAAGTACGCGGCGGACTCGTCTTTTCGGGCTAATTCAGTGAGCGTAACGTAGTCAGATATAACCCTTGGTAAGACTGGTTGTCAGACTTTCGGGCTTCTGACGAGCTTGAGCTTGAGCATTTCATTGTAATAAGCGTGTACAGGCCCCCATGTGCTTCATATGATATTTTTGAGAAATCTATGGAAGAAGTATTATTAAAGACCTGTAGCAGTAATAAAACAGTTGTTGTCTGTGGAGACTTCAATATCAATATATTAGAAAAATCAGCCACAGTAAATAAATTTATAAGTCTATTAAAGTCGTATAACTTGTACAATACATTCTCTGAGCCGACTAGAATAACTGCCACTAGTGCTACCTGTATTGACAATATTTTTACAAACTTAAGACCTTCTAGCCATTTAATTATAAATGAGTTGGACTCTGATCACTGTGGCCAGTTAGTCACTTTCCCTCTGAAAATAGTCAGAGCTCAAAGAAAACTTGTGAGTTTTGTTCCTGTAAATAAAAGTCGCTTAGAACAATTTAAAAATAATTTAATGGAAAAACTACCCGGTTTGCCTTATCACAACGACCCGGATCAAGATTATACCGCACTATTTAACCTCATCAATTGTGAGTTTGGGAAGGTTTTCACCACAAAAACATTGCCTGTTTGTAACCGCTTTATATTTAGTGATTGGGCAACACCAGGAATTTACAAAAGTAGGCAAAGGTTATTTGAATTATATCATGAAAAAACATATAACCATGATGAAACTTTTAAAGAATTTGTTAAGACATATTCTAAAACTTTTAAAAGAGCCTGTTCCTCAGCAAAAGCCATACACATTAAAAATAAAATAAAATCTTCTGGAAATAAAATTAAAACAACCTGGAATATTATTAATTCTGAAACGGGAAGAACGACAGTACGGAATCGTGACTTCCATCTAAAAATCAATGATGTAGATATTAAGGCAGACGTGGAGGTGGCAACTGAGTTTGAAAATTTCTTCACTAATATTCCAATTTTAACAACCAAAACTCTGTCATCGTCATCCTCGACTTCTGCTTATTCAATAATAAAAGAATGTGTACCAGAATGTGACAAACTTTTTGAATTCACAATTGCTACTGCTAAAGACATTATAGAATCTTTTAAAGAACTCGATGTAAAAAAAACTGCTGACCTTTGGGGATTATCAGTACATACCATGTCTTCAATAATTGATGTTATTTCACCCTTTTTGGCAATTGTTTTTAACTCTTGTATTGCATCTGGTGTATTTCCTGATCTGATGAAACTTAGCAAAGTGATTCCACTGTTCAAGTCTGGCAGCACAACTGATCCCTCGAATTTTCGGCCTATTTCGATTTTACCTACGTTGAGCAAAATCTTTGAAAAATTAATTTTTAAACAGATGTTAGGACATTTTAATGCACATAATTTACTCCATCTAAAACAGTTTGGTTTTACAAAGGGTCGTTCAACTACAGATGCGGGCGTGGAATTACTGAAAAGCATTTTCGAGGCCTGGGAGGAGTCGCAGGATGCTCTTGGCATTTTCTGCGACTTATCCAAGGCTTTCGATTGCGTACATCATGATACTCTCATCAGGAAACTGTACCACTATGGTATGAGGGACAAGGCTCTCGACCTTCTGACTTCTTATCTGAACAACAGAATTCAGAGGGTTGATGTTAATGGCAAGAGATCTGCAGGATCTTCGGTCACCATGGGCGTTCCGCAGGGTTCAATTCTAGGTCCTTTCTTATTTCTCATTTATATTAATGACTTGCCTTACCACATAAGGGATAATCATAAGATCGTTTTATTTGCAGATGACACATCCCTCATTTTTAAAATCAAACGTCAGTTAGTCAACTTTGAACAAGTTAACGATGCACTCTCTAAAGTTGTGCATTGGTTTAATGTAAATAATCTTCTCTTGAATGAAAAAAAGACTAAACTCATTAAATTTTCAACGCCAAATGTCAGGCAGCTATCTAACAATGTTAAAGTTAATGGAATAGAGTTGGACCCCGTTGAATCGACAGTTTTTCTTGGAATAACCATTGACGGTAAATTACAATGGGGCCCACACATAGAAAAATTGTCAGGTAGGCTTAGTTCGGCCGCCTATGCCGTTAAAAAAATTAGACAGATAACTGACGTAGATACAGCCAGAATTGTTTATTTTAGTTATTTTCATAGTCTTCTGTCTTATGGGATTCTTCTCTGGGGAGCCTGTGCGGACATTAATGCTATCTTTGTTTTACAGAAAAGGGCTGTTCGAGCCATTTACAACCTAGGTCCAAGAGATTCCCTTCGAGAAAAATTCAGAGAAATAGATATTCTGACTGTAGCCTCACAATATATATTTGAAAACCTATTGTACGTACACAAAAACATATCAAAGTTTAAGAAAATGTCCGATATTCATAGTTTAAATACCAGGAATAAACACAATCTTGCTGTACATCGCACTCGTCTCCACAGAGTAGGCAACTCGTTCATGGGTCAATGTATACGCTTTTACAACAAACTTCCCATTGACATTCGAAACTTACCCATTAAACGATTTAAAAGCTGTATTAAAACCAAACTTTGTAAAAAAGGGTACTATAAAATCTCAGATTATTTAGAAGACAAAAATGCATGGGATTGAGCTGCTCGCTCTGCTAAGCATTGTGACATTTTGAATATTATGGAAAACCATAAAAATATACCTACCAGTTTTATATACAAATTGACATTATTGAATATTATATAAAAAATGACATGATGATTACTTGTAAAGTATTGTTTTATTGTGAATGTGAGGACTATGTGGATATTTATTTTTCGTTCTGTTAGTTTTAGCGAAGACCTACCCAAATGTCCTTTCTTTGGTATTGTTCGTCGAGTCGTTGAGCTCCTTAAGTTCTGAGTTGAGCTCCACTATTACTGACAAATGCTTGCACTGACTGGACAGGTCCACTCAAATCTGTGTGGTTCTTTCCTCAAAAGACCATTTCAGACTCTAATCTACATGGTCCTCATATGGCCTGACCAAGATTATGTCTGGACTTTAAAGGAGACGGTGACCTCTGAGTTTGTTTCGGCCTTTCTTCTCAGAGTAGTCAGATAGGAAACGCCGACCTCATCTAGCTTATTTTTACAACTTTTTAATATGACGTGTAAAAGTGATTCCAATATCCTATTTACAGAATAAACAATTTCATTTCATTTCATTTCATTTCATTTCGTAACGACTGTGAAGGGTCCACAAATGACAGCCGGAACCAACGACTTAACGTGCTTTTCGAGTCACGGAGGAGTCTCGGTATGAAAAGATGGTCACATCTACGGACCAACCCGGGCAAGTGTAGCTTAAACCTGATGGATCGACCCGTGCGGCTATTATTACGTAGCCACGAGCTCGCATATGCCAATAAACCAACAAAAAGATAGTAACACCTTCATTTATGTTATAGTTCTCTAAACTAAATAAACTTCCAACTGAACATTATCTACAAACACTACCTAACAAACAAACATAAACAAGAGAGCAATATCAAAAATAAACGTGTAGGTGCCAGAATCACGGCAGAATCTCTGTCACGTCCGGGGTATATATCGGCCGGAATCGCGATAGCTTTGCCGAATATCGCATATTCCTCCGGCTGCCGCGAAACTGCCAAATTGCATATCGATATGGATACATGGTTTGCGAAGATGAACCGTGACTGGAAGTGTCACATTTTTGGCTAAGATTTCTAGTTAGGCTACGCCCATAGTGTTAGCAACAATGGTCGTAAACTAGTGTTAGTAGACATACAATGGCCTTCAAAACTTAGTACCACACTTTTAAAATTACAATTTATCCTAAGCCAGAGTTTTGAAATAAAAAACATTTTATAGCCATCAGTTTTCTTGGAAATTATAGTTTATTATACATAAGTAACGTCTTTACCTTAAACCAAAAAATAGCAATTTTTAGTTTACTGGCAAAAAACCTCAAACAACATTTATAACTACAGTTTTACGCCATAATTACATATTTTTTTACACCTTGGCTTTTTATTCAAAATTCATCGATCAAGAAATAAATGTTAAAACAAAAAGAGTCAAAAGTTGCAACAATTTGAAAAGGAGTGTTTTTGTTCAAAAGGCTTTTTTAGGCATTCCTTAAGAGACGGTTATCGGCTATAAGGTTTTTATATAAAAAAATAAATTGTGTAATTTAGAAGTGTGGTATTCAGTTTTGACGGCCAGTGTATTATTAAAGTTGCTCTTTACAGGGGTAAAAAAACTTAATTCATGATCTCAGTTATCGCATTTTTTTATAGTCAGAATTACTTAATTGGACCCTTTAGATCAAACATTATTTTAACAACCTTTATTTTCCGGTTTTCAATCTTGATTAATTTAATCATAGAGAATTTGGACCAATACGGAAATAATTGAACTCGTGACCTTGAATGTAGGAAGGAGATTCTACCACACTCATATTGCGCCATGATAATTATTATGTGACCAGTACGTCACAACGTCAAATTTTCTAACAGCTGCGAGCACAGATTAAGCTGGCGCAGCGGCGCGTGAGTCGATGCCGACTGAACGGAATGTTGCCATTTTAAATATTATATCTATAAAAACATTTAGAATTAATTATTGTATATTTATTTTATTTTGTGTCTCATTGTAGGTATACTGCACCGTATGGTCGACGTCATAACATCAACGCCGGCTGCCACTGAAAACCAGCGCTGGAGCTCTCTCTCGCATCATTGTGCTGAGCGATGGCTGTTTTGCGTAGATGTGACGCATATTTTCTCCAAACTTGGTCTTTTTGTGTTTGCGTACTTTGTTTGCGTTTACCGCAAATAAATGTTTTTTTTTTCTTTTACTAGCCTTCGTATTTTAAGTATAATATCGTATTAAACTATAATGATATACAATGTTAAAATATACCTCTATAATAATATAATTTGGCTTCGTTTGATTTAACAGTTTATTATTCCTTTCTAGTAATAATCCTAACTAAAATATTATAAATGCGAAAGTGAGTTGGTTTGTTTATTTGTTACGCTTTCACGCTAAAACAGCTAAACGGATTTGGATGAAATTTGGCACAGGGGTAGACCATGACCTAGAGAAGGACATAGAATTTTATCCGGATATTCCTACGGGATCGAGACTTAGCGGGTGAAACCGCGGGGCGCGGCTAGTTAAAAATAATTTTGATTTGTAGGGTTTTGGTATTAGTAAGCATAAACGAATTTCAATGAAGTCTTCATTATAGGGCGTTCACTCGTCTGGCCTATTCCATAAACTGATTTTATGAAATACTAGCTGCGCCCCGCGGTTTCACCCGCGTAAATGTCGATCCCGTGGAAATATCGGGATAAAAAGTATCCTATGTGTTAATACAGGTTATAAACTATCTGTTTGCCAAATTTCATCCAAATCCATTCAGCCGTTTTTGCGTGATTGAGTAACAAACATCCAAACAGACAAACACACAAACTTTCGCATTTATAATATTAGTAGGATAGGTTACTTAAGGCTGTCACTTCTAGACCTGCCACTTCCATGTATCTGTTGAACGCATTCGGATGTGACTACAGGCAGTGGTAGGTTTTATTAATTTTTCCCCACGTAACGAGGTGCAAACTGTACGCGACTCGCATCGGATTTAAACTTCAAATAAATTTTTATTTGGCCAAGTCGAGGTATCTGAATAATTATACAGTTTTCACTATGAAATTAAAGATAGATTATTTTTCACATATTTATATTCGTGTCATGAAGTCTCATAATGCGTTTTAATTGAATCTTACACACGGAAGAATGAAGTAAGTGTTTTTTTGTACCCTTTTACAAATTGTAGAAAATAAATAGAATGATGAAAAATCGTTTTCTTATGCCTTTTCTTCTTCTTCTCGTCTGAGCCACAGATATTATAATACTACGTATGAGCTGAAAAATATTAGCTGAAGCCGTGCATAACGTAATCAGCAAAGTATCGCCGGGTGCGTTTCGCAGAATGTCTAGGGTGAGCTGGACGAGACTCTTGGAGGCTACTAGCCTTTTTAACCGACTTCTCCAAAAAGGAGGAGGTTCTCAATTCGTCTGTATTTTTTTTTTTGTTTTTGTTACGTGATTACTCTGCCAATTACGAATTGATTTTGATGATTCTTTTTTTGTTTGGTAGATCATGCTTGAGCTGCAGCTGCTTTGTTTGGTCCCTTATAAATTTTATTAACTTTGCTTGCGTATTTTTGAGTAAGCTTCAATATTACGTATTTTTCCCACTTAGTATATTGGACAATGTTTTAAGTTACTCCGTCACTGTTATTTACTTAGCAGGTAGTGGTAAAGTTGTAGGTACCTACCACAACTAAAAAGTGAAAAATAAAAACTTTTTCCAAAAAAAACACCGACTTCCAAAAAAAAACAGTAAAAATAAATTTAATTTCGGAAGTCGGTGCCACACAAAAATTGAAAACCAATAAGACACCGACTGCTTTTTTGGAAGTCGGTTTTTTTTTTTCTTACCTTGCTTTTATACACACTACACACTATGCTAAACAATTCCCCTCGTGCATCAGTTTCCTAAAACTGCAATCTAAATCAACATATTTCTTGAACTCTGACATTTAATTAGCATATAATGGAGACATTAATGACTCGCAGAATAATTATGTTGTCATTTGTGTGTTAATGTTCTGCAAATAAAATGTGCGTATGTTTTCAATCAATGAATTTAATATTTATTCGCTTAAGTGCATCAATGTTGATTTAGTATTAGACAACAATAATAATTATAGACTCCAAAAACAAAGGAAACGGGCTATTAACCGCTCAATTTTATTGAGTGATAGAGAAACTTCTCCTACCTATATTTTAATACTAGCTGCGCCCCGCGGTTTCACCCGCGTAAGTCTCGATCCCGTGGGAATATCGGGATAAAAAGTATCCTATGTGTTGTAAACAACTCCAGGTTATAAACTATTTCATCCAAATCCATTCAGTAGTTTTTACGTGAAAGAGTAACAAACATCCATTCATCCATACTTACAAACTTTCGCGTTCATAATATTAGTTATATTTATTATTAGCTATGAAATAATTATTTTAATAAACAGCGAACGTGGTTTTTTTTTGTTATAATCTTGAAAGTCTCTTGGCCCAAAGTATTTCAGACTAGCTTCCGCCATCGGCTTCGCCCGCGTGATGAATTTATAAATTATAGTTCAGTGCTAATATAGCATCGTACCTACTGATGAAAGAATTTTTAAAATCAATCCAGTAGTTTTTGAGTTATTCATTACAAACAAAAATACAAATATTTTCTTTTTAAACCTTAGATCATCATAAAACCGGAACCACAAAATAATAATCTATTTTGTAGATGTCCGTTGCGTGTCAACAACGTTTTATTATGAATGCTGATCAAATGTACATAAGAATAACCGCACCTTGGACAAATAACCCCCTTACTACGCAGCTGTCTAATATATTTACCATGAGCCACATTCTTACAAAATTCGTGCCAATATTAGAAGTTAATTCGTCAGTTGTCGCGGAAAATAAGCTATTTTATTTACTAAAGTAATGGAATGAACAGCTTAGTTCATTGGTATAAATATCAAAGTGAAAGAAAAGAGAAATGATGGTTATATAGAAGTCAATGACCTCAGGAAAGTCGTGGCCAAGATGGCGAGTAATTGGCAACAGACAAAGTTTACCTCAGTACATCTACATTCCGGATCTTTTATAAAGTATGATAAAATGAATAAAACAAACCGTTTTTCTGCTAGATTGTATCTACATATTTACGACATTTTTGCACGATTTACCTACTAGAGAGAGGCCCATAGGAATGATAGTATTCGTACAAGAAAGATAATGGATTTTTGGACAATCGAACCCATAATGGATGTGCGTAAAAATTACATACCATTGTGTAAAAAATAAATATGAAAAGAGCGTTGATGATTAATTATATTTTTATTTTATTAAAAAACGGATTTGCCGACTCTGCAATGCCGGAATATAAAAATTTGAATTAAACATTTTAATAAAATTTTAAAGTTCATAAAATAAGATTTATAAACGCCGTTGGTGGTCATTCATGATTATTAAAAAATAAATAAAAATCATACTACCACTTTTCTCACAGTACTTTTACACCATCTAGATATACTAATGTAGGTAGATATATACGGACCAGGCGAGTTTGAACTAGGGAAGAGTATGAACGAAGCACAAAAAAAATATTACAGTTTTTCAAAAACAAAAAAAAAATAAAAACAATGTGGCTTTTCTGATGGAAAGGAACATTGGGTGTCTACGTTTCATACAGAAAGTGATGGAATGACATAGATGGTACTTCAAGCTACACTAGTTCTTTCCTGATTACAGTTTCATAACAGTCTAGAAGCTAGTGTAATATTGTTTCCCCGAAATCAAATGGAGTGAAACAGTCACGCACTGTCTACGCATGTCATACTAACAGAAACATGTTTATTGCGTTATTTACTGGTCATTTATGGACATACTTATAATAAGTAGTAAAAATTTCGTTGTGTAAAACAATTATTTGCAAAGGCATGTTTAATGTTTGCACCGTTGAATGCACTTCCTCATTAAGTTGTCATAATATTGTTATTAACACAGTGACTGCTGTTGTTATTGTAATCTTAATATAACATTTATTTATTTGCATATTATACACTCAGATAAAGGTTAGGCTAAAACTTAAGAGTACATGACCCTGTTAGGGCGCAGCAAGTATAATTATAATAATAAAAAAGATGCATTTTTTAATAATAATTGATCTTCTTTTTAACTTTTAAGGTAAATAGTTTTTAGCAGATCAGTTAAATATTTCACGTACCCTATTACTTATTAGATGTTTATATTCTCTTTTTTTGATAATGGTAATAAAATGGGAGGAAATATTACAGTCATCTCCATCTGGCCTATCCATAGAAGGCTATTTCATAAATATCTTCATCTGGTAAGGTAAATTTTCCACTCGCTATAAGATTGACTTTTGACCAATGCCAGTTAATCTATCAAGACTTCATGGTGTAACGGTAAAGAAAAACAACCTAAACAGCAGGTCAAAGGTTGCTTCTTCTTACACCTGAGTAAGCAGCGACTTTGTACGGAGCAAAAGTCATTTTAATTATGTTATGGTATAATTACAGCCGCACTGCGTTTAAAATAAATAATATTATTATTATTTAGATGTATTTATTTTAAACGCAGTGTGGCTGTAATTGTATCTTATCATAATAAAATTCTCTGCTCAGTCATAATATTATCATAACATAATAATACTAACCGAAAAGCCGAAAATCGAGCAGTCAAAAGCCGAAAACCGAAAACCGAACAGCCGAAAGCCGAAAACCGAACAAATACAGACAAAGACTAACGCGTAAAGGCAATTGGGAAACTTTATTAATTATTTATCGTCAAGTACTTAAAGTTGAAACTTGCTTTTGTTACTAAAGGGTATAGTATTAAGGGCGCCCTTTGTTTCCTTAGTGATTAGGGTGCAAAGAAAAATATGGAGATGCTGGCTAGTAGGAGTTTATAATAATCTATTCTTACAATACCTATTAATCATTGCAATTTATAATCAATATTTTTAGTGCACTACAGAGCGATATTTCATTTATATTGAAAAATAAAATCAAAATATTTGTCAGCAAGGTTGCGTCCATGCCAACTTTATGAATTAACCCTCATATAGTGCTATGTAGGAACTATACTTGTGCTATTCTGTAAAAATCTCACTGTGAAAACTTATACCCCATTTGAAATAAGATTAGACATTGAAACAAACCTTTATACAGTCCGTTCAGTCGATTTTGACTTCTATACCGTAGGCATAAGGATGGCATTAAAAGCAAAAAAGGTTACACAATACCAACTGTCTACTGCAGCTGCCATTTGTCATGCGACCAACGCAATACAAGTCAAAATCGGTTGAACGGACTGTAAAAAAGGTTTATTTAAACGTCTAATCTTATTTCAAATGGAGTATAGCTGAAGTGAGCTTGAAGTGACACTGCCTTAGCATCAGTAGGTATCGATGACAATGACAGCTTACTCCACGCTCACTGAACTTCACCTAAGTTTTCACAGTGAGATGGTTACAGAATAGCAATGCTGGTGACAATAATGCTAATAATGCAATGCTCCCCGCGCATGAGTTTAGCGGCCAGTCGTCTTCCCCGCGCCCGTGGTAGTAACTTGTTCTGTATAAGTTAGGTAAGAAGTGTCACTGTGCTTAATAGTCATGGTCGTCAGGTGAATAGAATAGAAATAATCCGGTACACTGGAATATTAATTAAACTCCTTCTCCACCTACGATACACATAGGTCCCAACATACTCTATATTCCCGTCCGTCCCACTAAAAAATCTGTCTGGGACGAATTTATTTATTAAATTCCCGTTCGTCCCACCAGTAACACGAAGGCAGTGGGACGAAAGGGAATACACGAAAGGTAAGATAGATACCTAAATAAATAGAATACTAAACTGATAAAACTGACCTAAGTCAACGGTTTTTTATCTCGCTAGCAAGAAAGATGTATTTATAAATAATGTGAGCGATTTATAATACCTACCATAAGCTTAGATGATTAATATCTCTGTTATGATGACCTTTTATTGTTCTTTCTTAAGTGTAAGTCACACGCTCACACGCCGCACTCGGTGTTTATCAAATTAAACTAAACACACTCATTGAAACATTATAAAAATTAAAAAACCGGCCAAGTGGAGTCAGATTCGCGCTTATAGGGTTCCTACCATCAATACTAATATTGTATATTCGAAAGTAACTCTGTCTGTCTGTATGTTACCTTTTCACGCCTAAACCGATCGGCAAGGAGATAGATGGCATCCCGGGGAAGGACATAAGCTACTTTTTATCGAAATACCACGTGGGCGAAGCCGCTGGTGAAAGCTAGTTATCTATAAAAATGGCAAAAAATCACGTTTATTGTATAGGAGCCCCCTTAAATATTTATTGTATTCTGTTTTTTAGTATTTTCTGTTATAGCGGCAACATCATCTGTGAAAATTTCAACTGTCTAACTATCACGGTTCATGAGATACAGCCTGGTGACAGACGGACAGACAGACAGACAGCGGAGTCTTAGTGATGGGGTCCCATTTTACCCTTTGGGTACGGAACCCTAAAAACAAAGTACTAATAGAAACTGAAAGAACTGTACGAAGCCAAAAGGCATGTTCCACATTTAAACGCGGGTACTACCAATATACCTACTACTAAATATTGGTTGTACCCGCGTCTAAATATGAGACATTGCACCTCAGATCATACGGAAACAACACATCAACTAGATGATGAAAAAAAAAAAATATCCCATAAGTAGTAAATAAAAATATATCCCGTAAAATTATTAAGTATTGATCGAACAGGATTTGTTTTATTTTCTATTACAATACAACTTAACAAAACATCACGCCTGTATTCCCCGAAAGGTTAAGCAGAGGTGCACTTATTAGTACCTACAGTCTCATTTCACCAGAAATCCAGTTAATTTCCATGTGATTGGGGGTGAGTCTTTTCATTCATCAACCGGGCACAAATCCAGATTCCGGGCTGCTACTGTAGCAGCCCGGAATTTGGATGTGTGACTGATAAATTCCAGATGGAAAAACCCAATATTCTATTCTATATATTATTATATCCTATTTTATATTAGTAGGTAGTTAAATGATAAGTTTGTAATTGTCTGGGTCACGGTTTCTAGGTTTCCAGTTCTGTTGTGCGCACACGCAGTACTCGGTTACCTTGCTTTTTTTTGTAATGTTGGCTTAGGTTTCTAGAAGGCAGTAATTACATTTTGTTTTACTGAATCACGCTTCTATTTTTGTTTCACTTTTAATTATAAATAACGGTGGGAATCACGCTTCTATTTTTGTTCCAGTTATAAATAACGCTGGGCCCTTCGTATGAAAAAAATCTAGATTACCTACGCAACTTTGATGGTTTGTGCGTCACGAAACGTATCGTCAATATACAGTATGTTCATTAAGGAAAGGTGTTCCCATTAACCCGCAATAGCATAGCGTCTATATTATAAACTATTTATTACCTATAGAAAAAAAATACAAGTTAAAAACTTTTTTTTTTTTATAATAGTGTAGTGTATTGACTGCAGCTAGCAGCATTCTATCATTATCGGATAAAGTGCCGCAATTTGTTGTATAATAGTGGTGCTAACTAGACTCGGTTAAAGTGCCGTCAGCATTGCAACGTCACTATCACTGAGTTTTGTCACTGTCTCTTTTGATTTTGGTTGAGTGCTGAGGTTAGTTAGTTAGCTATACTCTTGTGGGTCAACGGAATCGTCTTCATATTGTTATTATAATATTATTGGTATTTTTTTGTTTTTTATTTTGGAAGGCTAACCCTTCCGAGAAAAAACCGTGCCTACTTGTCTCGGATATACCTAAAAATCTTACCATAATAACACAAAACCGTGTTTATCAGTTGTTTAACCTAAACGCCTTTTAAACATGACATTTCTGGATGGAGTTTGACATAAAACTGACATTAGCCACGTGTTGAATAAGTCTCTAGGTTTTTGTGGTAAGACCCGTAATGTTTTCGATATGTCAAGGCTGTTCTTCTAAACCAGAGAAGGACAGATCACTTTATAGCCATCGAATCATATTTTGATGAAGTATTTTTGTTTTTTTTATCGCAGATTGGTATCGCAACCTTAGATAGTCAACCGCAAACACTCAGACCTTATTGCCTTTAATGATAAACCTTGACACTGTTTTTTATTTATTTGTTTACGTCTTTTAACTAAAAGGAAGTTTCTATGTGATGATGTTATACTTTAGTTCAACTATTGAAGCAGGTAGTATGAACACGACTTACTTAATTCAATGTCAAAAGTTCGAATAAATTAATGGAGGCAATGACTGCATGTGGGTAATAATATTGACAGACATTTTTTTTTTTACATAATTGCGTTTAAATTATTATCATAAAAATAATGAATTCGCTCGTCATTCAAGTTCTTTTAATGTTTTTTTTTTTTTTTATAAATTACATACGACTAATTTATGTAAGTTTTATACGCAATTTTATGGTTTTATTAATATTAATACGTCATCCATTATGTTAGAGTAGATTGATAATAATTATCTTTTTTTAATCACAATAAATCAATTGGTAAACAAATACAAGATGTAATTAAAATAAATACAAACCACAGACATAACTACCATTTTTATTTTAATGTCCGTTTCTCATACAGGGTCGAACTAAACTAACTAGCGAAACTTAGCAGACGTCATGTCCAGTATGGGGCGAGCCTATAATGTTCCCACTGCTGGGACACAGGCCTCTTCTCTTCGAGAGGGAGGCTGTAATCCACCACGCGGGCCCAGTGCGGGTTGGTAGATTTCACAGTCATGTCTTCGAATTTTTGGTTCTAGGACATGCCGGTTTCCTCACGATATTTTCCTTCACCGTTTTGAGAGCAGTGATGATGAAATTATTTACTCAAAGTAAAGCGCCTGTCTGGGTTCAAACCCACGACCTACAACTCGTAAGTCGGGGCCGTTACTACTGGGCCACCACTGCTGCTGCCAGCCAATAATAATATTATCACTATGATAATGAATATGAATTAGCTCTTTAGTCAAACAGCCGTCCCTTTTTTTTCTAAACAAGTTTTTATAACCAACTTTATTAAGATTAATGTCTATGGGTATGTTTGACTGACATAATCACAAAAAATGCTCCATATAGATATATATGGAGAATGTTTTGTAGTAAGATTGATACTCACGACTTTTAAGGCTCTTTCAGTATGCAAGAGCCTTTACACATGCAAATACTTAAAGCTAGACAAGATTGTTTCATTCATAATTATAGTAGGTATTTTATTTATTTTTAATGTCAATAAATTCTAGCTTCAATTGATATACAATACAAGGTGTAATTAAAATAATCTTAACCACTTATATACTGTTTTTATTAATGTCCGTACCTAACATATCTTTATTGATAATAATTGATGTAATTTTATTATCTGCCTAGCCTTTTCCCAACTATATTGGGGTCGGCTTCCAGTCTAACCGGATGCAGCTGTATACCAGTATTATATACCACAACCCAGTAACTGGGTAATACGATACTCCTTGGTAAGATTGGTTGTCAGACTTGCGGTGTTCTAACATACCCTAGTTAACATAGAGAGTTTCAATGTAATTACAGAAATGGCATGAAATTGTCAAATAATAAACCGGAACTTATTTGAATAAATTATGTTCAAACAGGCGATTTGTTTAGCAAGATTTGGGCCAAATCAATTATAAATCCATTGGTCCTTCGACAAGCATGGCTAGCACACTGCCACGACCGATTGGCCGATGGGGCACAAGGGCTAACTAAGGCTACTTTTATTTTAGAAAAAAAAATTTGGGTCGTCACGGCAGCAGCTAAAAGGCAATAAGAATTATGTTGTTCAAGAAGGTGATTTGTTAAAGCAAGATTTATGCCACATCAATTACAAGTACTGGGCCCGCGTGGTAGATTCCGGCTCACTCTCTCCCACCGAGAGGAGGCATGTGTCCCAACAGTGGGAACGTAATAGGCTGTTTATGCTAATTACAAGTCAAAGCAATCACATGACCTAATGCGTGTATGGTTACACTTTAAACAATGTTTATGACATCAAGTTAACGCATCGCTGATTCCGATGAACAAAACTTGTCATTTCATGTAATTGTTTCCGTTCCATTTCGAGTGAATGAAAATGGAAGGTTTTTTAGTAGGTATGGTATACAAGTACAGAACAATTGGTTTTTAATGTCCCTCGGCAAACTTCGTGTTTCATCAGTCGCTTTGCACTTGGTGCAGAACGGACGCTCTCAATCGACTTGGAAGTATATAGAGAGCGTTCGGTCTGCACCAAGTACAAAGGCAACTGATAGAAATCCGACGACTGATGAAACACGAAGTTTGCCGAGGGACATTAAGAAAATAGTTATACTGTATAAGCATGTATTGTCACGTTTATTACTATTGTTGTTTCTCCACGAACGAGAGAATCGCGTCGATAGTCACGCTGTGCCTTCAGATTATCGCCGCGATGATAAAACGGAACTTTTGCGACTCGGTGAGCGACCAGAGGGCCTAGACAAGTGACAATCGCTACGAAAGCGTTTCGTATTTTTCAACAGAATTGACATAAGCTTTTCGATAGCTTATGTCAGTCCCATACATTTTTGCCTTTTCCATCATCGATATCGCTGATAGAATGTCACTTTATCTAGGGCCTCAGGTCTGGGCATCTAGATTATGTAATTGTAAGTGTAAAAGCTAAAGTTAGTCTTAGACAACGCTGACTGACAACGAAGAAAAGTATACAGGGTGTTAGTGTAAACACCGTTATCCTTGAAACCAGTGGTTTCGTTTCATTTATAGAACGTAAAATCAATGGAAAAATACAACTTTTTTTTTTAAAGAAAATCTACATTTTTCCATAAGAATATTTCACCCTACACGCAAGGGCAACGAACTTGCGTCTCAACACGGCGGCCGGCGGTTGGCGGGGGCGGGCGTGGCGCGCGGGACGTTACAATACCAGCCGTCAGCTGTTTTGCAGGTCTCTCGAACGCGTATCCATGAGTACCGGGACAGTGACGGATATTTACTTTTAAAAATCTTTTAATGAAAATAAGGTTTTTTCTTGTTGTTACTGGGTCATTTATTTTTATATTTAAGTCAACTAGGTACCCATGGTTTGAGTGACAACGGTGTTTACCCTTGTATACTGTATAGGAAAAGTGCGAAAACGTAGTGATCTTCATACATTTATATTATGTTCGTTTGATCTTTGAATGAGAAGGCCTTTGCACTGCAGTGGAAAAATAACAGGATGGTATTTTATGCACAACAACAATCATGGCTTTTTCCATAATTACTATTTATAGATGGACCTATCATCCTATTAAAATAATATTGTGTTTGTTTGTTGTGACGTAGGAAAAACTAGAAATAATCTAATTATAGTCCGTAAATAATTTGTCCAATTATAGTGTGTAAACTAGCTCGTAATAGCTAGAGGAGCTGGTGGCTAATGTAAGGCGGTAATAACAGCCGCACGGGTCGATCCAACAGGTTAAGGTACGCTTGCCGGGTTGGTCCGTGTGTCTTTACATACCGAGACTCCTCCGTGCGTCGGAAAGCACGTTAAGCCGTTGGTTCCGGCTGTCTGGAAAGTCTGACAACAGTCTTACCAAGGGGTATCGTAATACCCAGTTACTGGGTAGTGGAGGTCAGATTTTTTTCAGGTCAATTTTACATGGAGCGACTGCCTAGTCGCTCCATGTAAAATATTGGTATTCGGCTGAATCTGGTTAGACTGGAAGCCGACCCCAACATAGTTGGGAAAAGGCTAGACAAATTGGTTGAAATTGTGTAAAGTTAAGCGCACATTAAAACAGCGGCGGGCCGCAGCGCTCCGCAGCGCTCCGCATTGCAAAAATGCACCAAAGCCCATTAGGAGTCGCACCGCAACGCAGTAATTGTTTCAGACAGATTCAAATTTCAAATTTGAATTTGAACTGTTTCCACTCCAGTGCAAATATGAGCCTCGCGCACATTTGGACGGGCTGCGCCGTATCGCAACGCATTGCAAGAATTCTCTTGCATCACTTTATTATATATTTTGTATCTCGTTTCAGGCCTCGATACGGCCAATAATTATCCTCATCTAGGTCGTATTTCAGTAGTTTACGACTTCTGGGTATATCTAAATAAATCTATACAATCATAAATTAATATTGAGCTCTTCGTGTCTGTTTGTGTGACCGCGTAGATCTTTTAAACTTCGCAACGGATTTTAATGCGGTTTTCAACATTTTAGCAGGTTTATGTTATATAAATCATTTTTAATCTTACGTGGAATAAATAAATCATGGTATTTTGTCATGTGTCGTAAAAAACCTGCGAAGCAGGATTTACTGGTACCCTGAGACAGTGAGGCGAAATCGCGGCAGACCGCTTATGAGATGGCGGGACGAGCTGGATAGGTTCCGTCAAAACTAGAAGGAGGACACGTGGGCTCACGAAAGATTGAAGAGTGGAAGGAGGTCTTTGCCCAGGAGTGCGATATATTAATTTAATTTTCATTTTATTGCGGATCACACATAAAAACATACAATCCATATAGTATTAGTAACAGACACTTAGAAACTATGTTAGTGAAAAAACTTACAAACTAACCTAACCGACTACTAATAACTACGTGGCTCAACACATGTTGGCACGTGCCTCCGCATCCAGTGCCTAATAAAGATAATATAACCTAGAAAAAAAAACCTATGCTATTTGAAATCGAAAACCTACTAAATAACTAAAGACTCCTTGAAAACTATGAAAAACACACATAAATTCCCTTCACAATAAATTCAAGTAAAGATTACTATGAAAGAAGTTTCCAGTGGGAACGGCTGAAAGTTTTCCTATGAATCTCACACAAGGGTGCAATCAAAGGTGGGTGGAGTCAGAAATAGTTTCTGTCGTTTTCTTGTGACGACGTGACCGTCCCTTCTTTCCATGATATTTTTGGGTGTTTGATCGTGAGTTTTGTATGAATGACTTATGAATACTTCTACTATTATCCTAACAAATATTATAAAACAACTTTTCAAATTTTTACTGTTTTTGAAAGTTGGTTGTTTTTTTGTGTAAAAAGTTTTAATTTTTCACTTTTTAGTTGTGGCCACAAATTCGAATACTACTACCTGCTATTTAAATAACAGTGACGGAGTGATTAACTTAAATCATCGTCCATATCGATTATGAGGGAAAAATAAGTATTATTGAAGCTAACTCAAAAACTATTCAAGCAATGTATTCTAATTTATATGGGACCATCTCTGATGCATGGCCTACAAAACAAAAAAAGAATCATCAAAATCAATTCATAATTGGCGGAGTAATCGCGTAACAAACTTACAAAAAAAACATACAGACTGATTGAGTTAATCAAAAATACGTTTGAACATCTTAAAATAAGGCTTTGGTGCATAATACATATGTGCTAGTGTGAACCAACTACAAACCTACACAATAACACTACTAAAACGTAACTAAATGCTAGGCTCGGTTTGCATACCGTGCGACCATGCGACCAATTCCTCGATGGTCGCATGCTGCACGTTTGTGGTTGCGGCCACAGCCCGCTCCATTATGACATGTTAATTTTTAATCGAGCATAGAGGCAGGTTGGTCGTGTTTCAATTTGAGAATTTAAAGCTGAATTTATTAAAATCATTATCGTGAAATTAGGAGTTGAGAAATAATGATTAGCTGCCTTTTATTTAGCCAAGCGTAGTGAATAATAAAGGGTGTCTCAATAAGAGTGCACTTTTTCATTTATAATAAAAACGTATTTTTCAAAGAGTTGTGATATTTTTATTGGACTGTATGTATTGATGTAGACGCAAACGGCCCCCACGGCTCTGATGACAGGCCATTACATTTTTTAAGAACATTTCCATGAGTTTTTCACAGAGATGTGGCTGTATCTCATCGATGACGCATTGGATCTTGGATTTGATCTCGGGAATTGTTACTGGTTTATTCGCATAAACCCAAGATTTCAAAAAACCCCAAAGAAAAAAATTGCACGGCGTTAAATCGCATGATCTTGGTGGCCAGTTGAAAATCGTTGCTGCAATAAATCGATTGTTTCATGCGCGGTGTGGCAGGTGGCACCGTCTTGCTAAAACCACATGTCGTCCAGATCCATGCCGTTCAGTTAGGCCACAAGAACTCTGTTATCATGTTCCTGTAACTAATGTCATTTTCAGTCGAACGGTTTCAGCATAACTTTCCAATTTTTCGTAATAAGTTTTCACAACACGTTATTCTTTTGTAAAGCGCTTAATTGTTAATAATCGGAATAAACATAGGTTACAGCGGTGAAATTTCAGAGTTGCCACTTGCACGAAAAAGAAATGACACTAAATTTTTAAAAAAGTGCACTCATAATGGGACACCCTACTTATATAAATTCACATTCATTTATTTATATTTTAGCAGACGAGAAAGGGCGGGAAGTACAATTAGGTACCTACGGTATTTGTCTGTTGGCTTCATTTTAAAAGGTACCCCATATTTCAAGAAAATATTTATATCTGTTTGTGTTTCTAAACTCTTCGTCGTCGATCGTCAACGTCGTGGACTCACTCCCCCTAAAGTGGAAGCCTGATTCCTGTGAGAAGGGACATACTATACCTACGGAAAAAACTGTTTTGACATTCTATATTCAGGTTTACTAAGTTAAGATCGAACGATTACTTTATTTATCCTATGTAATCATAACTAACGAATCGTAACAAACAATATTGACAAGAAGACGAATTTGTTTTTACATTTTAGTTGAATGATACAATAATATTATTACAAACGTAGACATGTCATGTGAATTGTTTTTATAATTAAAAACAATTCAATCAATTAATTTTCAGCTTAATAGCTGAAAAATATTTAAGCTCTATCTACATTCCAAAGGCGAAATAACACACTGTATTTTATTTTATACACATTATCATGTTTAAAAAATGCAAGAAAACATTATTTAAAGTGTCAGGCCCCGTACCCTAAACATACCTACCTAGTAATAAATACACACGTTTTTTGCTTAATTTATAGTTTTGACACAAACGACAAAATTATGGCCCTATGAACTTAATACAACAAGATGTAGGTACTTTTTTATTTTTTTTGTAATTCCATGCTTTTCTCGCATATTTTTTTTTCAACTTTTCGGCTCATAAAATCTGAACACATTTTTATTTTTTTAAATAAATCGGTCCACATAATATTTATGAAAAAAAAAACCTTAAATAAAAAAAAAACATACCTTTATGTGAGCTGACTGTGTAATTGACATCCTCAAAAACGATGTGCACCGGTGGTCGCTTAGCCATGCGATTCAGCGCCTTCAAAGTGGATCCGGCCCTTTCCAAAGCAGCCGGGGTCCATTGACTTTCCTGACCCTCCTCAAACACTAAAGGGTTGGGGTTGGTCGATGGGGCTGCATGGGCCAACGCGGCCCCCACAATGGCTTTACGAAATAACGGAACGGTTGCCATTTTCGAAAAGTTTGCACTATTTTGTCATGTAGTTAGGCACAAATTATAACGCACTTTATTTTCTAAAATTTGACTTCGAGAAATGTTATAAATATTCCTTTTCGTTAGTTTTCTTTTTATTAGTTTTCGTTTAAAAATATTTATAATCAATTAATCACTTAATAATTAAAAAATATATTTTAGCATGACAAAAAAGATAAACAAGATCTAAATAAAATTAAACTCAATATTCGATTCGATTATCATTCAATTCCGCAATTAATTCATTTATGAAATTCGAATTTCGAATTAAATTTCGTGACTTCGTTCGTGTGCGTAGGAGTCGCGGTACGATTCGTGCGTGCGCAGTTCAGCAGCGGCGCAGCACTACTGATCATTAAGAAAGAGTCGGCTTTAGAGATTATACCGATTCAATTAAGTTAAATGACAAAGTGATGAGAATCACCTATCAATTAAGATTAATTATTTTATAAATCGCCTCCAATATTTTAAAGTTAGATTTTCCTGTTCACCTTTAAACCTAATAGTTTAAGATTTACGGTCGATTAACGATCGTAAGATCTAGATTATGGACGTGACCATTTAGTTAAGTATCGCACTTAGCTTTGTTTTATACTTTATAAGCGTAGCATGTGGGAAGACCAAAGAAACGATGGATGAACTATGTGAAAGATGATATGGCTAGAGAGGGAGTGACTACCAAGATAACGAATAATAGATAAGTATGGAAGAACAAGACAATGTTGGGCCGACCCAAAATAAATTGGGATAAGGACAGGAAAATGATTTCAAACGTAGTATTATTGAGTCCTGCGGTCTTCACACGGTCATCGCCCGAACTTGACAAAAAAAAAAACATAACAGACTTCCATAAAAAAAACATTAAAAGCAAAATAAGCATCACCTTTGTACGTCTTTTTCTGTTCTTTTCTTCTTGCCTGTTTATTTATGTGTGTACATATAAATGGTTAAATAAATAAATAAAAAGTGAAAAATAACTTTAATTCGGAAGTCTGTGTTTGGTTCAGTATTTACCTTTTCTCTTACTTCCGACATAATTTACTTATTTTTATATTTTAGTGTTTTTTTTACATACACATAAAATGTTGTATATTTCTTTGGAAGCTAACAGATTATCTTAAGTGAATATAATATAGCAGTTCTAATAATATTACATACATAAGTGTCGAATTGATAACCTCCTTTTTTTAAGAAGTCGGCTAAAAATATGGAAAGATGGTGACCTATTTCTGTCCTCCCACACCCTGTAAGTACACCCTAAGCCGAGATCCATGCCCATCGACTAGTTGTCCCTAAACTTATTCGGGAATCTCATGCACTCAGAGGCATTTATTATAGTTTAGGGACAACTACAGCAACTACGGCGGGCTTGTATACCATTGTAATTGTTTGTATTATGGATTACAGCACCCGAAAAGCGTGTTCGGCTCCCACTCCAGCAGGCGTAGCATGAGCACCGTTTTGTCGACGGAAGAGTAGACAAAAATGACGTTTCCTATAGACAGTAGACAGAACGAGACGGCAGCAAAATAGAAAGAGTCAACTGCACTTTTTACGAAATTCGCTCTTTTATATAATTCGACTCAGAATTCTTTGTTTTATCATAGGATTTATCGGTTTTCAGTTTGATTTTGACAGTAAGGATAGAAAACTTTCTTCCGAAATAGTCTACATATAAAAAGACCTAGACAAAGATCGTTAGAAATGAAAGACAAAATGGCAGATTGTAGAAAGATTTCTACGGTGGATGTCAAAAATGAAGAAACGAACTGTCACTTTGTATAGAAAAAGCTATGTCTATTCTTCGTAGAGATAAAAAGCGCCATGCTACGCCTGCAGGCCCGACCCGCTCCGCGGCCGACCCGCTCCGCGCCCGACCCACGCACGCGTTCCGTGTGATGACATCCATTTAATATAAGGAATTACAACGATACACAAGCCCGCCGTAGTTTTCGTAGTTGTCCCTCAACTATAATAAAAGCCTTTGAGTGCATGAGATTCCAGAATAAGTTTAGGGACAACTAGCCGATGGGCATGGATCTCGGCTTAGCGTGTACTTACGGGGTGTGGGAGGACAGAAATAGGTCACCTTCTTTCCATCTTTTTAGCCGACTTCTCGTCCCAACCCGAGTCCGACACGCACCCGCTTTGTGCACAGTTCTCGGCTCACTGTCATGTCCTCACAAGGCTAAGAAAATACAATTAACTTAAGAATCAGCTAAATCGGCCCACGCGTTTGGTCTCTAGAGCACACACATACATCATTTATATAAACACATTACCTTCCTTTGCGTCGCGCAGTCGGGTAAAAATATCTAACTCTGGGCATTGTGTTTAGTCAACAAGGAAACAACGACATATTTTGCAGTCATTTTTAGGGTCCGCTGTCTGTCTGTCCGTCTGTCACCAGGCTGTATCTCATGAACCGTGATAGTTAGAGAGTTGAAATTTTCACAGATGATGTATTTCTGTTGCCGCTATAACAGCAAATACTAAAAAACAGAATAAAATAAATATTTAAGGGGGCTCCCATACAACATCGTAGATTTTTTTGCCGTTTTTATAGATAATGGTACGGAAACATTCGTGCGCGAGTCCGTCCGCACTTGGCCGGTTTTTTATAATGTTTTGTTTTAATTTTCGCAAAACAAGTTCTCTAAGTGTCAACCGGTTGTGATCTTTAAGCTCAAACTTGTTATTTTGTATTGTATGTTCTTTTAAAGTCAAATAATTATTTACTATAATAAGGCACTTTTGAAAGTCAAAATTTACAAAAAGAATAGAATTGTTTTTGGGTAAGGAACGGCGACATCATTTATGTTCACCTGCGAGATGCCATACAGGTAAAAAAATGCTCGGCCTCATGACATTCGTAATCGTTTAGTAGTACCTATTTGACATCACCTTCAGTACGGTAGAGAGGCTCAAAACAACTTAAACAAGTGCGCGTCGGACTCACGCACGAAGGGTTCCGCACCATTATCTATAAAAACGGCAAAAAAATCACGTTTGCTATATTTGGAGCCCCCTTAAATATTCATTTTTTATTCTGTTTTTTTTGTATTTCTTGATAAAGCGGCAACAGAAATACATCATCTGTGAAAATTTCAATTGTCTAACTATCAAGGTTCATGAGATACAGCCTGGTGACAGACGGACAAAGAAATTGATATACTGACTCTTTCTTCTCTCTATATCTTTGAAAGTATTTTGTATGTTCGCAAAAACTTAGGACTTTTCAAAATAAGAAGCGATTTCCATACTATAAATACACGTAGTAGACATGAAATTGTCATACCCAAATTTAGATTAACTAAAACAAGCAAGTCATTTCTAATAAACAGTATCCGCTTCTATAACAAGTTGCCAAAGTCGGTTACAGAACCTAGCGATGGAAAGTTCAAAACCCACATCAAACGTGTCCTTATCAAAAAAGCATAAAGATTAAAGACTACGGTGAAGACAAGGAAGTTTGGCAATAATTCCTTCTGCACATGTGGCTTCCCTGGTACCTCATTAACGGCATATTTATGTAAGAGTCTATTAACTGCTCCCAAATTACCAGGTTTATTTTCTTTACATTCATCCTTGACATATAATCATTGTATTTGACATTATATACCTCCAATTAATTTCAACTCTTAGTGGCTTTTGTGGACAGGTTTATAATTATTCAATTGTTACAGTTGTAATAGCAATCACGTCAATTGGTTAAAATAGGTTTTTATTTTTATTTGAATTTTAATTTTATTATTATTAGTCTTTTATATAGATTATTTTCTATTTTGTGAATGTGAGAACGTTGTAGGCTTATTGGACTGTAGATTTATTGAACTTCTTCTATTTTTGTTAAGTACCTGGTACTTACTTGTTGAAAGGCCTACATTGTCCTCCCATGCCTACCAACACTGTAATTTGAAAGTATTGTAAAAGCCAATTATTTTTAAAAGAGTAACCATGGAGTTTCTTGCCGGCTCAATTGGAACCGTGCACCTAGCTTCTGACGTTTCATAAGTGCCCATGTAGGTTTATGTGAAATAAAATATTTTGATTTAGATTTTTTTGATTTTGGACAAACAGACAGCGGAGTCTTAGTAATAGGGTCTCTTATTACTCTTTGGGTACGGAACCCTAAAAAATATATTAAAGAAACATTATGTAAGGCACTTTAATAATTTATTAAACCGAGTTTTTTTTTTTAAATAAGCACTAACACAAACCATAAAATATGGTCTGATTCAAACAAAAAGTACTTTCACTTTTTGCGTAACATTCTTTTTACGTAAATTCATTTAAAAAATTCGCAAAAAAAGGTGTTACGACTGTACCCGATGGCTGTTTATGTAAACAGACTTCTTTTGTTACAAGCTTTAGATATTATTAGCTTGCTTTGTTCGTATGTGTTTCCGGTTACTCCAATTGTCATCCATTTTTCAAGCACTTCCTCGCATCCGATTGAGCTAAAACTTGGCAAACCACAATCAAACAAGATAGCACCATCGTATTTGGACTCATTGAATAAGTAGATATTGACAAGTGCTATACTAGTTGGTCTAATGATCCAGAGTCTGATGATAGAGCCGGAAGTTGGCCATAGAGACTCCTCAATCATACAAGATAGCACCGCGGTGTTTGGGCTCATTGGCTAAGTATTAACAAGACAGTGATTTGATACTAGGTGGTGTTCAGGGTCTGATGATGGAGCCGGAAGGTGGCCATGGGAAAATTTCAATAAAAAAGATAGCACCATCATGTTAGGAATCATTGGTTATGTATTGACAAGTGCTATTAGACTTGGTGGTGCCCAGAGTCTGATTTTGGAGCCGGAAGTTGGCTAAGGAACTCCTCAATCAAACAAGATAGCACCATCGTGTTTGGATTCCGAGTGCGACCGATCCCACGGCCGCACGTCCTATATGATCCTCCCTTTTCTATAGAGGATGAGTGAACTTTACACCTTGTTCCTCATACCTCTAAACTCCCATTAAAGCGTGTAAGTAAGCTGCGTGCCAGTCTTTAAGCCTGACTGCTCGAGCGACGACGCAGCAAAAGTACTGATCCTACGGTCACTAACCTGCTCACCAACTTGGCGTGTGTCTTGGAGAAACCTGAGTCCAGTATCCACAAAAATGTTCTATATAACATAGAAGAAGAAGAATAGAAGTGCCCAATGCATAAAATACGTACTGAATTCATAGACTTTTTCAGTTATTTCCAGCATTTAGTATAGTTCTTTGATTCTGATTCATGATTTATTCATAGATTAATTCATTAATTCATCTGTGAGGAGCTCGTGGCTAAGTAATAACAGCCGCACCGGGTCGATCCATCAGGTTAAGCTACGCTTGCCGGGGTTGGTCGGTGGATGGGTGACCATCTTTACATACCGAGACTTCTCTGTGTCTCGGAAAGTGCTTTCCGTTGCTTGTCTCGTCGGATAGTTTTGGCATTCCTTCATAGTTACACAATAAATATTATGTGTGCTGCTACCTGTATAAGCCTTTCAAAATGCTTAATTACATATTTATATTAATAATTATGCAGTCCGCTTGTCGATAGATAACATTTATTATATAATTAAGATACGTATACAACATAACAGATGAATGAATATCAATCTGCCTAGCCTTTTCGCAACTATGTTGGGGTCGGCTTTCAGTCTAATCTGATGCAGCTGAATACCAGTATTTGACACGGAGCGTCTGCCTATCCAACCTCCACAAACCAGTAACTGGGTAATACGATACTCATTGGTAAGATTGGTTATCAGACTTTCGGGCTTGTGAAGACCCGTTACGACTGTTATAGATCCACAAACGACAGCCCCGAGCCACGTAGTAGTCTCGGTATGTAAAGATGATCACCTATCCACGGCCACGGACCAACCCCGGCAAGCGTAGCATCAGCTTAACCTGATGGAACGATCCGTGCGGCTGATATTACGTAGCCACAAAGTCCTCCTAAGAGATCTTCTCATACTGTGTTATTAATAATTAGTGTCAACTATGATAATAAAATTATAGACAAAACATTAATGTTATGCATAGGTACCTACTTCCATGGGAAAAGCCATTGTTTTTCTCATTACCGCTGTTTGTCGTACGTTAACTTGTGTATTTTATTGCGTATACCGCAAATAGGAAACGATATACCTTTGTGTTATGTTACATTAGTCGGTAATTAAGAAGTTATTAGTATTGTATTATGAATAATAAAATAAAAAATTACATCAGACATTATTTTACGTACCTAATATCGTAATTTTGCCGAGTACTGAGTCTTTATGAGACTCCTCGCTCCCCGCCCAGTGAATTCTAAAGGTGCTCCTTCACCGGGAACATTCGCGTGTAATGTAACGTCATAGATTCGATTTTGAGTATGTTACGTTACAATATTGCCTTCCTTTTTTGATTAAATATTAGACATTGCGCACTGTAATGCTTGCTGCTTCTCCCTCACTGATGTAATATGTAATGCTCGACTCTGAACGTTACATTACAGGCGAATGCTAGGTGAGGGAGGACCTTAAGAGAATAAATTGAATTCAAACTGGTCCTTTACTATTTTAATCCTGGATGCCAATTCCAAGAGTGTCCAGTACCTACTTACAATACTTGCCTACGCCTAGTATCACTAAAGTGCCTACTACACGGTTGCCAACCGCATCCCCGTCAGAGGTGACCTTGGCCGGCAGAGCTGTTTCAACTACATGGTCGCCAACATACCATTCCGTCATTAAAGGAGTAAAGACGTCATGGCGAATTTTAAGACCGATGTTTCATTGGCGTTTGGATCAATATTTATCCATTTAGAAACCAAAAGCTCCCAGGCTAGACGCTTTTGATTGTTGTCTTTGTACTGTTCGCAGCTGAGATCGCACAGAAAGGGACAGCTCGATCACCTCGGTAACAATTGACAGCGACCGACTGACGTACTTGCGGTTGGCAACTGCCGTCTACATGGTCAGCAGCCAACTCAACCTCCTCTATTCGCTCTATGGTCGCTCCCGCAACTCTTTAAACATAGGCCGTTGGAAGGTCAAACGATATTTAGTCAGAAACCATCATCTACTCGGTTGTAAACCACTTAGGTCACCTCAGTTAGTTTGGTTTGTCACCGTGAAGCAGGCTCTTCAGATATATTACAGTTATTGGCAACATTGAAGGCAAATAAAATAAAATTAATTGTATCGTCTGCGTGCCGAAGCGCGAAATTAATCATTGCAAAAATTGTACAGTTGATTTTGTCATTCTAAAAATAAACAAAATAATAAACCGGTGCTTAGCTGGAAAAGTTCTACGACCTCCGTATTGGAGGATAATCATGTTGGTTGATTATTCCAGCCCATGTTATGTTCAGTCACGAGCAATAATATGTATACACTTAGAAACTTTTAAAAGTGATTTTCTCCTACTGTATTGATTGTAATTTAATGATTTAACGAACATAGTATTTTTGAACCCCTATTATTATGAAATAGGTATCATCTCAAAGTAACAATCGTTATTCCACGAGAAAAACGTTATTGAATTTTGCTGAGTGTATACATATTTTTGCTCGTGACTGTTCACGATACCCCTGGCAGGTTTGACAATGCCTTGCTCGAGAAGAAATACCATAATCATGACTCATTCAATAAAAAACAGTCTAAGAAGGAATAACCAAATGACTGATAACGTCATTGTTAATAAGATTCTTCTGTACGTAGGTATGTATGCCGCTGAACTCCTAAACGGCTGGACCAATTTTGATGTTTTTTTTTTGTGTGGGTCCCTGGTTTGTTTAGATTCACAATAAGACTCTGTAGGTGGCGCTGCGATCGAGTTCTAGGAAACAGGAAAACATCTGTCCGGTCAGCTAGTTTATTATACAATTATACAAACACATAAATTGTCAACACAGTACCTCCATATAAATGAGAGCATTATTTAACTGTTGTACATGACTATTTATATAAAAACCATAAATCCATTAACACTTATACATTTATATTGATAAGTTACACTGACATTATTATTTATAGTTACACGTTTACCTTGAAACAGAAGCCGATGCATTAATTAGATACCATTATTTACCATACCCTGTATTTTCTATAGATTTATCGATAATCAAGGGCTGGGACTAGGACAAGGTCGTCCTAGCATTTTAACATGATTTATTATAAAAAACATATAATTATATGTTACATTACATCGTATCAGCCTTCAACTTCAACAATTTATTTATTCTACCTCAAAAACCTATTCACGATGAATCCGCAATTACTTTAGCACTTACGATACGAAACCATGAAAAAGGGGTCGAATGAAAACATTTAAGAGAAAACGTCCTGATTTAGTACCGGAACAAAAGGCAAACATCGCAAATTATCAAATCAAAGAGTGTAGAAAAAATACATTTAGTGAAGAAAAAAAGCGTCCAAGTGCGAGTCGAACTCGCAGACAAAGGGTCCCCCAGTTCCCGTAGGTACCACCGAAGCAGAAAAGCGTCCAAGTGCGAGTCGAACTCGCAGACAAAGGGTCCCCCAGTTCCCGTAGGTACCACCGAAGAAGAAAAGCGTCCAAGTGCGAGTCGAACTCGCAGACAAAGGGTCCCCCAGTTCCCGTAGGTACCACCGAAGAAGAAAAGCGTCCAAGTGCGAGTCGAACTCGCAGACAAAGGGTCCCCCAGTTCCCGTAGGTACCACCGAAGAAGAAAAGCGTCCAAGTGCGAGTCGAACTCGCAGACAAAGGGTCCCCCAGTTCCCGTAGGTACCACCGAAGAAGAAAAGCGTCCAAGTGCGAGTCGAACTTGCAGACAAAGAGTCCCCCAGTTCCCGTAGGTACCACCGAAGAAGAAAAGCGTCCAAGTGCGAGTCGAACTCGCAGACAAAGGGTCCCCCAGTTCCCGTAGGTACCACCGAAGAAAAAAAGCGTCCAAGTGCGAGTCGAACTCGCAGACAAAGGGTCCCCCAGTTCCCGTAGGTACCACCGAAGAAAAAAGGCGTCCAAGTGCGAGTCGAACTCGCAGACAAAGGGTCCCCCAGTTCCCGTAGGTACCACCGAAGAAAAAAAGCGTCCAAGTGCGAGTCGAACTCGCAGACAAAGGGTACCCCAGTTCCCGTAGGTACCACCGTAGAAAAAAAGCGTCCAAGTGCGAGTCGAACTCGCAGACAAAGGGTCCCCCAGTTCCCGTAGGTACCACCGAAGAAAAAAAGCGTCCAAGTGCGAGTCGAACTCGCAGACAAAGGGTCCCCCAGTTCCCGTAGGTACCACCGAAGAAAAAAAGCGTCTAAGTGCGAGTCGAACTCGCAGACAAAGGGTCCCCCAGTTCCCGTAGGTACCACCGAAGAAGAAAAGCGTCCAAGTGCGAGTCGAACTCGCAGACAAAGGGTCCCCCAGTTCCCGTAGGTACCACCGAAGAAGAAAAGCGTCCAAGTGCGAGTCGAACTCGCAGACAAAGGGTCCCCCAGTTCCCGTAGGTACCACCGAAGAAGAAAAGCGTCCAAGTGCGAGTCGAACTCGCAGACAAAGAGTCCCCCAGTTCCCGTAGGTACCACCGAAACGTCATAAAAAAGCCGAAAAAAACAAGTTTCTTGTATTTACTGTTTCATTTTTAACTTTATATGATTTTGATTGTTTATGCACACACATATAAATACAGACATGAAGAAAGGAACAGAAAAATACGTACAAAAGCAATGCTTATTTCTAAAGAAATCTCTTCCAGCATACCTGCGATAGGAGAGTAGATAAAAGAGATGTAGACAATGTGTGTAAGAGTAGAAGAGAAACAGAATACATAAATCAAAAACAATTCACAAATTAAAATATAAACATACATTATGAGAATATACTTACGTATATACTACTAAAATAAATATCACTTAAAAATATATATTTACAGTATAATTTAAAAAAAAAAATTAAGTAATAAAAACTAAAACCCAACTACGACTGAAAAGGTATAAACAAGACACCACAGACAGACAAATTAAAAATCCGGAGTCACACGTAATCTGTTCGATTTATGCCCTAACACGTCTGGTGTTTAGTTAACACGTGTGGTGTGGGTTTTAGTTTTTATTACTTAATTTTTTTTTTTATTATTTTGGGGTTATAATTATATATTTTTGAAATGTGCTCATTAAGCCCTTTCATTTGATACCCAACATAGTACGATTAAACAATATTTTTTTTTTAGTTCCTGACTTTATTTCCTCTAGAGGGCGCCATTTTTAATTTAATGTGACGTCACATAGCCTATAACCAATCAAGACGCTTCTAACAATACCTTATTTGTCAAATTGTGATGAGTGGTTTAGAAGATACAAGGGAACAGATGAACATACATACATACATACATACATACATACATACATACATACATACATACATACCGGTCAAAATCATAACCCTCCTTTTTCTTCGCCGTAGTCAGGTAATAACTATGCAACTATGACGAAATGGATAGGTAGTGTTCTTTCACTCTTCTTTTAAATACTGCAACGGTTTGTTGTTATAACGGCCATTACATTAGTAGTACACACTCAAAGTCAAAATCAACTGTGACAAACGGACGGACGGACAGCAAAGCCTTAGTAATGGGATCTCGTTGGCATCCTATGGATACAGAACCATAAAAATACATTTAGCGAAGAAAAATGTATGATTTTAGACGGTGTTTTTCCATTCGTGAGTCGTGCAATGCTCAGGATTGTGGTAAATGGTGCCTAGGGAGAGAAATGAGCGGGCAAAAGGAATTTGTATGAATGAATGAATTTTTGTTTGTATGAATTTGTATTTTATATATATATATTATAGTATTAAAATTTATTATAGTAAATATATGTGTAAGTATATGTATCATATGTTTATAGCTTATTTATGTACTGTACTGCTTTATCTATAATGCAATATGATATATTATTATTATTTTTTTCTCTTCGTTCCTCTCAATTAGAGCACCTGCCATCTAATCTCTTCACCACCCTTGGTTGACTGGTAGAGAATGCCTCAGGCATTAAGTCCGCCTTTGTACCTTTTTTAGTGCGAAAAGTTTAAATAAATAAATAAATAAATAAATAAAGGAAGCTTTTGACTATCACCGAGATGTTTTACTCGTAAGATTATTGTGGAGAAAATTCTAGGTAAAAAATGCTGCAGTTTATACATTCCCGGACTCCTGAATCAGGCTACCCTGCACTTTTTGTATAGAAGTCTATGAATTTTTAAATGGTCGTGAATTCGAATACGGAACAATGATGGCCAATATGTCCGCATCAAAACTGCATAAAAAAAAATTCTTTGACTAATCAATTTATTGATGTTTTTGACCTAAAAACATCTAATGGAATGGCACCTTAATTTTACGAGAATATTGTGTTTTGAACAGAATAATAAGGCTGCATTTCCACCAGAGATGTGCCAGGATGCGTAGCGAGCGCTTCATTTACCTCGCGGTCAGCACAGTTCTGGTGGAAACGGCTCAGCGGAGCTAGATTTTTGCGCATACAAAACAAGCGAGAGATGTGTGCGAGGGATGTGTACGAGGGATGTGTGCGAGGGATGTGTGCGAGGGATGTGTTGCGAGGAATGTGTGTTGAGAAGGATGTGTTGCGAGGTTTGCGCATACTGTACCAGCCAGTCCATCCATCCTCGCACCACACATTAATGCGCATTTTCACAGCTCCGCTATACATCCTCGTAGGCACATTTTCATCGCACAGCTTTGGTGGAAACCCCCACACATTTTCACAGCACAGCTAGACATCCTCCCACGACACATTTCCATCGCACATCTCTGGTGGAAACGCAGCCTTATGATGATTTGCAGAAACAGAGATTCGGATGAACCGTAGCGTATATCTATGGCCCAGCTACTCAAAAGCTGTAGGTACTTAAAATGAGATTACAGATAAAAAATAATTTATTGAAAATGATGGAACCGGTTTGTATCTCTCGCAAACAACGATCCAGATTTAGCCACAGAGAAAACTAAATAAAGGTAGATTTCTGAATGCGGCTGCGTCACTACTGTTGTGATACGCGTCACTACTGGTCCCCATAAATTTTATATATACGTTTGTAAGAGATTACATTCCGAGCACGGTAGCAATATCGCGCAGCGTTGCTGTCGTGATGGCGCGACTTGCGCATCTCGCGATCTTGCGCTTGGCGTGTTGGTGACTGCCGCATGCAGCGTTGGTCGGAATCATACCTTAAATGCACATAAAGTATTTCAAATGTTTGTAGTTAAAGGCTGCACTGCAGTAAAGTAACGGATCTACTTAATTTCTTTCTCTGGTCAGAGTGCACAATACCGTTACCTATAAACTGGACAACCACTTAACTTTTTTATTGCGAACGTACGTACAAAGACGCGTTTTATGACTGACAGACCGTAACGTTACGTGGCGCGCTGTAAAACTGAAATGAAACTCCTTTTAAGGTTGTAAGGATTTTTCATGATAAGCAGTTATGTATTTTCGAGTAATGTCTGTACTTGGAAGTGGTAGGTATGATACAAAGAATATTAAGACTGTTTCTCTCTATTTGTAACCTAGTTACCTTTACGACCTTCAATATCTATAAAGATGATTTTATCATCATCATAATCATTTCAGCCGAAAGACGTTCACTGCTGGACATGTGCTTCCTCTTTCTGTGAGAGGGAGTGGGCCATATTCCACCATGCGGGCGCAGTGCGGGTTGGTAGATGTCACATGTCTTCGAATTTTTGGTTCTAGAACATGCCGGTTTCCTCACGATGCTGTCCTTCACTGTTTGAGAGCAGTCAAGTGGAGATGAAATTAAATATACAAAGTAAAGTGACGACGACCTACAATAATAGTCCTCGAGACCGTATTTTCGGCCACAGCGGCCAATCTCAACGCCTTCGGCGTGGGAGATATTATAGTGCACAAGTGTTTGCGCAGACACAAGTGCACTCTTTCTTCCCTCACTCTCATAGTCCGTTGGGACGGCAATCCGACACGACCGGAGAGAGATCAGGCGTAGGACCAACGGCTTAACGACGACCTACAACTACAGTCGGGGCCGATACCACTGGGCCACCCCAGTGGTATCGGCCCCGATACTGCTCAAAGATCCATGTCAAGATCCCATAATAATAATATTGAATGTGACTGAATTAGATACATACCTATCCGTCTGACTCTAAAAAAACTTTTTATACCTCTATGCAACAAGTTTAGTTGTAAATATTCATCCAAAACCTAAACTCACGGTAATCCAATCGCCTTGGAGTCGGCAGCTTCAAAGGTTCACTGTTAATCAAATGGATTTTAGGACCAACCTGACAAGGACGTCTCTATTTTGGTCCGACTTCCCGCTATAATCAACATACAAGTTTGACTTTGAACTGTATTGGTAAAATGTTTATTTCACGGTAAAATCTATAATGGTAACTTCCTATAAAATTCCAATTAATTGTTTTTGTTGTGTACTATCGTAAAATTATTATATTACAAAATAGCTAATTCGTCTAAAACGTGAACCTCTATTATGAATTTTAGTAAAAAAGTATATTCATTTGTAATGACTCGTGCCTTATGCTATTTTCTGCTTATCAAAATCTACTACTACTAAACAATTTAATATTATAAATAATTATGTTTTATTAGCTTGTGGCTGAGTAATAAAAGCCGCACTAGTCGATGGATAAGGTTAAGCCACGCTTGCAGCGGTTAGTCCGTGGATGGGTGATCGTCTTCAGATACCAAGACCCCTCCGTGCCTCGGAAAGTACGTTAAGCCGTTGCTTGGTCCTGGCTGTCATTTGTAGATTTATGACAGTTGTTACGGGTCGTCAGAAGCCCGAAAGTCTGACAACCAGTCTTACCAAGGGGTATCGTATTACCCATTTTCCCATTTTACTGGGTTGTGGAAGTCAGATAGGCAGTCGCTCCATGTAACATCCTAACTTATATATAAATATATTATATTAATATTATACATGCGAAAGTGAGTTTGTTCTTTTGTTTGTTTATTTATTTATTTGTTTGTTGCGCTTTAATGCTAAAACGGCTGAACGGATTTAGATTAAATTTAGCACATGGGTAGACCATGACCTGAAATAGGACATAAGATTTGTACTTTTATCCCGATATTCCCATGGGATCGAGACTTACGCGGGTGAAGCCGCGGGGTGCAGCTAGTATAATATATATTATATTCTAGCTACACGATTTCACATGCCTGATATTTACTGACACTCACATTGCCCGCGCGTACCGAAGGACCAACTTTAAACACAAGTTCGTACAAGCACATCCGCGCAAAACCACTAGTTTTAAACAAACAAGGATTACATAATGCTGAAACAGTTTGCAAGCGGTCACTAACTCCCAAGCCACTGGTTCACTAAGATCTAAATTACTATTACAGCGCATTATTAAATTTGTACAGAGGAACTATAATTTCGAGTTCACCAGTTCATAGTTTGTAATACTAGTGCTGATTACAAACTGCTGTTGGTAATAAACTGTGGTTTTAATCTGTAACTTGGGCAAGGAGCAAAAGCAAAGGGTTTTGAAATAAGAATTGCGTCGTCTTTTTTTTTAGGATTCTGTAACCGAAGGATGCCAAACGGAACCCTATTACTAAGCCTCTGCTGTCCGTCTGTCTGTCAGCGGGCTGTATCTCATGAACGGAAATAGGTGAACAGTTGTGTATCTCTATTGCCGAACCAAGGTAACCGACATAGCCCAAGGTATTGCCAAACTTACGAGTATGTGGCAGTGGGTAGGGCACATTGCTCGCAGAAGATATGGCCGATGGGGCCGAAAGGTTCTCGAGGACATACCGTTGGAAGGTCGGGTAAGGTGAGCCGATGACCTGTGCAGGCCGCAGGAATCTGCTGGGCGAGGAGCACAGAGCTGGTCGAAGTGGGGGTGCTTGGGGGCCTATGTTCAGCATTGGACGTCTTTTGGCTGAAATGATGATGATGATTGCCGCTTTAACTCGGATAAAACGAAGATATTATTTCTGTTGTAAGCTGTCACAGACCATAAAATACCGCTAAAGTCTGTTTAATCTTGTAGACTAATTTGACAGGTGCAAATGTCAAACTCCATTATGTAAAACCAAACAACAATCACTTGAAATGTCAAATTAGTTTTCGAGATTAAAAATAAATTATTCAAATAAGTTTTGTATTATTTATTCTTTTAGAGTTATGAAAATAAAATAAAATTAAAAATTAAAGTGGCGTTTTTTCTAAATTTTGTATACGGAACTCATCGTGTGCGAGTCCGACTCGCAATTGGCCGGTTTTTTTTATACAGTTGCTAACGAAATTGCTAACGCTAATCAATGGAAAGTGAGTTTAAATTCAATTCATGATCTAGGTAGTTTTCCGATCATCTGGGAAAAAATATCAAAGTCATCAAAGAGTCCTTATACATAATAAGGACTCTTTGATGACTTTGATATTTTTTCCCAGCTAAAGTACTTTATATCTTTTTTCGTGTGGTGTGACTATCCTGGTGTCACAGTTTTTTTTGCCGCGCATGTGCGTCTGACTTGACGTCACATGCCCTCGAGAAATATCTCTCAGACATTCCGGTTTTCTCACGATGTTTTCCTTGACGTCACATGCCCTCGAGAAATATCTGTCAGTCATTCCGGTTTTCTCACGATGTTTTCCATCACCGGTTTTGAAGCAAGCAATACGCACATGAATCCGAAAAGTCAGTGCGTGGCTTGGGTTCGAACTCGAGATCCTATCACTGCTACAACTAAAGCTCTAGTGTGTGTGTGTGGTGAAGGGTAGGTAGCTGTTTTGGGTCATAAGTAACTTTTCCGTTCAAAAAGTCTAGTTTGAGTAAATGACTTTTGATTTTGACTTTTAAATTATAATTTATTTCCTGTATTTCATTTTCAATACATATTATTTACATTTTAAAATATTTTTATGAATTAAAAAAAAAACATGATTTTTTAATTATATTTTAATTTTACTTTGATTATTATACTTATATAGATATATATATTTTTTCAAATAAAATAAAATGTAGTTATAATAATCATTACAATCTTAAATGACCAATTTATAAATGGAAGGCCGGTTTATGGGATGCTGTTGATAAAAAAGGACAAAAGGATAGTGACCATAAGAGCCTTGATAAACCTACTTTTGGCCTCTTCTACAATGCCCACGAGAATAACAAAGGTTCTTGTTTGCCGGTAATCAACAAATATTGTTTGTGTATAGAGCTGGTAAAAACTTTTTATTTTCATAGCGGAAGGAAACTTTTAATCATTATTATTTATTTTATTTTATTATGTTATCAATTTAATCATCACCATCATATTTAGTCTATAACGTTCCCACTGTAGGGACATAGGTCTCCTCCCTTCGAGAGGGACTGGGCAGTAATCTACCACGCGGGCCCAGTGCGGGTTGGTAGATGTAACATAGATAGATGTCCTCGAATGTTTAGTTCTAGGACATGCCGGTTTCCTCATGATGTTTTCCTACACCGTTTTAAGAATAGTGGTGATTAAATTATTTACCCAAAAAACCCACGACCTACAACTCGTAAGTCAGGGTGGTTACCACTAGGCCATCACTGCTCTACTGGGCCACCACTGCTCTACTGGGCCACCACTGCTCTACTGGGCCACCACTGTTCTACTGGGCCACCACTGCTCTACTGGGCCACCACTGCTCTACCTATTTAATGCCATAACAAAAAAGGTTTGACGGTACAAAAACTCAGTGCCGTCAAATATGATACGTACATTTTAAAATAAAGCTTTCTCCTAAACATACATGATAACTTTTTTTTATCAATTCTAAGTAATCCTAATCCTAACTAAAATATTATTAATGTGAAAGTGATATTGTTTGTTATTTTGATTTGCTTTGCTTATTACATGTGTAAAAATAATTAGATAATAATCATTGCAAAACCATTTTCTACACGTTATAAATAAAACACATTCGACCATGAACATAGCAACAGCAATAAATCCTAAAATTACCCATGGGGATGTAAATTACCCTAAAGGTCAGTACAGACTGCGATGTGAAGCGACGCGACGTTGCGTTCAGTGCAAGCGTTGACAAGTGTACGCTGAGACGCGCGGTGCTGCGTAGCGCGTGTACCTTATTGTTTAGTAAGTAAATTCGATATTGTATCGGATCATAAAAAAGAGCGCGTCGCGTCGCGCCTCGGTGTGTACTGACCCTAATGAAAACCATTCGCAATACCTCCGTACCTCACCGTCCTACTTACGTCCGTCATAACTTATTATGAAAACAAAACACTGTACAAATTCGAGTTTTTATTTTTTCACAATCTGTATTACTGTCGTAAAAAGTCAGTGTTTATGCTATGCCCGATAATGGTATTAGACAGTTTATGTAAATGACTGGGGGGATTCCACTTGGGAAATAAACGTGTGGGTGATATCTTGTATACGTTTCGTTATGTTTATGTCCCGTCTGTTGTATTATGTAGTAGGTATTATTGCATTTTCGGTACCCGGAAAATGGATCTGGTTTCACTGTGACCAGATTCCGAAAATGATTAAAATAATGTAGTCTTAATAAAATTAGGCGAGTATTGAACCGAAAAATTCGAGTATGTCAATAAAATAATAACCGAAATCCACGCATGTCGGTTATTAAAACTATACTAAAACCTTACTCGAGAACCACTCTATCCATTGGTGAAAACAGCATGCAAATCGGTACAATAGTTTTTGAGTTTATCGTATACAGGACGACAGACAGACGCGGCGGAGGACTTAATATGTAAAGGTGCCCCCTCACCGGGAGCATTCGCTTGTAATGTCACATTTCAGATTAGTTTTTGAGCATAGATACGTTACAATAATGCTCAAAATCGAATCTGAAATGTTACATTACAAGCGAATGCTCCCAGTGAGGGAGTGCCTTTAGGATTCTAACCGGAGAGTAATAAAATAGGACAACACCAGCTCCTTCCATGACACGTAGGTAGGTACGTAACTAAGCTAATAGACGAGAGATAATTAAATACTACATTCCACCGTAGTTATTGTGGAAAACCTCACTTTGTTTGTCTGTCATAACGTTGACCCAATTTCAAAAACTACTTTCCATACAATAACATGTTTTTGATTCAAATATACACTGCATAAAACTGCAGTTGCACTTACACAAATCACTTTTATTTTAAAAATATTCTTGATTTACGTTTACTTTAAAAGCATGTAAACAAAATGACTCTATGGAAACTAGGAAGGTACTCCTACACTTTTGTAACCAAGGTTCCTGAGCATATTTAAAGTAACGGTTGTCAACAGTTTAAAATATCTAGTAGAAGGTCGAACTCAAAACTCAAACTCAAAGCATTTATTTCAATTAAACCATTACAGGCACTTTTGAATTGTCAAAGAATCGGTCAGTTAGTCAAAAAGTTGAAGCTGGTTGCCCATTCCAAATCGTAGATCTCTATGGAGAAGAACGGGCAAGAAACTCCAAGGACACTCTTTTAAAAATGGATATAGATATTACTAAATCCTGGGTACAGTATTCTTGGTGCAGAAGCACCAAGAATACTATAATGAATAGAATAAGAATATAATGATTATTTTTCATTTGACATTGTTCTCACATATAGAAATATGTGAAAACAATGTCATATGAAAAATAATCAAAAACAATTCAAAATGTTAGATTAAAAATAAGCCCTGGCAGATGAGAAATGACCAGTCTCAACTGACAGCGCCCGTTCACGAACATGACACGTGGATCAGCACCATCCAGCTCAACCATTTTGTAGGGAACCGAATGATCCAACACACGCGCCACCATCAGCGAGACATTTAAGTGAGTATGACATACTCTCATCTGCCATGCTCTTTCAAGTCAGTATAAAACATGATACCATATTAAACGGCTCCATGGTACTCACATTTACAAAATTGAAAAAATGCTTCTAATTTGTACAAAACTATAATTTGCAATGTACTTGTCGTTAATTGTACTAAGTTTATAATATTAGTAAACAAGATAAAGGAAACATGAATGGATGGCAACAGCTATAATTATATTGCATAATCGTAGTAATTTTCTGTATTTCCTAATAATGGAGGGAAAAAGCCATTGGTTTCCTGGACTGTGATATAAGGCAATAACATCCATATCATAATAATTATAAATTCGAAAGTTACCCTGTCTGTCTGTCTGTATGTTACCTTTTAAATCAAATCAATCAAATCAAAATATTTTATTTCACATAAACTTACATGGGCACTTATGAAACGTCAGAAGCTAGGTGCAAGGTTCCAATTGGTCGTTTCCTATGGACAAGAGCCGGAAAGAAACTCCATGGTTACTCTTTTAAAAATAATTGGCTTTTACAATACTTTTCACGCCTAAACCACTGAACTTTCGACATTTGGCAAGGAGATAGATGGCATTCTGGGGAAGGACATACTTTTCATAGACATAACATGCGGGCGAAACCGCGGGCTGAAGCTAGTTGTTCTACAAACTAGGGCAATAGGAACTAAAGGAATACCTATTAATGCAATGCCTCGTTGGTCTAGTGGTCGGAAGCGCTACTGCTGAGTATGAGTTCCTAGGTTTGATTCCCGAGTCGTGCAAAGTGTTATTGGGTTTTTCTATCTGGAATTTCTCAGTAGCAGTCTGGATTTGTTCCCGGTTGTCGGCAATAGGCTCGTCCCCTGATACATGGGACTTAAACGTATCTGGCGAAATGTGGGTGTACCTCTACCCGTGCCCAACCCTTCGGAGAAAAGATAAAAGATAAAAAGATAAAGATAAAAAGATAAAAAGATAAAAAGATAAAAAGATAAAAAGATAAAAAGATAAAAAGATAAAAAGATAAAAAGATAAAAAGATAAAAAGATAAAAAGATAAAAGATAATTTATTTGTCAAACATGCGGTAACATAGACTGACTAATCAGACATGCAAGGTATCGAATTCATAGATGTGTGTGCGTCCATGTTTTGCCAATAACGGCGTACAAATGTAGGTATAGAATATTACATGTATTATTACATTTAATTGCACTTTACATAATAATAGAGAAACAAGGCGATGTTATGTTATTAATGCTATGTTATGTGCGAGTGCCTACAATTTTAAATTAAGCAAATTAATTATTGTAGTCTTCAGTAAATGCGTTGCGATGCCAAAGAAAGAAAGCTTCTAAATTGAAGGATAGGCACTTGGATCGCAAGACAGTATCGCTGCTGACAATAAATGGAAGCGTAAAGTAAGTAATGAAAATATGACAGCGCCTACAAGAAAGGTTAAAGCAAAATCTTTGCAATATAATTTTGCTGTTCCATGTTTTATTTGTAACAATATAACCGTTACTCGCCGATACTACTCGTTGATATATCTACTGCACGCTAGCATGACCACAATAGAAACGGGTTTTGTCGGCAGAAGAATAGACAAAGTGACAGATAGGTAAACAATTACAAGCTGTCATTTTGTGTATTCCTCCGTCGACAAAACCCGTTTCTGCACGCGTAGCATTACGCTTTCTATCTCTACGAAGAATAGACATAGCTTTTTCTATACAAAGTGACAGTTCGTTTCTTCATTTTTGACATCCACCGTAGAAATCTTTCTACAATCTGTCATTTTGTCTTTCATTTTTAACGATCTTTGTCTAGGTCTTTTTGTAGGTAGACTATTTCGGAAGAAAGTTTTCTATCCTTACTGTCTAAATCACACTGACAACCGATAAAACCTATGAAAAACCCGACAAAAAAAAGAATTCTGAGTCGAATTATGTAAAAGAGTGAATTTCGTAAAAAGTGCTGTTGACTCTTACTACTTTGCTGCCGACGTACTGTCTACAGGGAACTTCATTTTTGTCTACTCTTCCGTCGACAAAGCGGTGCTCATGCTACGCCTGCTGTGGTTGTCATGCTACGCGTGTTGATCGGAGAATCGATTAATGAAACGAGGTATATTGCTTTTCATAAATTCAACTCCATAATGTATGCAGAAACTAGACTGTACCGTGTTTTATTTGTAACAATGTTACCGTTACTCACTGATACTACTCGTTGATATATCTACTGCACGCCAGCATGACGACTACAACAGAATCGGGTTTTGTCGACGGAAGAAGAAGACAAAATGACAGATTGTGATTGTTTATCTATCATTTTGTCTATTCCTCCGTCGACAAAACTCGTTTCTGTGGTTGTCATGCTACGCGTGCTGATTGGAGAATCGATTAATGAAACAAGGAATTGCTTTTCATAAATTCAACTCCATAATGTATGCAGACCACTGACTGTAAGCGGACCAACACACGGTTTAGCACTGTTGAATTTAGGCATTAGTGGTATTTTGCAACGAAACTATCACCATAATATCGAGTGCCATATCAACTTTGACTACCTAAATCGTGTGGCGTGAAACCACAAATGAACTAGTTCGGAACTTTATTCAAAATGCTGAATTTCATAATTAATTATAACGTGGTTTTGTTGGTAGTTATTTATAAGTTTGAAACTAGGAAGCGGTAGATTGTAGCTGGAAAAACTAATAACACTTTGTCTGATCCGGGAATCGAACCCAGGACCCCACGCTCAGCAGTCGCGCTTGCAACCACGAAACCAACGGGGCATTCAAATGCGGTAAAACAAAAGATGGTAAGTAAATATTATTTTACAAGACCCCGTGGAAATATCGGAATAAAAAGTATCTTATGTCCTATTCCAGGTCATGGTCTACCTCTGTGCCAAATTTCATCCAAATCCGTTTAGCCGTTGTAGCGTGAAACCGTGACAAACAAACTCACTTTTGCATTTATAATATTAAGTTAGGATAACACGTTTTTCCATATTATTTTGTACTATTAGTAAGGTTATTCCTAATCTACAGATACAGATTAACCCTTTATGTTGACTTTTAGTCCAAATTAGTTGCCCAAAGGCAACCTTCTATACGATTACACAAAACCTATTGTAAAATTTATTATTCTATTACCAAGAAAGGCCTAATACTGATCAAGTTATATCCAGGATAGGCAATGGGACCACTAAAGTGGACCAAAACCACTAAAGTGGAACAAATTGTTCCTAATCGACTAACCGGGTTCAGAACGTCGTTTTCTAAATTAAATTTAAACTTGTAACTGTCTATTAATACTGTAAGAGCCAGGTTTAGGCCTATTAGGATTGGTAAAAAGTACCTATGTTTATATATAGACCAGGGATCACCAATTAGGTTCATCCGGGGATCATTTAGGGGCTTTAAAAAAAAATATTATTATATTATAGTCCATTTGGTAGACGATTACTAGCAAGCAAGATTTTGTATTAATGAATAAACAAACACTAGTCAATCAATCTGCCTAGCCTTAGGTAATAGGTAATATGGGCTGGTATCCGCAACTCCACGTCAAAGCGCGTATTTTGCGTAGGGTCTGTCTAGCCTTTTCTCAACTATATTTGGATCGGCTTCTAGACTAACCGGATGCAGCTGAATACCAGTATTTTAAATGGAGCGACTGCCTATCTGACCTCCACAACCCAGTAACTGGGTAATGCGATACCCCTTTGGTAATACTGGTTGGTGTGTGTGTGTGTGTGTCTCAAAGAGTGGCCGATAGACCCTTAGAACACAGTGATATCAGTGTGATCTTTGATTCACTACTCGCTTTCAGTTAGCAAGGTATTTCAAGGCATTTCATACTAGAAATGAAGGGACTTCGCTTTAGACTGGGTATCCACCAATGGAATAAATGTTCATGGAAGAGTTTGTAACCTACACCAGTGCGCCTAAGCCGGTCACATTAGCAATTCCTCTAAAAGCAGTTCATTTCCTGAATCCCAGCTGTCATTAGCAATTCCTCTAATATGACATAAAAGCATTTCATCATTTGTGGACCATTTTACGAGTCTTCATAGTAAACTGTCAAACAGATGAATTATATCGAAATGAATTACACGCAGATCATTTAATTATGAATTGTCAGTTTATGACATTTTACGATGATTCATATCATCATCATCTGCCTAGCCTTTTCTCAACTATGTTGGGGTCGGCTTCCAGTCTAACCGGATGCAGCTGAATACGAGGATTCATAATATTTTCATATTATGATTCTGCTAAAGTGACCGTTTTAAGTCCCTGTACACTGGCTGGTTTTGGTGTCAATTGAAACTATGACTATTTATTACAAAAAAAACACAACATTCCAAATTCAAAATTCCTTCCATTTTACGAGCAAAATTAAAATATTCTGTCACACTGAAAAATGAATTTAGGTACATGTTTTCACGATGATATTGTACGTCGTAAAAATACTTATAAGTTGTACATTCAAGGTTACATGGCTCGGCAACCCGACTAACATAACTTAGCACTTGAATAACATGCAAAAAGTTATCTGCACGAAAAGTTAATAAGTACCTATATTTACCTCGATGTCTCATTTTATTTGCCTTCTGGGAAGAAAAATATAATAACGACAGTTGTGCATATAACAAATATTATGTTCAATAAGAAAGTATACACTAGGTGTCTGTACCAACCGGTAGACAAATAGCAACAAAAAAAAACGAGTTACTTTTGTAGTTTTAAGTGTTAATCCAAGGTTATGACAATGTTTGCCTGCATTTATTGGAATTGGGGTAAGCCAGTAATTAGTGTATGAGACTACTAAATGGGGCTCCTAGCTAAATAATAACAGCCGCACGGGTCGATCTTTTTTAGGTTAGAAATCAAAGGCGAAAGAGCATGGCAGATGAGAGTATGTGATGCTCACTTATGGTGGAAATGAAATGAAATTGTTTATTCTGTAAATAGGATATTGGAATCACTTTTACACGTCATATTAAAAAGTTGTAAAAATAAGCTAGATGAGGTCGGCGTTTCCTATCTGACTACTCTGAGAAGAAAGGCCGAAACAAACTCAGAGGTCACCGTCTCCTTTAAAGTCCAGACATAATCTTGGTCAGGCCATATGAGGACCATGTAGATTAGAGTCTGAAATGGTCTTTTGAGGAAAGAACCACACAGATTTGAGTGGACCTGTCCAGTCAGTGCAAGCATTTGTCAGTAATAGTGGAGCTCAACTCAGAACTTAAGGAGCTCAACGACTCGACGAACAATACCAAAGAAAGGACATTTGGGTAGGTCGCATAAAGTTCTCAAATTGCCAGACCTTTGCTAAAACTAACAGAACGAAAAATAAAAATCCACATAGTCCTCACATTCACAATAAAACAATACTTTACAAGTAATCATCATGTCATTTTTTATATAATATTCAATAATGTCAATTTGTATATAAAACTGGTAGGTATATTTTTATGGTTTTCCATAATATTCAAAATGTCACAATGCTTAGCAGAGCGAGCAGCTCAATCCCATTCATTTTTGTCTTCTAAATAATCTGAGATTTTATAGTACCCTTTTTTACAAAGTTTGGTTTTAATACAGCTTTTAAATCGTTTAATGGGTAAGTTTCGAATGTCAATGGGAAGTTTGTTGTAAAAGCGTATACATTGACCCATGAACGAGTTGCCTACTCTGTGGAGACGAGTGCGATGTACAGCAAGATTGTGTTTATTCCTGGTATTTAAACTATGAATATCGGACATTTTCTTAAACTTTGATATGTTTTTGTGTACGTACAATAGGTTTTCAAATATATATTGTGAGGCTACAGTCAGAATATCTATTTCTCTGAATTTTTCTCGAAGGGAATCTCTTGGACCTAGGTTGTAAATGGCCCGAACAGCCCTTTTCTGTAAAACAAAGATAGCATTAATGTCCGCACAGGCTCCCCAGAGAAGAATCCCATAAGACAGAAGACTATGAAAATAACTAAAATAAACAATTCTGGCTGTATCTACGTCAGTTATCTGTCTAATTTTTTTAACGGCATAGGCGGCCGAACTAAGCCTACCTGACAATTTTTCTATGTGTGGGCCCCATTGTAATTTACCGTCAATGGTTATTCCAAGAAAAACTGTCGATTCAACGGGGTCCAACTCTATTCCATTAACTTTAACATTGTTAGATAGCTGCCTGACATTTGGCGTTGAAAATTTAATGAGTTTAGTCTTTTTTTCATTCAAGAGAAGATTATTTACATTAAACCAATGCACAACTTTAGAGAGTGCATCGTTAACTTGTTCAAAGTTGACTAAATGACGTTTGATTTTAAAAATGAGGGATGTGTCATCTGCAAATAAAACGATCTTATGATTATCCCTTATGTGGTAAGGCAAGTCATTAATATAAATGAGAAATAAGAAAGGACCTAGAATTGAACTCTGCGGAACGCCCATGGTGACCGAAGATCCTGCAGATCTCTTGCCATTAACATCGACCCTCTCGTGGAATCCGACAATCGGCAATATGTGGTCGTCTGCCGTGCGTGCCCGTCTGCAGGGCACGCACGGCAGACGACCACAGACCGCCACGCACCGCGCACCGAGGAACTTTCGATGTCTGCGATACCCCGCAAGTACACCTTCCCACGGTCCTTCGTCCGGGCTCGTCGGTGTCCATCCGCAAAATCGCGGATCGTGGGATATCGGTATTAAATGTCTCGCTGATGGAAGCGCGTGTATTGGATCATTCGGTACCCTACAAAATGGTTGAACTGGATGGTGCTGATCCCCGTGTCATATTCGTGAACGGGCGCCGTCAGTTGAGACTGGTCATCTCTTATTTGCCAACATTAACTTAATTTTCTCTTAGAAGTATCAAGAATACTGTACCCAGGATTTTGGGAGGAGGACAAAAAATCAATCAATTAAAACGGTATTAACAAGACACCAGTGTTTTGGGATTTTGCTTGGTCAGGTTTTCAATGATTTCCCTTTATTATAATTGGCTGTATGCGTTTATTTATCACATAAGTTACATATAGTTTTATAGTTAAAATTGTGGTGAACCGACTACCATCAATCATTTTTCTTCTTGTGTGGAATGAATGGAACGTTTCGGAGAGTGAGATTGCTTCCTGCTTCCGCGGCGACCAATCAGCGCTCCCGTACGCCGCTCTCATTCGCTCAGTCGATCACCGGTCGCAGAGCTTCCGCGACTCGACACTAGAGGGTGCCACGCGTTAACTCCGCGACAATAGATGGCGTTAACATATGCCCCCGGCCTTGGAACTTCCTGCTTCCAACGAAGTACCGATGGCATGTGGATCTGTCTTCTTATTCTCTTCTTCTCGTAACAAAGGACATATTTTTGAGAATGCCCTTCGCACCGTCCCGGTCGCCGTTTTTATGTCAGCGACTCGTGACAGGCCATCTTTCCCAGGAAAGGTGTGAAGTATTCTTCCCAAACGCCACTTCAGAGGTGGAAGATTATCCTCCTTGATGAGTACAAGAGTATTAGGTACCAATTCTTCCTTACTTGTCTTCCACTTCGTTCTGGTTTGAAGCTCCGCTATGTACTCCTTTGACCATCTCTGCCAGAACTGCTGGCGCATCTGCTCCACGCGGTCATAACGGGACAGGCGATGTGAAGCTGTAGTCGTCAGGTCTGGGCTGGCGTGTGCGGTGAGCGGTCGGCCAATCAGAAACAGAGAAGGGCTGAGGGGAAGAAGGTCAGTAGGGTCCGTGGACAGTGGGTACATGGGCCGAGAGTTTAGGACGGCTTCAATTTGAGTTAATATCGTGCTAAATTCCTCGTACGTTAAATGCGCGTTGCCAATAACACGACGGATATGATGTTTGCAGGACTTTACTCCTGCCTCCCACAATCCCCCAAAATGCGGTGTATAAGGTGGTATGAAATTAAACTTTATATTATCATTAGCTAAAATCTCTATAATATTATTATGATTATTCTTTAAAAATTGTGTAAGTTCCTTCATTGCCCCAACAAAATTCTTACCATTGTCTGAAAATATTTCAGCAGGTTTACCCCTTCGTGAGACAAACCTTTTTAAAGCTAATAAATAAGCATCTGTTGTTAAATCGGTAACTAGTTCTAAGTGAACTGCACGCGTTGAGAAACAGACAAATAAACAAATGTAGCACTTTTCCAGTTTAGCGCCCCTCCCTTTACGGTTCAAAATAAACATGGGTCCTGCATAGTCTACACCGCACCTTATAAACGGATAGCCTGGTTCTAGCCTTTCTACAGGTAAATTACCCATTTGAACTGAAACAGTTTTACCTTTAATACGAGTACATGTCACACATGTATGTACAACATTTCTAGCCAGATTGCGGCCTCTGAGGGGCCACCAATTCTCTCGTATACTAGCTAACAGTGATTGAGGGCCTGCATGAAGCTGGCGCTTATGCTCATATTGAAACAACAAACGTGTAAAAGTATGTTTACTACACAACAGAATGGGGTGCTTTTTATTGTATGAAAAACTCAAAGAATTATCTAACCTACCCCCAACTCTAATAATGTTATTTTTATCAACAAATATATTAAGACCAGAAATATTACGAGTGACCTTTAAGGTCACATTCCCCTTTGATGAGATATCAAGATCAGGAAAAGATTGATTTTGTGACATTTGAGTCAATTTAATAATAGATTTATTTAACTCATCTACTTGAAGCGGGCCGTATTTACGACTCACCTTTATTTTATTACGAACGTTATCAATGAAACGTAACATGTAAGCAAATACACGCTTCATACGAGTAAATGAAGAGAATCTCTCAAATGGGAACGTATTCGTATTAACTTGATGTACTAACAGTGTGGTAGTTAACTTAATATCTGGCAACTCGTTAAAATTAACATTATGACAACTATGATCATACCTAAAATTACAAAGCCGCTCGTGCAAAAATGCCGGGCCTTGCCACCAAATATCAGCTGTGCGCAACGCGTCCAGCGTGACCCCGCGTGACACTAAGTCAGCTGGGTTGGATTTACTTCCTACGTGTAACCATTGTAAACTACCAGTGAGTTCATTAATTTGAGCTACCCTGTTTTGCACGAATGTTTTAAGAGCGTTAGGTGACATTCGTAGCCATCCCAGCACAATTGTGGAATCAGACCAGAAATAAACATTCGTAAAATTCGAACGAAGTGAATTTATAATTTTTGTGTACAACTTTGCACCTAATAATGCCCCGCATAATTCTAAACGTGGTATAGTTATCGGTTTGACAGGCGCAACCTTCGACTTAGCGCATAACAAGGCTACGGACACTTTGGTATTATTATCTGAGTACATACGCACGTAAGCGCAAGCGCCGTAAGCATTTTGAGAGGCGTCAGTAAATATGTGCAATTCTATGTATTGCATTTTGCTATTTATTACCTGACGTGGTATACGTAATTTACCCAAATAGTCAAGAGTGTCAATGAATTTTTGCCAATTAATCAAAATATCATGAGGGACCGGATCGTCCCATCCGATTTTATAAGTCCATAATTTTTGTAATAATATTTTTGCAAGTATTATAATAGGCGCTAATAGACCTAACGGATCGTAAACTTGTGAGATTGCCGATAACATAATGCGCTTAGTCACGTGACTCCCGGTTAATTTTAGTTTAGTCGTATAATGTAATTCATCTGTATTTGCGAACCAACCTAAACCTAATGTTTTACTTTGACAGGATTCGCCTAGAGATAAATTCTTTGACGCATTTAAAGTTGACAAATCGAAATTGAACAACCATTTTCGTAAATAGAAACAACCCGATTGTAATACAGTAGAAACTTTATTACAAGTTTCCAATAATTCCTTTTTATCATCACAACCCGTTATCAAATCGTCTACGTAAAAATCTTTGTAAATAATATTAGCGATGTCGTTATCAGTGCATTCCGACGCCAGCTGTTGCAAACATCGCATACTTAGGTATGGCGCGGACGCCGTGCCGTAGGTAACTGTGTTAAGCCGGTACACACCGAGCGCATCTAACGGGCTTTCTCTCCATAAAATTAATTGTAAATATTGTTGATCGGGTTGAATTAATATTTGTCTGTACATTTTTTCAACATCTGCACAGGCAATGTATGTGTACTGACGAAATCTTAACAGAATGGCCACAATGTCATTTTGTAAAGACGGACCAATCAGTTGGATGTCATTTAGCGATTGACCAGAAGTAGTTTTTGCGCTAGCGTCAAATACTACTCGTAATTTAGTAGTTGTACTATGTTCCCTAAATATACCGTGATGCGGTAAGAAATAATGGGGAGATGTATATTTATCTATTTTTGTCATGTGACCGAGTTCCAAATATTCACGCATAAAATCGAAATATAATTTTTTGTAACTCGGTGTGCACCGACCTAACTTGCGTTCGAGCGCGAGGAACCGACTCTCGGCTTGTAGGTACGAATCGCCTAGTTGATCAGCTGATTCGCGTAGTGGAATACGCACAGAGAAACGACCGTGATTATCACGTGTAGTTGTTTTTATAAATAAGTTTTCACAATCATGTTCTTCTTTAGACATATTATCTGTTCTGGAACTTAACTCCTCTAATTCCCAAAATTTAGTTAATTGGTTATCTAAGTTGTCGTACGTGTGCGTAAAATTACATTGGACTCGATTAACGGATGAATCTTTTGTATCATGTATGACACCAGATACAACCCAACCTAATTTAGTATTTTGTAGGTATGGGCCGTTTGTAAGTCGAATCAATCCTTCACTCAAAAGGTCCCAAAATTTATCCGCGCCGATTAATAAATCGATTCTATTCGACATAAAGAATTTAGGATCGGCGAGTGATACATTACTCGGAATCATAAACTTGGCGATTTTATGAGTAACGGAAGGTAACGTTGCGGTAATGCAAGGTAGAACGAGACAATTTAAATGCGTATTAAATTCACTATTTTTAGATCGCAACTGCACTTTGCATGATTGTGTGGATTGGGTTACCGAATTACCTACCCCTGCGACGTGTACTGTGGACTGTATCAAACGAATTTTTAATTTATCGCATAATGATTTTGTTATAAACGAATGTTGACTACCATTATCTAGAATAGCACGAATAGTATGATAGTTATTATCACTGTCTGACATTTCTAATAATGCAGTCGAAAGAATAACGGGTTCTTGAAATGAATACTCATTTTCAATTTGTTGACGTAACGTACTGTGGAGCGCTGTACTGTGTGCGCTGCCCGTCGCCGTCGCTTCGGACTCGCGACACGATGTGGACGCCGACGCTTGCGCGTCGTGCGGCCCTACAGACTTTGACGTGCTGCCGTTGTCACAGCACTCACCATGAAGAAGCGAATGGTGTTTACGATTACATAACTTGCAGGCGCCGAACCAGCAATTAGACACTGCATGTCCAGCGCGCAAACAATTTTTACAGAGTTTGTTCTCTTCTACGAATAATAATTTGTCCTTCATAGGAAGGTCAATGAACTTACTGCACGAATATAAAGAATGATTCTCTTTACACATAATACACCTTTGGTAACGTTTTGAATCATTTTTCGAATTAGGTTTTTGTGAAGATTTAGACGAACTATTATTATTATCACGTGTTGCGACGTAGCTATGTGAGCTAGCATGCTTTGATTGGTTGGATGACGACGATTTCTTTACGGAACTATCGGACGTTTGCTTACCAGAATCATGTGTACCCTTAATAGATTCTAACATGTCCGCCCTGTCGGTAAGAAATGTAATCATATCATTAAGTGTTAATTTTTTATTAGTGTGACTTGGTAATTTAGAAAGTGCACTTTTATGGTTTTCCCACTCCTTCTCGGTAGTTGAGTCCATCTTAGTCACAATAAGGAATATAATTAAAGTGTCCCAATGATCTGTGGGCTCATCTAGACCTTTAAGAGCACGAATATTTTTTAGTATGTTATCTATCATCTTACGAATATGAGATGCAGATTCTTTGTGTAAAGATTGTATTGAGAACAGAGCTTTAACATGGTTTTGAACGAGTAATCTACTATTATTAAATCTGTTCTCCAATAAACTCCAGGCTATAGTGTAATTTTCAGCAGTAAACTGTAACGATTTTATTATTTGACTAGCAGTGCCAGTGAGCGCGGAACGCAAGTAATGGAATTTTTGAATATCATCAATAGTTTTAGAATTATGAATTAGGGATATGTAGGTGTCTCTAAACTCTAACCACTGTTCAAATGAACCGTCAAAGGAAGGCAATGAAATTGTGGGTAATTTAATGCTAGAGGTCTTATTGCAGACTTCAACATCGTTAACAATAATTTCCTTACTCTTTAGCGTGCATTTCGCCTTAGATGTGATCTCATAAAATAGATTTTCAAAGGTTTCTCTTTCAATTAACTGTTTTTCTAAGTCTAGTTCCGAATCCTGTAGGTGAAATTCTATTTCATCCTGAATGCTAGAGAACTGTTCTAATAGTGAGATAATGTTATTACACCGATCTTCTAAGGCTATTTTTTGAGATTCTGATACATTTTCTACGTCTAAAGATTGCACATATTTACAGAATACAGTAAACTTTCCTTTAACTACACCCCTTTTCTTAATTAAATCTTTGCATTGTTCAAGTGGCATTTTGGGAGATTGTAAGAGACAAAAGAAAGTGCCTACTTACAGTTTTAACTTGCTCGTTCGAACTCGAAATCACGACGCTCAATAAGCCGCCATATTTGTAGGTACTTGGCTGATTCAAACGCGGGTCACGGCACGACTAGATAACTGGAATTTTGCAAAAAATACACGATATTAGCACAAATGAGCCTTGAGGATGGGTTTGGATAGGAAAACTGAATGGCCTGACCGTTTCTTTTCCTGCTGGTTGCCGACTTCCACACCTGTAGGTACTTCTTGAAGCCGCCTCGATCCAGTTCGAAGGTCCAATATGTTTTGGGATTTTGCTTGGTCAGGTTTTCAATGATTTCCCTTTATTATAATTGGCTGTATGCGTTTATTTATCACATAAGTTACATATAGTTTTATAGTTAAAATTGTGGTGAACCGACTACCATCAATCATTTTTCTTCTTGTGTGGAATGAATGGAACGTTTCGGAGAGTGAGATTGCTTCCTGCTTCCGCGGCGACCAATCAGCGCTCCCGTACGCCGCTCTCATTCGCTCAGTCGATCACCGGTCGCAGAGCTTCCGCGACTCGACACTAGAGGGTGCCACGCGTTAACTCCGCGACAATAGATGGCGTTAACAACCAGACAGACAAATTAAAGGAGTCACACGTCTTAGTGCACAAATCGTACAGATTACATGTGACTCCGGATTTTTAATTTGTCTGTCTGTGGTATTTTGTTTCTACCGACTTTTTTGTCGTAGTTGGGTATTTAGTTTTTATTACTTTTTTTTTTCTTTATTTATTTCATCTTGCATGCCATTGTATGGAAATCGTACGCGTGTAAACACTTGCATACAATTCTATAAGGAGTGATTATTGCTCTTGAACGTTCCAAAAGTTTGCAGACCTTGAGCTGGCCTCGCGTAGTACGGAGTTTCATAGAGCCCAGCTTATACTTGTTTTGTGACGACTGACGTGCAGCCAACCGTACCTACCAATTTAACTACAAGTTAAATAAAATTAAAAATGTAAAAAACCCCCGACAAAAACAAAGCATCTAATAAATGGTAAGCTACAAGCTAATAATACTCTCGATCTAATCACCTTTCAAACAAAACAAAAAAAATCTAAATCGGTTCAGCCGTTTGGCAGCTACGATGGCGCAGACAGACACACAAATACACACGTTAAACTTATAACACCCCTCTTTTTCCGTCGGGGTTAAAAATAATAAAATATAAGTAAAAATCTTTTTAAAAACAAGCTTTTAATTAACTAAAAAGTACTAAATAAAACTGTCGTAATCATAGAACTTTAATATTTTCTTAAAACCTTGAGGCTTATCTTCAAGTTAAGTGTAAGAAGGAAATTTACGCCTCAAGCTTTTAAGAAAATATTAAAGTTTTATGTTTACGACAGTTTTATTTAGTTAATTAAAAGCTTGTTTTAAAAAAGATTTTTACTTATATTTTATTTTCGACTTTTTAGCATTACGATTTATTTAAATATCTGTTCTATCACCTCCACAAATTCAACGAATGGCCACCTTCCGGCTCCATCATCAGGCCCTGAACAACACCTAGTGTCAAACTCAACTCAACTCAACTCAACTCAAAGCATTTATTTCAAATAAACCAATTACAGGCACTTTTGAATTGTCAAAGGGTCGGTCAGTCAGAAAATATGAAGCTAGTTGCCCATTCCAAAGCGTAGTAGGTTCCTATGGAGAAGAACGGGCAAGAAACTCCACGGACACTCTTTTAAATCAGAATATTGTTACAATATGTTGTTTACATCATTCATGTTGGAATCATACATGTGAGTACAATGTAGAAAAACGTGCAGTTTAAAAGAGTCCGTAAATAAAAGATAAAACGATACAAAACAATTCAAAAATTAAAATAAATCAAAATAAGCCGTGGCAGCTAATAGATGACCAGTCCCTACTGATGGCGCCCGTTCACGAACATGACGCATGGATCAGCACCATTCAGCTCAACCATTTTGAAGGGAACTTAATGATCCAACACACACGCCACCACCAGCGAGACATTAAAGTGAGCATGACATGCTTTCAGCCGCCAGGGCACATTCAAGTCAATGAAAGACGTACCTAGTAAATGGTAGCTTTAACGTACTTAGGTAAGTACATAGTGCTCACACACATGTGCTATGCAGTTATACAATACTAGGAGATTGAATTTATACAATGTAAAGATAGTTTTTACAATCTTCAGCAGCTCCAACAATATTTTCGTATGCTAATCAATTAGTTGTTGCGCCCTGTGGAACCAGTACCCCATGAAGGATGAGTCTACTTTAGCCAGTCTGAAGCCCGGTTGAACTAATTGGTCCCTATTCCTAGTCCTATAATTGTGTTTTTCACCTCTTTTACTAAAAAGACTTAGATTTTTCCTTACGTACATGATGTTTTCGTAGATATATTGACAAGGTACCGTCATGATGTTAATATCTTTAAACAGTTCCCTTAGAGAATCGCGCATACGGAGGCCATATATTGCTCTGATAGCTCTTTTCTGCAGAATAAAAATAGACTCGATATCTGCAGCCCGTCCCCATAGTAAAATACCGTAAGACATGATACTATGAAAGTAACTGAAATAGACTAGCCTCGCGGTATCTACATCAGTGAATTGACGGATTTTCCTCACAGCATATGCTGCTGAACTTAGCCGTCCTGCAAGAGATGTTAAATGAGGACCCCATTGCAGCCTTGAGTCGAGTGTGATCCCCAGGAAAACAGTCTTATCGACGAATTCTAGTTTCTCCCTATTCAATATTATGTCACAATCACTACTTTTAACATTCGGTAAAGCAAATCTCATGCATTTAGTTTTTTTCCCATTTAATACTAAATTATTAGCAGTGAACCAATTTTGGACCTGCAGTAGGGCGTTATTTACGTCGTCAAGATTTGATGCACGTCTATTTATTTTAAAAATTAAGGAAGTATCGTCAGCAAATAACACCATTTGTGGTTGGTTTTTTAATAAATGGGGTAGATCATTAATATATACTAAAAAGAGGAAAGGACCCAATATCGAGCCTTGTGGAACACCCATTTTTACATTTAAACCGAGTGAATTGACACCATTTATTTGAACTTGCTGCTGTCTATCAGTTAAATAAGATTTTACTAAACTAAGCGCAAGTTTACCTAGTCCGTAATGCTCAAGTTTTAACAGTAAGGTTTTGTGATTTACGCAGTCAAATGCCTTGGAGAGGTCACAAAAGATTCCTATGGCATCTTGGGCCTCCTCCCACGCAGTAAAAATGTGTTTTAATAAGGTGACACCGGCGTCAGTCGTACAACGACCTTTGGTGAAACCATACTGCTGATCGTGTAAGATTTGGTTGGTGTTAAAATGATTAAGCATTTGATTGAGCATTACCTTTTCGAAGACCTTGCTGAACACCGGCAGAACAGACACTGGTCTATAATTGTTGGTGTCTTTACTGTCTCCAGATTTAAAAAGTGGTATAACCTTACTGTATTTCATTAAATCCGGAAAGACTCCTTGATCCACACATAAATTAAATATTAAAGCCAAGTATGGTGCTATAGTCTCGATTATGGATGTACAAACTTTGATAGATAATCCCCATAGATCTTCGGTTAATTTTATTTTGATTTGTCGAAAAGCTTTTATAACTATCATAGGGTTTATATGCTTAAATTGAAATTCAACTGGGCAGCCTGGAACGTTCGCTCTTAATAAATCAATTGAGACGTCGGGTGAGGAATTTAAAACTTCCGTCGTTTTAGCTGGTATGTTAGTAAAGAAGTGTACAAATTCTTGAGCTACTTCTAAATTAGAGCTTATGGCACCACGTGAAGTCTCCAATGTGTAATCAGTGTTTCGTATTTTATTCTTATTAGTTTCACTATTTATAACTTTCCAAACTGATTTTATTTTATTTTCTGCTGATTTGATCTTGTTGCTAATAAACAGGGCTTTAGCTATCTTGCAGGTATTTCGAAAAATTTTGGAATATGTAGCAACATACTTATTGAAAGTTCCAGTGTTAATGTAAGGCTTAAGGCCATACAGCTCGAACAGTCTTTCCCTACTTATCCTAATACCTCTAGTTGCCCAGTCACTAAAAATAAAATTAGGGCAAATATTTTTTGTTTTCTTTTCAAAAGTTTTATTGAATTCAGTGTGCACTACTGAAAAGAAATCCGCATACAATTTGTTTGCATCGTCCATATTCTGGCCCAGGGCATTTAACTTATTATTTAGGGTACTATTGAATCTATTTAATTTGCCTGTTGTAATCGGTCTAAATTGTATTTGCATTTTTTGCATTGGTGTTTTAAACTTAAAAGTTACCGTTTGTCCACTATGATCAGACGGCAAATAGTTTACGATGGCTTTATCTAAATAATCACAATCGCAGAAGACATTATCGATACAAGTAGCAGAAGTTGGAGTTACTCTAGTCGGTTCTGTAAAAACATTCGATAAATTGAACGATTTAAAAAGGCTTAACATTCTACAGCTATTTGAATTATTTTCCAGAATATTAGTATTAAAATCACCACAAATAATTGCGGGTTTGTTACTGGATGCAACTTTCGCTAGGACATCTTCCATTATTGACTCAAATAAGGAAAAGTTCTGATAATTAGGGGGTCTGTACACGCACACTACGACATGCTTATCCAGCTCAACACAGGACAGTTCGATGCAATGTTCAACTGATAAACCAACTATGTCATTACGTTGCTTAGATTTTAAACAATTTTTTATCAAGATCAGAGAACCTCCGCGTAGCATAGATTTACGGTTAAAACAACTGCCCACACTGTAGTTCTTATAATTAATTAGCATTTGGTAATCCTTTAGCCAATGTTCAGTAAAACAAACAATCTCAAACTGTGTTTTTTCTAAAAACATTTCAATTTCTAATAATTTGGAAGAAATACCTTGAATATTTTGATGAAATAATTTCAAGGCATTCTGCTGATCTCCTTTTTGATAATTACTTATATTAGAGCAAGAAGACACCTTGTTGTTGTTAGTTATAAGAATATTCTTACTGGTACCTTCTGTTGTCTTATAAACTAGTTTAAATGACTATCCGGAGTTAAACCCAAGACTTCAATGTCATCACCAGGCAGTGAGCTCATAGTCAGTGAGGGACATGGATACTCCTTCGTACAATTTGTAAAACTATTTATAGCATTTGAGCTACATTCATTCAGTTTCACCACCTTATTATTAGTATTATTACTAATCATTGTGGTGTTAATAATACAAGACTTCGACATACTATTTATGTCTGAGTTTATATAAAAAGCTAATAGCCTTGCTATTATGTGTCTAAAACTAACAGGCAGATACACAGTACCCCTAGTCGACTTTAAAGTTTCCACAAAAGTGTTGGTGTCAAGAAATACAAGCTTGTCACTATAATGGCTAACTAAGAATTGCATATGTTTATTAAGCATATGAATATAATTGTTTTGTCTTTTTGTCAATTTTTCAAAATATGGGAATGCACACAATATTATTTTACTACAATTTAGCTTTAACAACTCAGTTACACAATCAGTTATTTCTTCTATTTTGACCTTAGAACTATTACCTACAAATACAGTAATGTTGGTTTTAGGATTGAACACATTTCCTGTTACTGATGCCATTATTTGTTTGTAGGTAGACCCTGGCATACAATAATTTTGAGTAGAACAACTCAGGTTATTACTAATTAATTTACCTAAACCTCTTCCTATACTATCTGAGAACATAATTGAATGATAACAATCATGACTACTGAATGATGGACAATTTCCAATCTCAGGCTGTACCACTTGAGATAGATCTTGTATTATACCAGATAAACTCTCAGTCTGGGACGGGTCCTCCGTTGCCTGAGACTGGACAGCTTCAGGGTTTAAAACATTCTGACAAGTACACTGACACATAACTAACTCATTTGCAGCAAGAATATGTTCTTTAATTTGGTTCTGAGAGCCCACATATTTAATGTAAAGGGAACTAAGTCTTCCTTCAAGTAACTGTATGTCAGACTGTAAGCGCTGCGTATCAATTTCATAGATTTTTTTGCTGTCTTCTAATTTGATTTGATAATTGTTTAGTTTATTAAGTAAATCAACACGTTCTTTTCTTAGTGGAATATTTTTGGAAAAGTGTTGTTGTTGTTTTCTAATTCGATTACATTTTTTAATTATTCTATTCAATTTTACATATTTTTTCATTTTCCTATGGCTAACTTTATAACTGTAATTCTGTTTCAGCAAGGAATCTTCAGTAAGGTCAATAGTTGTAATGGAATGAGGGTTACAATTAGTATTTAATAATTCGTTGTATAAGTGGTTAGTTTCTTTAACCTGAGTACATTCTTTTTCTTTTTCCAACTGAATAATACGACTATTAGCTTGCATTAATTCATCTTTTAGGTCCCTAACTTTGCTTAAAGCCTCCTCATACAAGTAACTACAGTTGCTGAAACCATCTGTGACCACCTTCAGTTGATCCCGTTCATCAACAACATCCAGATATTGCTGATGTAGGTCTACTAGCTCCCGTTTAAGGCTTGAGTTTTTGTTAACTATCTTCTTGACTTCCTCCTCACTTTCATCATTCTCTTGTAACAGCTGTTTACATTGGAGTTTAGATGCTTCAAGTTCTTGGAGGGCCGTTCTCAATTTAAGCTCCATATCCTGAGCAGTAGCCTTACGGGTCATCACAGGCATGGTTTCAGGATTTGTTACTGAAATTAGAATAAAGAAACGGTGAGAACAAGTAGGACAGACAAATAAAATAAAATAAAGGTGGAAATTAAAGGGAAAAAAGGGAGAAGTTAGCGTTGATCAGTGGTGAAATAAGGTAGGCTGTTACTTATTTGGCTTAAAGAGATACAATCAAAGCTTTAAATATCAAAATTAATGTAAAATGTTCATCCTTTTATTTCTTTAGGATTTTACTTTTCCTTATGTGGGTAGGTTGACCTAGATTTTCCTAGATTTGCAAGTATTATTTGATGTTAAAATATAACGACAATGCAAAAATAATGATGATAAACGTTGTTATTGTCGTAATTATAATAAAAATCAGATTGAGAATAACAGAATCTTCGCTAAGTTTCGTTTTCTTCGATGCGATTTAGACAATGCAGATTGTTACTCAGCCGAACTATTTATGTTAGACTTAACGAAGACGTATAACAGAGGTAAAGTGACGATTGTGTGCTATTAAAATGTAAAAGTAAAGCAATACTCCCCGTTTAAATCCGTGGCTCGAGCGTCAGCTGTTGATTTTAGGTTACCGGTATGTAACCAAACACTGTTTCACTTAACTAAATTTACAGGAAAACAATAGTCCTGAGTATTTATGCAGTTATATTACGTTTACACATAAAATTACACCTTAATTTTACTTAATTACTAATTAAAATTAATTTTAAAATACGGAACAAAAATTTGACATGTCACTCGGGCAGTGTTCTACTTAATTTCAAAGCACTTGTTAATACGTGACCAACGAGTCCAAACACGATGGTGCTATCTTGTTTCATTCAGGAGTTCCCATGGCCACCTTCCGGCTCCATCATCAGACCCTGAATACTACCTAGTGTCAAAGCACTTGTTAATACATAACCAACGAGTCCAAACACAATGGTGCTATCTTGTTTGATTGAGGAGTTTCTATGGCCAACTTCCGGCTCCATCATCAGACCCTAAACACTACCTAGTGTCAAAGCATTTGTTAATATATGACCAAAGAGTCCAAACACGATAGTGCTATCTTGTTTGATTTAGGTTTTCCCATGGCCACCTTCCGGCTCCATCATCAGACCCTGAACACTACCTAGTGTCAAACTACTTGTTAATACATGACCAATGAATCCAAACACGATGGTGCTATCTTGTTTGATTGAGGAGTTCCCATGGCCACCTTCCGGCTCCATCATCAGACCCTGAAGACCACCTAATGTCAAAGCACTTGTCAATACATAACCAACGTCACCAAATACGATGGTGCTATCTTGTTTGATTGAGGAGTTCCTATGGCCACCTTCCAGCTCCATCATCAGACCCTGAATACTACCTAGTGTCAAAGCACTTGTTAATACATAACCAGCGATTCCAAACACGATGGTGCTATCTTGTTTGATTGAGGAGTCCCCATGGCCACCTTCCGGCTCCATAATCTGACCCTGAATACTACCTAGTGTCAAAGCACTTGTTAATACATAACCAACGAGTCCAAACACAATGGTGCTATCTAGTTTGATTGAGGAGTTCCCATGGCCACCTTCCGCCTCCATCATCAGACAATGAACACCACCTAGTGTCAAACTACTTGTTAATACATGACCAATGAATCCAAACAGGATGGTGCTATCTTGTTTGATTGAGGAGTTCCCATGGCCACCTTCCGGCTCCATCATCAGAACCTGAAGACCACCTAATGTCAAAGCACTTGTCAATACATAACCAACGAGTCCAAACACGATGGTGTTATCTTGTTTGATTGAGGAGTTCCCATGGCCACCTTCCGGCTCCATCATCAGACCCTGAATACTACCTAGTGTCAAAACACTTGTTAATACATAACCAGCGAGTCCAAACACGATGGTGCTATCTTGTTTGATTGAGGAGTTCCCATGGCCACCTTCCGCCTCCATCATCAGACCCTGAACACCACCTAGTGTCAAACTACTTGTTAATACGTGACCAATGAATCCAAACAGGATGGTGCTATCTTGTTTGATTGAGGAGTTCCCATGGCCACCTTCCGGCTCCATCATCAGAACCTGAAGACCACCTAATGTCAAAGCACTTGTCAATACATAACCAACGAGTCCAAACACGATGGTGTTATCTTGTTTGATTGAGGAGTTCCCATGGCCACCTTCCGGCTCCATCATCAGACTAGCAACATGGTATTTTTGTCAAAATGTCTCGATAGTTGTATAAGTATGCCAAGTTACAGCACAATCAGATGCCAGGAAGTGCTTGAGAAATGGATGACAATTGGAGTAACTAGAAACACATATGGCCAACTTCCGGCTCCATTATCAGACCTTGGACTCCACCCAGTGTCAAAGTACTTGTTAATACGTAACCAATGAGTCCAAATACGATGGTGCTATCTTGTTTACTTGAGGAGTTCCTATGCCCAACTTCCGGCTCCATCATCAAATCAGCTCCATGGTGTCAATTTTTCAAAATGTCTCGGTAGATGTATAAGTGTGCCAAGTTTCAGCTCAATCGGACGCCAGGAAGTGCTTGAAAAGTTGATGACAATTGGAGTAACTAGAAACACATATGGCCACCTTCCGGCTCCATCATCAGACCTTGGACTCCACCCAGTGTCAAAGTACTTGTTAATACGTACCCAATGAGTCCAAATACGATGGTGCTATCTTGTTTACTTGAGGAGTTCCTATTCCCAACTTCCGGCTCCATCATCAAATCAGCTCCATGGTATCACTTTTTCAAAATGTCTCGGTAGTTGTATAAGTATGCCAAGTTTAAGCTCAATCGGACGCCAGGAAGTGCTTGAAAAATTGATGACAAAAGGAGTAACCGGAAACACATACGAACAGAGCAAGCTAATATAAAGCTTGTATAAGCTAATATAAAACTTTAATATTTTCTTAAAAGCTTGAGGCTTATCTTCAAGTTTAGTGTAAGAAGGACATTTACGCCTCAAGCTTTTAAGAAAATATTAAAGTTCTATTGTTTACGTAAGTTTTATTTTGTACTTTTTAGTTCATTATAAGCTTGTTTTTAAAAATATTTTTACTTAAATTTTATTTTCTACTTTTTAGCATTAGGATTTGTTTAAATAATGTGTTCTATCACCCTCACAAATTCAATGAATTAGGTTTCCCCATGGCCACCTTCCGGCTCCATCATCAGGCCCTCAACACCACGTAGTGTCAAAGCTCTTGTTAATACATAACCAATGAGTCCAAACACGATGGTGCTATCTTCTTTGATTGAGGAGTTCCCATGGCCACCTTCTGGCTCCATCATCAGACCCTGAACACCACCTAGTCTCAAAGTACTTGTTAATACATGACCAATGAGACCAAACACGATGGTGCTGTCTTGTTTGATTGAGGTTTTCCCATGGCCACCTTCCGGCTCCATCATCAGACCATGAACATCACCTAGTGTCAAAGCACTTGTCAATACATAACCAACGAGTCCAAACACGATGGTGCTATCTTGTTTGATTGAGGAGTTCCTATGGTCAACTTCCGGCTCCATCATCAGACCAGCAACATGGTATCATTTTTTCAAAATGTCTTGGTAATTGTATAAGTATGCCAAGTTACAGCACAATCAGATACCAGAAAGTACTTGAAAAATTGATGACAATTGGAGTAACTAGAAACACATATGGCCAGCTTCCGGCTCCATCATCAGACCTTGAACACCACCCAGTATTTAAGTACTTGTTAATACGTAGCCAATGAGTCCAAACACGATGATGCTATCTTGTTTGATTGAGGAGTTCCTATGCCCAACTTCCGGCTCCATCATCAAACCAGCTCCATGGTATCATTTTTTCAAAATGTCTCGGTAGTTGTTTACGTATGCCAAGTTTCAGCTCAATCAAATGCCAGGAAGTGCTTGAAAAATTGATGACAAAAGGAGTTACCGGAAACACATACGAACAGAGCAAGCTAATATAAAGCTTGTAAAAAGTAGTAACTTACACATTATTTAGGTAACAGCCATTTTTGTCATAATACGAAATACAACTTCTAAGACTAAGGGCGGGTTGATTCACGTCCACTTTACGCACGGGTAAACGTCAAAAATGGCGCTAACTATCGACAAATAAAAAACAAGCGTTTTTTCACGAAATAATGGAATAACTTTGACACATCGCTTTGTATTTAACGAACGTTAAACATCTCACGTAATCGTCATTATTTGACGTACGTATGTCACGTTAACCAACCGTTTGAAACAACCGGCCCTAACTTAGTTCAAGTATATTTCTGCCTGGGTTGCGGGAAAGTTCGAAAGGGATACCGGGACCCTTGGCAATAGGCAGCTGAAGGAACACGGGTGGGTTTTAGTTAGCAAAAGTCACGCCCTCTTGGTCCGCCCAGAGCGGGAGGAGTCATTTGACGATAAACCAAAGTCAAAAAAAAAAAAGTACAAGTATGTATATTTATTGCAATTTAAACTATCTCGTCTACAGTCTCGCACACTTTATACAACGAAATTAATTATAATTGTATTTTATAAATGAATATGAAATCTTGTAATAGCTCTCACTGAACAAACACATAGTCTAAAAATAAAGTAAGTACTGGTAGCAAAGACGGTACTAACTAGAAGGTTCAACCAAATTGATTCACATTGACAGATGTTTTTAAATCATAAATGTTAACCATTTTAATATTGCCATAACGAAACCAGCATTCTGCATTTCAAGAGACATCAGACCATCCGTAGGTAGTACTAAAGCGGGTTATAATAATGTAAGGAATAACACTGCATCATCGGCCTTGTAATATAGTATCATTGACAGCATTAGAGAGGAACGTCACAAACGCGGTGTCTCTATACGTCAGCCCCGAGGCACCGGCACCGAACGGCTCCTCACCAAACGTCTGCAAGTAGTACGAACCCATGGTGTCGACGGGAGTGCCGAAGCCCATAAAACTGAAAAATAAATAATGTTTGTGGTGTTAAACAACACGCTTCTTGCCCAAAGTAATACAACTTATTCGGACTTGTGTTATTACAATACGCAGATAATATTTTGCGCAGATAATATATGCGCAGATATATTATCTGCGCATAATGTAGTCCACGCTGTGTTTTTCTTTAAGTAATGGGGCTCTTAGACTTAAGTTTGCAATGTAAAAATTGTTAAGTAATAGTTTACTCATAGTTGAAGAGCCTGATAAATAAATTAAATTTTTAAAAAAATACTTGTGGTAGTGGAGCGGGGTTTTTATGTCTTCCGCGTTCAAATTCAAATGTTTATCGTGAGAACTCCTGAAGTCCTCGACATCTCACCTCGTATCATTGTAGTTACACATTTTATGCCTGAAATCGTAGTAGCTGTTGCACTTTACTGCTATGAACGCCTGAGGGTCAACCACTGACTCGCCAAACAGTTGCCAAGCGCGGCTGTGGCTGCAAGTTTGCAACACACAGTTCGGTTGCTCAGCACCACCGTTCGGAAAGAAATCTGCGTGTCCTGCGAATTTTTACAAGATTTTTATTAGGCTGGCAAACAGGCCAATGGCATATCAGATAGAAAATGGTAACTGAAAGACCCTTTCGAAGCTGGTACTATTCCATCAAAGATACGCATACACGACTAGATCATCATCTGTCTAGCCTTTTCCCAACTATGTTGGGGTCGGCGTCCAGTCTAACCGGATGCAGCTGAATACCAGTATTTTACAAAGTCAAAGTCAAATAATTTATTTCAAGTAGGCACATTAAAGGCACTTTTGAACGTCAAATACATAGAAATAGAACTGATTCTAGTTGCCCCTTCCAAAAGGTAGTTTTCGTATGGAGAAGAATGGGCAAGAAACTCCACCGTTACTCTTTTAAAAAAAAAAATGTTATACAATATTTGGTATAGGTACATCAATTATATAATTACATGTGAAGACGATGCACCGAGAATACAATTACAATAGGTAAAAAGAATTAAAATTTAAAAATGGAGCAATGACAAATAAATAAATTAAGTATGTGATAGGTACATGGTGCTCACATATTTACAAACATTAAAGTATACGTACGATAACACAATATTTCTACAAACTTGCAAGTAATACTAATAGGACAGTGTGTGAGATTAATTATCATAAAATGTAAAAAAAAATCGATGATATAAAAATAATAAATTTTACAACTAGATTAGCAACCAGTTTGATTTTGTCCAGCCTCGAATTTGTCCTATGGAGCAAGACCAGCATGTTTCCAAGCATTCTTATCTTGGATATAATCCTCTAATTTGTAATATGCTTGTTTACAAAGTGTACTTTTAATATGAGTTTTAAATTTTCTTTCATTTAATTGCAATATATCACTAGGTATTTTATTATAGCATTTAACGCAGTACCCCATAAAAGATGTTTGAACTTTAGCTAGTCTGAAAAATGGTTGATCTATTTTATCTTTATTTCTAGTGTTAAAATTATGTCTATCACTTATTTTATTAAAAAGATTAAGATTTTTTCTTACATACATAATATTCTCATAAATGAATTGGCAAGGTACCGTCATAATATTAATCCTTTTAAATAGTTCCCTGAGAGATTCGCGGCGACATAGATTATAAATGGCTCTGACAGCTCTCTTTTGCAAAACAAAGATGGATTCAATGTCAGCCGCCCGACCCCACAGTAAAATGCCATATGACATAATGCTGTGGAAGTAACTGAAATAGACCAAACGAGCGGTTTCTACATCTGTTAACTGTCTTATCTTTCTAACAGCATAAGCGGCCGAGCTTAGCCGCCCCGCAAGAGATGTTATATGGGGTCCCCATTGTAATTTCTCGTCTAGCGTGATTCCCAGGAAAACTGTTTGATTAATAAATTCCAGTTTTTCTCCATTCAATATGATGTCACATTCGCTACTTCTAACATTAGGTAATTTAAATCGAATGCATTTGGTTTTTTTTTTATTTAGTACCAAATTATTTACCGTAAACCAATCTTGGACCTGAAGAATAGCGCTATTCACGTCGTCAAGATTTTGCGACCGTCGGTTTATTTTAAAAATCAATGATGTGTCATCTGCAAATAACACCATCTTCGGTTGATTTAGTAGTAATTGGGGTAAATCATTAATGTAAACTAAAAAGAGGAATGGACCCAATATCGAACCTTGAGGAACGCCCATTGCCATTTCAGACCCCAATGAGTTTACGCCGTTTACTTGAACTTTAACTTTTCTATCTTTCAGATATGATCTTAGTAAATCAAGAGCTGTATTCCTAATCCCATAGTGCTCTAGTTTCAGCAGAAGTGTCTCATGGTCGACGCAATCGAACGCCTTCGAGAGGTCGCAAAAGATTCCAATGGCATCTTGTGCTTCTTCCCAGGCGTTAAAAATGTTCTTTATTAGGGAGACACCGGCGTCTGTGGTACAACGCCCTTTGGTGAAACCGTACTGTTGTTCATGAAAGATGGAATTTTTATTAAAGTGACGTAACATTTGATTAAGCATCAACTTTTCAAACACTTTGCTGAGAACTGGCAGAATTGACACAGGCCTATAATTGTTGGGTTCCTTACTATCGCCGGATTTGAACAAAGGAACTACTTTACTGTGTTTCATGAGATCTGGAAAGACTCCTTGGTCTACACTGGTGTTAAATAAGAAAGCTAAATAAGGCGCAATGGTTTCGATGATAGACCTACAGATTTTTACAGACATTCCCCATAGATCTTCTGTTGATTTAATTTTAAGATCTTTAAAAGCTTTTATAACTGCCTGGGGGTTTGTATGCTGAAACCTAAACTCCAAAGGACATGCCTTTACATTCTTTCTAAGTAAGGCAGCAGAAAGCGCGGGTGAAGAATTTAAAGCTTCAGTAGTTTTAACGGGAATATTACCAAAAAAGTTTTCAAATTCCTGAGCTATTTCTACATCAGAGTTGATGAGGCCATTTTCAGTCTCTAAATTGAATTTAGTACTACGCTGTTTTTTCCTACCTGTTTCATTATTTATTATTTGCCAGGTAGTTTTTATTTTATCATCAGCTGATTTTATTTTATTGCTAATGTAAAGAGCTTTAGCTATTTTGCAAACATTTTTAAAAGTTTTAGAATATTTTGCAACATACTGATGAAAGGATGTGTTATTCATATGTTGCTTTAGGCCATAGAGTTCAAAAAGATTTTCCCTGCTTTTACGAATACCTGGAGTCGCCCAATCACTAAATAGGAACTTTGTGTAAATCGTTTTACTTTTTAGTGGAAAAGTGTCATTAAATTGCTTATTTATTAATGAAAAGAAATCGGCATAGAACTCATTTGGGTCACAGACATTATTAAAACTCTGAACACATAATTTACTGGCCAAAGAAGTATTTAAATTCTCTAAGTTTTTACATGTAATTGGCCTAAACCTAATTTGAATTTTTTGTAAAGGCATGTAGGCGCAAAATGTTATTGTTTGACCACTGTGATCAGATGGCAACTTATTTACAATTTCTTTATGTAAGTAATCACAATTACAAAAAATATTATCTATACAAGTGGCAGAAGAAGCTGTCACTCGGGTTGGTTCAACAAAAACATTTGACAAATCAAATGACCTAAAAAGACTTAATAATCTCACAGTATTAGAGTTATTTTCTAATAAGTTAATATTAAAATCACCACATATGATTATTGACTTACTATTAGCACTAAGTTTCTTTAGCACCTCTTCCATTACAGAATCAAACAGAGATAGATTCTGGTAGCTTGGCGGTCTGTATACACATACTATAACATGCTTATCAAGCTCAACACAGGACAATTCAATGGTGTGTTCAACAGACAGTCCAATTATGTCTTTCCGTTCTTTTGATTTAATAGAATTTTTTACTAATATTAATGAACCGCCATGTATCATACGTTTTCGACTGAAATGGCTAACTACACAATAATTTTCATAATTAATTGACATTACTTGATGGTCTTTTAACCAATGTTCTGTTAAACAAATGACATCAAACTTAGTATTTTCTAAAAACAATTCTATTTCCAGTAATTTGGAGCGACTGCCTATCTGACCTCTACAACCCATTAACTGGGTAATACGATACCCCTTGGTAGGCCTGGTTGTCAGTACGCGACTATATTTATAATTATCAAAAATAAGCTGCAAAAACATTTTTATGTTAGTTTAGTAGCTTCACGTATTCACAAGAAACTCTGCTTCTTTTAAAACGACGGTTATTTTCAACCATAGGTAACAATAAGTGTCGTTCCCGTGTCGTTGCCAGGCACAAAGAGGAAGACCAGCATCCACAGCTCAATCGATACGGTTCCTATTTACCAACATGCTAACACATCATGAAAGACACCTGGCTTTGCTTAGGCAGCATCATCTCAACTCTGATCACATAGTAAGCACAATATTTATAACTAGTTGATTCTGAACGAATATTTGTTTGGTCTACAGTTTAAGTTTTAAGTGTTAATTTATCTGTAAAAGGTACATGAGAAATAATTGCATCACAAAATACATAACTTACCTATTTGTTCAGCCAATCCATAGACTCCTGCGTCAGTATAGCAGGCAGTCAGTATAGCAGGCTAGCAAAAGAGGACGCTAACTTCGTAGATGTCATACACATCTACGAAGTTAGCGTCCTCTTTTGCTAGCCTGCATGCGGGGTCAACGTTGCCGAAGCACGGGCCGGCTGGGTCCAGGCCGGAAATCCTGCCAACGTGTGATCCTGTCTGCGCGAAGAACGTCTTCGCAGTGAACCCTGCGATGTGGGCTCCGAGACTGTGGCCTATCAGGTGGAAGTTTTCGGGGGCCATACCAGCTGGAAGGATATTATTGATCATTTTAATATTTAAAAACTTTTTTACAAAAAAATAAAACAGCCAACTTCCAAAAAAAACACTACAAACTGAAAAATAACTTAAGTTTCGGAAGTCGGTGTCTAAGTTTTTGAAGTCAGTTGTTTTTTTGTAAAAAAAGTTTTTATTTCTCTCTTTTTTGTAATTGTAATTTATGTGAGTTACAATTTATTTCAAATAGGCACAATAAAGGCACTTTCGAACGTCAAAAACAAAGCAATAGAACTGATTCTAGTTGCCCCTTCCAAAAGGTAGTTTTCGTATGGAAAAGAATGGGCAAGAAACTCCACCGTTACTCTTTTAAAAATAATGTTTTACAATATTTTGTATACATCCTACTAATATTATAAATGCGAAAGTTTGTGAGGATGGATGGATGGATGGATGGATGTATGGATGTTTGTTACTCTTTCACGCAAAAACTACCGAACCGATTTTAATGGAACTTTACAGTAATGTGGCTTATATATCAGAATAACACATAGGCTACAATTTATAAAGATTTTATGTGATTTAGCCATAATATAACGATAAGTATCAAGTAAGTCGGAAAAATTCCTGCCCTCTGAGATCTATCTTTGCGTGCGCTGCCTAAACCGCTGGAGTTACATGAAAATAATGTATTGTGGGGTTGTTTGTCTTAAAGAGTTCTAAATAAAAGTCCGCGACAGCATATGTAGAAGCTTTTATGTGGAAGCCATTATAGCCAAAATAGTGAGCTATAAATACATTTAAATTGAATACTTTTTTTACGTTGCATATTTTAGAGTATTTAGTTAATTCGTATCAAAATAAATACCTTCATCGCTTTCGGTATTTAATGTAGATAAAATTTGTCTTATACACTAAGTAATTTGGACTAATATTTTAAAAGTTAGAACGATAAGAATGACCTGCGATAAGTCGACGGCGGGCGCGCAGAACGAGGGTGGAGGGGCGGGATAGGCAATGACGCGCGATGGCCGTGTGCGCGACCCGAACGCGGGCAGACGCGTGAGGGTAGACGTCATTGACGGTTGTGTAAATTCTGCGATTTTTTCACAGTGGATTCGACTCGGAAGCGATTTATAATTTTTTAGGTAGTATTTTTATAATAAAGATTCGTTTCTATTTTAATAAGAATTGTTTTTTTTTGGTTGGTTATTTAGTTAAAGATTGTATTTTTTTTTAGTTTGTTTAATTTGGGAATAATGGTTAGGTTTAGGTATAGGTTGTGTTGAAAGTAGTAAAAAGACAGTTTTTTTTATTCCTACCACCTTTTTGTGTTTTTTTTTTAAATAGTACTTGCAATAATGCCGCGAAAGCGTAAGTCTAATATTTCCCAAAGCTCTAATAAAGCTCGAGCTATGAAAATAGCTAGAAATAACGAGACTTCTCAACAAGCTCAGTTGCGAAGGTCTGAGCAGGTGGTGCGTGAGGCAGCACACAGAGCTACTGAGACACCAGAACAGTCCCAAGATCGGCGTCAACAACACGCTGAGTATCTGGCATCTCAACGAGCTGCGGAGACACCAGAACAGTCCCAAGATCGGCGTCAACAACAAGCTGAGTATCTGGCATCTCAACGAGCTGCGGAGACACCAGAACAGTCCCAAGATCGGCGTCAACAACACGCTGAGTATCTGGCATCTCAACGAGCTGCGGAGACACCAGAACAGTCCCAAGATCGGTGTCAACAACAAGCTGAGTATTTGGCATCTCAACGAGCTGCGGAGACACCAGAACAGTCCCAAGATCGGCGTCAACAACACGCTGAGTATCTGGCATCTCAACCAGACACAGACCAGAACAGTCAATAACTTACCCTTTAATTTTAAACGTCTGCAGTTCCCATTAAAGGTTGCATTTTCGATCAATAAATCACAAGGTCAAACTTTAAAGGTAGCAGGGATACATTTGGGCACGCCATGTTTTTCCCACGGTCAGCTCTACGTAGCTTGCTCACGTGTGTCTAAGTCACAAAATCTTCATGTTTTTGCTGAACAAAACAAATCATTTAACATAGTTTACAGAAGTTTATTGCAGTAAGTACAACCGTCAAAACATATCGATAATTACTTACTTATATACTTTAATCAAATTCTTTCAGTTTTTATTATTTGCTGCTACCGTACGACAAGTAAAACCGCTATTATCTAAATCTTAACTAATCCTCTTCAATAATAAATATATGCATACCAATCCCTACCTGACATTATAAAAGCGAAAGTAACTGTCTGTCTGTCTGTCTGTCCGTCTATCTATCTGTGTATATATGTATGTTTCACGGCTAATCTGCTGAGCTGTTTGTGATGTTTGTCTAAAGCCTGGGGAAGGACATAGGTTACTTTTATCAATTTACCACTCAGGCAAAACCGCGGGTGGAAGATATTGCTTCGTAATTATGTTCGAGAAATCCGTCTGCTCAACAACGTAAATAACGCAGTTAATGTTTTTGAGCTTTCAAAATGAAACCCATTGCTATTGTAAGTGTGTTACGCAATTACCCCGCTGATTTAGGACATGTTCCGACATCCACGCGGGCGAAGCCGCGGGCAGAAGCTAGTCAATTATATAATTACATGTGAATAAGATGCACCTAGAATACGATTACTGTACCACAATAGATAAAAAGAATTTAAAATGAAGCAATGACAAATAAATTAAAGTATGTGATCGTGTAATAACATCGTGTCTTCCAAAGAAGTGGAAGTTCAGAACCTACCGCTTACTAAGGCGGCGAGGACTTGCCCGAGTATCTCGCCTATTAACTTAACTACGATGGTGGCGCGGCGGTAGAAGAAGGCGTTCAGCGAGCTTGCGTCCAGAGCCAGGATGATCACCTTACCTGGCAACATAACACACTCATTATGAAATATGCACCTATTAGCAATAGCCGACTGCCCGAACAGACACGGCAAAAATATATTTAATGAAATACAACAACTTATTTCTCGCGGATTCTTTGAGGTTTTGTGCGTACTTTTGCTATACTGTTTCGTTATTCCCATTAGTCCCATTTATTTATTTACCAGTATTTTATTTTTTTATTTTGTTCTGCAATTGTACACACATTCACACTAATTATGTATACTTATAAGTATTTAGTTCGTTATTATTATTATTATATGAAACTTATGTTATTTTATTTAAGTAGCTATGCATACACACATTACATTATAAAACTGATTTGCATCCGTCACCTCACACTTTCGGGTCTGGTTGAAAACCAGCGTCAGGCACTCGTTGTCTGGCATTTTGCTGAACTGGGCCTTTTTGGCGCAGCCGTGAGGCACACTCCCTTGATAATATCCTACATCGTACTTTTACACTTTTTTTTTTTTTTTTTTTTTTTTTTTATCTGATGTGTATTGTGTGCCTCTTAGTCTGTGCTGAATAAATGTATTTTCTTTCTTTCTCTCTTTCTTTCTTATTTAACATTTAAATCGACAAGAAAAAGGAGAAGATTGAACAAAAAGAAGAAAGAATCAGAAGACAGAGAGAGAGTTGGAGTCGGCGGAGACTTAAGAATTTTGCTCGAGTGCCGGTTTACCTTCGGATCCTTCTTGAGCAAAAAATGCACTGCTTACAGGGGAGCTGTCCGTCGTGAGATTATTGGTGAAACCGTGCAAGTAAATGTAGAGGGGAAGCTTCGGGTTGAACCACTGCTGCTTGGGGAACTCTTCCGGGGCATTCGTCAAGTTGTAGATGATGGTTGCTGTGCTGTAGAAAATTGAAGGTTACTAGTTTGGTTAACTGAGGAATATTCTTTGAGAAATTCATGAAAATTTATAATTCTACTTTGGGAACAACCGCAAAAAAGTCAGCTGTGCCTGCACCATACACTTATGTTCACATAACTCAAGTCTAAACAATTAATCGTTCCAACCTTCGTCTAAGGGTAAATTATTCTTGCAGTCATAACAAGGCTAATTGAAGTTGTTTGTCAATTTGCTAAATTCTCGTATCTCTCCATCTATAGGTGTAGGTATGATTCTCACCTGTTCCTATAGACGAGTGTTAAATTGCTCGTATCTGGTTCCCCAACATAGTTTTCGTATGCCACTAACGACTTCACTTTTTTACCTGCAAAATAAGGGCGATTTTCTCCATTACAATGTCACTAAACATTCATTAAATGCTATCCATACTAATATTATAAATGCGAAAGTAACTCTGTCTGTCTGTCGTATCGGTCTGTCTGTCTGTATGATACCTTTTCACGCCTAAACCTTTGAACGGATTTCAATCAAAGGCAAGAAGATAGATGGCATTCTGGGGAAGGACATAGGGTACTTTTCATCGACGTACCACATGGGCGAAGCCGCGGGCGGAAGCAAGTACTTTTTAATTATAATTATTATAGTAAGGTTGCAATGCAATAAATAATTGAGTATTGTTTTGAGTCCAACGACATGGACATCATACTACGTCACAGAAATGCACGACATGACCGGACTTTTGGTTTTGCACTTCGTGCAAAGCGTCATCATGTAAACCATACGAAAAGTGACTTTATGGGCCCTATCTTATACCACAAAATCAATATTCAAAGAAGAAGAGTATTCTTGACCTAAGTTGAATGATTTATGGTACACGCAGGCCACTCCTCGCATAATGTTAGGACGTCTACTTACATAGATCGCCTCCAATGTAGGCGAGGATTATCCCGCCAGGGTCGAGCACAGCTTGCACCTCATTTTGTGCTATTTGCGTGAGGAACCCAGATTGCGCAGCCGCAGAGGATACCCACAGGGCTGTGAGGAAGAAGGCTAGTCGAGACATGTTGTCGGGATCCTGAGAATTAAGACAGATGATTTATGAGTTTCATTTCGAGGAGCTCGTAGCTAAGAAATAACAGCCGTACAGGTCGATCTATTAGGTTAAGCTACGCTTGCCCCGGTTGGTCCGTAGATGGGTGATCATCTTTACATATCGAGACTCCTACTTGCCTTGGAAAGCACGTTAAGCTTAAGCCGTTGGTCCCGACTGTCATTCAAGGATATTTGACAGTCGTTACGGGTCGTCAGAAGCCCGAAAGTCTGACAACCAGTTTTACCAAGGGGTATCTTATTACCCAGTTACTGGGTTGTGGAGGTCAGATAAGCAGTTGCTCCATGTAAAATACTGCTATTCAGCTGCATCTGGTTAGACTGGAAGCCGACCCCAACATAGTTGGGAAAAGACTAGGCAGTTTTTTTTTATTTATGAGTTTCGTGTCATGTAGTAATCATCTGGTCTGGTCAGCGTCAGGCCGATAAGAATATCAAATCAGCCTGTTAAGTTTAACCTTTGAAATGTTGACAAGAAAAAGAAATACATGATTCATTTAAAAGGACTGGATTACGACGAGTTTGATGACTAGATTTTTTAAACTATTTTTCTATAACATATAATTCACAGATTTAGCATTCCATTTCGCGAAATAGAATATTGTCATGTTTTTGGCGACACACACAGCACGGCGAGCTTGAGGTAAACAACCGAACGGAGAAGGCGAAGAAGATTGTCAAACTCGACGTGAGCATTACTTAAGGCAAAAGCGTCAGGGTAGCTCACGAACAAAATTCGTGCCCTCAAGCCCCTAACCGCCGTAGGAGACGTGGTCTGCCCTGCTTGGGCGGAGCACCGCCGAGTCCTCTTGGAGGCGATTGGCGGCAATGACCTCTCGCGACCGGCTCTGGTCCAGGCCATGGTACGGAGCGAGAGGGCATGGGAAGCCGTCACCTCTTTCTGCAAAGCAGAAATGCTCGCGAAGGAGGAGGCGGAACGCGTGAGGGAGAGGCAAGGTATGCGCCCTCACGCCCCTAACCGCCGCCGCAGGAGACGCCCTGGGCGTCGGGAATCCCAGGCGGATTCCCGGCCACCGGGCGCGGGTTTGCGAGCGGCGAGCAATGGATAGCTCACCGTCCGATAAGGACCAGGCCCGGATAGACGGCGCGTTGTGTTCCACGCGCGTCTCAAAGAGATGTTAGCACTATTGACGGGGTCCGCTAGGGCCGATGCCTGCCAGGGTTGCGGAATAGTCCGAAAGGGATACCGGGACCCTGGCAACAGGCAACTGAAGGAACACGGGTGGGTTTTAGTCATTAAGAGTCTGACACGACCTTCCGCTCCGCCCAGAGCGGGAGAAGTCATTTGACGATTTCACATGCAAAAAAAAGTAAGTAAGTAAGTAGACTGTAGGTACCTACTTAGACTTTGCTGAGTGACCGTTTTTCATTTGAGTATGATCTATAAGCTTTAATGGTCATATTAGTATGCAACGCTTAGCTTAATAATGTCAGAGTGTAATCTGTGAATCTCGCCCATAGCAGCTCCATGCTAAACGGAAATATCTAACCAACGGGCCGGATATTTTTAAATTGATATCTAGAGATATATAAAGTTTTTAATTTTCACTTTTTAGTTGTGTTACCTACCCTACAAAAATTCGTATACCGTTCTCCGTTATCTGCTACGTAAATGAAGACTAAGTTATCGTCTACATACGCAAAGTGGGAAAAATACGTAATTATTGAAGCTAACTCAAAAACTACGCAAGTAAAATTAATAGACCACCTCTGAAGCATGACCTACCGAACAAAAAAAGGATCAACAAAATCGATTCATAATTGGTGGAGTACTCGCGTAACATACACACAAAAAAAAAAACATACAGACGAATTGAAAACCTCCTCCTTTTTGAAGAAGTCGGTTAAAAATTGAAAATGTACTTACAATCGCGACCAATAACGGAAAAGTCTTCTTTCTGGAAGACAATTATTTGTTTGTCGAAGCACGTCTTTGTAACCCATTGACCAGCAACTTGTAACTTCGGTCACAGAACGCAGCCTTTTATATGATCCGAATATTAGTTTAGCTTTTCCACCTGCGCAAATACGGGACCGAAATGAAAATTGAAACGTAATTAATTTATACTCGACGTGTCTCAATAGTTCCTGTAAACTCAGGATGGTTCGAGAATGTTTGCAAAGCATAATAATAAGCACTTGATAAAATATAATAATAATTTATTTACATACTAGCTGATTTGGCAGACGTTGTTCTGCCCGAATAGCGCCACCTACCGGGTTCAACTGTGTTTCCAAACCATCCAGGCTAAAATATACAGTCAAAATGTCATCCAAATCGGTCCAGGAGTTTAGGAGGAGTTAGGTGACAAACGCACGTACAGAAGAATTATTATATAAGATAACATTATGTATGTGTGTTTATGTGTATGTGGGGGTGTGTGTGTGATGTGTGACGTTGTAGTGGGGTGTTTGTGATGTAATTTTTGTGCGTTCCCAAGAAGATGGCCGTTATCTCCTTGAGAATGCACAAAAAATATCTTTCATTATTACGTCGCTTTCTATTGAATCACTTTAAAATTTTACACAGTACAAAAGCTAAAAGCCCCACAATGTGTAGACAAAGGAACTTTTGGCTGCTACGTTTTAATTAGATAAAGCAATGGTCTTAAAATTAGGTAGGCAGTAGGTATCTTTGGTCGGCCTCGTGGAGGCGAAGCGAAGGCAAAATAAAAGCGACCAAGAAACTGTGGCTAGACGAAAATTAATTTTCTCATTGCTGAAAATGTTATCTACTTATTATTTTCTTTTAAAACTATGTGGGTTTGTTAGCGAAACGTTAAAATATTCCTGTTATCTACATCTAGACTAATATTATAAAGAGGAAAGATTTGTATTTTTGTGTGTATGTTTGTAATGAATAAACTCAAAAACTACTGCGCCGATTTAAAAAAATCTTTCACCATTAGAAAGCTACATTCATCCTGAGTAACATAGGCTATAATTTATAAAGATTACACGCGGGAAAAGTCGCTGGCGGCAGCTAGTTTGAAATAAATCATGAAATGCTTAGAAATCTTTTATTGCTTCTTCCAATTGAGAAGAATCTCGTTAATGTTTAACTTGTGTAAAATGTTTAAATGAAATAGGAACCTAATTTTTGGGTAGCTTTGCCAGATTAATTGAAGCTTTGGACTGTGTAACCTACACAGATTTAAAGTATCCTTTGTCCTATTATTCCAGGTCATGGTCTACCTATTTGTAACAAATTTTATCTAAATCCGTTCAGCTGTTGTAGCGTGAAAGCGTAACAAACAAACAAACAAACTCACTTTCGCATTTATAATATTAGTTAGGATAGTTAGGATACATAATAATTAATTATGTATCCATGCTTTTGAGCCAACCCAATCAATGTACTAAGTATTTTTCCATAAACACGAAAACAAGAAGTTACATAGTGTTTTTTTTTTCTTTTTTTTTCTTCTATGTTTAAATACAATATACCTAGATAGGTATTGTAGCGGCATCTACATTGCCACATGCGAACTATGCATCAAAGACCTGCAGGCGTAGCATGGCGCTTTCTATCTCTACATAGCTTTTTCTATACAAAGTGACAGTTCGTTTCTTCATTTTTGACATCCAGCGTAGAAATGTTTCTACAATCTGTCATTTTGTCTTTCATTTCTAACGATCTTTGTCTACGTCTTTTTGTAGGTAGACTATTTCGGAAGAAAGTTTTCTATACTTACTGTCAAAATCACACTGACAACCGATAAATCCTATGACAAAACCGACAAAACAAAGAATTCTGAGTCGAATTATGTAAAAGAGTGAATTTCGTAAAAAGTGCAGTTGACTCTTTCTACTTTGCTGCTGTCGTACTGTCTACAGGAAACGTAATTTTTGTCTACTCTTCCGTCGACAAAACGGTGCTCATGCTACGCCTGCTGACGTCACACAAAATCTTGACGTCACACAAAAATCCTGCATCGCGCAATTAGAGTTTACCTCGCGATGGATATACAGGCTGGCCGGAAAGTTGACGTCCAAAAAAAATTTTGGTCCCTCTTGTCGTGGGGTATCCGAATCACCGATTTGGATACCCCACGGCACGAGGGACCGAATTTTTTTTTTGGACGTCCATTTGCCGCCCACTCTGTATAATATACAAGATCCCGCCATCAATCGTGTGCTCCAATCCCACTGTTTTATTATAAAGTTATTGATAGTACAGAACTTTGGTTTGATTGTCCCTTGTGGATGATACCAAACAAACACAGACATTGTTACCGATCCCATGAGGTTCTATTCCCATGGAAATTGTAACTTGTAATAATTTGAAGCAACATCCATTTAATCTGATAATATCAGTTGTTGTTGGTAGGGAATCGAATACAAACAAGTATCCAACCCTTTATGGTCATGTTCTGGTGCAGGACTTTTTTCACCTCCACTCATGTGCTCCTTGTCATTCTTGTGTTTATAAAGTGAGAGGGCAATAGACTGAAAACAAAGACATACAAGGTATAAAATCAAAATCAAAAGTCATTTATTCAAACTAGGCTGAGAATAAGCACTTTTCGAACGTCGAAATTACATAAGACAGTCCCCTAAAACGCCCACCCTTCACCACTTCCTAGTGCTTTAGCTGGGAAGAAGAAGTAGCGCAACAAACTCCCCAGCAGCACAGCTGTCTGTTCAGTTAGAAAAAAAAGATTCTAAAAGTTTTCAAAATCATTTACATTACGCAACATAAAACATAAATCTAATTATCAGCTAGCACACGCCGATAAAATAATAAGAGCTAAAACACGTTTTATTTTTCTTCTCCAACCAAATTATTAAGATATTATCCAGTTTGTTACGTACTTCAATACCAATACTATTTCTTACTTAAAAAATCCCATCATTTATCTACTGTTTTATTTCAATTTCAGATTCCATAGGAGAATAACATTGCTACTAAAAAACAACTTAAAACAATTCAACCAAAAGAGGATAAAACACGAACAAAAATCGAACACAAAATAGTTTTATTGGTGTAGACATTTTTATCCAGGGATACCTTCATTTGTTTATAAAACATCGATCGTACAAGAGGTGTTTTTACAGATTTCCCAAGAGATACGGGCTACACATTTACATAAACTTGTATGGTAGAAATAGAATTGCCTACGAGTGAACAAACTTGGGGTGTCAGGTTCTACTGTTGACATACGGCTATTAGAATATAAGAAAACTAGCGATCCGCCCCTGCTTTGCACGGTTGCAATGTACTGATGTCACATCATGATGGGGCAAAATTTCAAATCATCTAGATTTCTGTCCAGTAAAAAAGAAAAAAAAAGGTTAAATATTTATACATTGGAGTATAAACTTTCCGGAATAAATTGTCTAAATTGTGGTGAAAACCACATCAAAAACCATAGTGCAGTTTAGAAGACCTGAGCTGTCACACAGACAGAAATCGGTAATTTAAACTTTGAAGTTCAGTGTACAGTACAGTACAGTCACGAAAAGGGATTTTATTTTATACTAATGCAATGTAGTAACTATAGTTTAGGTACTATATTCATTCAAGGAGCTTGTGGCTAAGTAATAACAGCCGCACGGGTCGATCCATCATTTGAGTTCGAACCCACGGCACGTTAGTCGGGGCCTTTACTACTGGGCCATCGCAGTTCTGTGGCCAAGAATAATAAATACATTTCCACCGTTACTATTTGGTCTAAAACCGACGCAAGAAAAAAGAATCCTGAACACGACTGTAGATTACAATACAAAATAATTATGACTAAAATCTGGGGGTACGGTACGGGAGTGCCCCCGCCAAGACGAGCCAAGCAAAGCGCAAGGACTACCTACCTTTTCTCGAAGCGCTTCGTCGCTTTTTTAAACCCTCATAACTTAATATCATCATCTGCCTAGCCTTTACCCAAGTATGTTGGGGTCGGCTTCCAGTCTAACCGGATGCAGCTGAATACCAGTATTTTACATGGAGCGACTGCCTATCTGACCTCCACAACCCAGTAACTGGGTAATACGATACCCCCTGGTAAGACTGGTGTCAGACTTTCGGGCTCTGACGACCCGTAACGACTGTCAAAGATCCACAAACAGCTGGGACCAACGGCTTAACGTGCTTTCCGAGGCACGGAGGAGTCTCAATATGTAAAGATGGTCACCCATCCACGGACCAACCCCGGCAAGCGTAGCTTAACCTGACGGATCGATCCGTGCGGCTGTTATTACTTAGCCACGAGCTCCTCCCCTCATAACTTAATAATTAATAATATAAAGAAAATTTCTACAAATTACCCGCTACCAAAATGAAAACACATAAGACATACACACTCAGTTACTAGGTTAACAGACAAACGAAATAGCTTGCGCCATCTGGTAGCATCGTAAATAAAACGATTTTATCATGTGGATCTGGAGAACTATTGACACTCGAGACTTTAGAGAATACCTACTCCACTAGATTACACCCAAAAAATAAATAAAATGGAAAGCGAAAATAAATGGATTGAATAATGGATTACTTGTCTCCTTATCGTAACAGTAAGTAATGGAAAAGAAACTTTGAGAATTAAGCAATAGAGTGGGTTTGGGCGTAGCTTCTGTGGTTTTTCTTTTGCAGGAAGGCGCAAATCAAGTGGTTATGGAAACTGTAGGATATCAAAGGCTCCTTTAATCTGTCCAGAAAATAGATAAATATTTATAAGTACTGCACAGTCAGCAAGGTGGTACACACGGCTACACATCAAGCTATAGAAATCCAGTTTATGTTGATCTCGCATTGTATAGGATTTCCGTACAATGCGAGGTCAGCTTATACTGGAACTGTATAGCTTGATGTGTAGCCGTGTGTAAACATGATTTTCATATATATTTTTTTTAACGATATTCTTTTACTCGGCTTGTAAACTGTCAGAAATTGTAACGCTAAGGGCTGATTTTACCAAAGTCAGATATATTTTATCCGTGGAATAAAAATGGCGTCTGACAGTTTTAGAATGGAAAAACTGTCAAAAATTCAAAATTTATTCGCAGGATAAGACTTATACTCGTTATAAAAGTTTGGTGAAATTCGCCCTTAAAGTGTTAATACTTGCGACAGTCTCCTTCTAATTCAAAGATAAAGAGAAAGAGAAGGTCGGCAAACAAAAAACACAAGAAAAGAGGAAAGTGATTATAGTGTCGTGGGATAAAAAGGTGACTAAAAAAATAAAATGCGATGGGGTTCCGGATGGGCGTCCCCCGATTTCACACGTTTTATTTTTATTTTAACATAACATCATGCCTTGATTCCCCAACGGGTTTGGCAGATGTGTACCTATAGGTAATACACCCACATTTCGCCAGTTATGTTAAAGTCCCACGTAATAGAGGACGAGCGTATTGCCATAAACCGGGCGCAAATCAAGTCTCCGGGCTGCCACCGAGAATTGACAGATAGAAAAATCCAAAAACACTTTTCTTGACCTGGGAATCGAACCAAGGACCTCATTCTCAGCAGTAGCGCTTGCGACCACTAGACCAATGAGGCAGTAATTATTTTTAGTTCAATGGATCAAAATAAATGTTCTTTAATCCCTCAGATGGTCTCTTTTTAATTTGGTTGTAGTTTTAATAATAGCCAAATCATTCGTATAAATCAATAATCGTGTGGCGGTATCTATATCGCCACATGCGAACTACGCATCAAAGACCTGACGTCAAACAAAAATCCTGACGTTACATAAATCCTGCATCGCGCTATTAAAGTTTACCGTGCAGTGGACATATCATGCGAGGGCACTAAATTAACACGAGTGAATTTTATGCAAGAATCTAATATCAATCATTGAGCAGTTGCCCGCCAGACACAACACCCGTCTGGCCGGAGGATCCTCCCTTTTCTATGGTGGATGAGTGAACTTTACACCCTGTTCCTCATACCCCTAAAATCGTATGATCAATAAATTTTCTTCCACGTCCCTCCCAATAATCTCTTCTATCTCAATAATCTCCAACCTCACTCAGACCTTCTAACTTAATCTAAAGCTTAATTAATTCAAATTTTAATAACACTACCCATTATATTACATTAGTAGTTTGAAACCGAAGCTCATTGGCTGTTAAATGTTTTGTTTACGCCAGCGACATCTGGCGGCAAGAGCGAACAATTGCCAATAAGCAGTTATGCGACAAAATTGGGTATCTTTGATATTGATATTGTTAGTAAATGTCTTTGGATACTGCCAATATCAAATAGTATGTTACAGGCATTTCAGCCTCTTGTTTGAATTTAGGTATCTCTTCAGATTACAGGTATGTAGACTGACAATAAATAAATGGAGTCTTTGTAGATTTATTCATTAGAAAATTTTTGTTACAACGCTGTTGAAACTGTACTGATACCTACACACTACATTGGGACGAACGGAAATAAATTTAATATTTATTAAATTCGCCCCACCAGTGGGACTACGGCAGTGGGACGAACGGGAATACACGCTACTTACTAGTTCGGCAGGAACAGTTGGACTGTTCGTGAAAAGAATAAAAACAGAAAACATAACGTAACTAGAATGTTACTAGAAATAATGACTCGTTCAGCGTAGCATAGAACAATATTAAAGGATAATTTTTAAAATAGTACTTTATTAATAACTCAGAAATAAGCCAACAGGTTTTGACTACTCGCGTAAGAATATAACGACTTAATTAATAATAATAATTATGACAATAATTTATATTAAATAATAATTAGCACCTGAGGAGGCTCTCGTTAGGTGACTGGATCAAGGACTTGATCCAGAAAGCGCTACTTCTGGGCACGGCGCGTATCGTTAGGAGATTCCTCTCTCAGGAGCCCGGTAGCTTGGACCCTGTTCCCGATACCGGTGGGCTACTATTTTTTATATTTTTAAATGTTCTTTTTATATATTTATAAAAATATTTATAAATAGGTATAATTAATAAGGACATTAAATGAAATAAAGGAAATAGTAATTATCAAAACTTTTACCACCTAACTTCATCATTGAATTATTGTATTAAATTAACGTTATTAACGTTATTGTACACACATTATTATAAACTACCATTTGTTTTATCTTAAACCCGTAATGTAAATAAAGACGGTAAAATATCAAATAGTTTGGTAAGACGATAAAGTTTGCTTTAGCGGAAGGCTCCTTTATTAACCGTACGGGATTATCCTAGGCCATTGTGCAGGGACCATTAACCATGGTGTATCATCCCATTGTCCTTACATTGTTATCTATATGAAGGAGTGGCTTGATTTATTAAAGTGGATATGTGGGTGAAGAGACAGTCTGTTGTATATGCGTGCTCGTTTTTCGAGTTGGAATTTCTTAGTTGATAAGAATTTTCTGAACTCGTATTTGAGGTTTTGCGGTCTATTTTTTTCACCGTCCATACATTTTTGGGCTAAAGGTGAAAGAGCCGGCCAAAGAAAAAAAAAAGCTATATTCCGACAGAGTACCTACGTTTTTCCCTTCATTTTCTATTACAACAACCTATTACTTTAATTAGATTACTTTTAATTATTTTAACTAAAAATATACTGGCAACAGTATTTTACAAAATCGTATAACACCGCAGGGAATTGCCCTATAGGTTTGGCCCAATAGTGAAAAGTGAAGAGAATAATATGTTACGGAATATTTTTATTTTGTTTAATTTGACGGCTTTTTCATAATTTAACCCAAAATAAATGATCTCCTTTAACGGCACGGTCTTTACCAGAATTCATCATCGGACTAGCTAGGATTCATCATGCCGGAATAAGCTGTTCGTCGTGGACGTGGTACCAGCGGCGCCTCTGACATCAGAAGACAGCCGTCACGCAACCATCGATGCGACGCTCTGCTTGAATGACTCTCACCTGCCACTGTCACTCTTACTCGACCTTTTTGGTGATACTAGTAACAAAACTACAGTACGTTCACTATAACTTGTCCCTAGCCGTCGTGTTGGCAACATTGCTTGTCAAGCTTAGTTTCAATACTAATAGAGTTAAAAATGGCAACTGACAGAATAATGCTACCAATCGCGTCACGGAACAAGTTATAACGAACGCACAGTACACGGCATCACTGGCAACGCCGTGATTAAAAAAAAAAATATTTAAAAAAAAAATTGTCAGTTTTTTGTCTACAACACGCATCACAGTAAACTGAAAGTGTAGTATATTTTCATTTACAAAGAGAAAATGTATTCTTCAAACGATACAATCCCGGTCGGTAGTAACTCATGTCTAGATATTTTCCTCCGATAGTAAAAAGTATTTTACCTAGTCGAACTACGTTTCTACCTGTCTGTAACAAAAAACTATCTGATCCAACAGTTGTAGGTAAATGGAAATGCTTCTAAGATTTTGCTGTAGACTTTTTAAACATTACGTCAACACTCGATCTAAATGTTTTCTGGGGTATAAGGTTACCTTCAATTTTGTGTGAGATTTATCACTTACTAGATGTTGCTCGCGACCGACTTCGTCTGTCATCAAAAATAGCTTATGTCCTTCCCGAGGTTCCAAGCTACCAATCTGTTCAATTTCATGATGATCAGTACAGTGGTTTAGGCTTGAAAAAGTAATGGACAGACAGGGTTACTTTCGCATTAATAGCGGGTCGCTATTAATGCGAAAGTAACCCTGTCTGTCTGCCCTTGGTTCGCACGGTTTTTGCGACATGACATGTCGATGTTTCGACATTCCTTTATTCAATGTAAGTTCAATATAAGCATTAAACACATAAACCTTTCGGATTAAATATTTTAAATGATGATGAAAACTGAAAACCGTATCAAAATCCGTTAAGTAGTTAAGTCGCGGTCACACGACTGTATTTTATTTTGGCGTACTAGCTGCGCTCCGTGGTTTAACCCGCATAACTCTCGATCCCGTGGGAATATCGGGATAAAAAGTATCCTATGTTCTAACCCAGGTCATGGTCTACCTATGTGCTAAATTATATCCAAATCCGTCAAGCCGTTTTACCGTGAAAGCGTAACAAACAAACAAACCAACTTTAGATGTATGAGGAACAGGGTGTAAAATTCACTCATCCTCTATAGAAAAGGGAGGATCCTCCGACCAGGGGGCCTACCACCACCGCTTACAGCAGTATTATTTTAATATTACTTCAGTGTAGGAAAGAGATAAAGCTCTACAGGACGTATAGGTCCATCTCTTTCCCCCACGAAGAAAGATTAAAAAAATACTGCTGCAAGCGGTGGTGGTAGGCCCCCTTGGTGTCGTATCTGTCGGGCCACTGCCCAACGATTGATGTTGGGATCTTGTATATAATAAATATGTCGATCGCGCGGTAAACTCTAATTGCGAGATCCAGGATTTTGTTCAGTTCTTTGATGCGTAAGTTCGCATGTGGCGATATAGATATACAACAAACAAACTCACTTTCGCATTTATGATATAAGTAAGCATTGGATGGTAGTACCTATAATAAATAAAAAATATATTTATAGAATGGCTTCTAAAATGACTTATTTTAGTGGTAACACAGTCAAGTAAGGTTGCTATTCTATAATTCGGTAACATGAGACATTTCAATTTCACATTCTATGTTGGCAACGACCTCAAATACCATAAACAAAAGACAGTAGGTGCTGAGACTGAATGGCGATTACATTATCATTATTTTGATACAACGTTATTCAGCAAAAAAAAAACAAGAGAAAACAGCAACTCATTTTCAGAGGCTTCGAGCCAATATCAATAAAACCTTATGCCCTTGAACTTATGAAATAAATATTTTCCCTATAGGTACATCTGACAAGTAGACGTAATAACCGTAAAATTGTCATGTTTCTTTTATACATAAAACGATGAAAAAACCGTTATAAAGCGATTTGCAAGTATGATAAGTTTTTTTGCTATGAGAAGTAAAGTTTTAATAGTATAAAGTTTCCTGAATAAGTAGGTATAGGTTACATTATTTTCTAACTGAAAAACATTGGAAGGAAGAAATAATAGATATTTACGCGCATACATTTGAATTTCATAGTGTTAGCAAAATAAACATACCTAAAGGTGAAAAATTCACGTGCCCTTTATATTACTATACTTTAATAAAAACAAAAAGTATAAAAAACCCTTAAAACCGCTTTTTGTGACCATGAAAAAACCTACATATTTACCTACAAAAGTATAACTTTATTCAGTTTTACGCGCGACGTGTGTTTTAATATCACACCCTGTATATTTATAGGTCCTATAAATTGCAGACACTTAACACTTTCCCTCTAAAAGGCATGTATTTCAGAACATTCTCTGGAGGTCATAAAAATGTTTAGCTAGGTACTAAAATATGCTTTTAATAATGGTCCTAAGGTTCGGCTATTAATCCTGGTCCTTCGGGGCCGGATGAAAAAAATTACACGATGTAATCATAGCGATTTATGGTAATATATGTCTTGGTAACATTTATTATACAGTAAGATGAATTAGATTATACGGAGGCAGGTTTTTGTCCAGTTTTGGAACGCAAAGTAGGGTAGAGCTCGTCTTAGTTGAAATGACGCGCCCTATTACTTAATACGTCAATCAATTAACTCAGCCCATCGCAGTCCACTGCTGGACATAGGCCTCTCTCAAGTTGCGCCACAACACCCTGTCCTCCGCCTTGCGCACCCAGTCTGTCCCAGCCACTTTCTTAAGGTCGTCGGTCCATCTAGCTGGGGAGCGTCTCACATAGTAGTAGTAGGTATCTATGTAGTAGTAGCGTTAGTGTACGTACACTACGGTAAATGCAGTAGTTGAGTGCGTCATTACAGCTTAGAACAGCCTCTTTAGGCGTTCAAAAGTGCCTACCGCTCAACTGTCGATTGGCCTTCTAATGGCCGATAACAATTAAAATTCTATTGTGTCTCGTTAATGACAGTTGGAAGTATATGTGCCTAATTGAAATAAATATGACTTTTGACTCTATATAAATATAATTAGGAAATTGGCGCGTATTTATTCTCCGTCTGAATGTCTGATCTGATCATTAGTTCCAATTTATAAAGAGTTATCTTCTATTTATTAATTACTTGGCTATTCAGGGTTTATTAGGTAAGTACCTAGATAGATTTGATTTCTTTGGTGTTGGTATAATCACGGGTCAAATGGGTCACAAATCATCTATCACCAGAGGCGATTAAGGATGGAATCAAAGGACCGGTAGGCTACTATACCTATCAATTACATCAAAAATGTGACTTGTTTTACAAGAGATCACCCGACTCAACAATTTAGGTACTCTTTCTTGCCATTTCCTAAATTCCAAAAACTTAAACACAATGATACATTAGCTTAACCCATTTATAATTACTTTTTCTATTATAGTTCCACAAAAGTTAAGGTAAAAACCAAGTATTTGTGAAAAATACAGGGTTGCAGAGATAACGACGAACCTGTTACCATGGATTCTGGACACACTGCGTGTAAATATTAAAAATAGCGCTTAAAATCACTAGACCATAAAGGCAGTCTATTAAATATGTTACCCTTAAATAATTATATTAATACCAAGCACGTGTACTCCCAAAGGTCCAGTTTTAGCCAATGATCAAACAACCCTACATAATTAATATAGTCTGTGGCACGTGTTCCTTCTTAACAGGTAGTCCTTGTTGTTATTGGGTACAATTTCTTCTCCAAACGTCGAAGCGGGCGGGTTTAGCGGACCCTATTTTCAGAGTCCAGAAGGTTTGGTAGGGCCAAATATCAATGTTATTTTTTTTTATGATATCCTAATGTCCTAACTAATATTTTAAATGCCAAAGGGACTATGTTTGTTACGCTTTCACGCTACAACGGCAACGGCTAAACCCACGGGAACGTACCAACGAGATAAAAGTATCCTATGTCCTATTCTAGGTCATGGACTACCCACGTGCCAAATTTCATCCAAATCCGTTCATCCGTTCTAGCGTAAAAGCGTAAGAAACAGACAAAAAAACTCACTTTCGTATTTATAATATTATTAGCTTCCGCCCGCGGCTTCGCCCGCGCGGTTTGTCGTCAAAAACTAGCCTATGTCCTTCCCCAGGATGCCATCTATCTCCTTGCCAACTTTTATATAAATCCGTTCAGTGTTTTAGGCGTGAAAAGGTAAACTACAGACAGACAGAGTTACTTTCGAATTTATAATATTACGAGTAGTACCTATGGATAGTATGGATAGCTAGGATAAGGAGGGATAGGATTATTGAGATAAAAGTTCGAACCTACTCTAGAAGCAACAATATTATACGACTGACTTTATTTTGCAGAGGCAAACATTTCATATTTACTTTGTCAATTTCAGATAAGTATTGCCTTTCTAACACTCCATTCCCGAAGCTAGCAACACCTCAAGTCAGATGCGGTTCTGTTTCGAACTGTAACCGAACATTCCACAAATACTGACAAACTTTAAGTAAACCGAATGTACTGTTTACTTCAAAAGTAAATGTGTGTTTGTAAGCAGTTCAGAATTTACTTCCAAATGGATTTTGGTTTGAATAATTTTACTGTGTTATTGTATAATTTAGTAACACGGTTTATGGTTTCGAACTAGGAGTTTATTTATTCATTTGTGAGATAAAATGATTAGGATTTGAAATTGAAACAGCTGAAATGTATTATAGTACAGTCGAACAAGATATTTGGTATACAGGCAAAATATATTCATTTTCCGCTACACTGCCGAAATTTGTTTTGATTGTGTGTATAATTTAACTTTTTGAGCTTATGACTTAGGAGAGTGACGTTTAAGGATTGTTGACTACTGAAAACATTCACAAAATTATTTAAAGTTGTTGCAAGTTATCTGCCTGTATGCCAAATAGCTTGTTCGACTGTACAAATACTAAACTGGCGGCTAAATTGTACCTACTAAAAATGCGTTTTGAAATTTACTTTTGTGTTTTGCGTCCAGTACGTGTGCGTATCGCATGGATTGTGTGAGGAATGATGTAAAAGAGAACAGAGTGAATGATAGCGTGACAGTTGACAAGTGAGAATTGAAGAAGAAAACGTGTTGCGCCGACCCCAAGTAACATGGGAGTAACGGTGGAGTTTCTTGCCTATTCTTCTCCATACGAAAACTACCTTTTGGAAGGGGAAACTAGAATCAGTTTTTTTTCGTTGTTTTTGACGTTCAAAAGTGCCTTAAATGAAATAAATTATTTGACTTTGACTTTGACGTCGGACAAGGGAAGATGATGACCTCTGCCAAGATTAAAACAGCCAAACATAAAATCATTGATCGATGATAAATTACTCATTTTGTCTGGGACAGTTCAAAGCTGCCATAGTTCTTTCTTCAACAGGTCTTTCCCCAGACATTGCTCTGCATTTTTTAACTCAAATAATATCATAATAATGTAATATTTGAACATAGAAAGAGAGCATGACCTCTGAGTTACACATAGGTACATAAATTTACATCTTCTTTCCATGGGGGTAGGCAGAAACTACAAAACGCTACCTGCTACAATCCTCTCCACCTTCGAGTTGTTTCGGCATTATATTTTGATTAATTGATTTGATTATACTGTATTATTTTGATTTTTTTTTTTGCTGTAGGACATTTTCTGATATGGGTTATTTATTACCTGAAATAAATTATTTTAATTTAATTAAATCGGCCGGCGCTTTCCAGTTTTATTTTAAAATAAAAGCAGTTCTATTTTAACGATATTGACCAAAATAAATTCGTGCAAGTGTCTTAGAAGAGTGTGTGTTCCTTACATAAATAAATATCATTCCATTTCGTTTAATTAGTGAGTACAAAATAATATTCAATTGGGAAATATTTTTAGGTCAATCCTGTTGCAACTACAATAAATACCCTGGGTCTTTATACAATTTTATCAACACTGTTGTTTTTCAATTTAGCCAGCTTCAATTTAGAAAATGAAATATTCTTTTCTTGTACTGGTTTTCTATGGCAGTGTTTTGAAATGGCATTTTCCCCTGAAGCTATGCTTTTTGCATAAATTAGAATATACGAGTATGACACGCTCGCATTCCGATTATTACCAAAGAGTCCGTTTATTTCGTCGAGCCATCATCAATTTTTAAGCTAACTGGAAGGTTTATGTTCATGTTTGTGATTTTATGGTCCGCCAACGAGGACCAATATAAGATAGGTATATTTTGTGTTTTGTGAAGAGATCCATAAGAGAACAAAAGTAACCGACAAAGCCCGAGGTATTGCCAAACTTAAGTGGCAGTGGGCAGGGCACATTGCTCGCAGTTACAGATGGCCGATGGGGCCGGAGTTCTGGAGTGGCGACCGCGTACCGGAAGATGTAGCATTGGAGGCCCCCCACAAGGTGGACCGCGATGACCTGGTGAAGGCCGCAGGAATCCGCTGGATGCGGGAAGCACAGAACCGGTAAAAGTAGCGGTGCTTGGGGGAGGCCTGTGTCCAGCAGTGAACGTCTTTCGGCTGAAATGATGATGTTGATGGTATTTTGTACATTTAGTAAAAATAAATAACAATTTGACTTCGACAAATAGGTTGATTCCTTAAAAAGGATTGCATTGTGTCAGTTGGTCAAACTGCATACTTACCTAACTATATTTTCTCGCCGCTAACCCATCAACACGCTTTCTATGCACCTTTTCAGCTAATTCTATAACATTAGAAAAGTCACAAATAAATATGGTTTCTTCTAAAATTGCTTCGCTAATTTATCATTCACCTGTAAGCTTACAGCATCATTAATCTGCCGTCAAAATACGTCATATTATTATGAAAAGCGTACATTATGTAAATATATCTCCTGGATCATCCATTGTAGTGAGATGGTCCGTGTTCCGTAATGGACATCTCAGGGTGGATATTGATGGATGCAGTATAATATAATTTACATTTTGCTTGCATTTACGACGGAAGGCTCTTGAATTAGAAGATTGATGAAGATGGTTAATAATATTGTCTGGATTTCGGTATACCTGCGTTTACTTAAAGCCCTACCCAGCCTCAAATGGCTTAGCATGATCCTCCGTTATGCCGAAAATACTGCAGCAGTAATTTTGAAATAAATATAATGTTAAAGTTGAGGATTGATGCTAGGTCCTATGGTCGGCGAAAACACGATTACTTATCATTTTCTCTATAGAAAAAAAATCCAAAGTTACCTCTAAACCGAACTATAAACCGCTGGTATTCAAAAAATACTTCAAATTAGATCATGAAACATTGCATAATAACTGAACTAAGTACAAAGCAGGTCTTATGTTTTTATTTTTATTATCATTATTTTCAAAAAAACAATTATCTAAACTATTCGAGGCTTGAGAGGCGCCAGCACACCACTCCGTCTCGCTCTCACTCAGGTCGCGAGTAGTATGGTGCGAGCAAGATAAAATTTGAGGTAACATCGAATTTGACCTCCACACTCGCAGACAACAATTTTAGCTTTACTTTCTTTGAACTTTAGGAGATTTTTCACGCATCTTACAAAAATATTATGTACTAAAAGTAATTGGCTTTTGTGAGTACGTCGGTTAAAGCAACAAAAACGACAGATTCATATCGCAAAGCTTAAGCATTCCTCCGTTCTTGAGAAAACAAACTTAAGCCCTGCTTATTCAATTAAAAAACTATACTAAAGTAGAATAAGACGTTATTCTTCCAAGTTTTTCCATTTTCCTGGAAAAGGGTATAATTTTTCACAAAGATATACAGCATGCTCCGCTTTCGTGATGAATTTATTTTCGCTTGGCATCTAAACAGCTGAATGCATTTTGATGAAACGAGGTTATGTGCTTAGATTTCACAAGTGCAGCTGAATGGGATATATTGCTCTAGAAACTATGAAAACTAAAAAGAGGGAATTTTTCTAGAATATATATTTGAGGTTAAAATATAAATAAATACTGATCCGGAAGACGTAGCGTTGGAAGGTCCACAAGGTGGACCGATGACCTGGTGAAGGCCGCGGGAATGCGCTGGATGCGAGAAGCACAGAACCGGTCGAGGTGGCGGTGCTTGGGGGAGGCCTATGTCCAGCAGTGGACGTCTTTCGGCTGAAATGATGATGATGATGATGAAACACTGATCAAGCTGCCTCGTTGGTTGCAAGAACGACTGCTAAGCATGAGGTCTTGGGTTCGATTCCCGAGTCGGGCAAAGTGTAATTGGGTTTTTATAGCAGGAATTTCTCTGTAGCAGCCCGGAATCTGGATACGTGCCAGGTTGATGGCAATAGGCTGGCCCCCATTTCATGGGACTTAAACATAACTGGCGAAATGAGGGAGTACTATATGTGTACTTCTCCCCAACCCCTCGGTATTTTTATGACGATAAATAACATAGCGCTGCGCTGCGGAACAACATGACGCTTCCAACGATACCTCGTTTGTCAAAATACGACGAGTAGTTTAGAAGTTATGAGCAAACAGTCATACATACATACACAGCCTGTTAAAATCATAACCCTCCTTTGACTTTTCCGTGGTCGGGTATGAACTCAATAACACTCTGGACTTCATGCTCAACAGTAGCGCTTGTGACCACAAAACCAACGAGGCAAAATCAATCTGCCTAGCCTTTTTCAAACTATGTTGGGGTCGGCTTCCAGTCTAACCGGATGCAGCTGAATACCAGTATTTTACAAGAGCGACTTCCTATCTGACCTTCACAATCCAGTAACTGGGTAATAATACGATAACCCTTGGTAAGACTGGTTGTCAGACTTTCGGGCTTCGGACGACCCGTAACGACTGTAAGGCTGGGACCAACGGCTTATCGTGCTTTCCAACCCACGGAGGAGTCTCGGAATGTAAAGATCACCCATCCACGGACCAACCCTGGCAAGCGTAGCTTAACCTGAAGGATCGATCCGTGTGGCTGTTATTACTTAGCCACGAGCTCCTCCTAGTCCTAGACAAGACCAACGTGGCATTCAGTTCTATTTATACTTATTCTCAAAACAGGAAAATCATGTAAAGGATCAACGAGTGGGTAGCACTCGAATAGGAAGCCTATCAGAGTGCTACCCACTCGAAAAATCTACCTTTGGTAGAATTGAAAAGGTTCTTTAGGTAAACCTATTTACCTCTTTACGCGTACCTTTTAAATATTTAAACGGCATATTACCTACACATAATGAATACGAAGTAACCTACTAAATGATACATTTTCCACTCGGGAGTCAGTAAATATTATTATTGTCCACAGTTATTCATCGTTTCATAACAGCTGCATTATGAGTTAATCTGAAAATCCGTATTGAGTTAATATTATTAAAATTTTAATTATACCATGCTAATTATGCACTTTCATTAGCGACATTGAATGTTTATTTATCTGTTTGTTGATTAAAGTTTGGTAATAATTACTATTAATTATTAGGTATGTTTGTTCCTAGTTTCCGAATAGAAGATTAGAAAATATATTTGACTAGCTGCGACTCGCGGTTTTACCCGCATAAGTCTCGATCCCGTAGGAATATCGGGATAAAAAATATTTTGTCTTAACCCAGGTTATGGTCTACCTATCCCATTCAGGTGTTTTAGCGTGAAAGCGTAACAAACGAATAATACAAACATACAACAAATCAAACAGGTCGAAGTTTAGTTAGGAAATATAATCAAATCAAATCATTTATTACTTTGCAAACATGGGTAAGGTACAATAGGTGTTGTCATAGAGTAAGTTCTCCATGTTTTAGTATAAATTATGGAATCATCGTTTCGACGAAGAAGAAGAACATTTAACATGATCTAAAAAATGTACATAGAATTCTCTACCAATTTATCACTGTTTTATAATCAGATAATTTTAAAATGCATACAAAATTCAAAATTCAACTCTAAACGTATCTCTATTAATATTCCACGTCTGACAAATAACCGTTTAACTTCTGTAATGCAGAAGCGTTGCGAGCGTGATAAAATCTTTTATTTATGTGCTAGCCTGTACCATAGAATAAGATTGCATAGAAGCGAAATGCTCCGAACACGTTTTAAATAGTTATAGGCGTAATGCCGTGATCCGACGGTGCGCCATATTGCGGACGGATACAGACGAGCCCGCACGACGCACCGTAGGAAAGTGTACGTGCGGGGTATCGCAGACATCGGAAGTTCCTTGGTGCGCGGTGCGTGGCGGTCTGTGGTCGTCTGCCGTGCGTGTCCGTCCGCAAAATCGCGGATCGTCGGATCACGGCATAGAAAACGTTCAACACCGTCAGGATTGTTTTGTCCCTCGCATGTATGCGTTTGGGGAAATCTTCGTCAATTTTGACAACCCACTTTTCCTCAGCAGAGCATGGGTCGTAGTAGTAGCACGCACGTTGAATTGGGAAGCAATAAATGATTTGATGTCCAACTCCTTCACATTTACTGAATAACCAATTTTGTTTACATACCGTGTGGTGGATCCTGGTGATCTGCTATAGGTATTCCGTGCACGTAATTTTCAAGCTTGTTTTTTAACTAATATTATGATGTCATTGTTTGTGAAGATAAAATAAATCATTTGAATTACCCACTTTTAGTTACAATACATAATTCTATTACCATAAGACGTTGGTGTAAATAAAAACCCGGCCAAGTGCGGGTCGGACTCGCGCACGAAGGGTTCCGATCTACAAAAACGGCAAAAAAATCATGTCTGTTGTATGGGAGCCCCCTTAAATATTTATTTTATTCTGTTTTTTAGTATTTTTTGTGAGATACAGCCTGGTGACAGACGGACAGATAGACAGACAGCGGAGTCTTAGTAGGGTCCCCATTTAACCTTTGGGTACGGAACCCTTAAAAGCAAACGAGTAAAATAAAAAATATTAAGTATGACAATTTCAGTGAGACATCCATTTTTTAACAATGACGTCTTTGTGCAAAAATGTTCAGTCGTGAAATCGAAAGTTTAAGCATCTTAATGACCATTTTAACGTGCGCACGTATTAGACTTATTTATTCGAGGTGATAATTTTAAATTGATAAGCAATTTTCTTCTGCCGCTGCACACGTGTTTCCCTTCTATACGCTTTTCTTATTCAATGCCCTCACTGAGCACCTACCTATCCGCTTTGATACTCGTTCCTTGCTATTTTTCCCAGCGTGAGGAGTGTAGTTAGGTACGGAGTAAATATCGGGCACAGTTTAACTTGTCTGAGGGGAAATTGGCCGTGTTTAAGTTTTCGATTTTAGTATGTTTACAACAGTTTCGTGTTAGTATTTAGGAGTCTATTCAGCTTAAGTTAGGGTTACGTTTGAGCAAGAAGGTTTTGGGTTTCCAGTTTTTGTATAAGACTGTATTTTATTTACCTTATAGCTTATTTTTATTTTCTTGCTGATCTTCGGACATTTGAACCTCCGGCTTTAACTGACTGACATAATAATTATCAGATCGGTCACAATCTATTTCATATATTTTTTAAAGCTGCTCTATGCTAGAATATTGATTTACTTTTGTTTTGTATTCCGTCTTTTGTTTTGTTTATCATTTGTTTGGAAAAAAAACCGCCCTAATAACACGAACATGAAGGGTTTTGTACCACTGTAAAATATTTAACACAACATTTTTTTTTTTGTACTTTAGATAAAAACGCGTTTCTTTTAGGGGGAACCCTCTTTTAGTTTTGAACTATTTTTTTATTTGGTTTTATAGCGGTCACGGTAGCACACACTCCGTGAAAGTTGCAAGTGTCTACATTTTACGGCTCAAAAGATACAGCCCTGTGACAGACGGACGGATGGATAGACGGACAGACGGCGGAGCTTTAGTAATAGGGTCCCCTTGGCAACCTTTGGGTACGTAACCCTAAAAATCGTCTTTAGCAAGAGTTGTTAACGACTGGAATTCTGCAAATGGATGATCTGGAAATTCAGAACTACATTGGCTCCAACCAACCAACGCTTGTTAATTGGCAGCTGTCAGATTGATCGGAATAGTTGAGTGACGGAAAAAAAAAGCAAGGTGCAATTTTGAACGCTCTGGTTTCAATTTCAAAATTTTCCGGATCATTCACTGCTGAATTGGAAAAGGCATTTCGAACCCACACCCAGCCTTAGGCCGTTTTTCCACCGCCACGTCATCGGAACTTCAACGGGACGTCGACGAAAACCAGATGACGGCGCCGAAGTAGCGATACATACATTTACTATAGCTGCGTGATCACCGCACCATTCGGTTCGAATATTGTCGTTTCTCGTTGACGTCCCATTGGCTGTGGCAGTGGACAAACGCTGTTAGACAGCTAAATACAGAACGGTATTTTAATAAAGCCCACTCCACGTATGACACTCACTTTAAACTAAAATCAAGTTTGAAATTCAATAAGATTTAAAATTCAAAAGTAGAAAGTTATGGAACGTCACTGCAAGTTCAAAACGATCTTATTTCAAACGAAGAAAGATTCAAATGAACCTCAAAGTAGGACTCGAAGTGCGATAGATTTTCAAAAGCAGTTCGAGAACTTTCCGTACATATGCTGAGTTGGCTTTAAGAGATCTGTTTAACAACTTATATTTCCAATGATATGGAACTTTTCATATTTGAGGTGGAACTTTCGTAGTTAAGGTTTTGTCTTTTGATTAGGCTTGCCAATCAATTTGAGTATGGATGGATTAATACATTTGTAAGTGAATACGATTGAAATTGTCCCCTTGTGACCTTATTGGTGATGTTCTTCAGAAAGGTCAGGTGCGTAATACTCGGGGTTCGCTAGGACCTATGCCTGCCAGGGTTGCGGGTTAGTCCGAAAGGGATACCGGGACCTTGGCAAATGAAGGAACATGGGTGGGTTTTAGTCTGTAAAAGTCTGACACGCCCTACCACTTCGCCCAGAGCGGGAGAAGTCATGATTTCCCACCCTCAAAAAAAAAAAAAGGCGTGCGTGTATGACCTGAGAGCCAATTTTCATAAATAAAAAACGTTCACATTAAAGTCGCAATCTGTCAAACTCAAATATGTTGGTAAATTGATGGTTATTTTGACAGATTGCGAACGTAAGAATAAGGGAATTCCCCCGCAGATGTATGAACGTAAACGAGGCAAAAGGAGTATGTAAGGATCGTAGTAGATGGCGTTCTGTAGTTTCTGCCTACCCCATGGGAAGAAGGCGTGAATTTATGTATGTATGTACGATTGACAGAACTTAACACTATTAAATATACATTCATAAAATCATAAAAAAAGGTTTTGTGAGAACTCCCTATTTTCTTGCTGACTGTACAATTTTTTGAAAATCTGTGTGCAGATCAACATTTGTCTCAAAAAGTTAAGGACAGACTCCTGAGACAGATTTCCTGTAGCTACAATGGTTAAGGTACCTGCCCTTTCTGTTCCGTCTCAAAAATACTATTATTTACATAAATTAAAAATCCACGACTTTTTAGTGGACCCAAAAAAGTTACCGAACAAATATTATTATGCCATTTTCACTCTAGAACACAAACCAGTGCAATTCTACCCATCGAACAAAAATAAAATAAACAACAAAATCCTCTCCAATTCTGTCCCTACCTCTCTCGCATTCTTTTCCTATCGACAGTTTGTCGCAAGTCTATCACAAAGCAAATAAACAAGCTCGGAAAACTCCTAAAATCGCATTGTTCACAAAACGAGTTGGAATGTTGTCAACGATTTGAGATAAAGCCTTCAAACTTTGTGTTACGTACTTGTTCCGGTAGGTACCGTTTACTGAATAGGTTTCGTTGTAAAACTTTTAAAATGGTGGTTGGGACTATAATTTTGTTGGTAAATCTCGTTTTTAGGGTTCCTTAGTCAACAAGGAACCATTATAGTTTCTACATGTCCATCTGTCTGTCTGGTAAAATAAAATAAAGGACAAAAAAAAATTTGTGGATATCGGCCGAAACTTTTTTGGTAGCGGCTCCGACTTACGAGTTATAAATAGGTCGTGGGTTTGAACCCAGCCAGCTGCTTTACTTTCTGTAACTAACTTCAGCACCACTGCTGTCAAAACGGTGCAGGAAAATATCATGAGGAACCCGGCATGGCTAGAACCAAAAATTCGAAGACATGATCACATGTCTTCGAATTTTTGGTTAAGTTTTCAATCTATACCCACACTGGGCCCGCGTGGTGGATTACAGCCCACTTCCTTTCGAAGAGAGGAGGCCTGTGCAGTGGGAACAATCAGGCTGATTTTGCAGATAAACAGACGCGGCGGTGGGACTTTGTTTTATAATAATGTTGTAGTGATTGATTGAGTAATGGATTGTTAACATTCTGGGTACCTAACGCGTTAACATGCCTATTAATAACTATGTAAACCAATTGCATCACATCCAATCACATTTACCCGTAATCAGTGGTTATTGATCTGTTTACCGTAATAGTTTGATGTACGAGTCCACTGAACATGAATGATGAAACCAATGTTTTGTAACAACATTTTGATTTAAAAGAGTATCCGTGGAGTTTCTTGGCCGTTTTTCTTCAAAGATTCATTTTTGTGACAATTCAAAAGTGCGTGGTTTAATTGAAATAAATTCTTTGAGTTTTCTTTAAGCGCGGCTTACGGCAGTTGTATTGTAGAAATCGTCACTTGTTTAATCGTAATTTTTTGAGAATACACTGAGAAAACTGCTTACTGATAAAGTGCTACAATAACATTTTTGATTTTTGTAATGATAAATATTGAATTTTACTGTTGATTGAATTTTATTATTTTTTAACTCCTATAATTCCTCTCTTCTCTACCAAAACCAAATGCGCAAATAGAGACCAAAGCAGAGGACTTCCTTTTGCGCATTTGGTTGAACTCCTGTTTCATCCATACAATTTCACCCAAATCCGTGCAGCCGTTATGCGTGATTGAGTAACAAACATCCAAACATACAAACTTTCATATCCTAACTAATAATGCGAAAGTGAGTTTGTTTGGTACGCCTTAAACGCGCCAAAACGGCTGAACAGATTTGGATAAATCTTTGGAACATATGTAGACCATGACCTAGGTTAGGCCATAGAATATTTAATATATATAGAATACTTTTTATCACAATAATACCCACGGGATCGTGATTAATACGGGTGAAATCGCGCGGCGCACCTAGTTTATAATATTACTAGGATATAACATCCCTAGCCTTTCACAAATAGTTTTTTAAACTTATCTACTCCTCTTTCTACTAAATTTATCTACTCCTCAAAGAACAGCAACCCTACTAGTCTACAGTGACTGCAGTAATATATTCAGCGAGTATCATCCTTTATAAATGAGTGGGTTGGTCGGAATACCGCCTTGAGAGCCTTGTGCAAGACCTGTAGCACATGAGATGCCATAGAATATTCATTCACTTATCCTTAAATTTCACGTACTCATATGTACCTACATAATATCTTGTTCTGAGAATTTAGGATGCCTTTTGTGAGAAATCATTAGCAGAATTGAAATTGCATAATTATGAAATTTCGTGATTATAATGCTTTTTAAATGATGATTCTGGGTTTGATTGCAAATTAACTGACCTATCTATTTTTGCATACATTAATGGAGGGCCCAATTTTTCTTTCACCGAGTAAATCTTCTTCTTTTAGTGTGCATTTATTACGAATATAACACGATACTAAATAATAAAAAAGTGATACGTGTATTTGAAGATAAGTAATTGAGCAAATTAATATCGCTGTAAAATAATATACAACGTCATACAACAATAATTTAAATCGGTCAAATACAAAACGAGTAAAACTGTTTTTGCTGTTCCTGAAAAAAAGAGTTATTTTGAGTCGTGCTACTCTTTATCTAGGTATTATGTGAAATGTTAAACATCTTCATCATCGACGAATTTCATAACGTAGCCTTAAAACAAAGTGCAGGCTACACTGGAAACGCAGGCTATACTGAGTTGTGGAGGTCAGATAGGCAGTCAGTCGATGTAAAATACTGGTATTAAATAAATACATTTTAATAAATTTTCAACGCCAAATGTCAGGCAGCTATCTACCAATGTTAAAGTTAATGGAATAGAGTTGGACCCCGTTGAATCGACAGTTTTTCTTGGAATAACCATTGACGGTAAATTACAATGGGGCCCACACATAGAAAAATTGTCAGGTAGGCTTAGTTAGGCCGCCTATGCCGTTAAAAAAATTAGACAGATAACTGACGTAGATACAGCCAGAATTGTTTATTTTAGTTATTTTCATAGTCTTCTGTCTTATGGGATTCTTCTCTGGGGAGCCTGTGCGGACATGAATGCTTTCTTTGTTTTACAGAAAAGGGCTGTTCGAGCCATTTACAACCTAGGTCCAAGAGATTCCCTTCGAGAAAAACTCAAAGAAATAGATATTCTGACTGTAACCTCACAATATATATTTGAAAACCTATTGTATGTACACAAAAACATATCAAAGTTTAAGAAAATGTCCAATATTCATAGTTTAAATACCAGGAATAAACACAATCTTGCTGTACATCGCACTCGTCTCCACAGAGTAGGCAACTCGTTCATGGGTCAATGTATACGCTTTTATAACAAACTTCCCATTGACATTCGAAACTTACCCATTAAACGATTTAAAAGCTGTATTAAAACCAAACTTTGTAAAAAAGGGTACTATAAAATCACAGATTATTTAGAAGACAAAAATGCATGGGATTGAGCTGCTCGCTCTGCTAAGCATTGTGACATTTTGAATATTATGGAAAGCCATAAAAATATACCTACCAGTTTTATATACAAATTAACATGATTGAATATTATATACAAAATGACATGATGATTATTTGTAAAGTATTGTTTTATTGTGAATGTGAGGACTATGTGGATATTTATTTTTCGTTCTGTTAGTTTTAGCGAAGGTCTGGCAATTTGAGAACTTTATGCGAACTACCCAAATGTCCTTTCTTTGGTACTGTTCGTCGAGTCGTTGAGCTCCTTAAGTTCTGAGTTGAGCTCCACTATTACTGACAAATGCTTGCACTGACTGGACAGGTCCACTCAAATCTGTGTGGTTCTTTCCTAAAAAGACCATTTCAGACTCTAATCTACATGGTCCTCATATGGCCTGACCAAGATTATGTCTGGACTTTAAAGGAGACGATGAACTCTGAGTTTGTTTCGGCCTTTCTTCTCAGAGTAGTCAGATAGGAAACGCCGACCTCATCTAGCTTATTTTTACAACTTCTTAATATGACGTGTAAAAGTGATTCCAATATCCTATTTACAGAATAAACAATTTCATTTCATTTCATTTCATTCAGCTGCATCCGGTTACACTGGAAGCCGACCCCAACATAGTTGGGGAAAGGCTAGGCAGAATGAGATTGATTGACAAACTTTGTAGAAGATGTCTAAACAGTATAGATTAAAAGCAAGTATTTTCGAATGTGGGCCAAGGGTTGTCTAGGTACCTCTTGCTTCTTCGGTGTAAAATTAAACAAGCGTTCACTTAATTAGTACCTCCTTTGTTCCTAATAAACACGAGGTATTACTAAGAACTGGTTCACCTTAAGTGTGTGCTATTATGTGTCACGTCTTCATGAATTAATTTCACATATGTCACTAAATTCAGAATTCTAGCTTTATTTGAAATGTGGTTTCAGTACGTCTAAATTATTATTCGTGTTTTGATTAATTTAATATTAGGTTAGCTGTTTACGATTTTGGTCTAGAGACTTGGAAATTACCTGAACCGAGCAAAAAGTAGGTCACACTTTTTCTACTGGCATCTTAAGAGGGAGCAAAGTTGCGTCAAACTTGAATAATGGACGTTTCATGTCAAAAATAAAAGGTTCCCATGGAAACCCATTAATTTTACCAAGCACAAGTAAAAACACTTCATATAATATGCAAAATGTTATCAACCTGGAGGAAAAATCGGGTATCAAGTGTACCCCTTCCTTGAAACTTTCGAAGCACACTGACATCCCCGATGAATAAAAATACTCGTCTCAACTTGATCCAAGTTTACAGACAAGCTCGCTTCTAACTTAGGAATACAATATTGCTTCAAAAACTTTATTTTGCGGTAACTATCCAAAATGAACAAGTTTCACAAGAACTAAAGTTTTCGAATTTCTGAAATTAAATCCGTGGTCTCGGCGCCAAAAGGAATATTGTCCACCTGAAATCCGAGAAGATTTCAATCATAAAAACTTATTGCTCAACCATTCTTGTAATTCTGATCATAAACCTGTGCCTTTCAAATTGTTTCCAATAGTAACCAGATTAAAATAAGTGGGGAGGGGCTAAATAATAACAGCCGCACGTTAAGCTACGCTTGTCGCGGTCGGTTCATGGATGGGTGACCCTCCATTGCATACGAAACCCCTCCGTGCCGGAAAGGACATTAGGCTGTTGGTTCCAGTTATCATTCGTAGATCTTTGACAATGGTTAAGGTACGAATAGTCAGAAGCCTAAAAGTCTGACAACCAGTTTTACCAAGGGGTATTGTGTTACCCAGTAACTGGGTTGTGGAGGTTAGATAGGCAGTCGGTTTATGTAAAACACTGGTATTCAGGTGAATCCGGTTAGATTGGAGGCCGACCCTAACGGATTTGAGTAACCAGATTAAAATACCCCGCGAAAATTAAATGTATAAATATGAAATTAATTTTTGAAAAAGCAATGAGAATTTGTCCACGTGAGTGAAAATTCTGAAATGCGACGAGTGACACGGTTGCAGTTATTAAATCATTAAATATTCAACGGTCAATTTTCTGCTTTACAGTGTATTCATCATTAAAGATTAATGTGTAATTAATGTTAATGTAAACGTTTGGTGTGATGCAGACGATTTTAATATAGTGTTTTAATAAAACTGTATGAAAAAGAATAATATTTTCATTTCGTTTACATTCTGAATATTTTTTCGTATAAAACATTTTATTTCCAGACTATGAATACCGGTGTTACGGGTATGTGTTAAATTTAACAGAACACTGCACTGAAATTATTATGGTAATCTTAGAGCATTAGGTAAGCGTTAGTATGGGAAATTGTCTCCTGGAGTAGTATACTATCCTTGCAACGACACCCAGCTCGCGTAGCATGATGACCGTAGAAACGGGTTTTGTCAAAGGAAGAATGGACTAATTGACAGATTGTGGTTGTTAATCTGTCATTTTGTCTATTCTTCCGTCGACAAAACTTATACATAGCGTGTATGCGTTTATAGTACGCACATTATAGCACTTATAACTATAATAGAGGCGAACAAAAAAATCCTCACTAAAGTGATATTTCCTAAACGAAGTAAGTAGTTTTTTTTTAACCACAACTACCTTCACCTCACCTGATGGTAAGTGAAGATCAGCTCGAAGGTGGAAACGAGCTTCGCCCGGAATCCTCAACCACAGAGGAACTGGCTATCTTACCTCAAACTGCCGAAACAACAATGCAGTTAACATTGTTTTAATGGCGACAGACTTAGATAAGATGGTGGTAGCTAGCCAGGTGGACTTAGAACAAACCCTAACAAACTGAGCGGAAAATTTTGCTCGCACTGGGAATTGAACCCGGGTCTAGTGCTCTAGTGAGCACAGAGGCGATTTAGTTAAACTGACATGTTCTTCATCCAACATCGAGTTTGATTCGTAGAATTTTCGCTTAAATTCTATAAAGGGCGTGGAAAACAGACAGACTAAATTGAGTTTGTGGAATAAAACAGGTGAAAACTTGCTTTACAAAACGAAGACTTTGTTCTGTTTACATCGAAGTCTCGATAGTTATGTACTATATCTGTAAGGGTCTGGTGAGACGAGCTACAATCGCTACCACATCACAGCGACAAAAAGTCGCCAAGTAGGTGCCAACTGTGAAAGATGCCACAGCGGCCGCTTGAAGTTTTATTGCAGCAGCCACAAATGACAATTCTTGTGGTCTCCATGTGGTCAGTTACTTGCATGTGAATGCTTAAAGTACCTAATTGCGTTTGTGGCCGCGATATTAGCGATGCACAATGACAGTTGTCGAACGATACAGACTTTAAACTATACTGTCATCAGGGGAAAAAAATAGTAGTACATAAGTGTACCATATTGATGGCTCTACCATCAATATGGTATAAAACCTCTTTTATATTAATCATTTTTATTATTTTTAATTTTAAGTATTTTATATCTTCTTTTGTTTCTTTTCTGTGTGTCATTTATTATATGCACTAGACCAAAATAAATATTTTTTAATATTCAATGTTTGTTTGCATAATGTGTTTGGTTATTTATGCTTTTCTGTGCATACCATTATCTGCCCGACGTCATTTTTGTCACTGTGGTGTTGGCATGGTTATTGCACGTCTGTCCCTTAAAAGTAAATAACTCAAATTCCTAGCACTTTTCCCGGACGAGCGAGCTTGTAAAGGTGTTTGGAGTAAACTAATTAACGTGTTTTATTGTTTCTTTAGCCTTGGGGCGACTGGAGTGCAAATCGTATTAGTTCACTTTATTGGTGGATTTTATTAAGCTAGTTATTTATTATTCGAAGGAGGATTTATTTATTTTTAAGTTGGTTAGTGACTGGCTTGGCTTCACATGCCGTCGAAAAATATCTCTCAGACATGGCCAGTTTCCTCACGATGTTTTCTTTCACCGTTTTTTAAGCAAGTGATAATTATACAATACGCACATGAATCCGAAAAGTCAGAGGTGCGTGGCTTGGGTTCGAGCTCGACACCTTATATGTGTTAAATTGAACAGAACACTGCACTGAAATTATCATGGTAATCTTAGAGCATTAGGTAAGCGTTAGTATGGGAAATTGTCTCCCGGAGTAGTATACTATCCTTGCAACGACACCCAGCTCGCGTAGCATCTTCTTCATCCAACATCGACGTCAGAGGTGCGTGGCTTGGGTTCGAGCTCGACACCTATGTATGACTTGATAGTCCAACGGTCACACCTTTAGGCTATTCCTGCTGTAGGGAGGGAGAGAGACAGAATTTTAACTATAATCATGCTGCTGGTCTATTAGAATACGAAGAGTCGACAGAGAGACTTCAAAACACCGAGCCGATTGTCGACCGTGTGTCTCGTAGCAGTGTTTCTTGTCAGCAGATACACCTACCTAGTATTACCTAGTAACTTGGTAGTTCAAATGGACGAGATCGTTCACAAGAATTTCCGCTACTATTTCAAGCTTTAAGGCCCACCCTACCTCAATTTTTATCTCGCTTGTACCATACTAAGTAGAGGAGCTCTTGGCTAAGTAATAAAAGCCGCTCGGGTCGATACATCAGGTTAAGCTACGCTTGCCGGGGTTGGTCCGTGGATGGGTGACCATTTTCACATATCGAGACTCCTCCGTGCCTCGGAAAGCACGTTAAGCCGTTGGTCCCGGCTGTCATTTGTGGATCTTTGACAGTCGTTACTAGTCGAAAAAGCACGAAAGTCTGACAACCAGTCTAACCAAGGGGTATCGTATTACCCAGTTACTGGGTTGTGGAGGTCAGATAGGCAGTCGCTCCATGTAAAATACTGGTACTCAGCTGCATCCGGTTAGACTGGAAGCCGACCCCAACATAGTTGGGAAAAGGCTAGGCAGATGATGAATGATTGTACCATACTATGTACTCGTGCCCTGAGTGAGAGCGAGACGGAGTGGGGTGCTCGCGGCTCTCAAGCCTTGAATAGTTTAGGTAATTGCTTTTTACGGTGAAAATAATAGTAATTTAAAGAAAATAAAACACATAAGACCTGCTTTATAGTTAGTTCAGTGATTATACAAAGTTTCATGATCTGATTTGAAGTAGGTACTCGTATGTTTTGAATCCCAGCGGTTTATAGTTTGGTTTAAAGGTAATTTTGGAATTCTTTTCTATCGAGATTATGTAATCGTGTTTCCGCCAAACATGTCCTATGTTTGACGGAAACATCAATCCTCAACTTTAACGTATATTTTTTTCAAATTTAATGCTGCAGTATTTTCGGCATAACGGAGGATCATGCTAAGCAATTTGAAGTAGGGTAGAGCCTTAAACTTTAAATACGAATAATTATCAAAGCGCTATTACGCGCCATGTTTTATTTTATACCGTAATGTTCCAAGACAGAGCGCTGTCAACAGTGACGTGAAGCCGGTTTCGTAAACATGTGTGCTCATATTTTGGTGTAGTTTGATTGTAAATGGTTGTCAATTTGTGCGTTTGAGCGTGTACGCACAAAGCGTTGGTGTAGTTTTGGCATGCTTCACTGTATTGTTTGCAGCGATCTGTCGGTTTTTTATTTGGTCTGAGTTAGTGTCACATAACATTAAATCTTCACATTTCTTCTGTGCATACAAAACCCAAGCGTATTGAATAGCACATTTCAAATGTACGCAGTCAATAATATTATGTACATACGCTTTTCCTCCGTATAATAGAACAAGGGATCATAGAAATAGGAAAATTTCCTATTTTAATATGAACATATTGACATTCGGGAAACAGGGAAACTCACTTTTGGCATATCGGAGTATCATTGGGAGAAACTCGATACATTCTATCGAATTTAAAATACGGCAAGATTTTGTATTCGAGAATTTTAAATTCTTTCGATGTTTGAGTTTGAAGGAGATTTCGTTTCACTACGAATGAATTTTTAGTAGGTAAGGAATATTAGTTTTATGTTGTAGGCATTGAAGTGAAATATTATGAATTTCGTTATGAAACTTCAAGTGTAAAAAATTGTTCTTTTTGCAAGAAACCTGAATTAACGATTATGTCTTCAAGGACCATTTTTTACTTCGGAAAGACAGAAATTACATTGTAAATAAAAATATTCACTTTGCTTATATTATCGGACGGATCAGCGACGTTAATTTAAATTCAAAGATGAATTCTGAAATAGTTTTACCGGGGAAATTCAAAATATTACTGCGAGCAAATTCTAAGCGATGTTATTATAGTGAATTCGTATTGAGAGCACAAGGTACAGTTTGATTCAAACTTAATGGCGGCTCGGAAGTTAGCTACTCGTTGCGCAATACCCCACCCCTCATCCCCGCTGGCACATGAAATTTTTACTACGCAGCGATTCGCCTGATGTTCCGAAGTGCCATCAAACTGTACGTAAAATATCCGTTACATAACATAGGCCCAAAGACAGTAAGTTTCAGTTAGAATTAATGAAGCTGCTAAATACGAGTACATAAATTATTGGTTTAAGGGAAAATTATAGTATGTAGATTGCTGCATTGAGCGCAAACTGAGTAATTGATGCATGAAGGTTATGTTTTTCACTAAAATAACACGAGTGCATCAATTACTCACTTTAGCAAGGTGCGTAATCTACTTTTGTTTCAACTACCAATGTACTCAACTCAACTTAAGTCTGAAATTTTCATTGTTGCACTGCAAAACAGTGCAACAATGAAATTTCAGTATTGAGTTCGTTAATCATAAATTCAGGAAATTTCATACAACTTTACTGCACTGTTTTGGTTCTAAGCAAAAAATACGCCCTTTGTGATCGGTTTTATAGTGCTTAATGATAACTTTTATGATAATTACGTCCAGAGCTAGACATAGGCCTCCCCCAAGCACCGCCACTTCGACCGGTTCTGTGCTTCTCACATCCAGCGGATTTCCGCGGCCTTCACCAGGTCCACCTTGTGGAGGGCCTTCCAATGCTACGTCTTACGGTATGCGGTCGCTACACCAGAACCTTTCGGCCCCATCGGCCATCTGTTCTGCGAGCAATGTGCCCTGCCCACTGCCAGTTAAGTTTGGCAATACTTAGGGCTATGTCGGTTACCTTGTGTCTCCTACTCCTATCTCTCATAACATAAACTGCTAAAACCGGAACGACTATCGTCCATGCAAATATTTGTTCCGTACGACCATAACCAACTATAATTGCCTACACCGAGCTCAAACATAATTCAACCCTTCAAATCGATTTTCCACAAACGGAACCCTCGACGTCCGTCAAGATAAGCTTATAATAGACGCCTGTCTGTCGCCAATAACATCACGCCATATTGAAGGATTTATTGAGCAATAGATAATTCTCGTAGTACGAGAGTCGTTGTCAACTTTATGTGTATCGAGTGTGCCAATCTTCTTTTTATGTTTTTTTTTTTAATTTAGGCTAAATAAAAAAACATCGTAAAATAAAAAATACGTAGATATATTTAGTAACCTATTCCGCTTAACTATTCCTCAAGAGTCATAAAAACTCTGTAAGAAATCGACACGGGTTTCATCTCTCAACGAGGCATCCTCAGGATGACGATTGACCAGCCGAGCGCTGGACCCAGAGTGAACGATAATATTGTTATCCGATTTTTTTTTTAAATTAAGGGCAGTCTGTTCCTCGTGATGTGCAACCAGAAGGACCAAGGCTTATTATTCTTTCGGATAGGAGGACCAATTGACCAGTGATGGTAGGTACTTATCCTACAAATCTAAAATTAGACGACTTAATTCTAATGCTACTTGTATTAAATCAAAGTAAAGTCAGTGTCGGATAAATGGACAAGATCCAATTTCATGAGATGTTGAAATTACGTAGGCAAAGTTAGTATTAAATAGAAAGCAACGCCATTTTCGTCCAGATAGCTCGATTAATATTTGGGGGTATGATATTTCAATACGTAGATCTTTATATCGTATTTGGTCATCAATAATTCATTCGTTGTATTTATAGCGTTATGAATAAGGACAACCTTGTTGGCCTAGTGGTCGGAAGCTATAGGTAAGCATGAGGTCCTTGGTTCGATTCCCAGGTCAGCCAAAAGGCAGGGTTTTCGATTTAAAAAAAATCCGGATTTAGGCCCGGTTGATCGCAATAGACTCGGGACTTAAACATAGCTGGCGAAATGTGGGTGTGTGTGTCACCATCACCTCTGCCTAATCCTGCTAGGAGAACAGGCATAATGTTATGTTATGTAAGCATACCTTTCCTCGTTGCATCTTTGGAGCTTCCAATATTAACTTCAACAGTTTTCCTTCATTTGTTTTACAGAGTCTTGGATCGCATGGGAAGTATCCCGGTTTATGGCCATCTCCGTCGTCTATATTGCTACCCAACTTGTAAACACAAAACAGCGTCATCATTATTAATATCTCACAATGTTCATCATCATCATCATTTCAGCCGAGAACCTCCACTGCTGGACATAGGCCTCCGCCACTTGGACCGGTTTTGTGTTGCCATTCCAGAACCTTTCGGCCCCATCGGCCATCTGTTCTGCGATGAATGTGCCCTGCCCACTGCCATTTAAGTCTGGCAATTCTTTGGGCTATATCGGTTACCTTGGTTCTCTTCTCCCGCTCTGGGCGGAGCGGAAGGGCGTGTCAGACTTTTACTGACTAAAACCCACCCGTGTTCCTTCAGTTGCCTGTTGCCAAGGTCCCGGTATCCCTTTCGGACTTTCCCGTCTCCTACGGACCTCTTCATTTCTCACAATACATCTTGAGCAATTTTTATTAAACTATCTTTAAGGTAAAGAAAACCAACATTTATAGTTGATCCTACACTCAAACTAACTTCTATAACCGCAGACAACCTTGAATGAAAACTTTTCACTTGAACTTTAGTTTTGGTTTTAAAGTGAATTTTGTAGACAGTACTTGAGTGTTCAGCCAATCAAGATGCATGAATACTTTTAACCGACTTCAAATAAGGAGGTTCTATGCTCGTCTGTATATTTTTTTTTGTTAATCCAAATACATCAAATCAATAATAATTATAATATGTGTCCGAATAAATGTTATTCTTTCTCTCTTTAGAACAAAATAAATTAATTTTTGCTGTAAATCCCAAGTATTGGTTGAGTGCAGATAATCTTCAAGGAAACAGCATGAAAATGGATCATTTAGCATATTTTCCACTCAAACTTTGAAATTAAGCAGGAATATGACTAATAGGACAATAGCACTAGCCTTGATACAATAATAAATTACACAAGGGTCGTCCTTAATCCCATAGTTTATGACCAAGATAGTTCAGGATGTGGTTGTCGAATAGCCTACCGAAAACAGAAGATTTTGATCAATTTGCCTTATTGTTTTACTATTGTTTGTTCGTATTCCACATTTTCAAAGGTTCTTTTCTTTTTTTTTAAGTGAAATCTTCTGTAGCCGCGTTGAGCACTTTTTGGGTTAACAAAAATCATGGAACTCGCGTCATCGTCACGCTTGAAGAAATGAATGAATGTTTTTGGGTGAACAAAAATCATGAAACTCGCGTCATCGTCACGCTTGAAGGAATTAATGAATGTTACTTCGTTTTCACTTCTAACGGCAGTCTTCAAAAACTGCTCCGCATGTTTCTTTTTTTTTGGTGGCATGGAATAGTATATCGATGGAAATGAAAAATTCACTTTTGTTAGCCTCTTGTAAACTTAGGTAAAGCTTGTTTGAAATGATCTGTCATTTCATCGATTTAATGCTGCGAATTTACAGCTTATTACAACAAAATCTTCACAGTGAGATTGATACTTTACCTATTAAAATGCCACTTCTGGTTAGTTTTAGATGACTTCTATGTGCTTCTAACTTATCTTAATGCGTACCGACTATCACACAAGTTCATCGAGCGAAAAGTTTCATGTCTCATATTTCGCTAGACCACAGTACTTCTACTTGACCATTAGACCAAATTTTCATTATTATTGAACGAAATCTATCTCAAGAATCTTTAAACTATGTCACAGATTTAATACAGGTGATTCACTCCGCAAAATCATTTGAATAAAAAGCGACTCTTGCTTCGACACGATAAAGTGCAATTTACAGTCCTTATTACCTACAGTTATATTCACCTAGAAGTTGCCTCTCTTTGTATCGCGTAACTCTTACATCTCCTGACTCAAGACGAGCCCGCCGCGTACTTGTAGCTTCATACCTAAAATGCGGAGTGCGCCTTCTGGTACCATTCTGTGACAATGTATGACCGTCACTTCTCACCAGCTGTAATGAAAATAGCAATATCATGAAGTTTAGTTAGGTACCTATATAAGTTTGTACGAGTATGACCGTAAACGAAGCAAAAATAATACGTAAGAATCGTAACAGTTGGAGTTCTGTGGGGTCTGCCTACCTCCATGGGAAGAAGGCATGAGTTTATGTATGTATGTAGTTAAGTAGCTATCGGCCTAATCAGCCCCAATAACGTTAATCCCTAAATATAACCGTAAATAACCCAAAGTTCCTAACACCGGACAACTAAGGCTTAACAAAACTATCCCTTTGCCATCGAGATATAAGTACTAACGTACTAGAGAAGCTACGTCAAATAACTGAATTGTCCTATTCTTCGTATTGAATCTTTAGTTCGCTGCAGCGCTAAAATAATAACAATTCGTCTAAACCGTACCTAATTTACCACAGTGCTAGATTTGCTGCGGAAGTGTATTTATTCTCGGCAAAAAGGTCTTAAGCGCCATGTAAATCACGGCAATTACGCGTTTTCTTCGACAAACTGCGGCGCGATCGCCGCAGTTGAACGAGACAAAGTAGGAATTTACGGTGTCTTCTCTAGTACGTTAGTACTTATATCTCGATGCCCTTTGCAATGAAAATTGACATGCAAATAAGCTGTAACCGTTATCATGACAGTAACAATTAGGGAAAGGTTTAGATTAAATAGAGAGGTCCAGCAAGTTATTATTATTGTTTCAATTTTATGTATATTAAGGCCGTAAGCCTTTTCCTATCGACTCTCTGAATTAGCTCTAATACTTCGACAATTGTTTACTTTAGGGATCAGAGGGCCGAGACAAAGTGAAATTCTATCTGCGATAATGATGATGGAAATAGCAAAAATGTATGAGACTGACATAAGCTATCGAAAAGCTTGTGTCAATCTAGTTGAAAGTCGTTGTACAAATATGAAACGCTTTCGAAGCGATTGTCACTTGTCTAGGCCCTCAGAGGCCCTAGACAAAGTGACATTCTATCAGCGATAATGATGATGGAAAAGGCAAAAATGTATAAGACTGACATAAGCTGCTATCGAAGAGCTTATGTCAATCCAGTTGAAAGTCGTTGTAGAAATAAGAAACGCTTTCGAAGCGATTGTCACTTTTCTAGCCCTCAGAAGAGGAAAACCGCGTGGTTATGAACAACGAACGGTATATTATCCTACTTTACTATGTGAAGAAAATAAAACAAACAAAGATTAGGTACCTACATTATTTGTATTGGTATCCATCGAGCACGTATAAATTCTAAGCAAATCCATGTAAATCTTGTTTTTATTTTTCTAAAGAAGAATCCTTACTAATATATTATAATTATTATTCTTCTTTTCTTCGTGTGGTTACTGAGTAACTTGGTGTCAGAGTTTTATAGCCATCCATGGCATAAATATATATTATTATTATTTATATTATATTATAAATGCGAAAGTGAGTTTGCTTGTTTGATACGCTTTCACGCTAAAACGGTAGAACGGATTTGGATGACATTGGGCACAGGGGTAGACCATGAAATGGAATAGTACATAGAATACTTTGTATGCCTGTAGTAAGTTCGTGTGGGATAATTTCCGAATTCCACGCGGCCGAAGGCGCGGGTAAAAGCTAGTAGAATAACACCTAATACCTGACCATAATTTAAACTGACTAAAAAATAAATGATTGCTCGGAAAATTATGGACAAAAAAATGCATAAATAAAACGAAATAGGTTTACCTCAGCAACTGATTAACAAAGCCACAAAGAACGACGATTTGAGAGTTTAATCATCCCAGTTTTTCTTGAAAATGAATTCTGGAAATTATTAAACCCTTCTCTTTCGATTTAGCTAATAGCTCGAGAAAAAGTACAGGCAGAGATACATTTTCTTGAAAGAATTTCAGTTTGATTGGCTACGGAAAGTATTTCTTCAGAAAGAATGGAATAAATGTCTGCCAGATTGCTTTTTTGTATCAAAATTTTGCTTTAAACAGTCGATAGAGAGAGAGGTTTGAGAATTACTTAACATTTCTTTAATATATAAGATACTCTACTCAATAATTTAAACTCTTTTGTTACTATTTTGATAATTATTCACAATAATATACATAACGGTCACATAGGTATTTAGAAGAAGTTCAAAATTAATATTCCCATATTTTTTAACATCTTTTATTTTAGGTTACCTGGTAATACTTGAAATACAATCATCTGTTTAATCCAAATAATCCGTTTAATCCACCACACCTTTGTACTTACCGAAAAATATTTTGTGTTCTAAAAATACTATCAACAAAAATATTCCAACAAAAGTTTATTTATAGAATTGTCATTATTATTGAACGAAATCTTTCTCAAGAATCTATAAACTATGTCACAGATATAATACAGGTGATTCACTCCGCAAAATCATTTGAATAAAAAGCGACTCTTGCTTCGACACGATAAAGTGCAATTTACAGTCCCTATTACCTACAGTTATATTCACCTAGAAGTTGCCTCTCTTTGTATCGCGTAACTCTTACATCTCCTGACTCAAGACGAGCCCGCCGCGTACTTGTAGCTTCATACCTAAAATGCGGAGTGCGCCTTCTGGTACCATTCTGTGACTATGTATGACCGTCACTTCTCACCACCTGTAATGAAAATAGCAATATCATGAAGTTTAGTTAGGTACCTATATAAGTTTGTACGAGTATGACCGTAAACGAAGCAAAAATAGTACGTAAGAATCGTAACAGTTGGAGTTCTGTGGGGTCTGCCTACCTCCATGGGAAGAAGGCATGAGTTTATGTATGTATGTAGTTAAGTAGCTATCGGCCTAATCAGCCCCAATAACGTTAATCCCTAAATATAACCGTAAATAACCCAAAGTTCCTAACACCGGACAACTAAGGCTTAACAAAACTATCCCTTTGCAATGAAAATTGACATGCAAATAAGCTGTAACCGTTATCATGACAGTAACAATTAGGGAAAGGTTTAGATTAAATAGAGAGGTCCAGCAAGTTATTATTATTGTTTCAATTTTATGTATATTAAGGCCGTAAGCCTTTTCCTATCGACTCTCTGAATTAGCTCTAATACTTCGACAATTGTTTACTTTAGGGATCAGAGGGCCAAGACAAAGTGACATTCTATCTGCGATAATGATGATGGAAATAGCAAAAATGTATGGGACTGACATAAGCTATCGAAAAGCTTGTGTCAATCTAGTTGAAAATTGTTGTACAAATATGAAACGCTTTCGAAGCGATTGTCACTTGTCTAGGCCCTCAGAGGCCCTAGACAAAGTGACATTCTATCAGCGATAATGATGATGGAAATAGCAAAAATGTATGAGACTGACATAAGCTATCGAAAAGCTTGTGTCAATCTAGTTGAAAGTCGTTGTACAAATATGAAACGCTTTCGAAGCGATTGTCACTTGTCTAGGCCCTCAGAGGCCATAGACAAAGTGACATTCTATCAGCGATAATGATGATGGAAAAGGCAAAAATGTATAAGACTGACATAAGCTGCTATTGAAGAGCTTATGTCAATCCAGTTGAAAGTCGTTGTAGAAATAAGAAACGCTTTCGAAGCGATTGTCACTTTTCTAGCCCTCAGAAGAGGAAAACCGCGTGGTTATGAACAACGAACGGTATATTATCCTACTTTACTATGTGAAGAAAATAAAACTTAAACAAAGATTAGGTACCTACATTATTTGTATTGGTATCCATCGAGTACGTATAAATTCTAAGCAAATCCATGTAAATCTTGTTTTTATTTTTCTAAAGAAGAATTATATTATAATTATTATTCTTCTTTTCTTCGTGTGGTTACTACAGAGTTTCAAAGCCACCCATTGCATAAATGTATATTATTATTATTTATATTATATTATAAATGCGAAAGTGAGTTTGCTTGTTTGATACGCTTTCACGCTAAAACGGCTGAACGGATTTGGATGACATTGGGCACAGGGGTAGACCATGAAATGGAATAGTACATGAAATACTTTGTATGCCTGTAGTAAGTTCGTGTGGGATAATTTCCGAATTCCACGTGGCCGAAGGCGCGGGTAAAAGCTAGTAGAACAACACCTAATACCTGACCATAATTTAAACTGACTAAAAAATAAATGATTGCTCGGAACATTATGGAAAAAAAATGCATAAATAAAACGAAATAGGTTTACCTCAGCAATTGATTAACAAAGCCACAAAGAACGACGATTTGAGAGTTTAATCATCCCAGTTTTTCTTGAAAATGAATTCTGGAAATTATTAAACCCTTCTCTTTCAATTTAGCTAATAGCTCGAGAAAAAGTACAGGCAGAGATACATTTTCTCGAAAGTTGATTGGCTACGGAAAGTATTTCTTCAGAAAGAATGGAATAAATGTCTGCCAGATTGCTTTTTTATATTAAAATTTTGCTTTAAACAGTCGATAGAGAGAGAGGTTTGAGAATTACTTAACATTTCTTTAATATAGAAGATCCTCTACTCAATAATTTAAACTCTTTTGTTACTATTTTGATAATTATTCACAATAATATACATAACGGTCACATAGGTATTTAGAAGAAGTTCAAAATTAATATTCCCATATTTTTTAACATCTTTTATTTAGGTAACCTGGTAATACTTGAAATACAATCATCTGTTTAATCCGAATAATCCGTTTAATCCACCACACCTTTGTACTTACCGAAAAATATTTTGTGTTCTAAAAATACTGTCAACAAAAATATTTCCGACAAAAGTTTATTTATAGAATTGTCATTATACAATTTTATATTACGGTCACAATATTATACAAGAAATCAAAATTTAATTTCGGAAGTCGGTGACAAAAGACTAAAATACAGACACCAACTTCCGAAATTAAAGTAATTTTTCACTCTTTAGTGTTTTTTTGGAAGTCAATTGATTATTTTTTTGTAAAACAGATTTTATTTTAATTTTTACTTTAAATAATCTGTAGATTCCACCACATATTTAATTTTATACCTGAAGTTATTTTATCTAGCTCACAAAAAAACATTATCAACAACGAAAATATTTTCCACAAAAATATAAAAGAGTATCCATTCTGTCTCCGGAAATCTACGAAGTCAAAACTAGGAAATTCTTCTCCGTGAATACGAAAACTGTACTCGAGAATAGTTTCCGTTGCATGTTCACATTCACTCTTATCTTTCATGACCTGAAAAGATATCTTTTTAATGTCTTTCTGCCCCTTTTCAAACAAGCATCAATGTTATCTTGTCCAGCATTTTCAAAATACTTTTTAGGTTAGGATTACTTCGATAAATGGCGAAGAATATCGATACTGGTCATCATTTTCCCTTCACAATCCCCTCTATGGCTGTCCCTATTTGATATAGCAATTTATAAGGACCTGCCGAGATTAGAGGTTCAAGTTAATTGCTATTTAAATACTACCTTTTATGTAACTAGTGATTTTAAATTCGTATGCTGTTACTTTTTATTCCATTCCATAGCATTTATTTTAAAGTGTGACCAGCAATCTGATTATACATTAAGCATACGTATAGTTTCTTTTGGTAATACCATTAACCATCATGAAAAGCAGTGTGAACAATCAGTCCAAATCAATTACAGATGACCAATGATCTCTGTCTAATCACACAAGGAAGGTCGACGCGATAAAGGTATATGTCACCTTCTAACCCTTAGCTATACCACAGTATAATAAATTAAGCAGTATAACGTCATCAAACGATAAACGGCCGAAACGACGCGCTCCGAAATCTTGGTGTAGGTACACACGTACTCAAGTCTCGAGTACGCTGCAGTTACGTATGGACATTTTACACCACCGAGACGTAATACTGCTCACTTTATTATACTGTGGCCATACAGTTTCATTAAGGGCCATAATACCTCCCATATCCCTCCAATCGATTGATAAAGCAATTAATAAGGCCGGGCCAGATTACCGGGGCAGGCCAATTAGTTAGGCGACCGCTATTTAGTTTTCGAAACGGCTATTACATTCCAAATAGAATTGTCCTCATTAACTACTATCAGTTTTAGTGTGAAATACTGTCGTTGCGGTAAATTGGGCGTATTGAGGTGTCTATGGTTTTGTTAATCGGTTATTTATAGGTAGATAGAAATTGTACTAAGCATTTACAGAATCTCCACGCGTAGCATGACCATCGTATAAACGAGTTTTGTCGACGGAAGAATAGACAAAATGACAGATTGTGATGTATCTGTCATTTTTTCTATTCTTCCGTCGACAAAACCCGTTTCTATGGTGGTCATGCTTAGCCTGCTGCACTGTCTGTGGTAAAAGTAGGTAATGTTATAATACCAGTATATACTGTCCAAGATAATCATAGATGGCACATTATGAATTGCAAAAGTCACATTGGTACTTGCAAAAAGTAGATGAAAAGTAATTTTGTTGGGATATAAATGTTGGCATGGAAATATCAATGATTAACGGACATTTTCATACCAATATTTTAGTGTAAGCAATATTTGTGAGCTCCAGTTCAGGTCCAATCCAGTATTATTTTTAGCGTCAGCAAGATGGAGTAGATAATACAGAAATAGACCGGACTGGACGCTAAGATCTGAGTGAATTGGTTTTACTTACTAATGGCGTTATACACGAGTCTAACGGAAATATAATTATTTTGATTCAGAAGCTAGAAACCTCTTCAGTTCACAGAATTGATTACCTTCATGTAGAATCTTATTAAGACGTTCTTATTTTAGTCTAATGCTTGTCATCTCTATTATCAAATAGTGTATTACGTTATTTATGAAAGGACACATACTATAGGTTCGGATTGAGATTTATTTTTCTCTTACCATATGACATGGCATTTATAAAGACACATAGTTGCTAAAAACCTTGCAGCCTTTTTTAAGAAAGAAAAAATACAGACAAATTGATAATCTCTTCCTTAGTTTGAAGTCAGTAAAAAAAAAAAAAACTAGTTCATAAACCTTCGGAGCACTCAATCAATCTGCCTAGCCTTTTCCCTAGTATGTTGGGGTCAACTTCCAGTCTAACCGGATGCAGCTAAATACCAGCGTTTTACATGGGCCATTACAATGTTCAACTGCCTATCTGACCTTCACAACCCAGTTACTGGATAACATGATACCCCGTGGTAAGACTGCTTGTCAGACTTTTTGGCTTCTGTCTACCCGTAACGACTGTCAAAGATAAACCAAACAAACCAAAACAACAAACCTTCACAAACCTTCTAACCTCCAGAGCACTACGTTGCAGAAATATATAAATGTGTAACTCAAAAACTTTGTGCATAATGAACCAGTTTGAGAAAATTTCACTTACGTGATAGTATGAGATACTTGCTCGAGGAAGGAAAATTCAAATTTCATGCGACTTTTAGGAAATGATAACTCGTCGGTGCACGCGATTTATACTGTTTATTAACTTTCTACGGTAAAAAGTTTTGGGTTTTACTTCCTTGCACGTTGGGCCTTAAAATTTGGTGTTTTCGTCATTTTCGTAGTCTTTTGACGTTTGGTGATAATATATATTTAATGAATGACTAATATATTAATCACAAATGCTTTTTAAATAGTCCTTCTGACCAAACTTTGGCCATGGCGGCAATCTCTGCGGAGACAAGCCAACGATGCGGAAGATGTATTGGGGCAGTCAAATGCTTTTATTAAACCTTTTTATTCATACTGAATAAATGTTGCTAAATGTGTTAGATGTTGAAAAAAATAAGTGGAGATCATGATATTAATGCAAGTCAGTATTAATCCTTGTTTAAGTAACAGAAAAATAACTCACGATGTTCGTCATCCAAATTACGAGTATAACGAAAACAAACACTTCGTCAATTTTACACTATAATTAATTTTATAATTATCCGCGCTGCCTTATTGGATTCACCAGATTTTATCAGCGACTACGTCATAGTATTTCATAATAATACCCTTCTGAAAATTAAAACAGTGTAACCTAACAAGTACATACAAGTACCTTCATCACGTCAAAAGCGAGTTAACATCTGTCATCCGACCCAACGCGTCCCGCGTAAAATTGAAAGCAATTAACTCCTTTGATTAAAAGATTGGACCGAAAGGCTGCGTCGATGTCAAGAGTAATATCGTCAGGCTGCCGTCAGGGGTCTGACGGGGGCCGCTAGACTCAAAATTTTCATTTCTAGTTGACTTCAGTCAAATGAAAATCAAATCTGCTCGGTACGAGTGAAACAATTCCCTTCACTTTGGTGAATGGAATCAGATTTTTGATTTCGGAATTGTATTAAGTTTTGGATGGTCGGCCGAAAGAAATTGCAGAGCGAAATGTTTGAGCTCAAACGAACGGGGCGGCTTTTAGCGGCGGACGAAGATGTATTGACAGATAGATGAGACCCTAGATATTTTTTACTGCTGTTTGCGAAAGATACTGTAGAACGTAGATGCTTCCGAGAATTTTCTTCAGTCTACACAATTTCAGGCTTCTTAGACATGAATTATAAAGATAAAGATAAAAAGATAATGGTTATGGGGTTGTGGTGGGTATGGTGGTGGTTGGTGGTTGGTGGTTGGTGGTTGGTGGTTGGTGGTCGTGGTGTATGGTTATGGTTATGGTTGGTTAGTTGGTGGTGGTTGGTTGGTTGGTGGTGGTGGTTGGTTGGTTGGTTGGTGGTGGTGGTGGTTGCTTGTTGGTATGGTTATTATATTGGACCATTGCAAGATTTAAAAAAATATTGCCCTAATTCTCGCGTAAAACGAGGATAAAAAGTATAATAACCCGTACGTAGCTACGTACTTTTAATTAATGAATTTTATGTAAAAAAATAATCACAGAAAACAATAAAAATCATGGTCTAGTAACCCCAACCGATGATACAATACCTACGTCACTGATGCTCCTCAAGTTTTGTCAATAAAACACAGGAAGAAATACATGAAGATAAGTGGCATATTTGTCCAACAAACAACAAACAAAGTCACGAAGTAAAGCTAGCGTGTCAAGTTCACAATTTGATTATGAAAGTTTTTACGACAGACTATTATGTTGTATGGCAGACATGCCATATTCTTGGCAGTCATTTTGTGAACATTTGATTATGTTTAGCTCGAGATATATGTGTCTCCTTTGTCTCATAAACGTGCTTGTAAAACTCGTTATTAATAAGAAAGTAAGAAAAACATACTCGCTTTGAGGGATACGCAGAATTTCCTGATAGAAACATGTCTTTCTTAATTATAAAATAACAAAGAGAAAGTCTTTTTACGATAAAAAAATAACTGTTTTGTCCTTTTGCAGGTTCAGGGTTTTGAACAATTTATTTCACTTAAAGTCTGGCCGTCGAGAGAATGCTTTCTTGACACCTGTCAGTTTCATACTAACGAATATGTGTTTTGCGAATTTGATCCTTATTACTACTAGAAATTGTCCAACTGGACTGTAGCACTGTGTTGAACCAAATCTAACCCGAAATAATACAGACATCATTAAATAAATAAATTGCAATACCCAACATATATAAAAAGAATCAGATAAACTATGTGCTTTGCGACTTTGATCCTTATTACTACTAGAAATTGTCCAACTGGACTGTAGCGCTATGTTGAACCAAATCTAACCCGAAATAATACAGACATAATTAAATAAATAAAGATAATAAATAAATTGCAATTCCCAACATAAGTATTTAAAAAAAGAATCAGATAAACTCAGAAGTAACAGAAAAGAACAACCTTTCGCTTAAAGATTCTTTCTACCGTTTTTGCCAAAATACAGTTCAAATAATGTCAGTAACAATATATGCCACTTCTTGTGCATAATTGCAATCTTTGAACTGACTGTGAAAGAGCACGCTCCAACGGGTCGGACATATTGAAAGAATGTTTTAGAAAAGAATGATAAGACAGATGCACGGCGTGGAAGTGGAAGAAATGGGAAGACGCGTGTTATGTTAAGGCACTGACAAGAGGCAAATGATCAAAGTACATTTGTCTTAAAAAAAATTATATTGTAATATTGTTGTATAATGTATTGTTGTTATTGTAATTTTTTTTATTTCATTTTCGATACATATCAATTATATTTTTAAATATTAGAACAAAAAAAACTTTTAACAAAAAAAAAACCACCGACTTCCAAAAAAAACACAAAAAAAGTGAAAAATAACTTTATTTTCGGAAGTCGGTGTCTTTGCTTTTCAATTTTCGTTTTTGGCCACCGACTTCCGAAAATAAAGTTATTTTTCACTTTTTTTGTGTTTTTTTTGGAAGTCGGTGGTTTTTTTTTTTGTAAAAAGTTTTTATTTTTCACTTTTTAGTTGTGGTAACTACCCCACACAAATTCGTATACCGTTATCTGCTATGTGACTGAGTCAATGAACATGTCATCAATACGCAAAGTGGGAAAAATACGTAATTATTGAAGCTAACTCAAAAACTACGCAAGCAAAACTAATAAAATTTATATGGGACCACCTCTGAAGCATGACCTACCAAACAAAAAAAGAATCATCAAAATCGATTCATAATTGGCGGAGTAATCGGGTAACATACACACAAAAAAAAAAAAAAAAACACAGACGAATTGAGAACCTCCTCCTTTTTGAAGAAGTCGGTTAAAAATATATAAAAACATTTTAAAATATAAAAAATGGTAGCCTACCGGTATCGGGAACAGGGTCCAAAGCTACCGGCGGTCAGGGCTCCAGAGAGAGGAATCTTCTAACAAAGCGAGCTGCCCAACGCGAGCCTCCATAGGTGTTGGTCGAGGTTTATTGTAATTGTTGTTATTATATTATTAGTTTGTGGTAGCGGAAAAAAACAAGTTAAAGCCGTAGTAATGGTCCGTGAAGTTCAAATTTTCTTACGTTTTTTGCAATTTGCGGGACAGCTTGTATGTTGATTAAAATTATGATAACAAATATAGCTTTATAGAATTATAATCATTGGAATCAGCAATACATTTTTGATAGACCGTCAAACATTTCGATAACAATCAATGTAAAAAAATTGTCAAAAATGTAGGTAAATTGGAGATATTTATGACAGATTGAGACTGAGGATAGAATGCGAACGTTTTTAAAAATATATATAATATAATGCAGTATAGTATATAATATAATATAATATATTATAGTATATATAATATAGTATATAATATAATAGCATATATATAATATAATATAGTGCAACAAGCTTACAATGTAAGAAAGCGTGGAGTTTTCATACATTGTGTTCTAAATCAGCGAAAAAGGAACATAAATTACTAGGCCAAAACAACAGCTTTTACATACGATTTGAATAGAAGTTAAGTTTAAGTAACTAATTCAATAATCACGGTATCAATTGTGATTGTTGGGTTCCTAAAAACATCCAACTTCATAATGTAAAAACTACTGTCTGCCCTCCACATCATCATCTGCCTAGCCTTTTCCCAGCTATGTTGCGGTCGGCTTCCAGTCTAACCGGATGCAGCTGAATACCAGTATTTTACATGGAGTGACTGCCTGTCTGACCTCCACAACCCAGTAACTGGGTAATACGATACCCCTTGGTAAGACTGGTGGTCAGACTTTCAAGCTTCTGACGACCCGTACCAACTGCCATGTCTACCTTCCACATATTCATCAAAATATTTCTGCAAAAATCTTATTACGAAAACTTAAACCCTTTTCACAAAATGCCAGATTGTCAACATTTTCCCTCGAAAACCGGTAATATAAAGTAATCACATTTAAATCCGACATCCGAAGTACTGGTGCTCCAGGGATTACTGCGGCCGTACGTGTCACGTAATATTAAGCTTGTAAAATTCATGTTTTTAATAACCGCACGTTGAGGACCCCGATTTGCATAAGATGTGCGTGTGCGTTCATGTAATGATACTGTTAGATTTATGTTTTAAGGGGAGAATGAGTTAAGGTATTCATAATTTTAGGAGAAAAAAACCTACTTAGGGTTTTATGAATCCTTCGCATGAGAAAAGATCGTGTATTCCGTAAAAAATAAAATGAAAAAAACTCCGGATATTTTTGTTAAATTCCAGTATTTTTTTAATTGAGGAGAAATAAATTACTTTGTAATGGTTTTCCGCGGGTCGATCCATCAGGTTAAGCTACGCTTGCCAGGGTCGGTCCATGGATGGGTGACCATTTTCACATATCGAGACTCCTCCGTGCCTCGGAAAGCACGTTAAGCCGTTGTTCCCGGCTGTCATTTGTGGATCTTTGGCAGTCGTTACGAGTCGTCAGAAGCCCGAAAGTCTGACAACCAGTCTAACCAAAGGGTATCGTATTACCCAGTTACTGGGTTGTGGAGGTCAGATAGGCAGTCGCTCCATGTAAAATACTGGTATTCAGCTGCATCCGGTTAGACTGGAAGCCGACCCCAACATAGTTGGGAAAAGGCTAGGCAGAAGAATGGTTTTCCGCAATGTGAAAGTCATTAAAAGGAAAATTTTAAGCAAATTGAACAACATGTCGGCCACAATTACGAGTATGTCGTTACCGAGAGTTAATGACCATTCCAACTGATCGTTAAAGTTTCTTTGGTGCAATATCTGTCTTTATTTTTTATATGTATGTTACGCGATTACTCCGCCAATTATGAATCAATTTTGATGATTCTTTTTTGTTTGGTAGGTCATGCTTCAGAGGTGGTCCCATATAAATTTTATTAATTTTGCTTGCGTAGTTTTTGAGTTAGCTTCAATAAGTACGTATTTTTCCCACGTTGCGTATGTAGATGATATCTTAATTTTCCTTTACTGTTATTTACATAGCAGGTAGTGGTATTCGAATTTGTGTGGGGTAGGTACCAAAACTAAAAAGTGAAAAATAAAAACTTTTTACAAAAAAAAAAACCGACTGCCAACAACGTTTTTAGTGTTTTTGTTGGAAGTCGGTTTTTTTTTTCAGTACCTACTAACCATTACACAATTTTCTTCTTCTTTACGTATGGTTAGTGACTAACCTGGTATCAGAGTTTTTAAAGCCGCCCAAAGGCCTCTGACTAGCCAATACTCAGGGGGGCTTAAAACAGTCACTTTGGCAGAATCATAATCGGAATATATTATGAATCATCGTAAAATGTCACAAAACTGTCAATTCATAATACGATCTGTGTGCGATTCATATTACAAAAGAATTCATCTGTTTGACAGTTTTCTATGGATATTCTTAAAATGTTACTTTTAAGTCAAATTAGAGGAATTGCTAATGACAGCTGGAAATTCAGGAAATTAAATGCTTTTAGAGGAATTTCTAATGTGGCCGTTTTAGGCCCACTGATTACACAATAAAAGCCAGGCTTTAAATTACGTAAACCATTTTTTTTAAAGAACCTCATTATATACTTAGGGCTCCATTAATCATTAATCACTATGATGTTAGATTTCAGCCTCACCACAAAATTTTAATTGCTCAAACTCATTGCTATCTCAGTAAACAACACTATTTCCGCAATAGATATGGAAATTTTTAACCAATATATTCAATAACTCCTTGAATTCCCCCATCCACATAGGTACGCGCAAAGAATAAGAATTTTTCATAGAAGCGAAACCATTCTTTTGCGTGCGCAAATTCTGTGTCTCTAAAATTATCATCTATATAGTCTGTTCTAAATGTATGTGATAGAAATATAAACAAATGAATCAGAAAACGCACATATGGATGCCGTGGATGCCAATTTGTAGTGTCAGTTTTACTACTTGAGTAACCAAAATAAGTTTCATAATTTTGTTGATGATTAAAACCTAAAGTATAGTGTTATCACACCTACCCGCCTGACATCGATCAATTAAATGAATTCCAATAGATGGATTGTATTCGGTGGTATTAAAAAAATACTTCAAATTAGATCATGAAACAGAACAGCATATTACTGAACTAACTATAAAGCAGCAACTATGTTCTTAATTTATTTTTAAATTACCATTATTTTCGCCGTAAAAAGCAATTACCTTAACTATTCGCGCCTTAGAGCCGCCACGCCAGCACCATACGCCATATCGCTCTCACTCAGACCACGAGTAGTATGGTGAGATCGAGATAAAAAGTGAATTTGAGCTGAGGTAGTTGGGCTCTTAACCTGATCGATCGACCCGTGTGACTGTTATTACTTAGCCACAACCCCCTCAAATATTAAATAATAGCATAGTTGTATAGAATACTTTTTCTTTATACTAAGTAAAGTAATATAAATTAAAAGAACAGGTGCTAAAATATAAAAATATTAAAAAAAAAAGGAAACACATTGACTATACATACTTCAATTCAAATGTAGAACATGGTACGGTTACACTGCCACAAAAACTTTAGGCGCTCGAATGACGTTGATGGGGGCGCTGTTGGTAATCGTCTGTTCAATTGTTTTGCGAAATGGATGGAAAAAACAAGATGGCGGCGTATTTCTACAGCAGTACATCGTTGTATGCAAAGAGAGCGTGTGACAGCTGCATCCTGATTATCTTGAACCTTTTTTACGCCACAAAACTGTAGGAATTAAGATCCTTATTTTATGTTACGACTAACCAACGAACCAATAATATAAAGGATTCATAGACTCTCAATCACGGATACCGATTCCATGGCCGAGTATGACACATCACGTTCTTACTGATGGATGGAGATGTCTGGACATAACGATTAGTCATCCCAACGTATCGATACGCGTGTAATTCATAACTGGTAAGATTCGGTGGAAGCTTATTCTGGTGTATCTTGATGGTGGGAGATTCCTTGTTTGGATTTCAGAGAAGTCACAGTTACTGGTTCTTATCGCTGTACGATATTAGGTGTCGCATTTCAATTTTGTACTAGAAAACTTTACAGTTCAGTAAAACGTTTAAGTTTTAACAAAATTTTAATACGTCCAGCTATTAATGGTTAAGAATAAAAACCCTCAAAAACTTTACTTCTTACAATAGATTAATTCAGTATAGATATCACTAAGACTCATGTGACAATAATTTGGATAAAACCATTGGCAGTACCATTGGCAATTCTTAATAGTGATATTTTCATAACCAGTGTGCTAATTCCCGTAAAGCTAGTACCTACAGAGAAAATAATCTGATGACACTAGAACCTCCAAAATACTTCGAGAAAGGCTGACCCCTACATGCATAGACTTTGAGCTCTGTTTCAAAGTAACAACATTACAAAATTACGAATCGAATTTTATCAGAATACGTTCCCTCAGAATCGGAAAAATGGGATATGAATAATTCAAAATTTGGAATTGTAATTTATGTTGTTATTCGAACCTTTGAATGCTGAGTTACTGATGAGGTGATGTGGCCAAAACATTGATATGGGTCGGTGATTTGTAGGTTATTTTTGTGTTTATCTTTTTGGCGTTAGATTTTTGAAGTGTGTGTAATAATCATGGGTGTTTTTGCTTCTGGCAATAGTTGTCGTCTTCTTGACACTGCCTTCTATTGTTGCGTAGAAATTATTGCATTTTAACAAAATATCACGTTAGCGCAGTATAAATTCGATGAGCATCTTCACTAGATGAAGTTTTTAGTCCGAACCTTATGGTGTTACGTTCACATCAGTAACTGTACCAATACTTCTTATGCAATATTATTTTAATATTAAAATTCACAATGAACTATACGTCCTGCTTAGCTCCATCGCTTTCTAAATAATATTAAAATAATACTGCTATAAGATGGCCCCCAGATCCTTAATAAACAGAATTATGGATTTTAGGGGATCAAAAATAAACCTAGCAACATTCTTTAATTAGGCGTGATGTGCGAGGAGAGTATCCTCAGCATAATGTACATAGCTTCTGGCCAACAAGCCTTTGAAGAAATCAACTAACCAAGTAATCATGATAATTAATTAATTTATATACAACTGTATAAGTATTCAGCCGCAAAAGACTACAAAATAAATATCAAGGCTTAAATTAATGTGCCTAAAACGTTAAATTAGCTTATTCCTAATCTTAATGTAGGCACACAAGTGGAACTGAAATTTGAGCACTAAAAGTAATGAATCGAGTCTCGAACCAGAATTAATATTGGAAAACTCATTTGTGTAGCTCGACGGGGGTGGTTACCCTTTTAGCTGTAAACTCTGCCCCAATACACACAAAAACTTGGCCTATTTACTAATCATGTGTTATCTCATGTGGAATGTAATGTTAGCAATATAATTTAATGTTACATTGCTTTAACTTTTTTAGGGTAATCCGGGATCATACTACATTAGGCAAACAAAATAAAGAATATTTATTTAGGGTAGATAATGCGGCTGGATTTTATTTATAACTTATTCAGCTGATTTTAATCCTAAATATAAACCCTTTGTCATCAGACTATCTGCTCTTCAGTACTGTTCGTGCTTTACAAGACCTCTCTTATGAAACTTTTTGCCTACACTCTTGGCAGTTACCCTAAAGGTGCTCCCATCGGGAGAATTCGCACGTATTGTAACGTTACACATTCGATGTTGAGCATTACGTTACAATGCTGCCTCCCTGACTGACGAGCATTCGCCTGTAATGTAACGAGTGGTGCGCATTGATGTCACAAATTGTATCAAAATATTGTAATGCTCGGTTCTCCTCCCTCACTGATGTTATGCTCGAATTATATCATTACACGTTGCGCACTTTAATGTTCGGTTCGCCTCACTGACTGATGAATGCTCGACTCTATAACGTTTTCAGAAAGTAACATAAGATAAGACTGCTAACGATGTTGAAGGTTAAGTTAATGACAGGCACAAGCAGAGCAAAAACTAGAGAACCCTTTACAAATAACTAAAAACAATATTCACTCGACAAAGTCATTGAGCGTAAAGATAACTTCACTTGAAGAAATAACTGCATTTCCGAAGTTTCGCAGCTGAAAAATGGTCTCAGAAGTAATTTTTATTGCAAATATAAATGGGAAATCGTTTGCATGTACTCGGGTAGAAAGAAAAAAAAACTGTCTCGTTCTCCGAGCGTTGCTTTGTTTCAATTTCTTAACGTTTTCAAAGAGCACTGTAATAAAATGTTTCGCTAGGTTTTTTCTTTCGTAAGAACGATAGCTGTGACTGCTTTATGGTTTCGCTGGAATTGATTTTGATTAATTACATAATCATGATGAGGAACCACAATTGTTTTGTTTTTGTCTGACAGTGAATAAGTACAGTACACAATGGAGAATCAATATGAAAAGTCTTTTAGAACAGCTTACCCACTGGCTACATGTATCAGTTGGTAAAGCGATAGACAAACCCGCTGCACGTTAAACTACACCCAAATAGGGATTTAGACAGAGCATTAAAGTTGGGGAGTTTAATGCGTTATAACAAAATTTTTTTTTATTCATATGATACACGAAAAATTATGTGTCTAATATTTTTTTATTAACTGACTGACGGACTTAATAGTTTTTTTTTACCCTGTCTGTCTACATCCCTATTTGGGTGCAGCTCGCTACTTCACAAGTTACTTTAAAATCTACCGGCCAGTGACGTCATGCCACAATTTAACTCAATGTATATTGCGTAATTTTTTGATTACGTAAAACATGTCCAATATTTTTTATTAATAATCAATCTGACGGACAGAAAATATTTTCTACTCAATATCCCTAATTACGTAACACACTTTCAATCACAATCTGAATCCTTTATCAAATCAATCAATTACTTCATAAATTATGTTCGAATTTTTTTTTACTCAACAACATAAATAACGCAATGAATGTTGTTGAACTGTCAAAATGAAAGCCATTGCTACTGTTGGTGTGTTACGCAATTACCCTCTGGAGGGTCTAGACAAAGTGACATTCTATCAGCGATAACGATGATGGAAAAGGCAAAAATATATGGGACTGACATAAGCTATCGAAAAGCTTATGTCAATCCTGTTGAAAGTCGTTGTAGAAATACGAAACGCTTTGGAAGCGATTGTCACTTGTTTAGGCCCTCTGGTCTTACTCTGCATACTTTCACGTAAAACCAGTTTCATATTTAACATACTACAGGATGATATTATTAAATCGCCAAAACGTGAGTATACTAACATGTTGCAGACGACAATGGCCCTTGTTTAGACTTCTTAATATCTCCTCAAATAGTAGGTACACAAGGTACTTGTAACTTAGACCATATAAGTCCCCGCACCTTCATATAAACGGCTTTTAACCCTAGCTCCGCGATAGCTCTTTAACAACGCTGCCAACGTATTATGCGGGGTCATATATCCTTTTGGCAATAGAATAGGCAGCAACTAACTGGCATACGATGGCCGTGGCTTTGGTTACATTAGCATACGCTTACACAAGGACCGTCGCTTCGCAATGATTATTTACATAATTAGTAATCCTGGAACTATGACGAGACTGTTTGAGGGTTGATATTCAAGGGGTGTTTGTAATTTTGTGTTAATATTATTTTAATGTTGTGCAGATCATTATTATGTTTCAGTTATTAGGGTATGCGACGTATTATTATTGTTTGTAAATATCAAATCAGTTTCGGGTTATTTCCACGGTTATTGCAAATCTTGCTTCTATTTTTAATTTTTTTTTTATGGAATTCTTTTTTTTTTTAAGAATTTATTTATTTACTCAGTTATAAACCTTAATCCTTACATATTATGAAACAAAGTCCTCCGTATAATAACCGACATCCACGCGGGCGAAGCCACGGGCATCAGCTAGCTACAATATTATAGTATACAAGCTAACACTAACACTAAAATATAATTATAAATACATATACAAAGAAAAAAATAAAAATGAATAAAAAGGCTCATTGGGCATCATGTTTTTTGAACTGAAATTATCCAATCCAGGAAACCTACTCAAGCATTCTTCCCTCATGAAACCATTGTATTTATTTACCAAGAAAATAATTGTGAAAGCAGGTGTTTTTCCTCCGAACGCTTCGCCCAAACACTTTTTCCTCCTAATTCCTTCGAACACTTCACAGGTGCGGTAATTTTCCTAAATGTTAACAAGAGAAATTACCCCTGTATTCTAAATCAAGGTTACGTGTCTATTTATCTCTTTCTTAGTACCTATTACTGTTCTGAGGGCTACATATTACTTGTAATTGTGTGCTTAACACGAAGTTCGCTCGTTTACATAAATTGGAAGTGAAAATTATTTTGATTTAGGAACGTCGTATATGTTCGGTGATAATAATTTTGGCTGCAATATAGAAAGTTTTTTTCTGAATTAGCCTAAACTCTACAACGTGTTGTTTTTGATATCCCATAGCTCTAAGGTTATTATTATTTAAGTAAAAAGAACACAAAATGTCCTAGGTGGTCCAAAAATGCATAGTTTCGAAAATATAAAATAGACTCTCGATGTGTATAGGTATCTAAGTTTCTTTGATAAATAAGAGTAATTCATTTTTATTCAAACCAATCATTCATATTTAAAGCTAAGAAAATGCGACGTTGTCATATTTCACGTAAGGGTGTTTTACATTAATAATCGTGACTTTGTCGAATTATTTTGTATGAAAAATGAAAAAAAAAAAAGAAGATGATTGAAGAATAATTCATATGCCAGTTGGTTCTTTGATATGATCTCAATCATACCCTAGAGTTATGAGATATAAAAAAAACACACTGTATATCAAAATAAAGTATGTTATGTTTTATAGCCGTTTCCATTCCTTGCCTGATCAGACAAAAATCAAAAGTCAAATAATTTATTTCAAACCCATAAAAGGCACTTTCGAACGTCAAAATATTCAAGAAAATAGAATTGATTCATGTCACCCAAAAGGTAGTTTTGTATGGAAAAGAATGGGCAAGATACTCCACCGTTACTCTTTTAATTTTTTACAATGTTTTGTATATTAATAATAAATTATAAGTGAAGGCAATGCACCTAGAATAAAATACGCATTATGTAAAATTAATGAAAAATTAAGCAATGACAGATAAATAAATTATGAGATGGATATAATATGATGCTCACATAATATTTACTAATAACATTGTAAAAGTTTACGATATTCCTAAAAATTTAACAAGTATTAATAAGTCAGTGTGTGAGTTACAGTAATCACAGAATTTAAAATCAATCTTGTATAGTGATTGCCTCTTTTACCACCTAAAACGATTCACTACAACATCAAATTCAGTGTTATAATTGCATTTCTTAATCAATGTTAGCCATATTTCATATTTCCATACAGTAATATTGCCAAATTAATCAAAACAGGTAAATATTTGACAGCTATTTACGACGTTGCTAACCTTTAGAATGAGCGCTCTAAGGAACCAGAAGCTATAAAAACTGCGGATTGTGAAACTGGACTTTATAATTTACTCGCTGCCCGCGGCTTCGCTCGCCTGGATGTCGGTTATACTAACCTTCCTCGAGAACCACTCTATCCGTTAGTGAAAACAGCATGAAAATCGGTGCAGTAGTTTTTGCGTTTATCGCGAACAGGACGACAGACACGCGGCGGAGGATTTTGTTTTATATTATGTAAGGATATTGGAATACATAAATCAAATACCTACTACCACTTTATGTCGAGGTAAAATCACTGTCCATTCCATAGTTGCGTGGAGAAGATCGCGGAAAGCGATAAGACCGCCCATTGTATGTTTTATAGTGTTTAATTTAATGTCATTATATTTTTGTGGTGTATATGAATAAATAATATCTTACAATGTTATGGTAGACAGACCTGTCTAGGTGCTAGTAACTTCATGAAATAGATTTTATACTTATTAAATGTTTCGCCTACTTTGCCTACCACGCATATTCATTGCTGTCATCATTTGAGTGAGATAGGTTACCAATATTGTTGAGAGGATGGAAAGTTATTTGACAGACAGTAAGTAATTGTGACATATTCCTGACATGGCCCGTCGTGTCGATCCAATTTCAGAGAGTGCAGATATGACAACTTTAACAGAGTGCAATGCCTAGTTGTAGTTGTGATTTTGACATGACGATGGTGATTCGGAATGCACCAACAAGGCTAGATGTATTCAAGAAAAATAATCATGTTTTTGTCAACATGACGAAAGAAACTTAAGTACAGAACGTACACTGCGACAAGTACCTATCTTTTAGCGATTTTATGACGTTGACAGAGAGGCGCTGTTGGTAAACGTTTGTGAAATTGTTTTGTAAATTGCACGTGAAATGTATTCAAAAAAACAAGCTAGCGGTGGTAGTTCCAATTTTGACCATTCGCCAAAAGAACCTTGTGGCGCTATATTATGTGTAGATTAATTTCAGTTTTTTTTTATTTTAAAATGAAATGAGGAACAATAATTTACAATTTCTTTTTGCTGACACTATTTTATAAAATTTAATGCAATAGAAATCCTAATACGCATTCCAAAATCAATTTAGAATACTCATCGACTATCTCTTTGTAAAACATCAAAAATATCATGTAAATTATCTCTTTGTAAAACAGGATAACAATGGCAACACACAAAAAAGTTTCGCAACAGATACTATTTAGCAATTTAAAAAATGGGACAGAAGTCCGTTATTGCTTAGAAATAATGGAATACTGGCTATTTATAAGCCTCCAAGAATTTAAAGCTTAGCATTTATTCGTTTTTCTTTATATTTACGCAGTTCCACAGCGTTTAGTTTTAATAAAATGTCGGGAAAATATAATGGGAAAATTTTAAAAGAGTCTCTTTTGTTAGAGGGTCTTTTGAAAGCCTTCGTTTTAGTATCGCTACGTTGTTAATCGAAGGCTTGCTTTTTATATGAATGTTTCGGGGCACTCAAATATTCATTGGCTTGAATGTTTTACATATAAAAGTAAAGATGTTTTTGGAGTATTTTTTGTGAAAATGTAATCATTTTCTGGTAACGGTCTGATTAACATCAGAAAAATCTTAATCTGCCTTTTGAATTCCATTACTGAAAATACAATTTTAGAGATATTATTTAAAATATGGTGACATACGGTAGTATCACCATACTTCTTGGTTTTGGTAGTGCTAACGATGGTTGTCATTATCTAAAAAAAAAAAAAATATATGTCGACGGTGGAAAGGTAAAATGGCTAAAGCGCCATTTTGGTCGATATTGAGTTATATATATCACTGAACTGGATTTTTTTTTCTGCGTCGATTGGTCTACCTTTCGCGTCGATTTGAGCACTTTTTTGGCGCTTTAGCAGTACAAATTTTGTTGCTTGTTTCATGTAGTCATGGTTTAGAGCGACGTTTTTTTTATGATTCTGAAGTTTATGTCGCTTTAGTGATTGTGCTCACTGTATATTCATGTTTGACAATGTTTTAGCATTTTTGCGTTTCTCTATTTCATGTATAAATACCTTATAAGTAGTTTTACCTGAACTACATTATTACATGTGTGGCAGTTTAGCAAAAGTCGTTTCTGTTTTATTTAGCGCTTTGGCGCTTTAGCAATAGTGCTCGTAAATATGTTCGTATAGAACGATAGTTCAGAGTTGTTTTAGATTCCAAATATTATTTTAAATTGTATATTAGTAAGTAGTACATGCTTTAATGTAAGAAGGTATTGATTTTAGAACTAAAAACTTACTTAATTTAAAGTAAGTGTACTTCGTAAATAAATTTTGTTAGCATTGCAAATCTAATCATAAGTCTTTGTTCTTGCGTGTAACTTAGAATATTAGTGATTTCTGGCAACGTCATCGGGGCAGACGGCTGCGATGCCTCTGTCGTTGGTAAAGTGCTGCTCGCGTATATGAGTACTAAGAGTATAAAGCAGTTAAAATTCTGTTATTTAAAAGATAATGCCCATTTTAAAGATGATGCCCATTTTGGTACCCCTCCAATAGCCATGATAGCTCTTTTTACTATTATTTTTACTTTGTTTCTTACTGTTATGCAACTGTTTAGCTATTCGCATTCTGGACTCCGCCTTCGGTCAGGTTAGGTTAGGATAGTTCAGTCTTTCTTGTTGACTCCGGCTATCTCTTATGTGGTTTGTTATTGTTACCTGTTTCGTTTGAATAGTAGAAGAGCTTTTAGGTTTGAGGTTTGAGTTGGATTTCCCAAGCTATCACACTGATAAACAAGTTATCTAAGTTATATGTATTTGGGCACATACTAATATTTAACACAGTAGATCTTTGACAGTCGTATCGGATAGTCAGAAGCCCGAAAGTCGAACATCCAGCTTATCAAGGAGTATCCCAGTGTGTAGTATAGGTAGTATAGTTAATCGCTCCATGTAAAATACTGGTATTCAACTGCATCCAGTTAGATTCAAGGATAATCCTTACGTAGTTGAGAAAAGACTAGATAGATGATGAACGCCTTATTTAAAATAATTAATAGCAAACGTCGTAAAAGATCGGTGGTAAGATGATCGATCACTATGAAATGTAGGTACTTACATAAGGGAAAAGTGATTTGTGACATTTCTAAGTACTCTTACCTCAGTTGGTCGAAAAGAGTCTTTGAATCCTTATTCGAAACTGCATCGATTGCCATCATAAAAATAAGGTATAACAATTAACGATTTTTTAGCTGAATGTGCCATTTTTCCAATATCTATTAATACAGCTAGCAAGTACTCTAGATGTTTCTCATAAGACCGTATTTCTATAGCTACAACATGGCGTCACAACTTCTACCCTGTATTACTACGATCGGACAAAGGCCATTGAAGTTATTGAACTGAATTATTCAATATTAATATCTTTCTAATGATGTATCATTTATTCTTATTGTAGCGGGTACCAGCTTCCATACATTTCCTGGCGGCATCATCCTTCAAATGTGTATGTGTTCTAAGGACTATTTTGTTAAATTGTAACACGATGTTGTTGTGTGTGAGAAGATGGCAAGAAGATGGCACAATAAGCACATAATTATTTTGAGTTTCAGAATCTTAGTGCCAATAACACCCCTCTTATTCCGTCGGGGTTAAAAATGATCAGTTATTATCTATTAAATGTTGATTTATTTGTTTAAACTTATAACTAATTACTTACATTGAATATTTAGTGGTACTAACCATGATAAACAATGGTTCTTTGATTGTAGTAGATAATTAGTAACTCTACTTAACCTATCTAATTACCTACGTTATTTTACTTGATTCCAGTTGGCTAATAAAATAATTTCCTTTATTTTTTGCAAAATATTAATTAATTAGTCTTCCGGCTAATATTCCGGTCCTAATAGTAGGTAGTACACATTGATTGAGGTTACAGATTGATGCTAACGCCCCATAATCTAAATAATCTATTGACAAAAACTGTACACTAGCAAAAATCAATATTTTAAATGAAAATAAAAGAAAAAGACGAGTTTTAGAAGTTACGCCTCATTCCCATGATACATCCATCAATTTATTCGCTCTTCAGCTAGTTTTAGTTCAACGTTAGCAACTTTATTCCAAATGAACAGCTCGTTAGAATTATTTTTTTTCACTCTATGATATTATTAAGTGCATTAGCAAATTTCAGATTGCTAAATAATTGTAATTCTGACAGTAAGCGTAATTTATTAAATGTTATACGCAAGTTTTTTGGATATTAGCAATTTTTGCTTACGGGAACTTTTTTAATTTCGATTTTTTTTTGCTAAAGCGACACCTATCTCCTAAAATAAAGGTTTTATAGAAACCATTTATAATACATATTACAGGAAAAAAAATATTATTCATGAAAATATAAGTAACTCAGAAATATTTCCATTACAAAATTTTCTACGAATTTTTTTCGCAAAAAAAAAACTTTAAAATTCATTCCTGAGATTTCAAGTTTTGGCGCTTTAGCCATTTTACCTTTCCACCATCGATGTGTAATAACTTCACTTGATTGTAAAAAAACAAGTCCAAGTGAAAATAATTTGCAATGTTCATTTATTAGAGAGATAACCACAGACTACGGAGTTACTAGTAGCGTTACTAGTGCAGTACGATTAATAATATTCTATGGAAGGTAGTGATGTAAAAATTGATTAAAACTAAAGGTCTTCACTTGACTAATACATTACATTGAAAAATACAATAGACGTAGATATATTTAGTAACCTATTCCGCATAACTATTCTTCAAGAGTAAATATATATATAAAGATAAATCCTGTAAGAAATCGACAAGAGTTTCACCTCTCAACGAGGCATCCTCAGCACGACGATTGACCAATTGTAAAACAGAACACGACGTATTGCCACACCGAGCGCTGGACGCAGAGAAAATTAAATTAAATTGATTATAAGATATTTACATGACTAAGTTTAACGAGAGAACTTTTTGAACAAGCCTTTCGCATTGTCAGTCGGTCAGACAAATGGTTTTACATTTGGTAAGTATATTATTGATTGTGCCTCTCAACTGGGCTTCCGAGAATAGATCAGACAATCATAAATCCATTTAATATTGCGGATATATTCAGCTTTGTCTGGAAGCTAAAATAAGATCAACCATCAAAGGCCTGGCCTGTGTAAGTGATTTGCACCTTATTAACCTTAGCAAGTCTCTTTTTCTTCTTCGTAGCACTCTTATCAGAGAGGTCGAGGTCTTCATGTAGTTTCATGTCCAGGGGCTGATGTTTGGCCTCACGATTTCTCGCCATCTACTCCGATTTTTGGTGTTTTTATTCATACAAAGGATCGCCCACCAATTAATCTGCCTAGCCTTTTCCCAACTATGTTGGGGTCGGTTTCCAGTCTAACAGGATGTAACTACTACAGTATTTTATATGGAGCGACTGCCTATCTGACCTCCTCAACCCAGTAACTTGGTAATACGATACCCCTTGGTAAGACTGGTTGTCAGACTTTCGGGCTTCTGACGACCCGTAACGACTGTCAAAAATCTATGAATGACAACCGGGACAAACGGCTTTACGTGCTTTCCAAGGCACGGAGAAGTATCGATATGTAAAGATGGTCACCCATCTACGGACCAACCTCGGCAAGCGTAGCTTAACCTGATGGATCAACCCGTGCGGCTATTATTACTTAGCCACGAGCTCCTCCAAAGGAAAGGCAAAGGATCGCCCACCGCGGATTTAATTTGTTCAGTCCATCTCATGGGTGAGCGTCCACGTGGTCTAGTGCCTTCCACTCCCAGCACCTTGGCAAGTACCGACCTAGATAAAAGCAGTAAATGTACCTTCGCTAAAATTTATTACGACTACGATAAAAAATTATGTTTAGTAAAGATACTTAACGTGAATAATAAATTAAGATCATAAATTCTAGTTTTAATTAAACAGAACTAATTTACAAAGCTACGTATTAATTCTTTAAATAACTGAGTACTTAAACAATATAAAATATCTCCGAAATGAGTGTCGAAATTAGTTCTAAGGCTCGCGCAGGCAGGCGCGACGTAAAAGAGCGACGCGACGCGGTGATTCTAGTAGGAAAAATGTCCATGAAGTCTACACAGAAATTGTTCTGCTAGAGTCACGTCGCACTATCGCGTCGCGCCTGTCTGCGGGAGCCTTTATGCAGAGTTTTGTATCTGACCTCCACAACCCAGTTACTGAGTAACTCGATACTTTTGGTAAGACTGGTTGTCAGAGTTTGTTGTTGGTTGTTTTAGGCTTCTGCTACCCGTGTAACGACCATCAAATATCCTGTATAAATAACAGCCGGGAACGACGGATTAACAATGTTTTCCAAGACACGGAGAGCTCTCGATATGTAATGGATGGTCACCCATCGTGTAGCTTAACCTTAGATTGACACGTGCGGTTGTTATTATTTATCCATGGCCCGCAAAAATCCTAATCCTAACTAATATTTATAAATACGAAAGTGAGTTTGTTTGTTTGTTACGCTTTCACGATAAAACGGCTGAACGGATTTGGAACATAGGTAGATCATGACCTGGAATAGGACAAAGGATACTTTGTATCTCGATATTCCCACAGGATCGAGATTTACGCGGGTGAAACCGCGGGGTGAAGCAAATTTCCAATATATCCAAAAATACGTTCAAGTTACACATGACACTATAATGTGTTGTAATGACATTGTCATTACTTCAATCAAATAGCATAGGTCTGTGCAACTGTTCACCTATAATTTTGTTAAGACTAATGAAATAAGCCCGTGTCTACACCGTTTCAAATTTATATGGTTGTGATTTTAAGCTCGGTGCTCACAATCATGAGTGATATGAATGCATGTAAGTACCTACCCGTGTTTAAACAACTTGTGTCTGTTGAAACAGCTTAAAAAAACAAGTGAATTCTGAATTAATTGGGTATTTGAAATATACAGGGTTTTTTGACGTTGCGTTATTGGATAAGCGATGTATACGCGATATATGCATAGCGATGAATGGATGTATGTGTAGCGATGTATACTGTTGATTTTATTAGGTTTTTAAAAACAACTTTCATTTTATTAGGAAGAGGTCAGGAACCAACTTTTTTTTTGTGAGTACCTACCTATAACATATTATCAAGTAGAAGATGTCTGACGTAGTATGGAGTTTATACATAATTTTATATCATAAAAAAACAACCGACTTCCAAAAAAGAACATCAAAAAGTGAAACATTACTTTAATTTCGGAAGTCGGATTTGAATTTTGGTTTTTTGCACTCTTTGGTACCTACCACACACAAATTCGAATAACACTATCTACTATGTTAATAACAGTGCCGGAACTTAAAACATCGTCCATAAGCTAAGTGGGAAAAATAAGTTACATTGAAGCTAACTCAAAAACTACGCAAGCAAAGTTATGTATATCGGACCTCCCCTGAGGCATGACAGCGTAACAAACACACAAAAAAACGAAAGACGAATTGAGAACCTCTTCTTTTTTGAAGTCAGTTAAAAATATAATAAATAAATGGACGTAGAAGGAAGGATATTTGCAGAGGCGGAGTTCATATAAGTATGTATAATATTTTTACTGAAATAATATTTTCTCACTTATGCTAAAATTAAAATTCTTCGGATTAACAACAACTTCCAAATAAATCTACAAAAGCCATTTAAAACGGACATCCCTCATAATATAATTTAAAACGATATTAATGTTAATGCAAACAGTTTCAAGCGGCGTGCAATTCCCGGTAGTTATGCAAATAAAATGTGCAGGCCAAACCGAGGGATTTAGTAACCTTATGCTAATCAAATCCCGAGACTTTGCGGCTGCATACGAAGCTTTGCGAACTGTAATGCATTTTCGGCGGTAGTTATGACGGATATATGCGCGCGAAAATGTTGACTAATAAAAGTAGGGGTGCCGCGTTGACTTGTAATTTTTTTTGACAAACTTTGAGTAGGAACAAATTGCAGAGTTGTGGCGTAAGATCTTAACATTTTTACTTCTTTAAGCGTAAGCCACACTGAGAACGAAGCTAAGGCCCCCAACACACGGCGTATTTTAAACGCGTTTCAAGAACTTGACTTGAAACTTGTCTTCGGACGGCAAATAAAAACTTTGAAATGCGCGTCGTCTGCGCGTTTAAAATACGCCGTGTGCTACCGCTCTAAGTTCGTTTAGCTTCGCTCATGTAGCTATCGCGTCTTTTCATACTTCAGTTCACACTGTGAATTATAAATCGAGGTATGAAAAGACGCGGTAGCTACTTGAGCGACGCTAAACGAACTTAGCTTCGTTGCGGCTCGTTATCAGTGTAGCCTGCGCTTTAATATTGAAAAACAGACTCTTCATACCACCTTTTTTTAAGGTCGTCAGCGCATCTGGCAAGACGAGCACCTACAAGATTGATAAAGGAAGCTAAACTAAACTTTCTCATGTAGATACAAACTACGAGCACAACCTTTCACCACAATCAGTCTGCCTAGCCTTTTCCCAACTATGTTGGAGGCGGCTTCTAGTCTAACCGGACGCGACTGAATACCAGTAGTGTCTGCCTATCTGACCTCCACAACCCAGTAACTGGGCAATACGATACCCCTTGGTCGGGCTTCTGACGACCCGTAACGACTGTCAAAGATTCACGAATGAGAGCCGGGACCAACGGCTTAACGTGTTTTCACTACAAACCTCAAATATTCTAAAGCATGAAAACCCTAAGAGCTTATTGAAATATGAAACATGAATAGATGTACAGCACTAAAGCGGCTTTATGTAAACTCCTTTTACGAACCTTCATTATTTTGTGTGGGATTCAGCGGTCACTTAATTACCTACCTTTAGTAAGCGTTATCTCTGACTTGGCAACTGCAGGCGACTATTAGTGGCTGACATTAGTGGTTGTGAGAAGTTTATGCAGCGCTTAAGTGGCTGTATTTATTGCCTTTAGTTGCGATCTAATGATCCTGATTAAATCTTGTTAGTCGTCGTAGTTAGGTATTAGTTATGACGACCAGTTTTGTTGCACTAAAACTATTTGATGGTATTAATGACTCATCCTCATTAGTAATCCCTTTATGTGGTATTTCTTTTTTTCTCTTTTTTGTATATTGGCATCTTGTTTTTATTTAAATTCATGTAATTCGTTATCATTTAAGTAATTGTGCTTTTGTGACGTCTTTTGTGTGCACTGAATATTTATTTTATCTATCTATTTAGCCTTATATTTTCTGGTGATCTGAACTTCAAATAGTTTAAAGTGGTGTGTATGTGGCTCATGTAATAGGAGATGACCCTATTAGCATTTTAATGAGCCGATTTTTTTTATTGTTACTAAGGACTGATTTTATCAAAGTCAGATATCTTTTATCCGTGGAATAAAATTGTCGTCCGACAGTTTTTGTATGGAATAACTGACAAAAATTTTCGCAGGATAAGACTTATACTCGGTATATAAGTTTGGTGAAATTCGCCCTTAGTGTTAGAAAATTAAAAAACATGCAGTAAAGCATACAATCATGTTTCATTGGAAAAACCCATGAACAACTGAACAATTTTGCTGGCCGCATTTTGAAACCATTCTAGTTGCGTCGCCGTTTCCTCATCTGTAAAAGCCCTTATAATCCCGTATTATGTTTATGGCCGCTTCATAACTTATTCGACGCTTAGAAGATTCATTAACGATTAGTAGGTATGTGGTAATGAGCGAATTTATATTCCGAGGTATTGTGAGTTGTCATGAAAGTTCTCTTTATGATCTAAATGGTAAAAATAAACTTGTGTGTAGGATTAACATTTTAGAAATATTTTTCAAAGATAGAAAAAAAAAAATGTTTTTTACTTACATCTATGGACGACCAACATGTAATTTACCCACTCATCATAATTATGAAAAAACAACAAAAAAAAAGCTACGTATCGTTTTTTTTTTGTGTTATACACAGAGAGACAAGCAAAGAGGCTTATGATGTCTATGCGTGTCACTGATTAATTCTTTAAAACTATACAATGTACTTTGATGTAGTTTTGACCATAATTTAGAGAATTTATTCCGGAATGTTTATGTAATTATAATACATAGCTTAGATACAGTTAGTATACAAATCTCGATGTTTTGTTTTGTCGCCTTTTCAGTATATTGCACCCGTGCAAAGCAGGGGCTGGTTGCTATAATTTATTGTCTAATAAGTATAATGCATACCTATACAGGGTGTTAGGGTAAACACCGTTATCCTTGTAACCAGTGGTTTGGTTTCATTTATAGAACGTAAAATCAATTGAAAATTACAACATTTATTTTTATTTTTTTGAATCTACATTTTACCACAAGAGACGCAAGTTCGTTGCCTTATGCGCTAGGGCAACGAACTTGCGTCTCAACACGGGCGGGGGGTGCAGGATGTGAGCTGACCGGCCGCAAGCGCAACCACTCCCTCAGTCAGTCAGCTGCTTAGCTAGCGAGCACGATGTCGGATAGAAACTTTTTAAAATCTTTTAATGAAAATAACGTTTTTTTTTGTTGTGTTCGGTCATTTATTTTTATATTTAAGTCAACTACCATAGTTTGAATGACAAGAGTGTTTACCCTAACACCCTGTATACAATAAAATAGTAACGGTAGAGTCTAAACTACATTAAATATTTTTATGGAAGAGTCTGATGCCGGAAATAGAATTTATAACCTGGATTAACACAGGCTACTTTTAATCTCGGTACGTTCCCGTGGGACATTTTATGACACCCACGCGTGCGAAACCGCGGGCAAAAACTAGTAAATAATATAACAGGAACACTTTCCCCAACAACTCAGTTGAAAATGAGTCCAAAAAAAAAAGAACCCAAATTCCGTGTTACTGTGACAAAGTACAATGTCAATATTGTCCGTCACACGATCAAAGAAACTGACCTCTGAGAGACTGGCATAAAGGAAAAAGGCGTCGCCCATTGTGACTCGTTCAAATTTGTATTGTCGTGTCGTGTGTAATTGCTTTCCGGATGGGTAGATAGCTATATTTTAATTAACTTCGTTATCTTCCTGTATTTTTTTGCTGCATAGCAATTTTTTTTGTTTTGCTAAATGAATGTAGTACTTGTATTTAATTTTTTGTTTGTATTTTTTCGCTTTAAATATTATAAACTCACTCTTTCTTGATTTAAAATTTGATTTGTATGCCAGGAATAAGTAGGTCCTGGCAGGGTTGCGGGTTAGTCCGAAAGGGATACCGGAACCTTGGCAACAGGCAACTGAAGGAACACGGGTGGGTTTTAGTCAGTAAAAGTCTGACACGCCCTTCCGCTCCGCCCAGAGCGGGAGAAGTCATTGGATGATATCCCAACCCTAAAAAAAAAAAAAAGAATAGGTAGGTAATTGTTTTCGAATAGAATTGGTGTCTTTGTTTTTTTTTTTGCAACATATTGGTTTTTTCAGGTGTTTTTCTTTCGGTCGTGTAAATTTTTAGACATTATAATTAATTTCGCTATCTTCTTACTGGGGTATAAATTTTGCTGGATAGCTTTTGTTTTTTTTTTTTATTTACTAATGTACTTAGGTACCTACTTGTATTTTCTTTCTTGTATGGACTTTTTCTTTCATGCTGCTGAAATATTAAAACTTTTTCTTTCTTGATTTGTAAGTTGATATAGAATACTCTTAATGCCATGAATACCTCATTATTTTTTTTATATGAATGTCGATTCATTTTGTGATTTAGGTTCTCAGTTTATCTTGTAGCAAACTTTGCAGGTTATTGTTTTTTGTTCATTGTGGTTCTTCTTTTAGAAGTTAAAATCGCATATTTAAAGAAATTGATTAAAAATTCACGAAATAAACGTCACCGTAAATCTATCACCATTTTCGAAACTAGATAACTACTAAGAAAACAATCGAGATAAGTACCCAGTTTTATCGGTAAATACATGCATAATTGAATAATACTTTCAGTTTGTCAATTTATACTGAAAGTTTACAGCATTAATTTTAAATTCATGGATGAAACTGTAATAGATTGGTGTTGTTCACGAAATATTCGTTTATTTCTTTAATAATGGGTTGTTGTTTCTTAATAGTTATTTATGCAACTGTTATATAATAAAGAGTGAATATCACATGAGTGTTTTAATACCTAATTATATATAACAGTTGCATACAAGATTTTATCTACACCCATGATAATTTATGAATCTTCTATAAAAGTTTCTTTGCAATACCAATATCGAACAAAAATGGAACGGTACAACGTGAATCCGATTTTTTCGAATTCGAATGTGTTTTGTTTTTAAATTACGGTGCTTTGTTAGTGAAACGCTCGTGAATGACATTGTTCTTTTTTTAAATGAGTTGCATTATGAAATTCAGTACAACATTATAACACCCGTTTGGATGATATTATGGTTACTATGACACTGGATGTTTTAATGTTGGCTATAAGCTAACTGTTTCAGAAACTTTTATAGAGGATTTATAGCATGGGTTTAGATAAAAGTTTTTTTTGGTTAAATGTTTTCATTCGAATTTTTTTGTTGAGTTTCAAAATTCAAATCGCAATATTGAGCAATCGGCTTTTAGTGAATTTCAGTACATATTGGCTAGACCCAAAGACTTTAATGACTTGCTTCAGATTAGTAATTTAACATTATCGAGCAAGTGGTTTGAAAAGTAAATTTTATACCTTTATTTGTATAAGTTACTATGTTTTTGTACCTACTTTATTTTTGACAGTGAGTTTTGCTTAGCTAGGTTATCAAATGGGTACCTTCTTGTCTCACTTCATACTTCTTATTCGTTATTCCAAAATAAAAATATTTTATTTCCCATAAACACACATGGGCACTTATGAAACGTCAGAAGCTAGGTGCACGGTTCCAGTTGGTCGTTTCCTATGGAGAAAAGCCGGCAAGAAACTCCACGGTTATTTTTTTCGTACAGTCTACACTCTTATCCACATCTCTGAAACTAAATTGAATAAGCAAGCGCTCACATCGAGTTAAGGCGCTTAATTAAGCGTAATAAATCAATTAGATGAAAATTAATTAATTTTGGAATAGAAAACGTGTCACCCTTCCACGTACGTTGACGAGTTTACCATAATTTGTGGGTAACCTAATTTATTTAGTTTAAATACTTGTGAAGGAGTTCATAAATAAATTGTGGTTGGTAGAGTGATTCCAGAACAAGACTTCACTTCTCCTGATTTTTATCAATTATGTTTTGTTTAGAAAGAAAGGAAGAAAAATAACGTTTATTTGGACACAGTTCGTGAAACACAAAATACAAATAACAAAATAAAAAGTGAAAAATAATGTTGTGACAACAAATAGGTGAGGCACACACTATTGTTGTCACAACATTATTTTTCACTTTTTGCTGCGCCAAAAAGCCATGACAAAATGATAATGCCTTGGACAAAAAAATAAATCCCATGCCTAAATAAATATTTTACGTAGGTGCTTTTCGGTGTCTGAAAATAATATTGATAAACTGTTCGACCGAACCGCACTTATCAAAATTTTGTTTCAGTGCGGTAAGTGGAAATGCTCAGGTGCGGTTATGCTTGGGTGCGGTTCAGACAAGTGCTGTTAAAATCAGTGCTCTGAGTGGAATACCTCGATTTAACTCGTGAAAAAATTGGAAAAGTTCTAATTAACACATAACATACATAACAACACGCCTGTATTCCCCGAAGAGTAAGGCAGAGGTGCACACTAAAGTACAGGACATACACACTTACAACACCCGGCACAAACTTAACCTATACCAACCACCGTCTCGACTAAAAATGCTACACCAAAGCCCACAATACATGGCAATAAGAATATATAATAAGCTGCCTGAAGAGATAAAAAAGGAAACCAGGCTTGCTCCATTTAACAATAAATTAAAAACCTACCTACAAAAAAAATGCTACTATTCAATTGATGAATTTTTAAACCAAAAATAAATGAATAAACTACCACACACACATTCTCTCACACAGACATTACACACACTTAGACCACCAACTAGATGACTTCCTATTCTAAATAAAATATGTTATTATTGAATTATTAAAATGTGCATATATTATTATTTGAATGAGTAATACTAAATTATTGAAATTAATAATGTAAAATCGTGTCAATAGCATAGTTGTATTAAATTTTTAAATAACCCTCAAATTTGCGATGCCTGGAAAAGGCCGCTAAGTTGTAAGTACCTATATTATAAACGAACACCAAAATGTACACTTAGTTTGCAAATAAATCTTTGACTTTGACTTTGACTTTGACACGTATTGTATAGTACACCAACATTTTTGTTGAAGTCCCATTTAACAGGGGCGAAGCTATTGCCAACAACCAAGCACAATAAAAACCAGTTAGAAAAGTTCATTAAAGTTCTTTAGCGTCAAGTAAAACGTTCGGGATGTTTTTCTCATATCAAACCGATTACTGTTTCAAATGTCTTTATCCAATCCGGCTCGAAGGACCAACAGTAAAATAAAGAAAAAGCAAGGCTACGAAGGCAATTAATAATAATTGAGTAAATACCTGAACAAATTACTGAAACATTCCTTTATCGGATTATCTAGACGAAATAGGCTCTAATGAAATAAATGTAGCTATTAAATTGTTTATTTTCTGTAGGTACTAGATTTCATAATCTCAAGTGTAGACCTTCCTTTACAATTAAAGTCAGCTGTTAAGAACTAATTAGCACAACTAATAGCCCATCATAGGTCCACGACCTAAAACAATAAAATGCATGGTAGCCATTTCAACAAGCAGACACATTATTTACGGCTATTAATTTGCAAGTTTATTAGACACAGCAATACCACTACACAAAGAACCCTTGTCTTGTAGTGTATTTATGAGAAATAACGCTAATCAAGCAGATTGTTTTAATGGTTATAATAAAGCGCACTGAAGAGTGGCGCTTTATTGCTTGGGTATGCACTTCTCTCTCTCTCATTTTATTTTATAAAAAACTAGCTGTGCCCCGCGGTAAGTCCGCGTAAGTCCCATGTAAGTCTCGATCTCGTGGGAATATAGGGATAAAACTTATCTTATGTCCTAGGTCATGATTCACCCGTGTGCCCATCCTGTCCTCTCTTCTCTAGAGTAGGGAACGTCACGGCGCGGCGGGGCGGCGCCGGCATCGAACGGTTCGCGTATTGCATTTTCATACTCGTGATAACTTCGAAATTAAATGTCCGATTCGAATGAATTAAAAATAATTTTACTGCTACATAAATACCCTTGATGATAAAACTATTTATTTGAATAAGAATTGATATTATTTTGATAAAACTCCTTCGCAAGTATTGCATTAATTTCGAACTTTGATTACCATAAAAAAGGTTATAGTGAGTCAATCTTAAAATATAGACAATTATGTTGTCGCGGACTTTTTTTTAGAACTTTTAAAGAGGAACAATTCCATATTACATGATATTTACGTAACATAAACCATTTAAGATAAGATAAGATAATTTATTTTGCAAATACGGGTACAAATCAAGGTGTTACATAATATAAATACAGAACAGCCATATTTTGCCAGTTACAGGGCATGCAAAAGTATTTACGTAGTTTACGCAGCGCACGCAACGGAAGCTCTCAAAAAGGAATATTTTTTCCCGTTTTTTCAACATATTTGATTTATGCTCCGCTCCTATTGGTTGTAGCGTGATGTTATATAGCCTATTGCCTTCCTCGATAAATGGACTATCCAACACGAAAAGAATTTTTCAATTCCAACCAGTAGTTCCTGAGATTAGCGCGTTCAAACAAACAAACAAACTCTTCAGCTTTATAATATTAGTATAGAAGTATAGATATAGATTATAATATTTTATTTTTTTATTTTATAATGAAAATATAGTATTTTTTTTTTTTTTTTATAATAAAAATATTAATATATTTTCATTATTAAATAAAATAAAATGAGAAAGAGAGAGTAGTGCATATTTTATTATTAAAGCAAATCTTCATTTAGAATATTATGATACGAGAAGCACAGGATTGCTTAAGTGGTGACGCTTGGGCGAGGCCTTTGTCCAGCAGTGGACGTCTTTCGGCTAAAATGATGATGATTATGAAGATGAATCTTCATTTACGAGACAGCTTAATTGAGTTAATTTTCACATTACTCGGTAATTTGGTTCAATATCCTGTTAGCAGTTCTAGATTCTTTTTTTGTCCCGGTAAAGGTCGTACCCAAGTAGGGTATTTTATGTTGTCCAGGCGTTTATGGTCGATTTGTTCAACTTAATGGCTAGCCTACGGCTCTAATGGTGGATCCACACAGCCGGCGGCACTGCCTACGGCTTGACCACAAGCAAAGCCGCACAAGCAAGTGCGGCTGTGAATCGATAATGGTTTGGAATGTTTTCCCGCTGCAGCGCGGTGCCACCGGCAAAATGGCCGTCGGCTTTGTTGCGATTGCTGCATGCAAAGCCGGCGGGCAGGCCGCTAGCGCATGCCGCCGGGCTGTGTGGATTCACCTTAAAGACCAAAAAACCTATTCTCGTACTTACATAACGTTCAAATTCAATTCGCAATCTCATTTCAGCGACAATCAATGTCAATTTTTTTTGGTAAATTAGCGGTTTTTTCATATATTAGAAAGACGTTATTAAAAATACGGTACCTGCTCCTCAGATAGAGGTGCTCGTGGCTAAGTAATAAGAGCCGCACGGGTCGATCCAGGAGGTAAAGCTACACTTGCCGGGGTTGATCCGTGGTTGGGTGACCATATTTACATATCGAGACTTCCATGCCTCGGAAAGCACGTTAAACCGTTGGTCCCGGCTGTCATTCGTGGATCTTTGACAGTCATCACCAAACAACAAACCGACAAACCCGAAAGTCTGACAACCCGTCCTACCAAGGGTATCGTATTACCCAGTTACTGGGTTGTGGAGGTTAGATAGGCAGTAGCTCCATGTGAAATCCTGGTACTCAGCTGCATCCGGTTAGACTGGAAGTCCCCAACTTAGTTGGGAAATGGCTAGGCAGATTGATTTGAATTGCCCCTCACATACTCGTGTACTTGTGTAACTTCTCAATTAACTTTTGTTGAAATATACTAACCTAAAACATCTTATATTTATGGACTCATGTGAGATAAGTACTCGCGGAATTTCGGTTAATGGTGAACAGGATTCCTGTGGCATTTATACAGGGTGTAACGGTAAACACCGTTGTCACTCAAACCATGGGTGGAGACTTAAATATAAAAATAAATGACAAAGTAACAATAAAAAAAAACGTTAAAAACGCGCTAGGGTGAAAGGGCGAAATACTCTTGTGGTAAAAAGTAGATTTTCTTAAAAAAAAAAAAGTTGTAATTTTCCATTGATTTTACGTTCTATAAACGGTTTCAAGGATAACGGTGTTTACCCTAACATCATGTTGTATTATGGAGCTGATCGCAACGATAGGTCCCAGTGGAGAAGAATTAAGACTATATAGTTGACTGTATAACACAATGAGGTGATGTTGAGAAGAGGGTCTCACGGGAGCCCTTACTTATCTTGCACGGCAGCTTTGACATCTATTCGTACTAATTAAAGCCAATATTTAGATCTGTTCGTTTAATAGGAATAGTTTATTCCGCATATAAGGGAAACAGACACCATGAGGATGATTTATCGATCTCCAGAATCATTAGTATTATTAGTTATTAGTAGCGCTAATTATGTTTCGATGAATTCATTAATATGCCGGAACGCAGGGATGGTTACAAGAGCAAACATTGCAGTGTTTTACGATTTGCTTTTGGTTAGGGACATTTTCGAATAAGTAGGTAGTTTATGATACCTATATGTACTAGTACTATAGGTACTAGTATTCTTGAAGAGAAAGTTTGTAGCTACGTAAATTTGTGAAGGCTATCGTTCACTACTCGTGAAAAACCACGTTATTTTTAGGGTTCCGTACCCAAAGGGTAAAACGGGACCCTATTACTAAGATTCCGCTGTCCATCCGTCTGTCTATCTGTCTGTCTGTCCGTCTGTCACCAAGCTGTATCTCATGAACCGTGATAGTTAGACAGTTGAAATTTTCATAGATGATGTATTTCTGTTACCGCTTTATCAAAAAATACAAAAAAAAAACAAAATAAAATAAATATTTAAGGGGGCTCCCATACAACAAACGTGATTTTATAGATGGTTTTTAGTATGGAACCCTTCGTGCCGTTTTTTTTTCTATAACCAACTAAATACGCTACGTTCAAGCGAGAATGATACTTCAAGGTTCCTCTAAACGAGCTATTCAATTTTAATTACAAACAGAACCACTAGATCCCTTGGCACACTACCCGAAAACACACAACGCCAAATGGTCACAGATGATGTTTATGTAGACTAGAACAAGATTACAGCAACTAACCGCATCGCGTAACTTGAGATAATTAAAATGTGTAGAGTGTGCAACTAGCCTTAGGGTAAAATAATGTAAGTATTTTATTTTTATCAAAGAGCGCTCTGGAAAAACAGGCAGTAGACGCATTTGGGACGTAATTAGAGAAGGAGTAATGAAAAAATAAAATAAAAGCCCGGTTTTATGTTGACCTAGTGCCAGTGAAAAGAAGCTCCCAGCTATACGGGTAACATGAATGTGTACTTGCCCTCTAAAGACTTTAGTCTAGGTCTACAGAATTGTTTTGCATGCCCCTAAAACTAACATAATTATATCTATTGAAAAGTCTGGGAGAAAGTACTGTCAATTATACGTATACTGAAATTATATCTACTGAATACTCTGGAAGATAGTACTGTCAACTATACTGAAATTATATCACTCAGCAGGCGTAGCATGTGCACCGTTTTGTCGACGGAAGAGTAGACAAAAATGACGTTTCCTGTAGACAGTAGACAGTACGAGACGGCAGCAAAGTAGAAAGAGTCAACTGCACTTTTTACGAAATTCACTCTTTTACATAATTCAACTCGGAATTCTTTGTTTTGTCATAGGATTTATCGGTTGTCAGTGTGATTTTGACAGTAAGGATAGAAAAATTTCTTCCGAAATAGTCTACCTACAAAAAGACCTAGACAAAGATCGTTAGAAATGAAAGACAAAATGACAGATTGTAGAAAGATTTCTGCGGTGGATGTCAAAAATGAAGAAATTAACTGTCACTTTGTATAGAAAAAGCTATGTCTATTCTTCGTAGAAAGAGAAAGCGCCATGCTACGCCTGCTGGGCGATAGAACTAACAAAATATGGACATTTATATAGTTTTTTTTTACATTGTTTTTTTTTTTGGCACGCCTCTCAGCTGTCGGCTTATCTTATAGATAATGGAATAGCAGAAACCGTATTAAAAAAAAATGTCAATCAGAACGGCTGTTACGGTGCTGACTGCCCAGGATTGGCCGGACGTGGATTTGAGTACGGTAAAGGCATTAATGTGGAGGCTATTTCAAATATTTTCCATCAATATCTACATATAGAAAAGTCCTTACTGACTCATCAACGCCCAGCCCAAACCTTTATTTATTTATTTATTTGATAGGAATAACAAACAGCAGTATATTACAAAGTAGGCACACAATATTAAAAAAACTTATAATAAAAGTAACAAATACACTACTCAAGGCGTTATCCACAGATTACCATACAGAATAGCTAGCTGTTAGCAAAACAAATTAAAAGTACTTATTAGCTAATTAACAGGGTTATGATCTCTTAAAATACTCGTAATTTCACTCTTAAATATAGCTTTGCTGAGAAACAAAATATCAGTAGAGCCAAATTGTTTATTATAGGTGTCAACCAGGCGATGTAACGGCGAGCGAGCGCCTGAGTTAGTTCGACAAAATGAAGTAGCAAATAGGCATCTCGAACGAACTTCTCGACCGATTACCGTACGAGGGATAAGGAAGCACAAACTGTTCACAAGATCAGTACAATCAAATTTATTGCGGCATATACTAAACAGAGTCAACATTTCAAGTAGGGTGCGACGGGATTGCAAGGTCATGAGGTTATATTTTTCAAGCAATAATTGATATGACATTTTGGTTTTAAAGCATCTGTAATGCATAGAACGTAGGTACTTACGTTGAACCAGCTCAATGATCTCAACGTACTTTTTGTAATAAGGGTTCCAGATGGGTACTGCGTATTCAAGTTGTGGCCGTATTATTGATTTATAAAGGTGCAAGTAGGTAGAAGGCCGATGAAATTCTCTAGACGCTCTCATTACGAAACCAAACATTTTATAAGCTTTATTGACTATGTTGTCTACATGGGTGTCAAGGTGGAGCTTTGAGTCAAGATTAACGCCTAGGTCACGGAGGGATGAGACCGTGTTTAGGGAAGTGTTTCCAAGAGAGTAATTGAAATTCGTCACCTGTTTTTTCTTAGTAAACGTAATGCTGTAACATTTAGAGACACTAAGGTGAAGCTTATTGACACTGCAGTATTCCGAGAAGCAGTCAAGATCCTTCTGGAAATCTAAACAGTCGGTTGGGACAGCAATATTTTTGTAAATTTTCAAATCATCCGCGTATAATAGGAACTTTGAATTCTTAAAGCAATCTTTGATGTCATTAATGAATAATATAAAAAGAAGGGGCCCTAAAATTGAGCCTTGGGGGACTCCTGAAGTGACCTTTATCGTATGAGACTCGAACCCATTTATGACAACCTTCTGGGTCCTATTAGTGACATACGACACGAACCAACGCAGTAAATCTCCTCTAATGCCATTGAATGCGATTTTGTTGAGTAATAGCTTATGATCCACCTTATCGAACGCCTTTTGGAAGTCTGTGTATACAGCATCAATTTGCTGCCTCTTGTCTAAGCCTTCAAACAGATGTGTTGTGAAAATAAGGAGGTTACTTATACAGGACCTTCCTCTAACAAACCCATGTTGTTCTTTTAATATAACACGATGAATGAAAGGGTATATCTCACTATGCACTAATCTTTCAAATAGTTTTGAAAGCCCCGACAACAACGAGATTGGACGATATGTAGATACATTACTCTTAGAGCCACTTTTATGGATAGGAACAATGTTTGCTCGTTTCCAGACATCAGGAAATACACCACTGGCAAGACATTTATTAAATAATATAAACAAGGGAAAGCACAATGTGTCGCAAGTATTCTTTAAAAAGATCGAAGGAATACCATCTGGCCCTGGACCCTTAGAGGCATCCAATGATTTGAGTTCTTTTTGAATTTTGTATTAAGGAAAGTGCAAATTACAAAGATTAATATCGTTATTAGGATTAGCGGGAGGCGGTACCCATGACTTATGATCGAAAGTAGACGGTTCGTAAACGGATTGGAAAAAAGTTGAAAACAAGTCACAAGTAGTAGTAGGGTCATTGGAAGACTCTTGGAGATAGTGAACTGTAGCTGGGATAGTATTAGTGGAGTTACGATTGGAAACGTAAGTCCAAAATGCTTTAACATTATTTGCCACGCTGTCCTCTATAAAATTCATATATTTTTTATAACATATGTCAGCCTGTTTTTTGAATTTTGCTCTGTAAATAGAAAATAGTTCGTAGTCACTAATGTTTCCATATTTCTTCCACCTGATCCACGATCGACATTTCATTTTAAATAAATGCAAAAGAGATTTAGTGAACCAGGGTGGGAATTTAAAGTTTTTAGGGTTGTGAGTGGGAGTATGTAATTTAATAATTTCGTAAATTTTTTCGTAAAAAATAGATACGGCTTCATCAGGTGGTAAATTATCAAGTAAGATGTTCCAATCAGCGTTCCCGATGTCTGTATTTATTGCATTGTAATTAGACTTGTGATAATTTAGTGGTTTTATATTTGACTGTTGAGGCATTCGCGAGGGTTTCTTAAATGGTATTCGTATATAAAATGAAGGATGGTGGGTATCTATAGGTAGAAGAGGAGTATTAGGATTATAAACGACAGCATGTGTATTATAAAAAAACAGGTCGAGAATACGTCCGTTACAGTTAATGAGATTGTTAAATTGATTCAAGTCAAATCGTGAGCAAAAGTTTAGTAGATGCCTACTAGTATCTGAATAGATGTTATTATTGGCACACACCATGTATGAGTTTGCATTAATCCAGTTAAGTTCAGGTAGGTTAAAGTCGCCCGTTAAAATAATGTTTTCTATATAGGGATCGTCAAATAATTTCGATAACGAATTCATGAAGTTTACATAAATTTCTTCTGAGGTGTTTGGAGGTATGTAAGTGGCACAAACAAGGAGATTTTTACATCCGTAAAGGGGGATCTTAATTATTTGATGTTCTGGCAGAATTAATGGGGGTGACAGTGTGAGACACGATGGAATAAGATCTTTGATGACAGCTATTAGGACGCCTCCACCGTCTTTTTTATTTGAAACCGCTCGGTCGCGTGTCTGAAAACTGTGTATCGGGAATCAATAAATTCGTTATCGGAAATATTCGGCGTCAACCATGTTTCAGTCAAAATGATGATATCGTATGCATGCGATAATATATTAATGTATAATGTGTTCAATTTGGTCCTGATCCCCCGACAGTTTTGATAATAAATTGACAGATTATCCAACATTTTTCCAATTAGTAGACATATGAGTAATAATTTGGACCGAAGATGCTGAAATATTTGCACTAAGATTCCTTTTATGATATTATAGACGAGGAATAATCATTTTGTGTTTTAAGACACCAATGTACAGAGTATTTTCTACCAGTCAACCTTTGTGTGATGCATAGACAAACAGTGGTAGGTGCAATGATGATATTTGTGGTATACACAATATATTTATTTAAATATATACATTTGCCTATTAAAATTATGAACATAATTTATATAGGTACCTAAGTACCTACAAAACTTACGAAGTTTACGACATTACCACGGGACGGGGAAGTCACGGGTGGACGAAGTCACTGACAAAGTGCTGGCTATCAACATAATATCAACACACAAAACGAGCTGTATACCGTCACGTCAACATTGTAAATTCACGTCTTGTATACATACGCTCATGTTTTGCAGAACGAGCTGACTTGCCCTCAACATGTCGCCATTATGTACACCACGAAACATGTCTTGATCCAGACGTGGTGTGCCAACTTTACTTAGTGGTACTACGTAACATCATCTTGGTTCCTATACAGTTTGGCCAATAGAAACCACTAGCTGTTGCCCAGCACGGCTACACATCAAACTATTCATTTCCAGTTTATGCTGATCTCGCATTGTATTGGATTTCCGTACGATGCGAGGTCAGCTTATACTGGAAATGTATAGCTTGATGTGTAGGCGTGTGTACCTACCCAGAAAAAAAAAGAAGGCTACTTTTTCCGGAAAAGGTGCGTATGTATGTCCTTCTCAAGGTTCCAAGGTACATGACCTGCATAACCCGACCCCTTTTCTCCTCTTCTTTGTAAGAGGGATCAAGTAATGCAGAGCACTAGCCGTACGTATCTGTAAAATTTCATAATATTTGGCTCAGCGATTTAGGCGTGATTAGGTAACACACAAACGGACAAATAGAGAGTCAGAGTTACTTTCGCGTTCATAATACTAATAATAATAATCCTCCAGAGCGAATTTTGGTCATGGCGGCCAATCTCAGCGCAGACTATAGTCCGTTCGCGTTATAGTGAGTCATCAGTGCAACTACAGGGTAAAGGTGTTTTCACAGTCATCCATCGATCACTGTGAACTTAGCTTTCTTATTTGTTGCGACCCGATTGGCCGTGGGCGGACAACGATGACTCACTATTTTCTTAGCGCAAATGGACGCCATCGGCGCAGGAGATATTATAGTGCACAAGTGTGTCCACAAACGCAGGTGCACTCACTCTTCTCTCACTCTCATTCTCCGATAGGACGGCAATACGACACGGTCGGAAAGAGATCAGGCGCAGGACCAACGGCTTTCCGAGGCACGGATGTGTGACCACAAAATAGGCGACCAAAAGTTCATTGGTATATTTTCGGTTTTAACTAGTAAAGGTACTGTAATATTAGAAACGTCACTCAAAACTGCACGCCATTAATAAAAACTTGCCCATACCGTATTTATTTTTACTCACTGTAGGTTTACAGTCACCATAATTATATAATTATCTTTCAAGTACAAATATATTATTATGGAGACACGGAACAACTATTAATAAATTGTAGACCGTACAAATACTTACTTTGTAATCAAATAAAGTGTTATTTCAAATAATGCTCTGCAATCAACAAAATTTGCGTCCTTTGTCAATAAAATTCATGGATGTCAGTGGCAAGAAAATCTGATCAAAATGGCAAGGCAATTAACTACATTTCGTACATTCCATGTTTCTTTTACACCCAGTCAGCGTGGCATACTTAATTTTATTGCAAGCTTAACTTCACTCCAGACCTGCCTGATTTTCATTTAACTTTAAAGCAGTATCTACGAGAAAAAATTAAACTAATTTAATTAAACATTCGCCCGATCGCGATTGCTTTTTTACGTAATTTAGCCAGTAGAGCTTGGTACTTACCACGACCGCTTAGTACCAACAAGTTTCCTTAATTATGTAACGCGATAGCAGCTGTATTATATAAGATAGAATGCTTTTTCACTCCTTTTTTGCGACTAATGAATCACTGCTGAATTAGTGATGTGAATTCTAGAATGTTTATCATTGGAGCTGTAATTTGAATTTATTTACAGAATTCATTTGGCTCTAGAAACTAAATGTATCAGCAGTTGGCAGATTGAAGGTGTAAATTTAGTCACAAAATTATGTTTACTAAGTCACAGATTACTTCTTAATCACACATTGAAACTTACGTTATCAGATTAAAACTTAAATAAGTTATTTACGTCAGAAATCCTAAATCCTTCATAATTAACGAACAAAATATTCAAATTTAAGGGAAGGTACACCCACAATAGATCGGCATAATAAGGACTCGACGAGCGCGTTTACCGACATCATACAAAGCTTCATACATTCAGCATCGGAGGTATGACAGGAATTTCATCTAAACGCTCCTTCAATTTATTAGCACCATTTTTGAGGTGAGAATTCGTCGAACATTGTATTGGTACTGAAATGAAGATGGATGATAGTAATTAAGGATTATAGATGTTGGTTTGAAGAGGATTTGAAGTTAAATAGGTTTTTTTTTAATCAATTTTGTAGCCTAGCTTTGAAGTTTTTGATTTACCTAGGAAAAATCCTAACTAATATTTTACGCTTCCACGTTAAAACGGCTGCACGGATTTGGATGAAATTTGGCACATGGGTAGACTATAATCTGAGCTATGACGGTTAAGACAGACCACCTGTCTCACACCCAGAGGTTCCGGGTTCGATTCCCTGGTAGAAAAATTATCTACTCGGTTTGGTTTGGCTTATTCTAAGTCCGCCAGGCGTACCACCATCATTATTATCTAAGTGTGTCGCCATAACAACAATGTTAACAGCATTGTTGGGTTTCGGCAGTTAGAGGTAAGATAGCCAGTTCCTCTGTGGTTGAAGATTTTGGGTGAAGCTCGCTTCCACCTTCGGCCTAATCATCACTTACCATCAGGTGATATGCAGGCCAAAGGCAGAGCTTTAACACACAGTGTTTAAAAAACAAGGCAAATTTTTGGGCTACCAAACTGAACTTCGACAAACGACAAGATTTTATTTCGATATTACGGAACTCCGACACGTCTTTATTTCGACAATACCTTAAGTCCTACACTACTATACATACTCCGACAAAACGTTTCTTCGACTTGACTTTACTACGACATGATGTCAGTTCGAAGACATACTACTTCGGCAATAATACTAGTTCGACATGATTCAATGTCGACGTACCTACTCTACTCATGCTGTGCTTTGACAATATCTTAAATCGACGTGATGCGTCTCAGACACGATTAAAATGTTCACGAAATATTATAAACTGTCAAAAACACAGCTTTAATTTTAAATGTCCATCGCAACAGTTTCTAAATAAGCTCAAAAATAAACTAACTCGTTTAAATTAACCGTTATTTGAACAGTAAATTGAGTACAACGCCCTCTATTGTGTTAATAGGGTGATTAAGTGAACAAAGAGTGAAGTTTTTCATTAGGGAATTGCCTAGAGCTATCAGGCAACAATGGTCCACTATCATTTTGTCCCCCACGTACAAAATTTAGCGAAATTTGCATTATAATTGAATTGCCACTGCAGTTTTTGATGTTGGGCTAAATAGCTCCACTGTTAGCCGGATTTTGGTTAACTTTGTTCACATTAAATCGGATTTTAGAGGTGTAAATTATTCATAAATTGGTTTTCCGCTCGGAAGTTTATGATTTATTGCGGAATTGTGGTCCTGACCTTCGATACACATCAGTGACCTTAGCTTATTACAACAAAAAATATAATTTTTAGGAGAGTTAAAATCATTTTCGTTGTTAATCGATTTTAAAAAAAGGAGGTTCTCAATTCGGTATTTTTTTTTAATAATAATTACTTTTTTATAATAGTTACCTATTTATTTTTTCCACATAGCTGTGTTGATGATTTTAAAATAAATTCCTGTCACTGTTATTTACATTGCAAGTAAAAAAACAACCTTTCAGCCCAACTAGCGAGTCGCGGCCACTCATCCGGCACAACGGGCACCTGCTGGCAAGTAGTGCGAATACTTATGAATTTATGTGATGTTAGATATCAAAACTAAAATGTGTACTTCTTTTCATATCACAATGTCATCCTCCAGAAACGACAGTACCTACTTAAGTATAGTGTTTTTTTGTTGGACACATAAAGTTGTTACACATAACGCATAAATTATTGGACACAACTTCAATCTCAGAGGTAATGACTTATTAGAAAAAACTGCGATGTTACTTTATCCAACTTAGAAATTGAACTTATTGGGTGCGCTACAATACAAAACATGTGAAACTGATTTTTAGGATAAAAGTGGTCCCTTGGCTACCACGAATTGCCCTTTATATACCAGCCTTAAAGACATAGAAAGTCCATGAATATTCATAAATATTTTGGCAGTCTTCGTACTTATTCACTTAGAAGCCGCGTTCAAAGTAAACTCAGTGAAATTAATTGCTTAGTAAATGGACTACCTACTTATATTGTCTGTATATTCAAATTACAATAGCCATTCTTTACCATTACTATGAAATTGCTATAACACGGCAAGTTGACGTTAGTGTGACAACTGGATAAACAATTAATTTACCGACTAATCTAAAAACTTACTGACTTAAAATACTTAATAAATGGACAAGTATATAAAAAAAGGGGGGAATTAATCATAGGGCATCAAAAAATTAATCCGCATCGCTGTCTGCTTGGCGATTTCTTGAAAAACTAAGAAGGCACTCGGACCCCATGGCCTTAGGGTTTCAAACCCAAACGGCTCGGACATATACGTCCCATAAGATTGGAGTATTTGCGCCTTTGAGATTTTACCAACTAAAAAACAATAAAACAAAAGAAAAACTCATTTTGTCACAATCTTAATTGAATTAGGACATAATTACTAGACACTAAAGCTTAAAACTTTATTTTGAATAACACTAAAATTAAGTCTTCCTACCTGAGTAGGGAGTTAATCTCTATTTTATACAGAGAAAGGGTCCCGAACATAATCATCTAAGTTAAAGTGTCGTGCCAAGACAAAACCCTTAATGCAATAATGAAAGCTCACCTACTCTTAATAAACGCAAAGGGTGGGGTGCTATAGCAGACGAGGGGTTTTTAGGGCGTTGGAAACTCGTTTTCAATCCAAAGTGTCATGCGTATTTGATGGAGGAAACGCGTGTCACTAAGAGTGATGAATGTCGGTAGATGAAGAGGGGGGAAATTCCAGAGAAAAGATGAATGGTTCGTGTGGGAAATAATATGAAAGAGAAGGGAGTGAATGATGAAATGTATATAATAGCAGACGAGGGATTGGTTTTTAGGGCGTTGGAAACTCGTATTCAATCCAGAGTTTCTTGCGTATTTGATGGAGGAAACACGTGTCACTAAAAGAGTGATGCATGTTGATGGATGGAGATGGAGAAGACGGCCAGAGAAAAGATGAATGCTTTGTGTGAGAAATATATGAAAGAGAAGGAAGGGTGTGAATTATTAAATGTGGGTGGACTAATAAGTCATCTCTGCTTAATCCCTCGGGGAAAACAGGCGTGATGTTATGTTAAAATATCGAATACTGAAACAAGTAGTTTTTAAACCACTAAGGATTTCATTTAGTTTCCAAAGCTCGTGGCTAAGTCATAACAGCGGCACGGGTCGATCCATTAGCTTATGCTACGCTTGCCGGGGTTGGTCCATGGATGGGTGACCGTCTTTACATACCAAGACTCCTCCGTGCCTCGGAAACCACGTTAAGTCGTAGGGCCCGGCTGTCTTTCGTGGATCTTTGACAGTCGTTACAGGTCGTCAGAAGCCCGAAAGTCTGACAACCAAGTCTTACCAAGGGAAATCGTATTACGAATGAATACCAGTGTTTTACATGGAATGACTCTTGTCATTCCATGTAAAATACTGGTATTCAGCTACATCCGGTTATACTGGAAGCCGACTCCAACTTAGTTGGGAAAAGGCTAGGTGGATTGATTTAGTTTCCAAATATTACCTCCAACTTAGCTTTCGTCATGAATCGCAGTAATACGCTACGTTTGAAAAACTTTGCGATTGCAGTTGAGTTTCTTGCCCGTTAAGCCGGCGCCAGACATAGTCACATATTTGAACACTTGTTTGAGCACTTGTGAGGTACGGTAATAAATGTGAGATTAAACTTTGATCAAATACCCAACCACCGGCGCCTCACATTGTTCAAACAAGTGTTCAAATGGTTTGTTTCAGTGTCTGGCGCCGGTATTATTCTCCATATTCTTAGAAAGAAGGAAAGAAAGAAAGAAAAGAAAGAAAAATGCGTTTATTGGCATTGTCACACAAAAATACACCTTAAAACTAAAAAAAACAGAAAACAGTCATTACAATGCCAAAAGGGCCTCAGCTCAGCATATTGTCAGTTGGCAACACACAGTGTACCACCTGACGCTGATTTTCAGCTGCTGATTTTTTTTTTTTTTCTTAGCATGTTGATGGCAATCTAAATGGACTCAAGCCAGAATTCGGCTACGTATTTGGTGCCATCACTAGCGTCTATCTGTTCCTGTATACAGATGATACGACATTATGGGTCCCATTGTTTGTGGAACAGCACTACAGTTATTCTCCATAAACCGACTACACTTTGGAATGGGCAACTGGCTTCATCTTTCTGACAGACCGACTCCTTGACAATTCAAAAGTGACTGTCAAGTGGTTTAATATAAATAAATGCTTTGAGTTCGATTTTGAGTTTCGTCTTAATAGTTTTCTCATTGCTGCAGTTCGTGACGACATACCTAAAAGTCTTCTATGGTGTAGATTTCTCGGTAGATGCTACCACCGACCCCTTCCCGAGCCTTCATTTTTCATCTCGACAAAATCCCCAAATACTTAAGATTTTCAAGTTTAACGACGAGCTCATCGTAGTTTCAAGTCTTGCCTTTACTATCTACACCAAAAGCAAGATAACAGACATTACATTGTAAGTTTCAATACTTGTTTCAGTAGCACCTTACCCTAAAACTGCAGAAGTAGTGGGGTAAATGTACCGTTACTGCGAACTTGGCTCGTTTGAGGCGATCCGGTCACAACGGTGGAAAGTTTTCACATGACGTGTGTTGCTACCTCAATTGTTCGCTTCTTCCCTTCAAATTAACGTTTCTGGTAACTATTTACTGTAGCTAAGTACAGAATCTTTGTAATTTGAGGTTTCGTACAGTGGATATGAAATGGAGACTGGTTTTTAGGTTTAGAGCAATATTGGGGTTGGGTATAATTAAAGCATGGAGACAAAACGATAAAATACTGATTGTCAGGAGTTGCTGTTTTCTTTGAAACAAAATTGTGAAACTCAATAAAGATTTTTTTCTGACTACATAAGAGCAGAGGCTAGACAAAGTGACATTCTATCAGCGCCATGATGAGAAAGGCAAAAATGTATAGGACTGACTTAAGCTATCGAAAAGCTTATGTCAATCCTGTTAAAAGTCATTGTAGAAATACGAAACGCTTTCGAAGCGATTGTCACTTATCTAGGCCCTCAGTATGCTTGACCAACCCAAGCTCATAAATCATTAAAGTAAAGATAAATAAAGATTAATTATTATTAATATTTGAAATATTACAGTTTAAACTAAGCACGCTAGCGTCAACAGTCGCGCGCAGACTTATCTTGCGCACACTCTACATGAATCTGACTTTTAAGATTATAAGGCCGCGGTTATTATACCAAGCGTATATTCGGTCGCCAACTGTGAAAACATATTAAAATCAAAGGACAGTTTCGGCGATAGAAGTGGTTCTTTTTTCATACATTTTGTACTAGACCCGCAGTGTTGGCGGCCCTCGTGTAAATGTGTAGTATACTTAAATCTATTTTTCTTCAGAATAAAACAGTATTCAAGTCTTGTGCACAATTTTAATTAAATAATATTATTCCATCACTTTCTGTCCTTTCACGGCCTCCTTTCTTTACAAAAAGAAACTAATTTCAAGAATTAACTAACTTCACACATTCTGCTACGACTCCTTTGAGTTGATTGCAGTCACCAAAGTTGTCCCATTCAGGACAGTGCTGAAATCAGAAAACAGGATTAGTGACATCAGTGATAGAAAGATTGACTTAAATTATTAGAGTATGATGGATATTTTTTTTAAATAATTCCTTTAAAAATAAGATGCCGGTGACATGCTGTGAACATGGTATATTAGGATATTTTACACGTTATGTTTTGTGTTGCGTAATGTCAATGATTTTGCATACTATTGTTTAGAATCTTTTTTTTTTTTCTCATCAGACAGCTGTGCTAGCTAGTTTGAATAAATTACTTTGATAGTAATAGTGCTATTTTTACTCACATTCAACACTTGCATAGAGATACAGTGTCTCATTTTCATAAAGTCACAGAAATCCGGTGGTCCATACTGCTCGAGGTCTCCATTAAGACAGTTTGTTTTTATGTCTGCCAATAGGTCTTTGTCATCAAAATCTTTGGTCACCACTTCTTCGAATTTTGTCTTGTCTAGTTTACCATCATCGGTGGCGAAACCTCTCTTTTTAGCTATACAAGCTTCATGCTCGCACTGTAATATAAAATTAAATAATGAACAAAAATTATTGTTAAAAAAAGTCTCCTAGTTGTGATCGGCTATCAGTCTCCATGTTGGGATCGGCTTCCAGTCTAACCGGATGCAGCTGAATACTAATATTTTACATGGAGCGACTGCCTATCTGACCTCCACAACCCAATAACATCACCAATAAGGTGTATATGTTTATGTCCGACTAGGGCGTCTTACGGCGTATTCGTTGTATGTTGGGGAAAAAGCCGCTCGGTTTGGCTCGAAGTGCACCCAACCCGATAATGATTTAGCAATGGTACCTGGACGCCGAACGGTGTTTGCCGATCGACACGAGCAACGTGCCGAATGAAAGCCCTGCGTTGGGTAAGCTTTGTTTAACAAATTATGGCGAATCGAATATCAGCCGACCCGAAAAAGTGTGTGGCATAACCCTGTTAAGCAGATGCACTTACTGAAACTGGATCCTTGGGTAATTGAAAGCATTCCTTTAAGTCATCATTCATGACTTTTTCCTTCATCTCTAAACTTTTCTTGCAACAACGTACTGAATGCTAGAAAAAAAAAGGTAACCAACTTAGGTATATATTTACAGTTATAAGTCATATACAAGTCATCGGTCGATACAACATAAAATCATAATCATAAAATCATATTATATAACACTAGACAAAATTAGATATAATTTTGACAAAATGAATTGATGCTTATTAAAAAGCTGTTCCTTATACGATCGACCGCATGCCTGTTAAAACAATGGAACTACGCAAACTGTTACTGCTAAAGAATAAGAACGCTGTTAATTACAACTAATTGTTACCATGGACTTGCAGTTGACTGTATACCATTTAAATAATTTGTATTCATAATCAGCTCCTCACAGTGAGAGGGACTGGGCCGTAATCCATCACGCGGGTGGTAGATGTCACATGTCTTTGAATTTTGGTTCTAGGACATGCCGGTTTCCTCACGATGTTTTCCTTCAGCTTTTTGAGAGCAGTGGTGATGAAATAATTTACACAAAGTAAAGTCGACCAACAACTCGTAAGTCACGGCTGTTAGCCCTGGGCCATCAGTGCTCCTCCAAAAATATTTATAGATAATGAACAATTATAATTATTCCGATAAGATTAAAATCGCCGTCGAGGTAGACCACTACAAAGGTGATGTGACGATTTGATACTATTTGCGGGGCAAGTACAACCAGAGATCGCACAAGATAGAAAGATTTAGAAGGAAAAAGGGGAGGCGTGTTCCCAGCAGGGGAACACAATGTAGGGTAACAAAAAAATAGAATAAAAAACAGAGATAAATCGTTCCAGTTGTAGAATACTTACAGGGTGAAAAAATCGTACACAATCCTTCTTGTCTAAGTCCGCAGCCTGTAAAGTAAAATATTAATGTTATTTTATGGTTGGCGTACAATGTGTTACATTAATAATTAATGCCTAAATGGATTTTGGCAAAATTCTACTTTTCAAACTTTAGCCATCAAAGAAAGAAAGTGACAAGTGAAGTCGCAGGCAGACACATTAGAAAGTATCGTATTTATTGTACCATGCCGTTTTCCCTGGAGTGTTAAGCAGAAGTGCATAATTAAAATAATTACAATATACCCAATTATATAATAAAATGCAAACCTAAGAATTATCGTAAGAACAATTATATTATTACCATATATACAACCTGTAACGGAATAAACGCAAGAGCTCATACACCCCAATTAGAATATTAAATTATAAGACTAAAATAATATCTGTAATTTAATTTAATTAAACGACACCTAGTTTTTTTTTACAAAATAGACTTCCTGACTAAACATGAAACATAGGATAGCTATGAGCGTATTACAAATTTGTTTATGTATTTGAATAGGCTTTATTCCTTTGAGATAAGGCTTAAATTTCCTTAAATAAAATATCTTATTACCTTGGTAAGACGCGGTGGTTCTAATTTCAGTTAAAGAAAAGATTTTTTTCATGAAAAATTAACACATATAAATAATGATGGAAATCGATTCAGAAGCCGATTCTGAGCAAACTACTTTCAGGTCTTGCGCTTATTCTGTTACACGTTGTATTTTTTCTAGAAGCGATATTTGAATTTAATATTAATTGCTAATTATTTACCGTCTTATTTTTAATTTCTTAACGATTGATGGACTGTGTGAAAGATGATATGCCAAAGGGGGTGACTACCGAGATGACGGCTAATAGAGAAGAATGGAAGAAGAACCATGCTGCGCCGAACGCGACCCCAAATAAATTGGAATAAGGTCAAGAATAACGATGATGATTTTGAATTCCTTTACTTATATTTTTTGACAATTTAGGAATAAAATATATTAGAATACAATTCAGTTCTCATTCGTTTTCGAGTTCGAGGCAGATTGGATAGGTATCACTATAAAAAAAACATCTTACCAAAGCTGTGACAGCAACGATACTCAAAATTACAAGACGATACATGTTGAACCAAATGTTTAACACTGACACTGAAAAATATAATCATGCGCATATATTTATACTTGGACAAATCTATAATTTATTGCCAACGCTGTCTAACTACCAGAAAATTGTAGTACTCCATTGAGTAATAATAACAACAACTGTAATTATTATTGTCACGTTTGTGTGTTAAAAAACATGAGATTTTTTCCGTCTGTGTGTTTATGAGAACAATGGGTTTTGAAATAATTTTTTTTATACGAACTCACGTAAAAATATATGTATCCCGGCTTATTTGTTGATTTGTACGAATTAACTTGACCGACACGGGCGAATTGACACTTTTAAATAGAATTTTATTCTTGAAGCGATTCTCACGAAATTATTTTATTTGTGAAAAAATATTTAAAAGTAATGATTCAACCATTTCGGATGATTAAATTCGTGCGAATCAACCAATAAGCCGTTTTTCCTAGGCGAGGGTAAATACAACTTCTTAAAGAGTAAGAACTACCTTCATTATCTTTTATGGTCTAAAGGTTCACCGATCTAGACTTATTACCTAGTGTCTTAGATAAACTTTTTAACATACTACTACATAATTTGTCCATTTAAGTACCTACCGGTACATAACAATGTGCTGCCAAATCCAGCTATTCAATCCACAACTACATATTTTATAAATACCGTACATACGTATAATTTCGGCTGGTTTTAAAATCAAGCAAATCCGAACCGTAAAACTAGTTACTAAGATTTCATTTTAGATTTGACGTTTTATAATCTATGGCTAACGCGGTTTTGATTGTCACCTCACATTCAAATTAGGCGGTAGTTAGACCATAGACGATTAGTGATGATGAACAATCGCTTTGAAATGAGTCAGTATCAGTAATTATGTACCTAAACGTGGTAGAACACATAATTATAAATGTGTGGTGTGACGAGGGAATGGATGAGATGAATAAAACAAGGTGAGAAATGTAAGGAATCATCATCATCATCATCTGCCTAGCCTTTTCCCAACTATGTTGGGGTCGGCTTCCAGTCTATCCGGATGCAGCTGAATACCAGTATTTTACATGGAGCAACTGCCTATCTGACCTCCACAAACGTAAGGAATATAAAAAGCTTTTTTATAAAAAAGTAAACCGACGAAAAAAGTTAACTGAAAAGCGAAAAAAAAACACCTTTTAGTGTAACTAAGCTCATAAACTAATTTAAGTTACAATTTTGAGTCGGCGCCGAACACACATTCAACGAATATTCATCAAGCTGCCATTATACGCTATAATTACTTTGATTGTTTGTTTGTTCGGCGCTGACTCATTAAAAAATGTTTTTTTTTTCGCTTTTGGTTTATATTATTTTCCTCAAGTAAGGACCTTCCTTCAACTGCCTTCTGTCTCCATCGTCAGACCCTCGATGACAGAAGAAGATTGAATGACAAAGCCCAAACACGATGTAGCTGCTGTAAACTGCTAAGGAGCTCTCGCGACTGTCTTCCGTCTCCATCATCAGATCAACTCCAGGTTAAAGACCTTTAGTTGATGATTAATGGTTGTGTCATCAGAACTATGTATGTGTGCGAAATTTTAACAGAATCGGTCCACAGTTGAAAATGCAGTAGATGAAAAATCATTCTACCCCATTTTTTCTACCCTTAGGGGTGGATTTTAGTTTTCAATTTTAAATGGGACCAACTTCGAGGTATACCCTTCCCAATAAAAAAATCGTTAAAATCGGACCTCTCATTAAAAAGATATGCGTGGTCATAAGTAAAAAAAATATATATACGGGTCAACTTGAGAACCTCCTCCGTTTTTTTCGTCGGTTAAAAAGGAAGTTTTAAAGTAGCGCCTATTAGCGCCCACACTATTCCCAATTACCGCAACACCTCAATCTGCCTAACCTTTTCCCAACTATGTTGGAGTTGGCTTCCAGTCTAACCGGATGCAGCTGAATACCAGTATTTTACATGGAACAACACCTAAAAGCCAGAATCAACGTTGGCAACCACGCCAACCGCGGCATTGAAGCTCGATGAGTCCTGAGGCCCAAGACAAAGTGACATTCTATCAACGATAACAATGATCAAAAAGGCAAAAAATGTATAGGACTGACATAAGCTATCGAAAAGCTTAAGTCAATCCTATTGAAAGTCGTTGTAGAAATACGAAACGCTTTTGAAGCGATTGTCACTTGTCTAGGCCCTCTGGCGAAATGATTCAACTCTCTTGGATCCCATAACAAAATTAGTCAGAAAATAATAACAAAGGAGTAAGAAAAAAAAAAGTTGTGTGACAGAAAAACATAATAATTATTTGGTTTCTACCACTGGACTCACACTCACTGTGTTTTTGATTGGTATATAACATATAACACTCCAATTATCTAGATTGGATCTGAAGTGGCCAACATGAGTCTGTAATCGATTCAGAGGGGGCAGTTGCTCTGTAGGTGTGGTAAAGGGTTGGGTGGGATATGTCAAAGTCAAAGTCAAATAATTTATTTCAAATAGGCACATATATGGCACTTTTGAACGTCAAACAAAGAAATAGAATTGATTCTAGTTGCCCCTTCCAAAAGGTAGTTTTCGTATGGAGAAGAATGGGCAAGAAACTCCACCGTTACTCTTTTAAAAATGTTTTACAATATTTTGTATACATTAATTAGGTATATAATTATATGTGAAGACGCAAGTATGCAAGTCTCATCCACTGCACTGTTTTTAGAGGAGGTGTAGGAAGGATTTCCAGGGCCAAATCTTCGCTATCATTGCAATCATTTTAATCATTCATAGGCTGCGCTTCTTGTTGAGGTTGTGGCGGTATCTACATCGCGACATGCAAACTACGCATCAAAAACCTGCCGTCACACAAAAATCCTGACGTCACATAAATCCTGCATCGCGCAATTAAAGTTTACCGTGCAATGGACATTATACAAGAACCCGATATCAATCGTTGGGCAGTTGCCCGCCCTTTTCTATGGTGGATGAGTGAACATTACACCCTGTTCATCATACCCCTAAAAGGTCATCAACTCAGCTTATCGACTGCTGCGAAACTGACTGGATATAGGCATATTAAACCTCTTCCAAGTTGCGCTACAGCACCTGATTTTCGCCTTCCACATCCAGTTTGTCCCGGGCACTTTTCTAAGGTAAATTGTCGATACATCTAGCCAGATAATGAAATCGTAAGAATCTGAACACTTGTCATGTCTTATTTTGGCTCCAAATGGCTGGAGAATTTGTCCATGAATTAAAAAAAAAATCTGGTAAATCGTATCAGTTGTCCTCGATTTATAATCGCTAAGGGACAAGCAGGAAGGTACTGTGTTTTAGATGTAGGTATTAATTCATCTATGGATGAAAAAAAATAAGAATGGTATTTAATTATATACCTACTCAATATACACTACGTGACCTACGTAATATAAAAATATTGTAATATTGACAGCGCAATGATTGGATCTAACAAACGTTACATCGCATGTTTTTAAATACATGGTGCACAATTCCGTGATTCATAATTTAATGACGTGTTAGTTTAAAGCAGGGTTTCAGGGGTTCCCATTACGGAATAAGACATTTTTGTCCGTTGGTAGAAACGCCTGCTACCACGCTATGTTCTGGACACGCTATGAATTGGTAGATGTGAATCAGAGTTGCTGAGACCATGCTGAGTTAGACCTTTTGGCCTTTTGACCTCTTAAAGAAGTTTTTACTAATTTTTTGATTTTTTTCTGTTTAAAATAAAGAAAGAAGAAAGAACGAAAAATATTTTATTTGGGACTCGCACAGGAAATACAAACAGTAAAAAAGGATAATTTAAAACTAGCAAAATTAACATTCATTTGATTGGTGTCTCTGGCTTTGTATTTTCGATTTTTGCCACCGACTTCCGAAATTAAAGCTATTTTTACTTATGGTTGTAAAACTTTTGATTTTTTTTTAAACTTAAAGATTATAAAAAAAAATACAGATGTGTTCAGGTCGTAAAAACCAAGCGACCTGCTTTGTTTGGTTTTTACGACCTGACAACACATCGAGATTTTTTTCGCTGGTCGCTTTTTTTTATACAACACACAATTACGTCATTCACTACCTAGTTTTGGGAATTGTATTGCAGTGAATAAAAAACAAAAGCTGTGACCATAATAAATATTTAATCAAAATTAAATAAGCAGGAATATACTCAATAATATTTTTGTCATAAGGTTCAATATCACTTTTAATTAATTTTATTATTTATTAACACATAATTATTAATAGACAAACCAAACTAACTTGACATTTTCTGAAATTTCTACAATAAAACGGTGTGATAATGCTTCAGTTTAATAAAATTATCGCTCCATGTCAGTTCACGACCAGTTTTTTCCTCAGAAAATAGTTTTTACACATTGTTGCACCAATCCCTTAAATTCTTTACAAGCTTCATTGTCGTTCCATTCAGGACAATGCTGTGAACAAAAAAAACAGGATTAAGTATTTTCTGATAAAATTCAATTAAGATTTGGTAGATATTTATAAGTGTCGGTACAAAAAAAAGGATTAAGAATTTTCTGATAGTGTCCAATTAAGATTTGGTAGTTATATAAAAGCGTGCAAAAGATATATTACCTAGGGCTGAGTTTACCGACGCCAGAGGACAAGTGACAATCGCTTCCAAAGCGTTTCGTATTTCTACAACAACTTTCAACAGGATTGACATAAGCTTTTCGATAGCTTATGTCAGTCCTATACATTTTTCCCTTTCCATCATCGTTATCGCTGATAGAATGTTACTTTGTCTAGTGCCTCAGATCCGTTGACAGGATGAATGAAAGGCGACTAAGACAAGTTAAATTAAATTTAAAATTTAAAAAAGCCCGACAAAAAGCATCTAATAACGTTTTTTTTTATAGCTTAGAACACTCGGTTAAGTCACTTTTCAAACAAAATAAAAAAAAATCTAAATTGGTTCAACCGTTTGGCAGCTACGATGGCGCAGACAAATACACAGATACACACGTTAAACTTATAATACCCCTCTTTTTCCGTCGGGAGTCAAAAAGGTATTTATTTTTATGGCAGATATGAGTGGGTAGGGAGGAGACGCCCTTAGAGGACAACCTAGCTTCAACTTTCTGACTAACTGACCGACTCTTTGACAATTCAAAAGCTGCAAATGGTTTAATTGAAATAAATGCTTTGAGTTTGAGTTTGGACAATAATAGTGACCTCAGATGCGTAGTACAGTCCAACAGGCGTCAATGAAGCAAAAGGAGTATGACATACTCCATAGTTTATTTATGTGTATGTATATAGGATTAATTTACATGGTGCGATTTAATTGCCTGTGGCATTACAGCAAAAGGAGTATGACATACTCCATAGTTTATTTATGTGTATGTATGTAGGATTAATTTACATGGTGGGATTTAATTGCCTGTGGCATTACCATAATATGAATAATATAATGAATAACTGAGCACTGTCTAAACAGTGGTTTAGACAATGCGTCATTAAAGTTGTTTCAATTTTGTTGTATGCCACAGGCAAGAAACTTGCATCGTGTAAATGGGGCTTTAGTCTTCTTTCTGCAACTTATACTTACATTCAACATTTGCGCGGAAATACAGAGCTTCATTTTGATAAATTCACAAAATTCCGGTGGTCCATACTTAACGATGTCTCCATTAAAACATTTTGATTTTATATCTTGAAACATAGCCACTTCGGATCCATAGTCCTTTGTCATAAGTTCTTCCAATTTTTTCCTGTCTACTTTATTTTCATTAGTTGCGAAACCTCTATTTTTAGCTACACATAGGTCATGCTCACACTGGAAAACATAAAAAAAATAAGCAAAAAAATAAAATGTATAAAAAGTTCCTTCTTTCAGTTGGCAAATAAAATTCATCCAGCAGTTAAGAATTTTGGTGTTTCGACCCTTTAAACCAACTAAATTCTTGATAAGTTCTCCCTAAAAGGAATCCTAAATTTTCTTTAATGAAAAATAAGTTGAATTCAAAGGCTAACTTCGCCATGTTCAACGCTAATAAGACTCAGTTGGTCCTTTCTGGTAATCACAGTCTATTCAAACCAACCCGGATTAAAAAAAAAATCTATGCCTCTATCTGACAACTGCCATCGACTTCTGGGCATAACGCGAAGATGCGTCATATTTGACCCATTCCGCAATTTGGGCGTCCTCTCTAATTTAGTCGGAGATACTATAAAGATTGTATAATTATTATCATAACAATAATCAATAAACTTACTAAAGCTGGATCCATGTTAACTTGAAAGCATTCCTTTAAATCCTCGGACTTCAAGGATTTATCCAGAAGATCGGAAGTTTTCTTGCAACAACGTACTGCGGGCTAGAACAAAATTATAGAATACTTTATGACAGGATCAATCTTTTTTCTCAAACATGCTTTGAAATTCGAGCACTATTTTGACAAGCTTCTTCGAGATTGCTGTACTGGTCAATACAACTGACGATGCAGCCGGCAATGTTACTATGGAAATCCATATCTGTCGTTTTTACCGGCCAAATAAATTACTATAAAAACTATTAACTGCCGTGTTATTTAAAAATAGAACGAACTTTTTACATGGCAACCAAGGAGGTACATACATACCGTAACTTATCAAAAATTGTTTTCGATTTGTCTTGCAAATAGAGCTGTTTAAAGTAAAGAAGCAACAAATTAACATATTTGTGCGTGAAAAATTATCATTGTCCGTCATTGGTTCTGGAATTAATAATTAATTTACTACTCAGTTTGAATTTCCTTGCATTATTTGAGAAAAGTAGTTTACAAGCCTTGGCCACAACCATGATCCATTGATGGAGTCACGTATGTGTGCTTCGAGTTTGCCTCGTCCCATATTTTCACGATCGTCCATCAATGCTCTAGTTGCAGGCCACGTCAGTAATGTACTATTGATGACGTGATCAATTTATCGGTACAGGTACGATAAATATTTGAAATAAATGTTGTTTTAGATAAAGGTGTGGTACTTACAGGACTAAATATTTTTTCGCATTCTCTCTTGTCTACATCAGCCTGTAAATAAAAATAAATTTGTCATTTGATTGCTTTCCCATAAATTATAATTATGTACCTTTATATCTAGGTTTTAATATATACACAGTGCTATTTTGGTCGTCAAAAAATTAATGAAATCAATTATTACATCTTACCAAAGCTGTTATGACGACAATGCTCAAAGTCACAAGACGATACATGCTCAACGGAATGCTAACCACTGACACTGGTAGATAAAATCGTGTGCATTTATACGATAATTCTATAATTTAAGTAATGTCCAGTGCTACCTAAGTACCAGAAAATTGTTACATTATTGAGTAATTGCAACAATAATTATCACATTTATTTCCAAAAAAATGTGAATCGTGCTGTCTGTGTGTTTATTACAAAAACCGGTCAAGTGCGTATCGGACTACGCACAGTGAAGGGATCCATAGTTGGGATGAATATTTACGCATGCACGGTATTTAAGAAAAATAAGTAGCGTCTGCTAGCTTTAGTTACCAAGTAGCATGACTGCTTTTAATTTTAAGTAACATCACTAGTTAAGAGGCGGGATACGCTGACATACTTGCCGCACTGTGGACCCGCCAGTCTGCCACCGATCGTAAATCAATGCGCACGCCCCGAATCCAAAATTTTGCGCACGCCTGCGCGCCGTCCTCTTCTACATTCATTATAAACGCATTAAACGGTTTTCAAAGTTTTACCTGTTTTCTTGCGAAAAACCATTAGTTCCTGCAGCACAAACCCTTTTTTTTTTTTTTGAGGGTGGGAAATCATCCAATGACTTCTCCCGCTCTGGGCGGAGCGGAAAGGCGTGTCAGACTTTTATTGACTAAAACCCACCCGTGTTCCTTCAGTTGCCTGTTGCCAAGGTCCCGGTATCACTTTCGGACTAACCCGCAACCCTGGGGTACAAAATATCATAGTCCTCGCAAGTGGAGCCGTGGGTATAGCTTTATGTAAGTTAATAAGCAAAGCATTACATTATAATACACACACGTGGTGCACTGATTCTAATGCGGCGCATGTGTACAGTTAGGGTTGGGCAGTATTTGAATTACTTGTAATTAAATAATAAAAATAAATAAAATAAAAAAGCCCTTTATTTCTCGCATAATTAATAGATTGAATTTACAAAGTATATATTTTTTTTATATTCATGTTATTATTATAAATAGTGATTAATTTGATTTTCTATAATAAATAACATTTATTATTTATTATTATTATTATTTAATTAAATTTGAATATTAAATTTAAAAATAGAAATCATACCATATAATTAATATATCATGCAGGCATGCAAGAACCCCTCTTATGTGAGGGTGAAGGCCTCCTCCAGATTTTTCCACTTTTCTCTATCTTTGGCATTTGTTGTCCAGTCTAGGTTGCCCAATCTTTGAGTTAAAATCACCCAATGTAATTAAATACGTAATTGAAATACAAATACATGTTTGGTATTTGTAATTCAATCACTTCATTAAAATGTAATTATTGTAATTGGTATTTCAAATACTTGACGCTGATGTATTTTATAGTTAGTATTTCAAATACATTATGGCTTCAAAATATTTCATAATTTAGCGATCTGTAGAAAATCTTACCAAGTCTTACCAAGGGGATCGTATTACCGAGTTACTGGATTGTGGAGGTCACATAGGCAGTCGCTCCAGGTAAAATACTGGTATTCAGCTGCATCAGGTTAGACTGGAAGCCGACCCCAACACAGTTGGAAAAAACCTAGACTCGCGACAATCTAAGAAGTCCGTTTTGACAGCTATAAAAATCCTTTGTGTAGTAATGAAAAAATATATTAGTTTCTAAAATACTGATTCTCGAGACATATCGATTAAACATACTTAGAGAGTTTGTAATCGACGACTTATCTACATTGCTTAAAACTGATTCTCAAGGCATATTGTTTAATTACAAGTACGATAACGAAGCGTCAAAACGGACTTCTTAGATTGTCGCGAGTGTAGGCAGAAGATTTTCCACCTCCTTAGGGTATGTTGAGCTATCCGAATATCAAAAAATATTTGGCCACGCCCCCCAGCTAGAAGGACCGACGACCTTTAAAAGTTGGCTGGGACAGACTGGATGCGGAAGGTGGAAGACAGGGTGTTGTGGCGTAACCTGGGACAGGCCTATGTCCAGTAGTGGACTGCGATAGGCTTGCCCTGATTGATTGATTGACTTTACCATGCCACCAGTTGAACAATATGAATCTTACTAGGCATTTTTCGATGCGATGAGAATAAAACAAAATTGAATTGCCCCAGTTTAATTTAATCAGTAATTTCCATCGCTCCCCATCCATTCACGGCCAATCTCCATCAGAAACATTTTTCACGTAATAATTTTCAAACATTCTGCTATTAATCTCTTCATTTCCTGACATTCCACGTTTTCGTTCCATACAATGCAGTGCTGCGATCAAAAAATAAAATTAGTGACGTCACTGGTATGTACAATAATGGAAATAATGTATGGCAACAGTGATGAAGGTAACACGTCGGGTGTGATAATATTGCGAATGAGGATCATCGACATAAAAGATTATAATCGGGAATATGCAATTACATCGCCAAGTAATAGTAAAAAAAAATTCTACAGCAAAAAAGCAATTGAAAGTGCTTAAAAAAATGTTTAAAATATCTTACCGACCCGGGCTTCTTAAACGCGCTCCATTTGTGTGGTGACGCTGTGACGTGATCGCTTCGTGTGGTGACGTTACAGTCTATGACAACAAAAGTCAATGTCAAACACTCCTACAAAACACATTGACATTTTGATTGTTGTCATAGACTGTTACGTCACATCCGCTCTGACCAATAGCGTCGCTTTTCAAGTATTTAAATGTCCCATAGTTTCTTGGTACTTTTTAAAAATTCATTTCTCGCTCAAAAAGTAAATATTTTTAAAAAATATTGATGGAGATCATTCTGAAGAAATTAGTTTATAAAAAAATATATTTGACCCTTATTTGAATTACATGCATATTTATTGGGACCAAATTAATAATCACACAGCTTTATCTCGTTGGAAGATGTTTTACTTACGTTAAGCATTTGCATTGAGACACAGTGCCTCATTTTCATAAAGTCACAGTAATCCGCCGGTGCATACTTATCAAAGTCCCCATTGAGACATTTCGATTTGACATCTGCCAGTAGCTCTGCGTCGGATCCAAAGTCTTTGGTCATAAGTTCTTCTAGTTTCTTATTGTCTATTTTATTATCATCCGTAGCAAATCCTTTCTTTTTAGCAATACATATTTCACGTTCACACTGAAAAATTTATGAAGAAAAATATGATCGTTTCTTATTTAAAGTAAACGGTAGATACTTTTCCGCTGTAGCTAGTGCGCACATCATAATTAATCTATACAAATAAATAAAATTGAAGAGTGTTAGTAATATAGTTATTAAAACCATTAACAAAAAAAACAAAAGAGAAGTCTGGTCTGCCTGTTTGTTTCGGCTAATCTCCGAAACGGCTGCAACGATTTATTTTGGCTGGTAGATAGCTGATGTAATAAGGTGTAACTTAGACTACTTATATTTTAAAAAAAAATAGGGTTCACGCAGGAGCTGCAGGAGGCAGCAACAAGTTTTAAATAATAACATCTTTTAATTCAATTACTTACTGAAACAGGGTCCTTTGATATTTCAAAGCATTCGCTTATGTCATCTGACATTACGAGTTTGTATATAGTGTCAGGATTCTTCTGGCAACAACGCATAGCATTCTAAAAAAAAATCGCAACATTTAATTCAGTATCAACATGGCTCTTAGAAAATATATAGAAAGTAAGCTATGTGCCTGATTGGATTTGCCATCGGCAAAAATTACGAACTTCCATACATTCGTCCACTATTTAAGTGGCAAAATTTTCAAAAGTCCTTCCATAGTGCTCACTTTGGCTATACATTTTCGGACTCCCAAATCGAGTACTTACAGGGTAGAAAACTTTTCTACATTGTCTCGTGCCCATGAGCTCAGCCTGTAAGTTAGAAGGAGTAAGTGATTAATTTTTGACCAAAATATCAACAATAATCTAATGTTTAGTTAAACCATGATAATCCTATACACCGTATTTCGGCCAATGGCGGCCAATCTCAACGGAGACTAGCCTTCAGCGCGGGAGATAATTATAGTGCACAAGAGGGTGCGCAGACACAGGTGCACTCTCTCTTCCCTCACTCTCATAGTCCGATAGGATGGCAATCCGACACGATCGGATAGAGATCAGGCGCAGGACCAACGGCTTAACGTGCTTTTCGAGGCACGGGGGTATCATACCGCCAACTTCCAAACTCCGGGCTGTTACTAAGAATTCCTAATGGAAAAACCCAATAACGCTTTGCCCGACCCGGGAATTGAACCCAAGAACCCACGCTCAGTATCAGTAATGGCGCTTGCGACCACGAGACCAACGGGGCAGTTAAAAGTATACGTATAACGTCTTACCGGAGCTGTAATGACAATGACACTCAAAATTACAAGATTGTACATGTTGATCCAAATGTTGACACTAGCAATGAAAAATATAATAGTGTGCATATATTTATACTTGCTTATATCCATAATTATTGACAGCGCTACCTAAACACCAGAAAATTGTAAAACATTTAACAACAAAACATTTTTATTGTGTTCAAATTGAGAATTTTGCCACCCGTTTGGTTCTGAGAGGATGTTTTGCTAACCGAACCGAACTTTCATCATCATCATCATCATTTCAGCTGAAAGACGTCCACTGTTGGACATAGGCCTCTCCCAAGCACCGCCACTTCGACCGGTTCGTGCTTCTCGCATCCAGCGCATTCCCGCGGCCTTCACCAGATCATCGGTCCACCTTGGGGGGCCTTCCAACGCTACGTCTTCCGGTACGCGGTCGCCACTCGAGAACCTTTTGGCCCCATCAGCCATTTGTTCTGCGAGCAATTTGCCCTGCCCACTGCCACTTAAGTTTGGTAATTAATACTTCGGGCTATGTCGGTTACCTTGGTTCTCTTATGGATCTCGCAGGGAAACTCCGAGCATAGCCCTCCAAACCGAACTTTACTATGTCCAATATCATTGGATAGAAACGAGCATGATCGAAGATCTCTTAAAACACTGGCAATTAAAAATAACCTCAATCTTGTTTATTAAGTATCTTTACCTCCTGGTCCACATTAACCCTGGATCGAAAAAGCTATAAGTCATGGGGAGAGGTATTTGCCCAGCAGTGGGATAAGGCAGGCTAACAGTAACGTTATACTTTCCTATGTTTGTTTACCCAGTAACTGGGTTGTGGAGGTCAGATAGGCAGTCGCTCCATGTAAAATAACTGGTATTCAGCTCCATCTGGTTAGACTGGAAGCCGATTAAAAATATAGTTGGAAAAAACCTAGGCAGATGATGATGATGATTCGTTTAACTGTTTTGAAAACTACCTTCAATATAATTTATGTAATTGCAGTTTTATTCGCAAACGACCTCACCATATTCATAGCCTCGAAATAATTGAACTCGGAAGCGTTACCTACAGATTAAAATTCGTCAATTTAGCTATCAAAACCGTGAAATATTTAGAATTCAATAGAATGGTTTTAAAATTAATTATTTGATTACTCACGAAATGGGCCAAATTTATGTAAGTGCATTTAGCTATTGTTGACTATGAAAGAACTACCGGTATGGAAAAGTACGATCTGACTATTATCATGAAAATGACAAAAAATACCTATTATGCAAAAAGGATTGCATAATGATTTTGTTTGTAACTGATATGTAATATTTGTAGCAGTTGTCCTAATGACATAATTATGTTCTTTTCGTCGTTTTGTTTTCTTTGTATCTGGACGATCATCGTGTTTGTGTCGATGACGACACGAAAATGGACAGGTAGGCCTTTGCCCTGCAGTGGGACCACATAGGCTTATAATAAATAAATATTTTTATTATTATTTATTTATTTATTTATCATACCTAACCGTAACTTTATGAAACCGTAGCTTTACCAAACGAAATTACGAACGTACGCAAATAAAATTGAGATAGTTATGTTTAAAATGAAATATAATTCGTTTTAAGAAAACCTACAATTTTATTTTCATCAGCAGAAAATATCGCATAAAAAATTACAATTCTCATCTTACCTTAATACATTAATAAACCTCAACTTTGCTTATAAATGGTAGAATATAATAAAAATTTAGAATTTCCAGCCTGCCCCGTTGTGATAAGGGAATGATGTCGTAAAATTCTGTGCCAGGAAATGAGGATATGTCGTCATCTCTGTGAATGATCCTAAGGTGCGCGAAATAATATTGGTTTAATTCGATTTTACTTTAACTCTCGTATAAGGTTTAAGATCCCAGAATTTACGATATCCTGATTTGAAATCGATGTTGATGATAATTCTGTATGGCCTTTCTGTGAACAAACTGTCAGGTATGACTTAATTTTCGAAGATACCTTGAAGTCAAAAAAAAAAAAGTTTTTAAATAAAAGAGACTGTATTTTTTTATTGCTAAAGGTTTGGGATTTAAATCATTCTGGATGCCACTAGTTTCGTAAGTTTGGAATGATAGAAAGTAGTCTCAGAAAGAGTACTCTTCGTTTGCTTGAAACGTTTAAATGATCGCCAAATTAATAGATATACTCGTCCTTCCAATCCTAAGTATTTATTTTAAAAAATGCAACGGTTATCATTTATCAAATGCCTTTCAAATCTTATAACGAAAAGCAGAGAAACTCACCCCAAACTTGAAAAGTAGTTAATATATTCCCAATTTTAAGTCCTTTTCCCAGATCTTCCGAACTTTAGAGGTAAAAAAAGAAATATTAAGCATATTTATTTTTTCCAGGCTTCGTTTTTTACTTAAAGTTTATTATTTAAATGTGCAGGACAAGCTCTGTGCGGTCGAAACTGATGAGAAGATCGTGACAAGAATACGAGTGAGGTCATGTCACACTATAAAAATGTTCAGAAGAGCAATTGGGTAAACAAGATAGCAAAGGTAGAACACTGAACCTCGGCCTCAGAGGGCCTAGACAAGTGACAATCGCTTCGAAAGCGTTTCGTATTTTTATTACGGTTTTCAACAGGATTGACATAAGCTTAACGATAGCATATGTAATACATTTTTGACTTTTCCATCATCGTTTTCGCTGGTAGAATGTCACTTTGTCTAGGGCTTCAGGTCTGTTGGGAAATAGCATGCTGTATACAATATTGACCCTAATTAATAAAATATATTAGATATACTTCGTGAGGAAATATGCCTGAGAGATATTTCTGGTAATGCATGTGTAGCCAAGTACTCAATACTCAATATTTTTTGCTTTACCATAATGTGTACTTAGGTGGTAACTATATAATTTAGATCATTATGGACCCTGTAGGGCACAGCAAAAGGGTAGAAGAGAGGAAGCCCTGTTTTATGAGATCATTAAGTTGTTATTGTGGGAAAAAGTTTTTATTTACATAATCAAAATCAGGAGATACTTACTAAAATTTCGCATCTAATATTTAAGTATTATTTTATCAGATGCCCATGGACGACATAAGAACTCTCACACCAGGTTAGTGACTTACCACACGAAAAAGAAGAAAGAAAAATAGCAAGGCAATAGAATCTAAAAAATATGCTGCTAAGATTTACTTACTATTAGCTTCTGAGATATCAAATGGAAACTAAAATATTGCATCAAAATGTGAGGTTATCGGTAAAAGTTTTATATTAAAGAGTAAAGAACTGGACTTGAATGGAGTGTTATAAAGGTTTGCGTGCACTGTCTGTGGAATAGTATTTAGGTCCTATGAAATTGGTGTTTTGTATGGGGAATTTTAAAGAAGTTTCATTTTTCATACTAACATTTTTCATAATTTATATAACAACCATGCTACTATTTTAAAAGTTTTATGCACTACTGTTTAAAAACTAAGATAACGTATATGCCACTTAGATTAAGCGACAAAAATTAGATTTGGCTAAGTTAAAAAAAAATAGTGATCATTTCAGGTATTTTTAAGTTAAGAAAACTCTAAGTAATAATTATGGTTTTTTACTATTGGTAGTTGTCTATGATGGTCATTATTCGATATAATACCAAGCAATTGATGAATATTTTAAATTATAGAAGTGACGAGGTTCTCTATTAGTGAGAAAAAAACGCCAATTTCATAGGTGGGGGACCCAATATTACATTTGCGCTGAACTTCTTGCAATTTGAATGAGGTTTTATTTGACTAAAAATGTTCTAGTTTATAAATAATTCATTTTTTTTTCTCTTTCTTTCTCTTTTCAGGTTTGCGTTAGCATGTTACTGAAAAAAATACAGACTGGACCTTCGGTTAACATATATTTCACCGTCACGGGCCGTAGTCACGCAACGTGCCAGCCATCGGCGTATGTTCCAGGGCCGAGGCATGCTTAATTTTATAATCACTGTTGTCTCCTACAGTCCTAGTCGTATGCTAGCGTAATTTTCTAAATGTTTTTGTTTATCTTTCTACATTATCATTAGCAGTGCTGTGCTAGACAAAAATAAACGATAAATTTTCTCTGTTTATATTTTGAAAAAATGTATGCATATATTTCAAGACTATTTTACAGTAGGTATAGTGACTAACTATCCAAATATCAATTTCTGTAAGTATATTTATGGAAGGACATTAACAATAGATAAAAGCTGCTGTGAAAGATCCGTTGTATGAGTACCAAAAGGCAAATCTCGAAATATCTCAAAATACACCATTTTGTACAGACAGTTGCCAACAAGCTAATATTATCTATTTAATAACGCCTACGATCTCCTCCAAACAATAGAAATCGTTCATTTCTCTTAAGTTAAAGTTAATAAACAGAATTACTTTCGACGAGTGCCCCTCAAGTCGATGGGATCGGTCGATACCACTCTTATTGTGTGTGATGAGGCTTCAAAGGACATCGGGTGAGCTTCCGCGTTAGACGATTTATTAGATAAAAGGTATTGTATCGATGCCTACAAAATTACGAAGCTTTTGTGCATAGAATTAATGTTGGGGAATGAAATGGAGAATGGGAATATCGCGTATAGCAAGGAATTATTGCTTTGGGTATACGAAAGTGTTTGTTGGACGAAAAATGAAATATAAATGATAGACACTTAATATTTATGTAGTACCTATATTATTATTTGTACAGTGTCCTTAGCAAAACGAAAATCAAATAGCAATAGGTACCTCTTTATGTACCAAATGTTTAATACATTAACTTTTTTCAACTAAAGCTATGATAAATGACTGATGTAAAAACCCGATCAAGTGCGTAACGGACCAAGCACAATGAAGGGTTCCGTAGTTGGGATGAATTTATCCCAAGAAGAAACTTAACATTGTTGTTGAAAAACATGTTCTCCCATACACTCCAACTGCAAATGTAAGTTTGTACGCAAAATATTGAGAGATTTACTATGTTAATTTAAGATCCTGTACCTAATCTGTAGTAAAGAAGTTTTTCTTAGATAAGGGGAAATGATAAATGTTTAACTAAATATCTTTAAAAGTATTTATATTAAAATTATAAATTGATAATTATGTCACACGGTACAGTTAGCAAAACTTTTTTTTAAAATTATCCAATTTGCTCACAATTCATTTATTTACGTTACACGTCCGTGTTTGGGTCACAGAAATTTCATAAGTGTATCAAACAACAAAATTGGACTGATAGATTCGGAGCAAATTGGCTGTGACAGACGGACAGCCAGCCTGATACACGAGTGATCCTGTAAGGGTTTTTTCCTTTTGAGGTACGGAACCCTAAAAAGGCTTTGAAGTATTACCTACGTCAACTCATGACATGTTACGGCGATAAACGCCGTCACACTCAATTTAACCCAAAATATTCTGTGACGTCAATCACATTTTCAATCAAATTTTCAGTGTGAATAGAACACATAGGCAAGGCATTTCAATGCGAAATACATTCAATTTCATTCAGCCACAATCCTCAAATTTCCTAGGCACTCGAGATACCCTTCGTTCGCGATTCCGTTTGACTCTCAGGTATTTGCCTGGCACATTCATTAATGTCAATATTAAACCCTGGAAGCATTTTCAACTACGTCTTGGCTCCATGTGTGAATTCGAGAGTAGGTATCTCAACAACGTTTGCGAGTTTCTCGAAAGTGAAATTTATGATGAATTTTTCATACATTGTGCGCGGAGTCGTGTGAAGTGAGTGAGGAATGCTGTTCCTCTGGCCTGCATACTTCATTTGATGGAAATTTTACTGTATTTCATGTTTATTTCACGTACACGCGAACATGAATGCGATCGTGTGTTGTTTGTGTACTTGCGATGATTGTCGGAGCGTCAACAGCGGTGTCATCATGATTCATAGGCTGTTTTACTCAGGCCGCGTAGTATTAATTTATCTGAAACGCGAACAACCTACTAATGAATTTATCACAACTCCGGTTTCATATACATTGACCAATCTGCGTTTGGATAGGATTCTTGGACACTTGTAACACATTAATTTATCAAAGCCAAAAATAAGCATATTATGCTTTTTAATAAATAGCTGCTGATGCTTGAAAAGTTCTCAACGAGTTAAGGCTCCCCTTACAGGCGCGACAAGGGTTGCACTGCCTGTCGCGCCCGCGATATCGCGCCAGTTTGCACGAGCCTTTAGTGTTATTGCGTAGCTGACACCACAAGACGATGAAACAAAATTGATGAAAAAATAAACCGATTTTTGCTAAAAAATCATGTTTATTTTCAATCAATATGGAGTTTGTTTCATCGTGATAGATCATTTAGTTTAAAAGTTACACCGTTTTGTTTACACGGGGTCAAAGTAGCGAACAAAAGTTTTAAAATTCCACTAAAAAATTAAAAAGTATTTAGATTTTTTTTAATATTTTGCCGTCGATTAAATTAAGCATAGATTCTCTCATTTCGATATGTGCACATTATGAAGAATCACACTGTTTTTACGTACTGAAATATTGTATCCATTCATTCTCTGTTTTCCCCATTTTCCTCGTTCCGTATAAATGTAATTTGCAGTTTTTTTCTGATGTCATCGTTTTACCAATTCGCCACCTTTCTGGACCATCCAGGAGCAAAAAGGTCGATTTATTTTACCTTAACGTACCTAACCTTTACTTGTAAAATTGTGTAAAATTTTTAGTATGGCTGACGTTTAATAGGTATAACTAAAATGGAGGTGTAAATCAATAGGTAAAAGCGGTGGAAGTTACGACCCATAAACCTATAAGGATTTTTATAGCAGATCTTCACTTTGGAACATAAATATTGGATGGGTTGTTGGATGTTCAAGAGGTGGGTTTTCATAAAGATTTTCCATAACAGTTTCGTTAAACTACTTAAAACAGACATATTTTTTAAACTAGTTTACACTTTATTTACATAATATACAAATTCTAGGAACTTAAATAATTATACTTAGAAAGAAATATGTATATTATGTACAATTATATTATAACAAAATTAAAAAAAAGGGAAAAGCTCATTGGGCGTCAACAAATTCGTCCGCATCGCTGTCAATGGAAAAAGTACCCAAAAGGCTGGCAGCATTGCCACGTTGAATGGCAATGCTAATCTTTGGGCTAAAAATAGGCCAGCCCTGTGGTCACGTGAAGAGTCAAACAATCGCTTAGCGATGTCCCGCAATACTCGAAGCACTCGGACCCCACGGCACTAGTGTTTCAACCCCAAACGGCTCAAACATAAGGTTGTTATATTTGCGCCGTTTGAGGTTTTCTGCTCCTGTAGCAGCTGCTTGCACAGCCCTCCGTGCTAGGAAGATGGGATGGCGCGAGGGTGTCGACACAGGTTGCGTCCCACATCAAAGGTCTACCCAACTTCCAGGGCTAGGTGCGACTGTGACCTATCTCAATGATGGGAGCAATATTACTGTGTTTTTTTTTTAATGGATTAGTAGCGATTTTGTAGTGGTGGTGGAGCTCATGGCTAAGAAAAAACAGCCGCACAGGTCGATCCATCAGATTAAGCTACGCTTGCCGGGGTTGGTCCGTGGATGGGTGACCATCTTTACATACCAAGACTCCTCCGTGTCTCGGAAAGTACGTTAAGCCGTTGGTCCCGGCTGTCATTCGCGGATCTTTGACAGTCGTTACGGGTCGTCAAAAGCCCGAAAGTCTAACAACCAGCCTACCAAGGGGTATCCTATTACCCAGTTACTGGGTTGTGGAGGTCAGATAGGCAGTCGCTCTATGTAAAATACTGATATTCAGCTGCATTCGGTTAGACTGGAAGCCGACATAGTTGGGAAAAGGCTAGGCAGATTGGAGTAGCGATAATGTAGTGGTCGCAAGCGCTTCTGGTGAGCATGAGGTTCTAAGTTCAGTTCTAGGTCAGTGCTTAAAATGTTAGGCTGCATCTTATTGTAGATTAGGAATTAGTCATGGAAGGCTGCACCTTATCTAATGACGACAAAATTAGTAGGTAATTACTTAACAAAAGCGTTAGTTTATGTCGCCACTTTTGCTTGGGCTGTATGGAATAATCCAAAAAGTCAGTTTAGTCTTTATAACATTTATAACAGAAATCAGTCCTGAGAAAGGAATGAAGCATTTGCCTACAGTGGGAATGTGTGGCAAAGGCATTATATACTATAAAACTTTTAATACAAAAATACCTTTCATTAACTTCACGCACAATTTGTCACTCCTTGAATTTCCCTTGAAACTCCTAGCTTCATCGATTATGCATGAATTTTGGTAGTCCTGAACTAATATAACTTTAGTCTCGACGATTTTTTTATGCAAATCCTACAACAGTATTAATATTTATTGACTTTTTATTGTATTTTATTATATTTTTTTAAATTAGTATTTTCTTTTATAAGACTATTTTATTAGTATTAAAGATTGTTGAGGTCCACACACAAATGAATGGAGTATCTCCTCCTAATTAAGTCTCAAAAAAAAAAACAAAAATATTTTTTCTATGCATTGAGTCCTAAAAGACAGCATGGCGAACGGCTCCTAAAAACCGATAAACCGGGACAGTCTGAAAACAAAACCGAACTGAATATGAACCAAAATGCCTAACCCTTTAACAGAACCGGCCCTAATTATAAGTCGATAAGTATCGATAAGTCCAAAGATACGCTGCTATATTCTAAAAAAAATAACCATGGACAATTAAGAGTTGGTATTACGTATAGGGTTGCACCGGAACTTCGCCTCAGCCTCCGCGATTGCGGAACTACCGCAAGAAAACTTACCTCCGCATCCTAATTCGCCTCTGCAAGATTTTATCGGAGGTCTAATAAAGAGAATATGCTCCAACTAAGCGAAGACCCTTTAAGGTTGATGCGCTAGGGTAGCCCGCGAAATTCAAATTTTCTTACGTTTTTTGCAATTTGCAGGTCAGTATCAGGTTGTATGTTGATCTAAATATTATTAGCGCTCGTGCCAAATGTCATGATTTCATGAAATAGTCAATGAATGCACTTACATGAGCTTAGAGAGCTGTATTGCTGATTTTAATATTTATAATTCTGTAAATCCATATTTGTTACGAGCGCTAATAATATTTAGATCATCATACAACCGATACTGACCTGCAAATTGCAAAAAACGTAAGAAAATTTAAAATTTCGCGGGCCACCCTAGCGCATCCCCCTTAATGTGCTGAAGATATAAATCGAATTTTCACGGTTTTGCTCTCGTGTTACCTTAAGGTACAATTTTCGCGATGACACGTCGCCTGCTGCTGCCGTCTGCGGTCGTCTACGGAATGGTACCTTTAGAGCTTTAATTTAAGAACCACAAAACAATCGCCTAGAATGTAACAAACCAGAAGAAACATTAAGAAGAAGCCAACTATATTTCACCAAACACATTTTGTGAAATAAAATTTGGCCCTTCTTAAGTTTGATTACCACAATAACTCGTACAAAATCATCGAGATATAAGTACTAACGTACTAGAGAAGCTACGTCAAATAACTGAATTGTCCTATTCTTCGTATTGAATCTTTAGTTCGCTGCAGCGCTAAAATAATAACAATTCGTCTAAACCGTACCTAATTTACCACAGTGCTAGATTTGCTGCGGAAGTGTATTTATTCTCGGCAAAAAGTTCTTAAGCGCCATGTAAATCACGGCACTTACGCGTTTTCTTCGACAAACTGCGGCGCGATCGCCGCAGTTGAACGAGACAAAGTAGGTGTTTACGGTGTCTTCTCTAGTACGTTAGTACTTATATCTCGATGTACAAAATATGTTTAATTAATCTTTTTTTCTCTATTTTGCAACCTTCATTTCTGCGCAAGGTCAACCCCTATAGTAGACAGTTGCCAACAAGCTAATATTATCTATTTAATAACGCCTACGATCTCCTCCAAACAATAGAAATCGTTCATTTCTCTTAAGTTAAAGTTAATAAACAGAATTACTTTCGACGAGTGCCCCTCAAGTCGATGGGATCGGTCGATACCACTCTTATTGTGTGTGATGAGGCTTCAAAGGACATCGGGTGAGCTTCCGCGTTAGACGATTTATTAGATAAAAGGTATTGTATCGATGCCTACAAAATTACGAAGCTTTTGTGCATAGAATTAATGTTGGGGAATGAAATGGAGAATGGGAATATCGCGTATAGCAAGGAATTATTGCTTTGGGTATACGAAAGTGTTTGTTGGACGAAAAATGAAATATAAATGATAGACACTTAATATTTATGTAGTACCTATATTATTATTTGTACAGTGTCCTTAGCAAAACGAAAATCAAATAGCAATAGGTACCTCTTTATGTACCAAATGTTTAATACATTAACTTTTTTCAACTAAAGCTATGATAAATGACTGATGTAAAAACCCGATCAAGTGCGTAACGGACCAAGCACAATGAAGGGTTCCGTAGTTGGGATGAATTTATCCCAAGAAGAAACTTAACATTGTTGTTGAAAAACATGTTCTCCCATACACTCCAACTGCAAATGTAAGTTTGTACGCAAAATATTGAGAGATTTACTATGTTAATTTAAGATCCTGTACCTAATCTGTAGTAAAGAAGTTTTTCTTAGATAAGGGGAAATGATAAATGTTTAACTAAATATCTTTAAAAGTATTTATATTAAAATTATAAATTGATAATTATGTCACACGGTACAGTTAGCAAAACTTTTTTTTAAAATTATCCAATTTGCTCACAATTCATTTATTTACGTTACACGTCCGTGTTTGGGTCACAGAAATTTCATAAGTGTATCAAACAACAAAATTGGACTGATAGATTCGGAGCAAATTGGCTGTGACAGACGGACAGCCAGCCTGATACACGAGTGATCCTGTAAGGGTTTTTTCCTTTTGAGGTACGGAACCCTAAAAAGGCTTTGAAGTATTACCTACGTCAACTCATGACATGTTACGGCGATAAACGCCGTCACACTCAATTTAACCCAAAATATTCTGTGACGTCAATCACATTTTCAATCAAATTTTCAGTGTGAATAGAACACATAGGCAAGGCATTTCAATGCGAAATACATTCAATTTCATTCAGCCACAATCCTCAAATTTCCTAGGCACTCGAGATACCCTTCGTTCGCGATTCCGTTTGACTCTCAGGTATTTGCCTGGCACATTCATTAATGTCAATATTAAACCCTGGAAGCATTTTCAACTACGTCTTGGCTCCATGTGTGAATTCGAGAGTAGGTATCTCAACAACGTTTGCGAGTTTCTCGAAAGTGAAATTTATGATGAATTTTTCATACATTGTGCGCGGAGTCGTGTGAAGTGAGTGAGGAATGCTGTTCCTCTGGCCTGCATACTTCATTTGATGGAAATTTTACTGTATTTCATGTTTATTTCACGTACACGCGAACATGAATGCGATCGTGTGTTGTTTGTGTACTTGCGATGATTGTCGGAGCGTCAACAGCGGTGTCATCATGATTCATAGGCTGTTTTACTCAGGCCGCGTAGTATTAATTTATCTGAAACGCGAACAACCTACTAATGAATTTATCACAACTCCGGTTTCATATACATTGACCAATCTGCGTTTGGATAGGATTCTTGGACACTTGTAACACATTAATTTATCAAAGCCAAAAATAAGCATATTATGCTTTTTAATAAATAGCTGCTGATGCTTGAAAAGTTCTCAACGAGTTAAGGCTCCCCTTACAGGCGCGACAAGGGTTGCACTGCCTGTCGCGCCCGCGATATCGCGCCAGTTTGCACGAGCCTTTAGTGTTATTGCGTAGCTGACACCACAAGACGATGAAACAAAATTGATGAAAAAATAAACCGATTTTTGCTAAAAAATCATGTTTATTTTCAATCAATATGGAGTTTGTTTCATCGTGATAGATCATTTAGTTTAAAAGTTACACCGTTTTGTTTACACGGGGTCAAAGTAGCGAACAAAAGTTTTAAAATTCCACTAAAAAATTAAAAAGTATTTAGATTTTTTTTAATATTTTGCCGTCGATTAAATTAAGCATAGATTCTCTCATTTCGATATGTGCACATTATGAAGAATCACACTGTTTTTACGTACTGAAATATTGTATCCATTCATTCTCTGTTTTCCCCATTTTCCTCGTTCCGTATAAATGTAATTTGCAGTTTTTTTCTGATGTCATCGTTTTACCAATTCGCCACCTTTCTGGACCATCCAGGAGCAAAAAGGTCGATTTATTTTACCTTAACGTACCTAACCTTTACTTGTAAAATTGTGTAAAATTTTTAGTATGGCTGACGTTTAATAGGTATAACTAAAATGGAGGTGTAAATCAATAGGTAAAAGCGGTGGAAGTTACGACCCATAAACCTATAAGGATTTTTATAGCAGATCTTCACTTTGGAACATAAATATTGGATGGGTTGTTGGATGTTCAAGAGGTGGGTTTTCATAAAGATTTTCCATAACAGTTTCGTTAAACTACTTAAAACAGACATATTTTTTAAACTAGTTTACACTTTATTTACATAATATACAAATTCTAGGAACTTAAATAATTATACTTAGAAAGAAATATGTATATTATGTACAATTATATTATAACAAAATTAAAAAAAAGGGAAAAGCTCATTGGGCGTCAACAAATTCGTCCGCATCGCTGTCAATGGAAAAAGTACCCAAAAGGCTGGCAGCATTGCCACGTTGAATGGCAATGCTAATCTTTGGGCTAAAAATAGGCCAGCCCTGTGGTCACGTGAAGAGTCAAACAATCGCTTAGCGATGTCCCGCAATACTCGAAGCACTCGGACCCCACGGCACTAGTGTTTCAACCCCAAACGGCTCAAACATAAGGTTGTTATATTTGCGCCGTTTGAGGTTTTCTGCTCCTGTAGCAGCTGCTTGCACAGCCCTCCGTGCTAGGAAGATGGGATGGCGCGAGGGTGTCGACACAGGTTGCGTCCCACATCAAAGGTCTACCCAACTTCCAGGGCTAGGTGCGACTGTGACCTATCTCAATGATGGGAGCAATATTACTGTGTTTTTTTTTTAATGGATTAGTAGCGATTTTGTAGTGGTGGTGGAGCTCATGGCTAAGAAAAAACAGCCGCACAGGTCGATCCATCAGATTAAGCTACGCTTGCCGGGGTTGGTCCGTGGATGGGTGACCATCTTTACATACCAAGACTCCTCCGTGTCTCGGAAAGTACGTTAAGCCGTTGGTCCCGGCTGTCATTCGCGGATCTTTGACAGTCGTTACGGGTCGTCAAAAGCCCGAAAGTCTAACAACCAGCCTACCAAGGGGTATCCTATTACCCAGTTACTGGGTTGTGGAGGTCAGATAGGCAGTCGCTCTATGTAAAATACTGATATTCAGCTGCATTCGGTTAGACTGGAAGCCGACATAGTTGGGAAAAGGCTAGGCAGATTGGAGTAGCGATAATGTAGTGGTCGCAAGCGCTTCTGGTGAGCATGAGGTTCTAAGTTCAGTTCTAGGTCAGTGCTTAAAATGTTAGGCTGCATCTTATTGTAGATTAGGAATTAGTCATGGAAGGCTGCACCTTATCTAATGACGACAAAATTAGTAGGTAATTACTTAACAAAAGCGTTAGTTTATGTCGCCACTTTTGCTTGGGCTGTATGGAATAATCCAAAAAGTCAGTTTAGTCTTTATAACATTTATAACAGAAATCAGTCCTGAGAAAGGAATGAAGCATTTGCCTACAGTGGGAATGTGTGGCAAAGGCATTATATACTATAAAACTTTTAATACAAAAATACCTTTCATTAACTTCACGCACAATTTGTCACTCCTTGAATTTCCCTTGAAACTCCTAGCTTCATCGATTATGCATGAATTTTGGTAGTCCTGAACTAATATAACTTTAGTCTCGACGATTTTTTTATGCAAATCCTACAACAGTATTAATATTTATTGACTTTTTATTGTATTTTATTATATTTTTTTAAATTAGTATTTTCTTTTATAAGACTATTTTATTAGTATTAAAGATTGTTGAGGTCCACACACAAATGAATGGAGTATCTCCTCCTAATTAAGTCTCAAAAAAAAAAACAAAAATATTTTTTCTATGCATTGAGTCCTAAAAGACAGCATGGCGAACGGCTCCTAAAAACCGATAAACCGGGACAGTCTGAAAACAAAACCGAACTGAATATGAACCAAAATGCCTAACCCTTTAACAGAACCGGCCCTAATTATAAGTCGATAAGTATCGATAAGTCCAAAGATACGCTGCTATATTCTAAAAAAAATAACCATGGACAATTAAGAGTTGGTATTACGTATAGGGTTGCACCGGAACTTCGCCTCAGCCTCCGCGATTGCGGAACTACCGCAAGAAAACTTACCTCCGCATCCTAATTCGCCTCTGCAAGATTTTATCGGAGGTCTAATAAAGAGAATATGCTCCAACTAAGCGAAGACCCTTTAAGGTTGATGCGCTAGGGTAGCCCGCGAAATTCAAATTTTCTTACGTTTTTTGCAATTTGCAGGTCAGTATCAGGTTGTATGTTGATCTAAATATTATTAGCGCTCGTGCCAAATGTCATGATTTCATGAAATAGTCAATGAATGCACTTACATGAGCTTAGAGAGCTGTATTGCTGATTTTAATATTTATAATTCTGTAAATCCATATTTGTTACGAGCGCTAATAATATTTAGATCATCATACAACCGATACTGACCTGCAAATTGCAAAAAACGTAAGAAAATTTAAAATTTCGCGGGCCACCCTAGCGCATCCCCCTTAATGTGCTGAAGATATAAATCGAATTTTCACGGTTTTGCTCTCGTGTTACCTTAAGGTACAATTTTCGCGATGACACGTCGCCTGCTGCTGCCGTCTGCGGTCGTCTACGGAATGGTACCTTTAGAGCTTTAATTTAAGAACCACAAAACAATCGCCTAGAATGTAACAAACCAGAAGAAACATTAAGAAGAAGCCAACTATATTTCACCAAACACATTTTGTGAAATAAAATTTGGCCCTTCTTAAGTTTGATTACCACAATAACTCGTACAAAATATGTTTAATTAATCTTTTTTTCTCTATTTTGCAACCTTCATTTCTGCGCAAGGTCAACCCCTATACCTCCGCATCCGCCTCCGCCTCAGCTAAGATGGCTTCCGTTACATCCCTAGTTGGTATAACGTATTACAACGGACATGCCCGCTTGAACATTAGCATAGAAATAGCTCTGTGATCCACTCTAGTCGACGGCAAGCGTGAATGCTATCAGTTGTAATTAAGCTGTCGGCGCTTGTCTAGCGCTGGATAATTTTCTGGCCAAGTAACGTATCGTGAGTTGATTACAGACTTTTTGGGTGTCTTAAGGGTGATTGATAGGTTAAAGGGGCGTTTATTTAATTTCCGATGGAGATAGTTTAGATTTACGTCAAGATGTGTTAAAAGAAAGTTGAATTTGGACTGGCATGTCGAGATTGAAGATAGTCGAAACTTAAATTCTTATAAATTCGATTTAACTGATTACTACGCAATTTTGAGGCAATAAGAGATAATTATTTATTTTACAATATTTAACATATGTAACTCGTTGCACTAGGTCCTAAATTAAATGACTTACTAACTAACTATACTGGTCACGTGAAAGTGTCGACCAGTCGGCGGGAAATTTCGATAATTTAGTTTAAAAATCATTCAGTCAATCGATAAAATATTGAGTAACACTTACTGAAAAAACATAATTATTACGAAATAACCCTCCTTTCTGCTTCGCTGTAGTAGGGTAACAATTATCGAAATTGAGCTGAGTGAAATATCCCAGCAACTATCAAATTATCCAGTTCTGAGCTTCCGTATTGGTGCCATGTTTTACGGTTGTGATTCTACATTCCTACGATAGCCATGACCAGCTATAGTGGTTACTTCCGCTGGCCATACAACTTGTATAGCGAATGAGAATGTAAATGACTTGATTCGTAGTTGAATACATAGGGCAGATATTTTAAAAGTTGTGGCTTTCAAAAACGATATAAATGCGGCAGCCTTCGCAAAACTATTTTTTTGTATAATAGATTAGATGATTTTCACACCATAATACTAGTTTTTAATTTAAACAAAACTCAGAAATTAATTACAGTTTTACTTATTTGTGTGTTTTATTTAGTAAGTGGTTCATGTGTATTTTATACAATCGTTTAATTAGATACAGGTTGATCTTGAAATGTCTGTCCAATATTACCAAAATTCTTTCACCTAACCAGATTTTTTTACAGGCATGGCAGGCAAACGAGAAAAATCCAATAACGCCACAGTTCACATGATAGATGGAACACATTAGCAACAAAGAGTCGAGTGATAACTCTCTCCGATTCAAAGCCTAGATTTTAAATTTATGTCCCGTCGTTTCGATACTAAAATGAATTTTTTCGTACCGATATGAATTTGGGTACAGATAACAGGCGTGAGTGATATTTTTAGCACATTTTTTCATGAATTTGTAAACACTTTTCGACTATAAAATTAATGGCTACTGCTTTGAAAATGCGGAAAAAATTCAGACTAGCTTTTTTCACATAGGTTCATAAAGATTCTTCCACACAAAAATATGACTAACAATTTCAATTTCAGTGCCCAAGTAATATTCCGTTTTCAAAAACATTCTTTTGAATAATAACGATTGGTAATCCCCTGCTGTTGCCAAGGCGGCATACGGTAGAACGGAGGACGACAGTCCACTTAAAAGTTCAAACTTTATGACTGGCTTGCCAAAGAAATATGAGCCTTAAGATATGGTGAGCTAGTCTAAATAGTTTGTCAGTTTTATCTTGTATTGTTTTTCGTAAAATGGTGGTGATAGTGGCATGCAGTATTCACCATTTACGAGGAGAGTTTCTTGATCGCTTTTCTCCAAGAATTTGCGAAACTTTTTAAGCGATTATTGTACACAATGTGTTCAGATTTACGTATATATCTTGCGTATCTTCGAAATGGCAAAGTCTTTCCAAGTAAATTGGCCTTAATCGCTTTGAAATGGTTCTGGTGGAAGTATTTATCGTCGAGCAGCCTTTCCAAACATAAGAAGCAATGAATTTTTAACCGACTTCAAAAAGTTTGTGTGTCAGGTATACGCTGAAGGCATACAACGCCCTGCGTGTCCAGTATAACAATGTATTCAGGATGCTGTTGGGTCTACCACGCTTTTGTAGCGCCTCCGGGATGTTCGCCGAGGCCAGGGTTGATGGTTTTCATGCCATTATACGGAAACGGTGCGCTTCTATTCTCGGTAGAGTGCGTGCTAGCTCCCACAGCATCCTGAGTGTATTGTGTGATAGGTGGGACAGCCCCATGCTGGCTCACTTGATACGGCTGCACACGTAGGTGTCAGTCGTTGCAATTTTTGTATGTAGTGTGGTTTTTTACTAACATTAGATTAAGACCTTTACTAACAACGTATGGATCATGTGATCTGAAATAAATAAATAAATTAAAAAGGAGGAGGTTCTCAATTTGACTGTATGTTTTTTGTGTTTGTTACGCGATTGCTCCGCCAATTATCAATTGATTTTGATGATTTTTGTTTGGTTCATGCCTCAGAGGTGATCCCATATAAATTGTATTAACTTTGCTTGCGTAGTTTTTGAGTTAGCTTCAAAATTACGTATTTTTCCCACTTAGCATAAATGTTTAAAGTTCCTGTCACTGTTATTTACAAAACACGTAGTGGTATTCTAATTTTGTGGGGTAGAACTACAACTAAAATGTGAAAAATAAAAACTTTTACTAATAAAAAACAAACCGACGAAGTCAGTGGCAAAACACGAAAATACAAAACCGAAGACACTGACTTCCGAAATCAAAGTTATTTTTCACTATGTAGTGTTTTTTTTGTTTTTGTAAGGTGGTTGTTTTTTTTGGTAAAAAAGTTTTTTGTTGTATAATGTCAAGGGGACCCCTTTTTTTGGCATAATGTTTTTTTCCCTAATATTCTTTGACATAACGATTTTGGCATATTTTTTTTTGGTCTAATAATTATTTGCCATAATTTTTTTTTGTCATACATTTTTTTTGGCATAATTATCTTGTTGTATAATTTGTTTTAAATTAAATAATTTTAATTCGCATAATGTAATGACTTTGTAATGGCGTAATGACTTTTAGCATAATAGTGTTCAGGCATAAAAAAATATTCGAAACAAAGTTAAGTTGTTTTTACGTATTTATTACAAAAATAATGTTTGGTAGTTTAGGTTAGGTTAGGTTAGAACTTTGTCCCCCTGAGACGCACAAGCCGAGCGAGCGAAGCGAGCGGTGCCGCGGCATCGGCCGGTGAAATACCAGAAACGACTAGAATCTATTAACGTGTATCTATTCTGTTGCAGTTAATTATTATGCGTATTTCTTATGCCTTTAAAAAATATGTTTTAATGTCATTATGCGTAAATTTATTTATGCTTTTGAATGTTATGCTTATGCACTATTATGATTGGTGAAATTATGCTTAAAATAATTATGCGTTTGCTGATATGCGAAAATAATATAATGCATAAATATTGTCAGGATAAACAAAAGTATGCCATGTTATATTATGTCTTAAAACGTTATGCAAATAGATAGGGAACCAATGTCAAGATCAAAAGGACTAGGTATAAGTATCAGGGCACACATCATTCGTGTATTTGTATGAGAGATCTAGTAGATACAATATTCTGCAAAAGAACTGTATGCGATAAGCCAGTCGTTAATTAGAGAGGCTTACGACATGGCCCTGGGATTTCAATGCCTTTGGAATGTCTGATGTTCATTATGATAAAAATTAATTTTCATATTTTGTGACTTTCCAGTATGTGAAATTATATTTACATAATTTAATTTCTGACATTGCAAGTGTGTAGCAACGTTTTAATTTTCCAAAAAGATATGTTTCTTCCCAAATAATCTGTAAAGGCTTTCGCTATTATCAATTTTTTATTTCATCATCAAACGCAAAAAATAACATTCCATATTTCCACCTTTATAAAAGAGCTCATCATCTCATCTGCCTAGCCTTTTCCCGACTATGTTGGGGTCGGCTTCCAGTCTAACCGGATGCAGCTCAATACCAGTATTTTATATGAAGCGACTGCCTATCTGACATCCACAAGCCAGTAACTGGGTAATACGATACCCTTGGTAAGACTGGTTGTTAAACTTTCGGGCTTCGGTGTGATAATTAATTTTCATATTTCGTGACAAATCTAGTATGTTAAATTACGAATTTCTGACTTAACAAGTATGTAGCAACATTTTAATTTTCCGAGAAGATATGATTCTGCCCAAAAAATCTGTAATAGGCTTTCGCTATTATCTCATTTTTATGAAATAAAAATCAAACGTAAAAAATGCCATTCCATATTCCACCTTTTTAAAAGAGCTATGTCAGAAAATTATTACCGTACTACCAAATTGCCGGAAATAACTCCCCATTCTTAATACCGTTACGAAAAACATAACAGAATACCGACGATATATGAAAACGATGTCGGTAATGGATACCTACCACCATCATGTGTCATAACCATAAATGTTGCGTAAATCCCCTGTTATGTACGGTATTATAATAAGTACACGTTGTGAGGGTATGTCGAAATACTTATACAATAAACCAGTCTGCTTTGAATCTCGGTGTTTCATTGTCGAACATAACATTGGCGACGAGGAAATTTTTAATTATCCATTTGTACGCGTGCGTTTAAAGTTTTAACATGCCGATCGGAAAAGTCGAAGGTTTCCAAGTGGGAACCCAAAATTGGGACACCTATGTTCGTCGAATTAAACAGTTCATAATGTTAAACGACATCGATAATAACTTACACGTGGCTACGCTAGTGACGTTGGTTGGTTCGGAGTGTTACGACTTAATGTGCGATTTATGTTCACCGGATCAGCCAGAGGATAAGACTTTCGATGTGCTCGTTAAACTGGTGAAAGATCATTTGGAACCCGAGAGATCAGAAATAGCCGAAAGGCATATTTTCAGGCAGAGGAAGCAGCAGCAGGGTGAAAGCGTTCGTTCCTACCTACAAGGTTTGAAACATCTGGCTAAAACCTGCAATTTCGGTGCCTCACTGGAGGTAAACCTCCGCGACCAGTTTGTGTCAGGCCTGTACAGTGAGGAGATGCGATCCAGGTTATTCGCAGAAAAGAATGTGGATTACAAGCGCGGCGTGGAGTTGGCGATGGCTCTCGAAGCGGCGGAGCGGCACGCAAGCGTGGCGAGCGCACCGGCTGCGGAGGCCGCGAGCGCAGGCTCCAGCGCCGGCGCGAGCGACGGCCTGCACCGAGTAGGGGGCGTGCGCCCGCGCAGCGCTCGCGCGGCGCCGGCGGCAGCGGCCGAGCGGCGCCCGTGCGCGCGATGCGGCAAGGCCGGTCACGTGGAGGGCAGGTGTCGTTACAAGCATTATTCGTGTGATAAGTGTGGTGAAAAAGGACATTTAAAATCGGTGTGCACTCGTAGTGAGAAGGATGGTAATTCCACTAAGAAGACAAACAAAGGTCAGTTCTATCTTGACGATTCTGTTACCGACTCCGATAATGATAACGATTGTAATTTCTATAACATGGGTTATACCAATCATAGTAGTAGTATAAATGAGTGTGAGGATGACGGTCCCTATTACATTAAGTTGAATATCGAAGGTATATTTTTAAAGTTTGAGGTAGATACGGGAAGTAAGATATCGGCTATATCAAAAAAGTTTTACGATAAGATGTTTCATAAGTTACCAATAATTAGTAAAATATTAACTTTTAAATCTTATACTGGAGACGTTATTCAAACACTTGGATATATAATGGTAACAATTACGTATAACAATAAGCAACTTTCATTAAAACTATACGTTATTACTAATGGGGGACCTCCGTTAATGGGGCGCACATGGATAAAACAGTTAAAATTAACTAGTTTCGATGCACTAAATAGCCACCATTATGTATCTAATGAGAATTCGTTGTCAAAAACACTCAAGGATGAATATCCTGAAGTTTTCGCTGAGGGACTGGGCACATTCAAGTCGCAAATACGACTTCACCTAAATGACACGACTCCAGTGTTTGTGAAGGCGCGGCCGTTGCCTCTGGCTCTGCGTGCGCGCGTCGAACGGGAACTCGATCGGTTACAGGGGGAAGGAGTTATATATAAGGTTGACAGATCAGATTATGGTACGCCAATAGTGCCTGTAGTGAAATCAAATGGGGATATCCGTATTTGCGGAGACTACAAAGTGACAATCAATCCGCGATTGAAAGACTTTCATTACCCGCTGCCACGGATCGAGGACCTGTTCGCAACATTGGGTGGAGGTGAACTGTTCACTAAGCTTGATTTGTCAAATGCTTTTCAACAATGTTTACTCGATAAAGCTTCAAGGCCGATGACGGCAATCACCACTCACGTCGGTACTTTTGTTTATAATCGTGTGCCGTTTGGTATTAAGTGCATACCCGAAAATTTTCAGAAAATAATGGAAGAAACCTTGAGTGGCTTGCCGTTTACGGCTGTGTTTGCGGACGATATTTGTATTAGTGGTAAATGTAGGTTCATCACATATGTCAAATTTAAAGGCTGTATTGCAGAGATTGAAGGAAAATGGCCTTCGGATTAATTATGGCAAATGTCAATTTTTTAAAGAATCTGTGACATATTTAGGTTATAGAATTGATAAACAAGGCCTACATACTGATGATAAAAAAATTAAAGCGATTGTAGCTGCTCCATCACCTTGTAACATTACGCAGTTAAGGAGTTTTTTAGGACTTGTAAACTTTTATTCAAAGTTTTGCGTAAATATGAGTGATGTTTTAAAACCGTTATATGATTTGTTAAAAAAAAAGTGTTAAATGGAATTGGGACAATAAATGTGAAAATGCTTTTATTAGAATTAAAAACATCTAAGGCAGCCCTCCGGCGTTAATAACAAAGAGTTTCAATACACTGCTCCTGACAGTTTGGGAGCATTTAAAAAGCGAACCTAACAATTTTGTGACGTTTTTGCCATTTTCAAGGCTGATTGAAGTTTTACATTGTGGAATTAACTTATAAAAAATACAGAACATTTCTGCCACGTTTTTCAGCTCTTTTTATAGCTTACACATCAAATAATATAAATAGAAACATAAGATAGTTTAGCTTATTCAGCCAGCGCTGCCTAAAAACTGGCTTGCGTTCAAAGACAATATTTCATAGACAACATGTAACTTTTATTTTGATATTATACAGTGTTGTTACACTAATCTAACGTTCGACCACAGAAGGTGGCCACTTGTTAGTCACCCAATATAAAAAAGTGGACCGTTAAATAAAGACACTTGTCAAACATAAGGCAGGTCCTAACGAAACCCTAGAAAATTTAAGTGGAAAGCAAAAGTATACACAAGAGAGTAATGGAGTCAGCATTGAATAGAAATCTATGGCTCGCCGTATGAATTACGTGACGCCGGCGTGAGAACCTTAAGGGGCAGACACTATCAAGAGTTCCTACATACTTACTTCCAAACTTTATAGTGATATAATCTGTAAAAAGCAAATTCTGACACGTATACAATTGTATTGAACATCGTAATAAAATAATAACAGAGTGAGAGTTAAGAATAAGGCCTCTTTCTATATCCAGATGCATTTTTTTTAATCTTAACTAGTGGACCTGGCAGACGTTGTCCTGCCCGAATAGCGCCACCTACTAGGTTCAATTGTATTTTCATACCATACAGGGATGGTCATATATACTTACACACAAAATTTCATCCAAATCGGTCCAGTCATTTAGGAGGAGTCGGGTGACAAACACAATGACATGTAGAATTATGAATAGAAGATAAGTTCATAGAGGGTTCGTTCAGTATGACCAAATTCGTCTTGTATGTGTCACCCACCTCGTCGGACTACAGACTCGTAGACTTAGGTACTATCAAAAAACTTTAAACTTAAAAAGCATTTAAAATAAATAGAGAAAAATGCAATATTATCAGTGTCTCAATGCCATTTTCATAATAGCTCTATTAGTATCAAAGCACTTAGTAATTGAAGATGGGTGCCTCGCTCCAACAAACATAAGTTAGTCGCCAGGCGGAATGAGAGCTTGTTCAAAGTCTTTATTGTGAAACGGTCTTTTGATTCAGACGTCGAAAGTCTTTAAATGTTTTTGTCCCGAATTTTCTAGTGTCATTTTATTGTAAGTTTTGTTTTGTCATCTCAGGCTGTAAAGAAAGAAAAAAGAATATAAAACATTATGTTTGCTGGCCAAAGACAGTATTTGTCGGGCATTTCCCAAGTTTTGGGATAATTCCATGGTTTCTTTTTGGAACCAAGAAAATTCCTGTTTTAAGCGTCGTTCTGTATTTTTAAGCTTCGTTGGAACACTAGTTGAAAAAAATAACGAACAATTTTTTTTTTTTAAATTTAATTTTTATTTCTGTAACAGATAAGTTTTATCCGAAAAATAATTATGTCGGTTTTTTACATTTTCTATAGAAGAGCTGACGAAATGCAATTTTTTCTCAGATACAAAATATCTGAATAATTAAACAACGACCCACCGGCATCGGCATACTATGTTACAAACAAAAGTTTGGTCACAAAAAATTGTTTTTGCTACTTAAAACAGAAATATAAATGTGCCACAAATAAACTAATTTCTCTTCGCATAGTTTAATGTTACTGCAGCAAAACTTTAGTCTTAGACAGCAGTCGACGATAGCAAAGTTTGTTCAGAAAAACAGTGCACTTAGTTCCTAAGTTAAGTGCTTTAAACACTTTAATTTAAATTCTGTTCAATAAATTCAAAAATTATGCTTAGAAACTTACAAGGAATTTGTATTTAAATTATGTGATTACGTGTCATAACTTTAATAAGCCATTTTCATCGTAAAAATGAACCGAAATACTTTTAACAGCCAGTATTTTACATGGAGCTACTACCGCAACCCAGTTACTGGGTAACACGATACCTCAAGTAAGACTGGCTGTCAGACTTTCGGGCTTCTGACGACTCGTAACAACTGTCAAAGATCTATATATAAATGAGCCGGGACCAACGACTTAACGTGCTTACCCAGACACGGAGGGGTCTTGGTTTGTACAGATGGTCACCCATCTACGTACCAACCTCCGCAAGCGTAGCTTAACCTGATCGAGCGACCCGGCTGTTATACTTGACCACAATTCCCACTAAATTGCATGCCCCATATTTTATTACTCCATTCCCAGAAATAAAAATAAAAAAACTGCATCGGTGCATCATCGAACGTTATAACGAACCAAATAATTACCGAATAAATATACATACTGTCTCCACACCCTGAAGGGATATAAATATTTCGTTTTATGACATTTTATATTTTCACCATAAATTCAGAGATTAACCGTATCTGTTTCAATTTCGCGAATCGCTTGAACATAAAAATAAATCAATCTGGGAAGCAGCGGCATGTTCATTCATTTTGTTGAGTGAGCATAATTTTAAAGTGGGATGAACGTAATGACAATTGTTACTGGATTATTACTGCTTATTCCTTTGTGCTCAACTGATAATTAAAAACGGATTAATGACAATATAGACTTTGTTTTTTGCAACATTATTTGCACTATTTATGCTTATTGCACCATATTCTATGCTGGGGTTAACCCCAGCATAGAATATGGTGCAATTTTTATTAATAATACACATTATTACGATTTTCATCGTATTCTGAATGCAATATCGGCCAATAACCTCGTTTACCTAAACCTGTCTAATCACGGGATCACCAAACATTTGTTTGGTGATCCCGTGATTGATAAAACAAATCATTGATTGGTAAAACAAATCATTTGCTTGAAATTATTCCTGCCGGCTCGGTAAAGCGCTCAAGCTGGCAACTAACAATTAGAAAAAAAAAATGTTTATTCTGCACAAACAAGATAGTATCACAAAAACATAGACAAAATACACACACTCATACAAAGTAGCCAAAAACTCGTACACAAAACCTTAAAAGTTAAATGTTTGACTTTTAATGGTCTATACCAAGACCAAAGACAATTATACACGTTGCGTAACTACTATGCGTTGCGACACTGGCAAAGAACAACGAACAAACAAAATAAAACAAAATGCCGATTGCAGACTTGGAAATGGTCTAATTTTGTAACAAACAACAATTACAAGTAACATTAAAGACATGCGCATCTGTGTGAGAACAGGGGGCCTAAACCGGCTACATTAGCAATTCCTCTAATTTGACATAAAAGCGATTCATAATGTTGTGGCACATTTTACGAATCTCCATAGAAAACTGTCAAACATTTGAATTATTTCGTAATATGAATTACACGCAGATCATAATTATTATGAATTGTCAGTTGGTACATTCTAAAATGATTCATACCATTTTCATAATTATGATTCTGCTGAAGTGACCGTTGTAAGCCCCCGTGTCTTTGCTCAGCAAAATGCTGTGACTTTGGATAAACCTATCGTCAACAACTCTGATTTTCAGCAACGACCTCAAAACCCTTCACATTATCATAAGACAACTATTTTTTACCGACTACAGCGAAGCAAAAAGGAAGGTTATGATTTTGACCTGTTTGTATGTATGTATGCTCATGTGTTCCCTCATATCTTCTAAACTCCTCATCACAATTTGACAAATGAGGTATCGTTGGAAGCGTCTTGATCGTCTACTGGTTAAGGCTATGTGACGTTTCATTCAATTGAACACGGCGCCCTCTAGAGGACATAAAGTAAACTTTTTAATGAGGACATGTTGGGTATCAAATGAGAGGGCTGAATTAGCACATTTAAAAAATGATGTTGAACAAAACCCCAAAAAGAAATATATATATAAAAGTTATTAAACTCAAACCCATCTACGACAAAGAAGTCAACTAAAGACAAGACATCACAGACAGACAAATTCAAAATCCGGAGTCACACGTAATCTGTTTGATTTAACACGTGTAACTCCGGATTTTTAATTTGTGTGTCCGTGACGTCTTGCTTATAACTTTTTAGTTGACTTTTTTTTATACTGGAAAAGTTTAATTAGGTACTCTATCCGCCATCAGATTTGCTCCATTTAGCGATACAAAACAAAAGTCACATTATCATTATGACCGAAAAAACTAGTTACAAAGTCCTCTAGGCACAAAGCATCGATAGAACGGGCTATTTAGTGGGCAATAGCTTAACTCAATGTTACTTAGGAGACCAATAAGTTCAGGATTAACGTGCAATTTACCAAACTGCAGCCAACTATTTGGTCTCCACACTACAATGAGAGTAAATTATACAGAAGTAAAAAACATCAGTTTTACAACATTATGTCGTTTAGGAATAGGTATGCTAAGATTCAACCTGAAAGTTTGTATAAGTTTGTAAGTCCGATGGGAAATCTAGTCAGGTGCGTCTTCTTAATTCTATAAACTCCTAAATTGATATGACCCACTTGAGTGATGTTAACGTTAATATTATAAGTGGGAAAACCAGCATGTCCTAGAACCAAACATTCGAAGACATGCGACGTCTACCAACCCGCACTGGGCCCACTCCCTCTCACAGAGGGGAGGCCTGTGTCCCAGCAGTGGGAACGTTATAGTCAATCCTTTGACATGGCTTTCCTAAATGTACCAGTGTAGACTTACTGATGTTTATTTTAACAAGTAAACCTACCTTTACCTATGTTTATGTGTATTTTCATGGCGTTTGACGTGTAGGTATATTTATTTAGCTGCAAAAGGCACAGGCAAATGTGGAAACTCTCGTGTATGACGTAATTGGCTCTGTGATGCACTGGGAATTTTGTCATAGAGAAGATGTTCTTGTTGACTGTACGTGAATTTTTCGAGTGTCAAGAAAATATATTAAATTTTTATTCACAGTAAAATTTTATTTTCAGAAAATTCCTGCCTACGGTCAATTTTTGGTTGAATGAAAATGAATGCCTGAAATTGTGAGGTAATTATGCAAAAGATATTTTTAATGCAGTCAGCCACCCATCCATTATCATCCACATTTACAGAACGTCGTTATCTTCACTTTATAGAATGACGTAATAACCCTTTAGTCGCCTTTTACGGCTTAAAGCTAGTGATATTACGGTTAGTTATTATTATTATTTATTAGTATAATACCGAGCTATGCTCGGTTTTTTTTTAAGAATAATATCTGGAAAAGAACTGGAGTTACCTACATAGCTAGCATTGTCGAAGGACCGATGGCCGGTGAAGCAGACGAGTCCTAGAGTGGAGAATGCGTATCGGCAAGCGTAGTGTGGACCGCGCCCCAGCTAGATGGACCGAAGAGCGTAATAAGGTGGCTGGGACAGACTGGATGAAGAAGGCGATGGACAAAATACAAATCAAAATCAAAAGTCATTTATTCAAACTAGGCTGAGAATTAGCACTTTTCAAACGTCAGAATTACATAAACCTCCAACTGTCACTAACGAGACACAATAGAATTTTAATTGTTATCGGCCATTAGAAGGCCAATCGACAGTTACCATATGACAGTCCCCCAAAACGCCCACCCTTCACCACTTCCTAGTGCTTTAAAGCTGGGAAGAAGAGGTGGCGCAACAAACTCCCAAGCAGCAAAGCCTGATTAGTTAGAAAAAAAAAAATGATTCTATACAAAGTACTCAAAATCATTCACATTACGCAACGTATAACATAAATCTAATTATTAGCCATAATTATGTCAGATAGCACACGCCAATATAGCAACCAAGAAAAAATATATATATATGTGTGAGTTGTTGACAGGGCTGTTTGACAGGCTGGGGTTGTGGCTCAGCCTGGAAAAGCCTATGTCCAGCAGTGGACTGCGATAGGCCGAGTTAATTGGCTATAACATCACTTTTTACTGCATCTACAAAAACGAATAGCCGATTATTCGCAAAATACTATAGATCACACATCGCATCGCAGTTACTAAAAGTTTCTCATACAGTTCAGACTTAATACTCACAGTTTGAGTTTAAAAGCTTGAAAACTTTATTTATTTTGTTAGATAAACAAGATGTCTTCTTAACCCCATACGTTTCATTTTACTGTCTCACTCATGTTTTATGTTGATCTCGAACGTGTTTATAGTTTATCTTGAGTCGTAAACTATAAACGAAATTCAGGAACGTAAATGGTATGCGTACGATTTACCATCGTTATGATGCTGTTTTAATATTCCAATTACTGATAAAGGGAATCTTGTGAAACAATTATTATGATGATTAGGATATTTAGCTGAAAACACGCGCTAATGTTAATGAAAAAATGCATTATGGTACCTACTTACTGTCACGGCCAGCAATAAGGGGATAGACGGACGATCGTGGAAATGTGGGCTGAGGCGAAGCCGAGGCACACATACGTGAGTCCATCAATTCCTGATTGCAGCCAAGGCTTGTATAGTACTTTTCTCAAATAATGCGTGGAAATTCAAACGTAAAGTTAAAGAGTAAATTAAATAAAAATTCCAGAATCAATAACGAACAACTATAGTTTTTCACACGCCAATATGTTCATTTATTCCTTCTTTACTTTAAACAGTTCGATTTGCAAGCCAAATCGAAATTTAAATAGAATTTTTGATTGAATCTTTGAAGTTACCTCCTTGGTTGCCATCTGTTGAAGTAAAAAGTTCGTTTCATTTTTAAATAACACGACAGATATGAGTTTTCATAGTAATTTATTTGGCCGCTACACACCCCAGATATGGATTTTCATAGTAACTTTGCTGGCCGCACCGTCACTTGTTTTTTACCAGTACAGCAATTTCGATTTATCTTGAAGAAGGTTGTCAAAATAATACTCGAATTTCCAAGCATGTTTGAGAAAAAAACTTTTCTTAAAGTTCAAACTTCAAAAATGTATGGTTAAACAGTCGTAAGAGCGAAGCGTCGTCGCAGCGTCGTGGCTGCGTCGTTTCCATATATTTTTTTATGACATGCCCCATGAGACCGTTGCGTCACGTCGTCGCGCACGACGTTTCAACGGATCGACGGACTAGAGACCAAGCGGGAGGGAGGGTGATGCGCTGCGTTGTCGGAGCTCCGCTGCGACGACGGGCAGTGATCCACTGCTAGAGGGGCAAACGAGGTGCGTGCGTCGTACTTTTGCGCTGCGACGTCGTGCGTCGTCGCAACGCAGGTGTGGCATACAATGCGTCGATCCGTTGCGACGACGCAACGCAACGCACTAATGGGGCATCACCCTCAATCATGTATTAACTGTAAGCAACGTTCATAAATAAACCCCTAAGTCTTCTCCTACAATACCAATGAGAATATAAAACTATTAACTTTTTTTTTATATGTTTCTATTAGTGTGTTTAGTTTTATTTATGATCTCCTGTGCAAATCCAAATAAATACTTTTTTCTTTCTTTATTTTTTTCTTTCACAAAATTTTGTAATTAAATTCGTCTTGGGTAATAGGTAATACGGGCTGGTATCCGCAACTCCACGTCAAAGCGCGTATTTTGCGTACTCCTCATGCGTACTTTGTCTTGGGTAGTCGTAAGTATTATCTAAAAACACTGCAGCTGCTGACCACGCAATTCTACATACTTTCGTTATAGTACATAAAATATTAATTTATTTAAGTTTCTGTGTTTTCAAATTCAAGTCGCATGCAATCGTCACTGCAATCAAATAACAATAGTAAACCCTAAAACGTGGAACGAAACTCTCACTAATTGCTATCCAGTTTGACGATAGTTAAAAAAAACCTAAAAGGTACCGTACTACGTGGACTGGAAATGTACTATCGGTAGGTTCATTAGTGCACTAGCTGTGGAAGTTAATACAGTTAGTACAATTAGGCCCCGGCACTTGTGCACCTGGCCTAACCGCAAACAAATTGGGCCTACGCTACGCCTAACGGCGTGTTAGCGCTCGGATACAGTTATAAACGACGGTTTAATTCAAATTAAAAGTCGGTACGCTGGCTGTTTTTATTGGATTTCAGTTGATATGGCTTTTGGGTCGGATTTAAATAGTAAGATATATTTAGTAACCTATTCCGCTTAACTATTCCTCAACAGTTATAAAAACCCTGTAAGATATCGACACGTGTTTCACCTCTTAACGAGGCATCCTCAGGATGACGATTGACCAGTCGCGAGCCCGAACACGAGTTACCATGCCGAGCGCTGGATGCAGAGTCCAAACTAAATATATCTACGTCTATTGTATTTTATTGGATTTCCGCACAGTCACGCCCTGATTTACTTTCTGAAAACGTGTCTAAATTAATAGGCATGAAATTCGCTGCTAAATTCAGATCTATTATTCTACTTGTGGTTAAATCATACTAGAATGAAATTATACTTTTCTAAATTATCTGTGTGCACTTGCGTTTCGAAGTAAATACATTATCAGTTTCAATTTTTTAAAGATGACTAAATAATCTTTACATTCAAATAAATATCAAAAAACTACAACTGCAAAATCCTTCATTCATTTCTCTCCATCCTTTGACTCAAGTTTCATCATTCCATTCAGTTATTCAATCACTTCATTCTGCCACAGTTTCTTATTTTCCCCGAGACGGAACTTAGTAAGTGTCTTCATATCTTCAAAGGGTCGCGGCTTTTGTTATAAAGAATACCGACGTACTGTCGCACTCGCCTCTTGGAGTTTTGTGAAAGTTACACTAGAATCTAATTGTGCCCGTTTAGTGAGGCTTGTTATTGTACTTTTTTTGTCGTGTGTACTTATTATGAGGCATTTTGTTTGTGTGTGTTGTTTTTTAGGGTTCCGTACCCAAAGGGTAAAACGGGACCCTATTACTAAGGCTCCGCTGTCCGTCTGTCTGTCTGTCTGTCCGTCTGTCGCCAGGCTGTATCTCATGAACCGTGATAATTTGCCGTTTTTGTAGATAATGGTACGGAACTCATCGTGCGCGAGTCCGACTTGCACTTGGCCGGTTTTTTTAATGAGTGAAATAGTCTCGTGAATCTTATCTTGGTTTTTCGTGCTATAGTGAAACAAAAAATAGGTCATAAATATCGTAAAAATATGAACTACTAAGGATGTGTTGGTCGTAGATAGAAAAGTATCATACAGTACTGTCACTTAATTACTCCCATGCATTGCGCGCTGAAAATCTGCCAAAGTCTGTTCCCCACGCCGCTTTAGCTCGTAGACTTATTTGACAGGTGCAAATGTCAAAATCCAAATTGAAAAAACTAAAAACAATCACTTGAAATGTCAAATTAGTCTACGAGATTAAAAACCAGACTTTAGGATCAAAGCAGCGTTTCCACAAATAAACTATCGGATTTTATCATTTTCAGCTGATGAGTAACATAGGTACACTTACATAGGTACCGAGCGTAGTACGGAGTTTCATCATTCATAGATTATGAGGTCAGCTTATTCTGGTCACCACTAAAATGCGCCCACCGTACTATTCCGTAAAACGAAAAGTATTTTTCGTCCCGGAAAATTAAAACATTACTGAGGTCAGAACGTGTAATTATTTAACTTTATTCTACCATCATCTGCCTAGCCTTTTCCCAACTATGTTAGGGTCGGCTTCCAGTCTAACCGGATGCAGCTGAATACTAGTATTTTACATGGAGCGACTGCCTATCTGACCTCCACAACCCAGTAACTGGGTAATACGATACCCCTTGGTAAGACTGGTTGTTAGATTTTCGGGCTTCTGACGACCCGTAACGACTGTCAAAGATCCACAAATGACAGCCGGGACCAACGGCTTAACGTGCTATCCGAGGCACGGAGGAGTCTCGATATGTAAAGATGGTCACGCATCCATGAACCAACCCCGGCAAGCGTAGCTTAACCTGACGAATCGATCCGTGCGGCTGTTATTACTTAGCCACGAGCTCCTCAATATTATTTAATATATATTATATATTATTATATAATTAATTATTTAATCTACCATGTGGACTATATTCACCAATGATTTAAAGTTCTATAAAATAAACTTTTAGTGTATTCATTCTGTGTGTGAAACTCCTATTCATAATGAATATAAAGTGAATACGAAATGTGTGTGCCCTGTATTTGCATTTTCACGTTTGAATATTTTACACACAGACAGTGAAATGTAAACGTTTACAATCAACAGGGCTTTAAATGGGGGATTTAAATAAAAGTAGATTTTCTACGCATCGTCACCATGAGCGAACCCACACTAATACTGGACGGGAGAGTAGAGGAGTGCGGTGTTTGGTACCTAATTCGTCCACGCGCGGCGCGGCCATTGCATGTATCAACCGCCCGACATACACGTACAATAGAACATCGCTAATTTTGTAAAACCTAAAATCGTTAAATATACGCCTAATTACTATCGAAGAAGATTTTCATTCATCTCCTTATCATAGAAACTAATTTCCTAATTGCCTCCGGAACTTTGTTACCATTGTATATCGGTGAATGAAATAGGTATGTATGATAGTGACGCATGGTGCGTTGTGCTGTGACGCACCTTTGTACTCGGCTCGGTTTCTTTACATAAACCGCGCCGTAGAAAAAACCCGCCCATCAGCATGCTTCCATAGAGATCTATGCAAGATTGACAACCACGCCACACACGGGCATACAAAGGGCATATTATGACTACGACATCATCCAACGCAACGCAGTACGTGAGACATGGATAGACGCACCGACACTGCCTATCTTTGATGACCTACGGCATCGTATATCTGACAATATTGTACCATACTGATTGTTTACAGAACTGCAGCGTGTGGCTTACGCAACGTTAAGCCAGCTACGCATTTCAGCAACATGATTCGTACGGGTTAAATATTACATCAATGATAAAACAACGCAGTGTCGCCATTATTGCACAGGCAACGGTGTACCTACATATGACGTCACCCTAACCCAACCTTATTTTATAAAATTTTCCTGGTACAGCACCCTATAAGGAAGCCGAGGAAAAACAATAGGGTGGTTCTATACTTAACTAGATACATGACTCAAGTCAGTTCCCGAGACCGCAGCTCAACGTTTAGTACTAAGTAGGTCAAACCGTGTAATAGGGTCTTGTGGTTAAAAATATGATGACGAAATAGTTATCGAGAAAGGAAATACCGATTATTTTATTTTTGAAGTGAAAACTTCTTTAGGTGCATTGAGCACTTTTTCGGTGAACAAAAATCATGGAACTCGCGTCATCGTCACGCTTAAAGAAATGAATGAATGTTACTTAGTTTTCACTTGTAACGGAATTCCCCAGACTGCCCCGCATGTTTTTACTCATATTCATTTTGGTACCTCTTTAAGGGCCATGAGCTATCCGAATATAATAGAATGCTGGTAGAAACCATTCCTTTTTTTTGTTTTTGCTTGCAAAATCTATACATATTATAAATTAAAGTCACTTGTCATGTTTGTCTGTATATCTGCGTTGTTCTTCTAAACCACGCAACAGATTTTGATGAGGTTTTCACCATCGTTTAGAAAATTTAGTCCGGAAGGTTTATGTGTATCATACTTTAATATTAAAGTTACAAATAACTAAGAAATCTCGATGTTTTGTCAAGGCGTAAAAACCTTGCGAAGCAGAAGCGAGTCACTAGTGTTATAATAATCCATTCCACAGAACACTTCAGGAACTTAAATTCAAGTTAGGAACATTATCTTGTAGCAGTAAGTGAGGTAATGTGCTGGCAACATAATTTGCACCTCTTTTGTACTGTTAATGCGTTCCCTAATGCCATGTTTGAAACTGAAAACTTTTGTTTTTTCATTAAAAAAAAACTCGTTGAGCATAACTTGCTTTTAGGGTTCTGTAATATAAATATTAATAAGTTTTATCAAGGTATAAATTAAACTAAGTTTTCTAGAATTAGTTATACTGCTTACCTACTCCTATAGATTTTATTATTTACCAAGGTAACAAATCTACTCACGAAAAATTATTTTTTTCTATAAATATTTCTTTTACACTATAAATCTCCACCATTATATGTCCTACAAAATGTACGTTGACATCGAGGCAGACCCAGGAGAAGATGGCGAAACGACCTTGACGCCTACAGATGGGATTGGTCCACACTAGGTCAAAACTGAGAGGAGTGGAAAAGAGAAAGGGAGGCCTCTGCCCTGCAGTGGGACAACACACGTAAAAATAACAATAAAAATATTTTTTTTGTTTTAGTTTTATATAATCTAATATTTAAAAATGTAATTTATAAGTGTATTTAAGAAATAAAATAAAAATAAATAGTAATTACTCTTTAGTGTTTCACCATTTTTATGCTATAATGAAACAAACAACAACTTACAAAAAAATTGTCTAAAGAACCCAAAGATGAAAACGGTTTCATGGCTTAGCCATTTTAACGCAACCGCTTCACAGAATGGCAGTTTTTAAATCAACAAAAAAGATATATACTTTTTGTTCACCCTTTTTAATGTTTCATTTAATTCAAAAGTAAATGAATTTATGTACTAAGTTTGTGGAGTTTGGAACATTTTGTGGGGCATGCGAGTGAAACTGGGTCAAAATAAATTTTGAACACTGTCGTCTCAGAATGGTTATGTTACCCTAAAAGGTTAAGATAGTATTTAACTTTTTGTCAATTTCTTAAAACCTTTTCTGGTATAGTACTACACAACTTATACACGATCTGCGATTTTGCAGACGGACACCGGACACTGACGAGCACGGAAGACGAACCGTGAGAAGGGGTATCGCAGACATCGGAAGTTCCTCGGTATATACTGAAAAGAAATAACATCCTAAACAATTAAAAATTGGGCATAAACATTACCTGTGACATCACACCAGAAAGGTACAAATCGGGACAATAAAATTGACCGAATGTTTTTCAAAAGCCCCTCTCTAGATAATTTTGCATTTTCAAAGGGAAATAGACTATTATTTTAGCGTGACATCGCCTAACAGCGGGGAGATAAGAGTTAAATGGCCGAATAAACACAGATCACGAGGCTTTTATTGCAATACATTACACAGATTGCGTAGGAGAATGTTGGCACCGAATAGTTTATGTCGGCAGATGGTGAAATGTATAGGGATGTTTTTTGAACGCGCGCGATCAGTTAATGGTGTACGTGATTGTTAAAAATGTAGTCTCGGTAAAGAAATATGGTGCGTTAGAATTGCTTGAAAGAACGTTATTTAATTTCACCTAAAATACTGTCGAAAAAAAAAACTTGTTTTTTTGTGAATATTTTAGAATCAATTAGAGGTAGGTACTCTAATTGATTCTAAAATATTCACAAAAATTAAATAAATTATTTAATAAACTTTGTTCATTATTATTATTATTTATTACATATTTTGCATATCTCGGGACCATCGGGGTCCCGGTCTTTTGAAAGGCGTACGAGGGGCCGAAGCCAACTCGCAGAGGCCCCTTAGACCATTTTAAATGGAATGAGGCACCAACAGACGATTATCCCTGTACACACTATGCTAGTGCACCCAAGGACAATCCCCGGTTGGTGTAGGACTATTGCAGTACATGGAAACAAAACATTGGGCTATGGGTTTGGCTGGCTATAGTAGAATGGTTACCAGGAACTATGGAAGGACTATGACCCCTGCCTGACCAATGATATAATACATATATATTATGGATAAGATGGCAGGGGGTGACTTGCACACTCAATAATGGGCCCCCAGAAACTGTCGCTAGCACATAGTGACGTAGCGACAAGGGGGCAACATATCCTGAGGTGCTTGAGGAGTGGAGAGGTATTCCACGGCTTTCAGAACAATCCCAGAGCCCGGAAGATGGTCAAGATCCCTACGAGCACTTACTGGAATACTTCCTTCCTCCGAGCACGTTTGCTCTTGCGAATCTCCACTCAAGCCGGCCAATCAAGGCAAGAATGAAGTGGGAGCTCTGTTCCTCGTCAGTGTTCACTCCAGCCAGCCAATAAAGGCAAGCCAGAGATGAGGAACAAGACTTCTCCCGGGAGGTAGGATCCGTGGGGTCGCTACTAACCAACAGCTCGCCACATGCTGCCCTGCGGGTTTTTGTATCTCTCTTGGTCTGGCTCCTCATCCTAGACCCGTTCCGGCAAAGTAAACTCTGCCGGTACAGACCTAGAGTTAGGAGCGCGCAAGCCCCACCACGACGTCAACGTAGAGATACGGCGGTGGGGTTATTATTATTATCTTTATTTCAATCAACCTTGGATCATACAATTAATATTACAAATTAAAATAAACATACTTAAAACAAAATTAAATTAAATTAAATTAAAATAATATCTTAACGTTAGTCAGTACGTGAACCATACAGCAGTGGTTCACGTACTGACAATCGAAACGTTCAGAAAAAAGGTTCAGGATACTGTTGCGGCTGACCCGCACCCTGCGCACCAGGGATGTACACCGCTTGCGCATGATTGTGTGGAAACAATCGACATGCGCCTCGGCAAACATCCCCGACGCGCTACAGAAGCGAGGCAGCCTCAAGAGCACCCTGAACGCGTTGTTGTATTGGACGCGTAGAGCGCTGTACTGTTTCTGCGAATAATCCACCCACAGACTGCCAGTATAAAAGGACGTACAAAATGCCCTAAATAATGCTATTTTGACGCCTCTCGAACACCGAGCAAATCTGCGGGCAATCATATTCGCACGAACAGACAGCGCCCTACGTTCCCTTTCGATGTCTGCATCGTCTTCCAGGTCAGAGGTTAATAAATGTCCAAGATATTTAAACGTATCAACTCTATTAAGTGGGCACCCGTTGAGCTTAATGGCCGGTAAGTACTCAGGACACCTCCTCTTGGCCCGAAAGACCATGCACTCGCTCTTGTTTGTGTTATACAACAAACCATGTTCCTTAGCATACTTTTCACAGATGCGAATCAGCCTTGTCACACCACAGACAGAGGCGCTCAGCAGCACCATGTCGTCAGCGTAACTGATATTGTTTAGGCACACACCCCCAATATGGCAACCGACATGCGTGCTGCTGAGCCTCTCTATCAGTGTATTAACATACAAGTTGAAGAGCTTCGGTGAGGTTAGCCCCCCTTGCCTCACGCCACACTCCAACCTGTATGGGGTCGAGTAAACCCCCGACCATCGAACAACATTGACCTGATTGTTGTACCAGTATTGAAAGATACGGATCAGTCCGTCTGGCACTGACGCATGCTGCAGTTTTTGCCACAGCAGATCATAACAAACCAAGTCAAATGCCTTCGATAAGTCGAGGAAGCAAGCAAAGACAGGTGTACTTCTATCAGTGTAGTACCTGACAGTCTGCTTTAAACACAATATAGCTGTTTCTGTTGAGAGACCGGCTTTGAAACCAAACTGGTTATCATGTAAATTTAAGTATTTATCCAGCTGAGTGTTCAGCAAACCGTCAAGCACTTTCGAAATAAGAGTGGCCAATGAAATGGGCCTATAGTTGTTCTTATCGCTAACATCACCAGTTTTATTCTTAATAATTGGCACCACCACAGTTTTCATCATCCGCCCAGGGAGATACGAATGTCCTATACACAAGGAGTAAAACATCGCTAAGACTCTGGGGAGATGATGACCAGCATGCTTAAGGTGTTCAATACTTAAATCATCATGGCCTGGAGACTTGCCCCTCGACATAGACATAATGACATGCCTTACCTCCTTTGCCGCAAACCGGATACTGATCTCCTGACCACTACAACCAGCAATGCCTGTAAACTGTGATGGTCCCAACGGCGACGAAACCGCAAAGTGATGCCTAAATAGCTCGGCTATCCCTGTCACATCAGCAGCACCGCTGACACTCACCGGCAGGCCCGGCCTACTATTGAGTTTATCGGTGGACTTCCAAAAACTACGGAAGTCGCCCCTAGAATGATGCGACGCCAACATGTCCATTTTAATTTGGTCACTATTGTCCTGGCACCATCGTAAGCGCGACTTAAACATTTTTCGAGTTGTTTGCATATCAGTCCAAACACGACCCTCGCGGGGTCTACCATAAGACACCCACTGCGCAAACTTTAGCCTGGCCTGCCTGTGAGCATCACTCACATGCTTATTCCACCCCATAACTGGTTTCCTATTTCGCACATGATTTGTTTCGTAACTTTCAGAAGCTGCTAGGCATAAAATATTAACAATGTCATTATACATTTTATCAATAATTATTCTGTGGTCCAAATTATTACAAACATAGTCACAACATGCGCTCAATTCAATTGGAAAGTCAATATATTTTAAATAATCATTACAAAATTTAGTATAAATGTCAATTTGCTTAGGTTTTCTATCACCCCATTTTATTTTATTACATGTCAGATTTTTTATTTCATTTGAATTGTAAAATTTTTGTTTAACTTCATTTAAGTTACATTGTATTAAAAGAGGGAAGTGGTCGGACCAAAGTACATCATATTTAACATTTACATTAATAATAGTGGACATGGCTGCTTTCGTAGCAACACAGTGATCCAGCCAACGCCTCGAGCCGTTCGCATCGCTTATAAAAGTATAAGTGTTTGAGTTTACTCCTAACAATTCAACATCGGCGCATAATAACTCAGATTCCCGACAGAACGAAACCAATTCAGAATAAAATTGTTCACTGGGATGCGAATTAAAGTCTCCGAGTAGAAAAACAGTTTCGATATCGTTATCATTGATTATAGCACTCACCAGGCTAAGGCAGTCCGTAAAATCCGTTAAGTTCGCACTATTATCCGTCGGCATATATACACTGAACACTAGAAATGACCTTGATTTCATGCATACTTTAATGGCACACACTCGCGGGTTATCACACTGCACTACCGACACGTTGTCAAAAACACTTTTCCGCCATAGCAATGCAACTCCGCCGTAGGGCCGTCCACGTAACAAGCCAGCCGCGGTGTCCACCGCCGACGTCCCGGTGCACCCGAACTCAGAGTCAATTTCGCTCAGGAACGAGATATCGTGCGGCAGCAACCACGTTTCTTGCAAGGCAATTATGTCTGACGTGCTACATAATTGCCTGACACTGTCCACCGAGCGTTTTATACTCTTACAATTGTAGCTTACTAGGTTATACATTGATATTTATTTTACGCCGTTCACAGTACCGCTATTTGCACCGATCGTGTAATTTCTCATTTTAAAATTTACGAATCTCCTGAAAATAATTCCTTCGGGCCATAGTTTACTATCAAGAAACATCTCCATTTTAGTTTCCGAAACAAAGAATTTGTAAGCGTTATGTTCCTTAGGATATTTAAATGATATGCCTTCAAGCGTAATCACCTCGCCCGTTTTATGATACACATAATCAGCAATATCTTCCTCCGTCGTGTCTTTATGCACTTTAGTAATAAAGATTGGCACTGTTTTTATTGCAGCTTTGAATTTCCCTTGATGCTCCCTAGCGGTACCAGCGGTGCCCAGGTATCGGTAGCTCATATTACGCTTTCTGCGGTATGAAACTTTTTCCCATCCATCATTATTATTGTTTTGTACCGACTCATGTACAGTAGGCGCGGTCAGAGCCTGTGTCGTATGCACGACCGTTCTTCGCTGCGGTGACGTCACGTTCTTCTGCCTCGACGCAGCTGAGCTAACGGCATCGGCGCGGGCGCCTGCGACGGCGGTTGCGACGCGAGGGGAGGGGCCGCACCCGGCCGCTCTCTGCGGCAAGACAGCTGACTGAGTGCGGCGGTCGAAATTTCCTGCGACTACCTCCTTGATTTTTCTAAATGACTGTTCGTTATTTTCTAATATTTGTAACGAGGATTCATCGATACTATTATTGCAGTCATCTATAACTGATGAATTATTGACGTGAGATAATCCAATGGGACCGCTATCCATAACCCAACCACCTCGTTTCATGTTCACTTTACACACAGATGCCGCGGGTATTAATGAGTCATTTTGTAATTTCAAAATCTCCGTTTTAACATCTTTCAATTGAGTCTGCGTCACATATACTTCTTTAATTTCTTTGACTTCATTCTGAATTCTAAGCAAATCCTTTAGAAGTTTTGTGCAATCGAGGTGGTCAAACAATATTGGAGGTAGCTTTTCCAAGTCTCTTGCCACGAAAATTGGGAATTGATCCGGCTCAACTGACTTAAAAACATTAATTATGTCCACTAGATCTCGCTGTTCCTTGCCTTTGTTTTTCCTCTTTATTTTTGCCTTCTCCACATGAACCGATTCGTACAGCAGTGTCTTAGATTTTTCGATATCTTCACTTGTAAACGTAGATGTACATAACCGCACCAACGTGTCGTTACAAGTAACGCATTTAACCACTGTCACCATTTTTACAAAACTCCAAATTTCGTTCGTCAGAAAAACATCCTCACGGGAGTGATGCGCGCGCTCGACTGATTATATTATAGATGAAAAAGCCGACTTTGGCGGATTATGATGGGAAAGCTGTGGTTTCGTGGATAAGAATGTAATTATAATTTCTGTATCTTATATTATATCACTATTAAATTATATCATTTTTTTTTAAACTTACGCCGTACCCGTACAGCCTTCTAATTATTAGTTTGCCGCACCGGTCGACGTCATTAAGTCTACGCCGGCTGTCGCTAAAAACCAGCGCTGGTGCTCTGTCTTGCATAGAATCGCAGCATAATGCTGAGCGACAGCCGTTTTGCGTGGATGTGACGCATGTTTCCCCCAACCGTTTCTATTTTTTTTCTTTGTGTTTATTTTCTTTTTTCCGTCCTGTTTACCGCAAATAAACGTATTTTCTTAATTTTACTACTTTCATAGAGTTAAGATATTTTCAGAAAACTAGTAGGTACAAATGCATGAAAAACATGCTCAAATGAAGGTTTTATAAGTGAATAGTCAGGTGTTGACGTACAATGTCAGAGATATCTTCAAAGTTATGTTTTATGAGTTAAATTTAAAACCATTTTTATATTTTATAACCCTTAACTTGTGACGGATCATCATTTCTTTAGGTTTGTAAATAAAATATTTACTACTGACATCATGTTTTATGGTTTGCATAAAATTCAAACTTATTTAATGTTTTTATTTTTTATTAAATCGTAAGACCTAAGAAACGCTGTGTTTTATGTTCTTTAAAAGTTATGTTCCAGAAACTAGGTTTATTTCAGTTTTTTAGACGTAATGTCAAACATCTATAAACGTCTACTCGCTAGAAGAAACGTTCTTGAAGGTATAAAATGCTAAAATCACTAGATTTTATTACTGTAATAATGGTTAGTCTAGAAATATGCTGCTGCCAATCTTTGGGCAACTCCTCAACTATCTTATTTCTCTCTTCTTTTATTTTTTTTGTTTTTTTTTTGTTTTTCAAGTTGGGAATGACAAGACCGCCACCATAACGCCTGAATATTATAAAATCAAAATCAAAAATCATTTATTCAAACTTTGAATCAGCACTTTTCGAACGTCAAAATTACATAAGACAGTCTCCCAAAACGCCCACTTTATCTATTTATTATCTATTATATTATATTATATTCTTTATCTATTATTATATACTTATATCTAATAAATATTCTAACCGTACATTAATAAATTAAGTACACAAAGATTAAAATAATAAAGTGACAATATCCATAGTTGGAGCATAGGTAACCCTTTACAGAAACTACTCACCCATAATATTGACACACATTATTAATCCATCTCCATCACTACATTCACCCTATTCAAACTCGGTTATCTATGGCAAACCTGACCCACTTTTGTTGAATTTATTTATAGGTTTCAATGTATATTCAGCGTCAACGAGTCAGTCAAGGGCCCACGGTGTTTGCACACCTACGATTCCCTGACACTTGAAAACTCTTGAGAATTCGGTCTATTGAAGATGGAACAAGAATTTAACGAGTGGAAGGGCGTATAATGAAAATTTGTCGGCGTATTGAGCAATATTTTTTGAGCCTGAACCAAGTCCTGGAACCTATTCTTAATCGATAACTACTTCGAAGGAATTTTCTGATTTGATCGAATATCAGTTCTAACAGCGTAAATAATTGAGTTTTGATGAAGGGTCTATTTTTTTGGTACGAAGCGTACTTAGAATAAAATGCTACGCGATTGCTACGCCGTAGCAGAACTGCTACGCGGTTCTTAAAGAGATAGAAACGCTGTTGTCTTTTGCAGACGAATTTAAATACATTTGTTTAATAATATAACTTCTTATTGAATACTTAATATAAACTTATAGTTTTGTAAGTACCTACCCATAGTAGTTTCAGTCTATATTTTCTAGTCACAAAATTACAAACAAACTTATCGCAACATCTGACCTACCACCCTAGAACATTTGTCCCTAATCACATCTTACCTAATAGTAGTTCGTACTAAAACCCGATTCTGTCAAACAGTAATGTTACAAATGATATATAACAGTACTAGTTGATTTGTTACTGGGTAACCGCAGCCCGTGACTATGTTCATAGTTCGGTTTAGTTAGGATGTTTTGAAACAGATAAATAGGCTTTGTCAATGGATTTCCTTCTTTTGATTTTCATTTGTTTGAGGGGATAATCCTAAATCCATACTAATATTATAAATTCCAAAGTAACTCTGTCAGTCTGTATGTTACGTTTCCACGCCTAAACCACTGAACGGATTTCGAAAAAAATTGGCAAGGAGATAGATGGCATCCTGAGGAAGGAGATAGCGTACTTTTTATCGACATACCACGCGGCCAAAGCCGCGTAACCATATTTATCTGTAAATAAATCTTTGACTTTGACTACATAACAGCGAAGTCAAAGTCAAATCATTTATTTCAAGTAGGCACATTAAAGGCACTTCTGAACGTCAAAAACAAAGAAATAGAACTGATTCTAGTTGCCCCTTCCAAAAGGTAGTTTTCGTATGGAGAAGAATGGGCAAGAAACTCCACCGTAACTCTTTAAAAAAAAAATGTTTTACAATATTTTGTATACATCAATATAATAATTACATTATGTGAAGACGATGCACCTAGAATACGATTACTGTACCATAATAGGTAAAAATAATTAAAAATGGAGCAATGACAAATAAATTAAATGTGATAGATACATGGTGATCACATTTACAAAAGTGTAAATATGTGTAGTGTGTGCAGTAACTAAAGTGTCTAGAAATTGGCTTCTAAAAGAGATCAAGGCTTTAACAAAATAAATGGGAACATTTCACGTAACTGAGTGGAGCTATTTCAGTACAAATCCACCATGTGTTGTGTACAAAAATAATTTGTTTGTTTGTAGGGATTTTGTATTCAAACAGACGGGAATTTATTTACATTCAGTTTATGGTTTTAAGTGAGAAATCGTAATTAATATTACAAATGCGAAAGTGAGTTTGTTTGTTACTCTTTCACGCTAAAATTGGCACATGGGTAGACCATGACCTGCGTTAGGACGTAGGATACATTTTATCCCTATATTCATATGGGATCAAGACTTATGCGAGTGAAACCGCGAGGCGCAGCTAATCCATACTAATATTATAAATTTGAAAGTAACTCTGTCTGTCTATATGTTACCTTTTCACGCCCAAACCACTAAACGGATTTCGACAAAATTTACTTCGACTCGATAGGCTACTTTTTATCGACATAAAACGCGGGCGAAGCCGCGGGCGGAAGCTAGTAATATTATAAATGCGAAAGTGAGCTTGTTTGTTTGTTTGTTACGCTTTCACGCTAAAACGGCTGAACCGATTTGGATGATATTTGGCACATTGGTAGACCATGACCTGGATTAAGACATAGGTTACTTTTTATCGAGGTAGTACGTCCCTGTGGGATAATATCCGACCTCCACGCGGGCGAAGCCGGGTGCCAAGGCTAGTTACCTATTATTATGTTCAGCCCAAATTATATAAACGTCACTTCAAGCTTAAACTTCATCCCCCCATATTAAAATTTGTAGGACTTTAAGCAAGCAACCTACATACATTCTTCATTTTCATTCCCCTACACAAGGCAAGGCATATCATAAAATATTTCGAAGTTCGCCAGTAGTTGTTATTGTTCCCATGGAAACGGAAGAATGCGAGCATATTCTGTCATGGCCGCCCGTTAGTTCATCTGTTACTTCGTATGGATGCTTCTACCAGAATGCTTTTAGGTTTTTACGAGAAATTTTTCACCCCAAGGCAAACGTACGAAGAAATTGCAAAAATAAAACCCGCTTTTTGAGATAGACTTTTGCTATGAGAGGATTTTAGAAACACCAATTTTCGCCATGAACATTATTCCCTGGTGCCTGGTTTTTCTGATGGCGTGGAGTCGCCAAAAACAGTTAATACGTGTGAAGTTTGAAACTCTATGTTTTTATTGTGCTTCCTTTACTTTGACTACAATTTTTTTTGATGATTGGAAATCATTCTATGACTTCTCCCGCTCTGGGCGGAGCGGGAGGGCGTGTCAGACTTTTACTGACTAAAACCCACCCGTGTTCCTTCAGTTGCCTGTTGCCAAGGTCCTGGTATCTCTTTCGGACTTTCCCGCAAGCCTGACAGGATTACTTTAACTACTTATAAAATTGTTCTTAGAAACTGTTCCTAGGCATTTTGACGAACAATTACAGCGGTATAAAATTATCGCAAATGGACTACTCAGAGATTGAGGTATTATGATCATCATCTGCCTAGCCTCTTCCCAACTATGTTGGTGTCGGCTTCCAGTCTAACCCGATGCAGCTGAATACCAGTATTTTATATGGAGCGACTGCCTATCTGACCTCCACAACCCAGTAACTGGATAATGCGATACCCCTTGGTAAGACCAGTTGTCAGACTTTCGAGCTTCTGACGACCCGTAACGACTGTCAAAGATCCACAAATGACCCGTGACCAACGGTTTAACGTGCTTTCCGAGGCACGGAGAAGTCTCAGTATGTAAAGATGGTCACCCATCCACGGACCAACCCCGGCAAGCATAGCTTAACCTAATGTATCGACCCGTGCGGCTGTTATAACTTAACCACGAGCTTGATTGAGATTGAGGTATTATGATCATTACATGCTATTTAGTTTAAAATAAATATAAATGAATATTATCAACGCAACAGAAATTGCTATAAAGATTCGTATTTTTTTTAAATAAGTCTATTTTGATGACAAATTGGTACGATAAAAACACGAACGTTTTATAACTGCTGGCAATGAGATAAAAATACGTCCCTATTTCGTTGCTCGTTATCACGGATAATGTCAGCATCTGCTTACACTAATAAATCATACTTGAAATATTTAAGTGCCCTGAAGTAAACGACAAAAGCTTGGTATACCTAAATATTAATATAACAATCGCATTAAGCATTATTAAGGTGTTAGAAAAAAAATGAAGAAAAAAGAAAAAAAATGTAACTAAACTTATTTATTCCATGCAGACATTAAAATGCTTATTTACAATAATATATACATATCACAATTAACTTTTTACACTTATGATACAAATAAAAAAAAAGGAAAAGGGCACTCAGAAGTTCTCGTCCGCATCGCTGTCATCCGGAAACGTGGCCAGAAGACTGGCAGCATTGCCACTTTGAATGGCAATGCTAATTCTAAAAAATATAATTATTATTTAACGATTTTGTAGACACTAGAAAAAAGGATAGGAAGTTACTTAGAACAGCTTACTCGTATAAGTTCTCCAATGGTTCTCATATTCCAAGCAATATTTTCCAACACACTCGACTCACCATTTTCCATACCCAAGAACTGTAACACGCTAACATTTCATGGCGCTTGTAGATAAGCTCGAATTGCACCATTTCTCATTGACATACAACACTTTGTACAAGAATACACTGCGATAAAGTAAAAATACAAACATTCGTCTGAAATTCTTTTCAATTTTTCAGTATTGACATCGTCTAACATCTGAAGGCAGGCTGTCTGAATAATCCTATTTCTTGAGGCTTTTGGCAAACATGTCGTATTTACTCGATCCCTGGCGGTATCGAGTCGTTGGAGGTGAGGGATTTGATCACCTCCATATGTGACTGGTTTTACGATACTCTGAGACTGTTTTTGCATGTAAAATGTTTTTTTGTTTTGTGAATTTTTCACAAGTTGCTAGGTCATTTTTTGGAAAGTATCTGATGTTTCGGTTTTTATTTAAAAAAATATCTTCTATTTTATAATATTCTTGTCAATCTTAATAAAATAAAAATGAATTTAAAATTTTCTTTTTTTATATACGAGGCTTTTGGCTACTGTTGTTGCTTCTGCCTAGCCTTTTCCCAACTATGTTGGGGTCGGCTTCCAGTCTAACCGGATGCAGCTGAATACCAGTATTTTACATGGAGCGACTGCCTATCTGACCTCCACAACCCAGTATCTGGGTAATACGATACCCCTTGGTTAGACTGGTTGTCAGACTTTCGTGCTTCTGACGACTCGTAACGACTGCCAAAGATCCACAAATGACAGTCGGGACCAACGGCTTAACGTGCTTTCCGAGGCACGGAGGAGTCTCGATATGTGAAAATGGTCACCCATCCACGGACCAACCCCGGCAAGCGTAGCTTAACCTGATGGATCGACCCGAGCGGCTGTTATTACTTAGCCACGAGCTCCTCTTTTGGCTACTGTTGTATTATTTTTATTTTGTCTTTTTTTATTGTGTGTGCGTTTTGTTTGTGCAGAATAAACAATTTTCTTAATTTTTTTTTTGAAAAAAACGAATGAATCTGTCTTATTTCCAAAACTTGAAGAAAATAAAAAAATTGCAAGTCCTTGATTTGAACGGCATATTTAGAGCACAGTAATCTAGTGTTAATTTAGTTAAGATGGTACCCAGTCTTGCTCATTAATTAAAACTAAATGATCTATGTTTATGTCCGTTGGCTAAACTTCGCTAAACAAACATTCATGTTAGCGCTGAAACTAGACATTAAAGTTTCTAGGTTATGTCAGCAAAGTCTTGGGACACTAACTGGGATGAAATATGTCGCGTTCGAGTTTATTTTAGACTTTTAACACACACTCGCAAAATGGGAACTAGGCTATTTTTCTTTGGTAGTGGAGTTGCAGTTTTTTTGAACCAGTATGCAGTATTCAAAATCCTATACATTTTGGGATACCATTATGGTTGGTTCTTTGTTGTAAATGGATAAAAATATTAATTTTTTCCTTGTATACAGGGTGTAAAAAGACCCATCACATACCCGACAACTACGCATTCTGTACATCAAATTAAGTAACATAGGACAAAAATAATTGCTGGGAAACGACTTTTATTTATTGTTAGTGTGAAAAATCGCTGTTTACGGTTATGCGCAACGTAACGGACGCACAACATTGTGTCTATGGGTGCATGCAACGGATCAGGGTTTGTGGGGTATTAAAAATTTAGTTAATTTGTTTGTATATTTATTGGTATAGTTAGTAAGTCCTTTTAATTTTAGTTTTTTTTTTTATTACTTAAATCTAAATTAATTATCATAAATAAACGCTGATAAGTTAAAACATTTATAGATGATTATTTTGATTCATTTTTAACTTCATTCAAATCCACATTGTATTGCTCTCATCTTATTCAAGAAAGGTATCAAAAACCGCACTACTGTCTCTCTTAAAACAAGTTTAGTCGCATGGGTCATGCGGATCATCATAAAATGTTTAGTAAAGGTTTATTTTTGTCAAGTTTTATTTTATTGCATTCCATCCAACCCTATCTATAATTGATTCGGTCCTTGTTAAAACGTTTTACTAGTCCTATAAAGTATTAACCAGTTTTTTTCCTGATTAATTCCGATGTGGGCCCCAAACCACGTAAATTCCTTCAGGGCACATCAAACGCTATTGGTTGCTATTTTTATTGACCACTAGTCTGGTTGGTAAAATTCCCTGGGGGCTAAATATATGGCTAGCCTTTTGCCTGGGGGCTAAATATACGACCGGCCTTGCTCCGAAAAAGTGTTTACTAGACGATATTTCCCCGACGTCGTCTTTAACAAACTGTTACACAGCGAAAGAAGAGTTTTTAGGTTATGAGGCTAAAGTGTGCAGTGCATTTTTGCTGCTTATTTATTTATTTATTTGCACAATGTACACTCAGTTACAGGCTAGGCTAAAACTTATGAGTACATGACCCTGTTAGGACGCAGCAAATATTATTACATAAGTAACTTAAATCTAGGTTAAATAATTATTGGCGGTTAAATACTTAATGGCGGGATGAAAGCAATGGGAACACGCTAATGCGCCTCTATTTCAATAATAATTCATTTATCAACTCATCATCTGCCTAGCCTTTTCCCAACTATGTTGGGGTCGGCTCCCAGTCTAACCGGATGCAGCTGAATACCAGTATTTTACATGAAGCGACTGCCCATCTGACCTCCACAACCCAGTTACTGGGTAACACGATACCCCTTGGTAAGACTGGTTGTCAGACTTTCGGGCTTCTGACGACCCGTAACGACTGTCAAAGATCTACAAATGACAGCTGGCACCAACGGCGTAACGTGCTTTCCGAGGTACGAAGGGGTCTTGGTATGTAAAGATGATGGTCACCCATCCACGGACCTACTATACGCACGTTTTTATGTTTCCTGATTTAATTATTTTTGCTTATTATTTAAAACACTGAAGCCCACACAAAGATTATCGTCTGTATCTATTATTATATATATGTAATATTTACATCGGACACAATTAAATTGGACATACTCATTAAACAAGCACCGAGATCATGGGTTAAAAATTCTGTGCAAAATGTTGTGCAAAAACTCAACCCATTACAGCTGTTTTCTCGTTTTCGGAGCAAAAATATACCTAACTAATTCCACAACCTGTCAGCACAACCAAACTTTTTAGCTGTTGCACAATAAGTCATTTTCTTCCTCACAAACTCTGTTACTGCCCCAGTAACTGAGCTTGTTTTGTGCGCCGTATTCCGCACCTGTGACTGTATTTGATTTGCTACTACAAACGTCAAAGTACTCGCTTTGATTAGAAAAAATATGGTTTTATAGCGCAGAGATTTTTCTAGATTCTTTTTGATGTTGGAACACTGTGTTTTGTGTTTGGAAGAGAAGGTTGACATAGGTTTAATAGGTTTTTCTTTTGTTCTTGGTACTACACGAGAATAAAACCAGCATTATACACGTGTATATAGTTCGTACCTATATTTATCAGAAAAATGTTTATTATATTTTCATATTACGGTGTGTCCAAAAATTGAGCGGCAAAAGCGCGGAAAATTAACCGATTTGGTTTGACATTAGATCCCACAATGTTTTGTGGTAGAAGAACTGCGTTGCGAGACTTGATGGGTTTATTTTACTAGCCCGTTATGAACCTGGCAATCACTTTTATTCCATGGTACAAAACAATTTTTTATACCTACTGAAAAAAATACCTTTTTCGTATATTGCGTGTCAAAATTATGCTACGTATTGTGCCGTACAGAAATGAACAAAAAACTGCAACTTTCACACGGATTTATAAAAATAAAGCCCGAGGCAGACGAGCACTGCAATTATTCCATGTATTCTAAATTCAGAATTCAGACGCGAAGCACTAACAATCACCATTTATATTCAAAGTAACGTTTGAAAAATCGTCATAAAAATTTGAACAGTCGGGAAAAAGGGAGAAATATTTCATACCATTGAACAAAAGTCGATTTTGATACAATGAATATGAATAAAAATGTCTGCATTAAAGAGAAATGAAATTGACCGATGTTAGAGTGTTTGACGATGAAGATCTTTATGTGAAAAACTACGAAAAATAATCCCTGAAAAACAAGTTATACTCAGTCAGGTGCTCGTAGGTCGTAGTAGTAGGAGTAGGTCGTAGGTTCGAACCCTGACAGGCTCACGGTACGGCTGGTCCATAATTCAAGGTCGCTCAGCGAGCTATGGAACGAGCTATGCTTGGAGTATCTCTGAGAGATAAAATCCGGAATGAGGTAATCCGGCAGAGAACCGAAGTTATTGACATAGCTCACAGAATAAGCAAGCTGAAGTGGCAATGGGCCGGCCATATTAGCCGTAGAACCGATGACCGTTGGGGTAGACGTGTTCTTGAGTGGAGACCGTGAATCGGCAAACGTAAGGTAGGACGCCCTCAGGCTAGGTGGAGCGACGATCTTCGCAGGGTGGTTGGTAGCAGCTGGATGAGAGCTGCCGAGAATCGAGCTGTATGGCGTGCAATTGGAGAGGCCTATGTACAGCAGTGGACTGCTATAGGCTGATGATGATGATGAGGTGCTTTATGTATTCCCTAGTGCTAGTAGCACCGCATAAATATTGATATTCAGCCGCACTTGATTACAACAGACGTTGAGCTAAATCACAATATTATTCGTCCTCTTTTTAGGGTTCCGTACCCAACGGGTAAAACCGGACCCTATTACTAAAACTCCGCTGTCTGTCTGTCCGTCTGTCACCACACTGTATCTCCTGAACTGTGATAGTTAGACAGTTGAAATTGTTTCACAGATGATGTATTTCTGTTGCCGCTATAACAACAAAAACTAAAAAACAGAATAAAATAAATATTTAAGGGGGCTCCCATACAACAAACGTTTTTATAGATGGTACGGATCCCTTCGTGCGCGAGTCCGACTCGCACTTGGCTGGTTTTTTATTTTCATATTTACAAGAGATTGGAATAACATAACATCACAGCACGAGAGAGGAGCTCGTGGCTAAGTAATAACAGCCGCTCGGGCCGATCCATCAGGTTAAGCTACGCTTGCCGGGGTTGGTCCGTGGATGGGTGACCATTTTCACATAATATCGAGACTCCTCCGTGCCTCGGAAAGCACGTTAAGCCGTTGGTCCTGGCTGTCATTTGTGGATCTTTGACAGTCGTTACGAGTCGTCAGAAGCACGAAAGTCTGACAACTAGTCTAACCAAGGGGGTATCGTATTACCCAGTTACTGGGTTGTGGAGGTCAGATAGGCAGTCGCTCCATGTAAAATACTGGTATTCAGCTGCATCCGGTTAGACTGGAAGCCGACCCCAACATAGTTGGAAAAAGGCTAGGCAGATGATGAACATCACATCACGCCGTATTCCCCGAGGTGTTAAGCATAGATGGTCCCATGTAACGAGCACAATCCAGACTCCAGGCCGCTACTTAAAATTCCAGTTAGAAAATTCAATGACACATTACCCAACCCGGGAATCGAATCCAGGACCTCATACTCAGCAATAGCGCTTGCGACCTGACTCTGACGATTTTTTTTTGGTCAAGCAAAACACCGACTTGTGAAAAAGCATTAACAATTTCCTAAAAAAATGAGGTTATTAAATAAAATAAAACCAATTCCTTTGTTTCACTTCTGTGAGCTCTGAGTTCTTTCATTCTAAATTCCTACCGGTCCTGGCCCAAAGCTTTAAACTCCCGCATCTATTCGCTTGAGGCCAACTTTTTGTTCCTCGAACAGAGTGACGTAACAAATCTAGAGTACATTCTAGAACCTTTGAAACAAAGCGATTGTTTTCCCGTTTATTCTTTGGGGACACTCCTTTTGTCGACATGCAGTGGTAATTAGATGTACCTATGTATCACAATGCTTTACGTTTTAAATGCTTTGTTCTGTTATGTTTAAAGCATTTGCATAATTAGAGTTAAATGGAATTATTTAGGTTTCAGGAAATCTTGATTCAATGGAGACTTCGCTTTGAGTTTGATGGAGGATAATTTAATTTTGATTGCTTACGGAATTCAATTAAGAATAACCTACTATTCCTAATTGAATTCCGCACGCAACCTAATCTCTCTGTGAAATCATTTTAATGTTGTTAGTGAAATGTTAATTTTGTTTTAAAGAGTGCTTTATTGATATGACTACCCAATTGGTACCTTCCATGATGTCATTTATTCACTAAAACCTACCATCTGCGACAGATCTATAAAATACACAAAACTTCAGATTCTCATTTGTATCTCAATCTAAAATTCTCTAAGATAGTTAATTGATTCAGGGGTGACTTTACGAAAATCGACCACGTAGATATGTTTAATAACATAATCCGCTTAACTATTTCTCAAGAGTCATAAGAAATCCTGTAAGAAATCGACACGTGTTTCACCTCTCAACGAGGCATCCTCAGAATGATGATTGACCAGACGCGAAACAGAACACGATGTGTTGCCACACCGAGCACTGGACGCAGAGACAGACAGTCACAGACAGACAGTCTCTCAGTCCAATTTAATAAAACTGAACTCAAATAAGCCAACCACAACTTCGTGGAATTGGATACAGAAATAACTTCCTAATTAAGCTCAGTTCTTCTTAGAAAACTGCTCATCCTTAAAGGAAAGAATGTACTAATATACAGTTTAGTTATGTGACGTAGAGAGATAAATGTACAGCTTATTGTATAACCCGACTGAGTTTAGTGCAAACATACATTATCAACTATTTACGATTGCCTATGAGCCATATATTATAGTTTTGGTCAGTGGCACGAGTTACAAAAGGTAGCGAAATTAACGTTATTTTTTTATCGAGTTTTTTCGAACGGCTGCAATATTCAACATTATCTCGATGCGGCATTAAGAATGGACACTAATGACTCATCTCTAGCTTGCTTTAAGCTCTAATTACTTGACTGAAATCCATTATGTAAGTCAAGTATTCTACAATGAATAAATAATAAAATGTTTTTCAAATAAAAGAATTCCTTTGGGGAATGGTATTGCATTTCTTTAGAAATAAGCATCAGCTTTGTACGTATTTTTCTGTTCTTTTCTTCTTGTCTCTTAAGTATGTGTGTACATGAATGGTTAAAATAACTTAAAGATAAACGTATCAGAGTAACAACAACATAATCCACGTTACCGATGGAAAGGACACTTAATTAATATTGATGTATTGCTGATTGTTATCTTGTTTGAGGTGGCAGTTTAGTTTAGTGAAAGACGAAATTGATAGGAACCTGAATGTTAGAGCATGTACAGAAGGCCAACACAAAGTGACATTCTGTCAGCGATAGCGAAAAATGATGATGAAGTCAAAGATGTATGGAACAGGACATGCTATCGAAAAGCCGTTGCCATTCCTGTTGAAAGTCGTAACAGAAATACGAAATGGTTTGAAAGGGATAGCCATTGTCTAGGCCCTGTGTTCCTCATCTTATCTAATTGGAATGTTTCTCATCTTATGGAATTGGGGTAATTTTGGTACTCAAATGTGAATTTTAAATAGAAATAACTTTTTTATATTCAATAATCATAAGATTTTTTATAACTTTTTGGTAATTTTATTGCAGTAAGCAGCTATGTGCTCCTTTCGGATCGGACGGGGTTATTTTTACATAATTAATATTTTCTTCTCGTTTTCGCCTATACATTAAACCAATGCAAATATCCGCGTTCAAAGGTAGCGTGGGGCGTAATAATGATTGATGTTCACATTACCATATCTGGCCCCTATTTATCTTATATAAATCGCAATTGACTTGACGCGATCCGTTTATGGCGATATGTAATGGTTATATATTAACTGCTAGGCATGTTCTATGTTATGGGTTTGGTTTCCGCACTTAGTCCTTAAGGTGGACCATTGTGCGTGCACGGTTATATATGAACTGCTAGGCGTAATTTGATATCTGCAAAGATAATTAGGTTGATAGTTATAGGTTTAATATTGATTTATAGATAAGCTAAGTAATTTAGAATGAGCTATTTTGGGCAAGATGTTTGTGACGTGTTCTTCAGTGGAGACCACGAATCGGCTAGGTCCGGTAGTATTTCAGCAGGCTAAGTCGAACGACGGCTTTTGCTGGGTGGCTGGTACCAGCTAGATAAGATTCATCGATGATCGACTTCTACTGTAAGCAGGAGATTGTTTTTTTATTTTATTTAAAATCTACGAAAATCATTTCCTTATAAATTATATGAATGAATACTAAATGCTTTCATATTCTAAGTACCTATCCATAATATTAAATTTATGTTAAGATATACAAATTGGAGCTCTTTTCAGGAATTTTACTAACAGAATTATCAGGAGTTTTAGTAGGGACATAAAATAGCTAATAATTATAATTAAAATTAACTACCGCTAGACAGAAAAGCAGAAGTTAATTTAAAGGTATACAATAATTAAAAATCGTACCTTGAACGTCATAAAATAGGTATAATTAGAACATAATAATAAGATCCGATAGTCCTAATTAAAGACTGATTAGACAAAGAACCTTTATCTGAAGTCTAAGACAAAAGACTGTTAAAAGAAAGATTACTGACGCATTCTATAAAGACGTAATTTTCATTATCTTTTGTTTTATAATTTCGTTGTTCACGTAACTAAGTTCTTTGTTAATTTATACTATTTTATCTTGTCTAAGCAGTATAATTCGGGAGTACTCATTAGTACTAATGAGCACATAGTTTTCCAAGTCGGATATCGTCAATTGGTAGAGAAAACTTTCAGAATACGGATTGTTTTTTTGCCTTTTTGGCGCTTGTGTGTTAGTTATTTGAGCAGTTGATTGAATTACTATTGCTTGTTGAAATAGTAAACTCAATATTTTTGGAACGAAGTTCTTGCACGCGGTATCAGAAAATGTAACGCTAAAAGCGTCCATACTTGCGACTGTCTTCTTCTAATTTAAAGATTAAGAAAAAGAGAGTGACAGAGGACGCCGCCGCCGGCAGAAAAAACAAAAGAAAAGAGGAAAGTGATGTGTCGTGGGATAAAATTGTATACACATCGGCCGGTGTACACTGCATGCCTGCCACCACTGCATTGCCGGAAAGAGAGAGAAAGTGTGAATTTGGTCAAAATGTAAATCCAAGAGGGCGCTGCGAAAATTTTTAAATTTTTGTAGTTTTCGAGGGTGCTAAAGCCGATAGTGACATTACAATGTAAATTCAAGATAGCGGCTGCGAAAATTTTGTTTTTGTTTTATATCCTACCTGAGAAGCAACTTCGTTCCTGACGGGGGTCTCCCGACCCCACAGGTTTTTTTAAACATGAGCTGTGTATTTAAAAAAAAATGTTACATTAAATACAAAGTTACCGTAAAAGGGGATTCTTTCTCAGCGATTATGAAAAAAAAAAATGGTTGTCCTTTATTCTAATAAAAATAATTAGGATCACCAATCCATATGCTACGTGTGATGATTACGACTGTTTAAAACATTTTCTGTTCGTTCATTGTAATATCCTCTTGATTGTCACCGAGTCAATTTTGACTCCTATCTAAATAATATATACTTTATTGATACAAGTCCTTAAAAATTATAGCAATCTAGAGGACTATGGAACGCCACAAATAATTTGTGGCGACATCTACAACGCCACATACGAACTACGCATCACACTAGCGTACGCAAAATTCTGCATCGCGCAAGCAGAATTTTCCGCACGACGAGTCGTACTCGTCGCGCGGTAAACTCGGATAAGTCCGGAATCAATTGTCGGGCAGTTGGCCACCAGACACAACACCCGTCTGGTCGGAGGATCTTCCCTTTTCTACGGAAAATGACTGAACTTTACATCCTCTTTCTCATAAAATAAGCAAGTTCTTAGAACAAGTTTACTGAATCTCGACTTTCCCAGCTCGAACCACATACAGGTTTAAATAAATTATTCAAAACATAATGTTTGATTCAAAACATGAAATCGCAGCTTTAGTTAGAATAATGGAAGCAATATATGAATAGTGTTGAAACGTTCGGAGCGACGCAGTAAAATATTGATTCCATACAATATTATTCATAGTTAAAACGATTTATTGAAAGCCACTAAATTCACCAGCATTAATTATTTAAATGTTATATCCAATGTTGTATTGGTGGTAAATTCAATTATTTGGTTTGCTGTGATTTGATATTGATTCATGAGGGTTGTTGAAGATTAAATTTTATTGCTGAATTTCTTTCAGTGCTTCAAATTCAACTACAAATATACCTCCACAATTTTAATGGTATTTTAATGGTAATGGTATGGTGGCTTTATTTGATAGTATGAGATAGCTTGGAGTGCCCGAAACATCCCAATTTTTCTATGATCCATCAATAAAATAACTTACAAGACATGTTTAGTACCAAGTGGTAACTTCACACGCTATTTCCATAAAGGAATTTTAGTTTTTACTCAATTAATAATAATAGGTACTTACACTAGACTGAATTTTGGCCATGGCAACCCATCTCAGCGGAGACCAGCCTTCGGTGCGGGAGATGGACCAGCCTTCGGTGCGGGAAGTGATGTATGTGTGTGAAGTATGAGTGTGATGGGGCAGTTGCACTCTCTCTTCCCTCGCTCTCATCGTCCGATGGGATCGAAATCCGACACGACCGGTGAGAGATCAGGTGCTGGGGCAAGGGCTTAACGTGCTTTCCGAGAAACGCAAGTATCGCATCGCGAATTTCCAAACTCTGGGCTGTTAATTAGAAATTCCTAATAGAAAATCCAATAACACTTTGATTGATCCGGGAATCGCGCCAAGGCTCAGCAGTTGTGCTTGCAACCACGAAATGGCTGACGCGCTTGGCATGCCGCGCTGTGATTGGATGGCTGCCGCGCGCGAACGCTTCTGTTTATCTGACGCGCACTAACATTTTTACCTAACTAGAGTGCGCAAGAAATGTATCCAGGTGGCCTACCACCACCGCTTACAGCACTCTTATTTTAATATTACTTCTGTGTAGGAAAGAGATGAAGCTCTACAAGACGTATAGCTCCATCTCTTTCCCCCACGAAGTATCATTAAAATAATACTGCTGTAAGTGGTGGTGGTAGGCCCCCTAAAAACGATGCGTGTTACTGCCGTGCTCTTTCCGCTCAATTTTTGGAAACATCTTAACACTTCAAAAATTCCATTTATTTTTTTATATGTACGCACCGCAACAAGCGTATGTTACTCATAAAAGTTATCACGAACAAGTGACATTTTTATGACGCGTTTCCTTCTCGCATCAGACATGTTGTCACGGTTTATAGTCGCCCAGACAATGTCGTATCATTGCTCGATATTGCGACAAAACGCGCTGGTGTGTCGCTGGTTTAGTGCTAAAGTTGAGTGTTCGTGTAATCTGTGGGTTGTCAGAGATAATAAATGTCAGGTTCAAATACTTGTGTAAAATTAGGTTCTATTAAGGGCTGGCATTTTTTAGGAAGACTTTTAAATGTCAATGGCATTAAGCTTCAAGAACAAGTCAAAGTGACTGCTATTAATTTGCAATGTAGAAAATTGCTAGACACTTCACTGTTTGCCTGATAATGACTTCATACAATGATAGATTTACATTTGCATTAGTAAAATAGCGAGTTTAGTTGAAGTAACACGTTATTGGTCCACTGCCCCGTTAGTCTCGTGGTCGCAAGCGCAGCTGCAGAGCGTGGGGTCCTGGGTTCGATTCCCGGGTCGGGCAAAGTGTTATTGGATTTTTCCATTAGGAATTTCGTAGTAACAGCCCGGAGTTTGGAAGTTGGCGGTGTGATACCCCCGTGCCTCGGAAAGCACGTTAAGCCGTTGGTCCCACGCCTGATCTCTCTCCGGTCGTGTCGGATTGCCGTCCCATCGGACTATGAGAGTGAGGGAAGAGAGTGTGCACTTGTGTCTGCGCAAACACTTGTGCACTATAATATCTCCCGCGCCGAAGGCTAGTCTCCGTTGAGATTGGGCGCCGTGGCCGAAAATACGGTCTGGAGGACTATTATTGGTCCAAAAGTGGCAGTAATGTGTGAAGTGTCACATAACGACGTCAAGGGACTTAACTCAGTGACCACTTACTTACTTAATTTGCTATATGCCCTCGTAAATTAAGTAGTTCCATTTACACGCGGCTAGTGGCACCCCGACGAAATGGGTTAGGATAGGAACAAACAACCGCGCGCGAGCCAAGCGAGCGAAGCGAGCGGTGCCACGGCACCGGCCGGCGAGCGCTGCATCCAAGTTGGTCGCATTTACGCGGCTATTTAGTATTTTTAGGACCCTAAAATAGGAATGATTTGAATAGGATTAGGTCGAATTGGAATTATTACCCGGCGCGGCAGCAAAGACAGGATTATGTAATTTATGCGTATCTGGGTCGATATGCCCAAGCATTGCTGGGTAAATCGTCGAACGCTGAGCGTTAAACGACGGCGCTTAGATGATAACAAAATAATGAAATGGCGACGTATCGTAAAATGGCCAGGCAGATCACGATATGGCCATTTCTACGATCGGACCACGAAATTATACATCAGCCATTAGAGTATATGGAAATACTCGTAAGTTCAAGAATTTTGGGATAATATGGGATTCTTTGAAGAACGCCGAATTGTTGATGTTAAATTAAATTATCTCAAATTGAATCAAGTCAACAGTAAATGCTTTTCTTTGATTATAATTTCCGATGTCGAATTCACGGACGTTAGATTGATTGAAAATTAAATTAGGCATCTTTTTTTATTATTTCGCTGTATCAATGCTATCTAACGAATGGAAAATTCCGTATGAATGTTTTGTCAAGTCGTAAAAATCGTGCGAAGTAGGAGCGGGTTGCTAGTATCAAATAAATTAAAAATACATTAAAAATTCTCCCAGTAGGATGAAATATCAGTTACATTTTAACATAACCCTTAGTTCAACGCAACAAGCTTTTACAACTAGTGTCGACGGTAAAAAATGTAGGCATATGCTTTGCTACCCGTGGAAGCCGCGCCTAGTTGCTAGGTACCTAATGATACTTATGCCTTCAAAGTTATGCAAAGTTAGATCAGTACCCACGCGTCAAAACTTTGCTGTAACTTTAAAATAAGTCCTTAAAATATTAATGAAACCCGTGTTTAGGTAGGACTCTAATCAATCTGCCTCGCCTTTTCCTATGTTGGGGTCGGCTTCCAGTCTAACCGGATGGCTGAATACCAGTATTTTACATAGAGCGACTGCCTATCTGACCTCCACAAACCAATAACTGGGTAATACGATCCTCTTGGTACGACTGGTTGTCAGACTTTCGGGACCAACGTTAACGTGCTTTCCGAGGCACGGAGGAGTCTCTGTATGTAAAGATGGTCACCCATCCACGGACCAACCCCGGCAAGCGTAGCTTAACCTAATGGATCGACCCGTCCGGCTGTTATTACTTAGCCACCAGCTTAGGTAGGACCTATTTGGTGCAAATGTACTACGAGCATGAGGTTGCTTTTCGTAATAAGTCTTACGTAAGTTACTAATCAAACCATATGACTTAATTACGGCACACCTAGGTAGTATTCAATTTTTTTTTTTGTTAAGACCGAATTTGTGTTCTTTGTTTGAATTTTTTATTTTTTCTTTGACTTGGAAACTAATAAAGCGTACTAAGAGGCTACCCGAATCCTATGATGCAAAATTGAAACATCCCGTTTTCCTTCGGAAGAGCTTAACGTTGGTCGTATGTATATCTTAGATTCTAAGAGGATAGAGGATACGGGATAGAATCCATACGGATTACCATTACGTCGTGGAACGTTAGTATGATAAAAATATTTATTACTAGCTGCGCCCCGCGGTTTCACCAGCGTAAGTTTCGATCCCGTAAGAATATCGGGATAAAAACTATTCTATGTCCTATTTCTAAGCCTTCTCATTCTGATCCATGTAACTGGTGAAACCTCAACCCCTGTTATACAGGCTGTCCTAGTTCAGGGGTCGAGACCTCATTGATGTAATGTGTAATGAAGTTTGGAAATAAATTACTATTACTATTACTTTTACTATTCCAGGTCATGATCTACCCATGTGCCAAATTTCATCCAAATCCGTTCAGCCGTTTTAGCGTGAAATTGTAACAAACAAACAAACGTCAACTTCAAACTCAAACCACAAACCCAACCAAACCAAACCAAACCTCCAAAATTCTAGTTAGCAATCCAATAAAACCACTGATACAATAAATTGGTCACTGATAGATAGTGACGTGCCGTGATATCCGAATTAATATCCGATCTAATAATAAGTACCAACGCCTAGATTTACTGCCCGAAAAAAAAACTACCTACTATTATAGTATTTTTCTAGAAATTTTTCCTCAGGAAAAGAAAATATTGGTATTCAGGTTCCCTTGGGTTATGTATTATTAAAATTATGTCAATCATCTTGAACGGTTGATACCCGATAAATTCCATGTTCGTTAAGGTCGTGTCAGAAATGACAGGTTAATAATTTATGGGGTTCAACCGTGGTTCAATATTTTTTTCGTACTGACAACCAACCCGGATGAGAAAATTATTCTTCCGCTTTCTTTGATAATGTGCACAATGTTTTAAAAAACCTGTTATTTTATGATTACACCGTAATGGTGTTGCAATTATAACTAATATTATGTATTTTGTAGAATTTAATACACAAACAACGTTTTTGCTTTACGTCAATTTGCTTTTACATAATCAGCCTATAATGTAATTCCCACTGCTAGGACACAGGCATCCTGCCTTCTAATTCCCACTGCTAGGACACAGGCATCCTGCCTTCTAATTCCTACTGCTAGGACACAGGCCTCCTATCTTCAAGAGGGAATGGGCTATAATCTAACACGCGGGCCAAGTGCGGGTTGGTAGATGTCATAAGACTTCGAGTTGTTGGTTCTAGAACATCGCGGTTTCCTCACGATGTTTTCCTTCACCGCTTTGAGAGCAGTGGTGATGAAATTATTTACACAAACTAAAGCGCCTGCATGGGTTTTGTTCGGCCTACAACTCGGGGTCTAAGTGGGGTCGTTACCACATAAACACAATTTATACTAAATGCTCGCTCCATGTAAAATACTGGTATTCAGCTGCATCCGGTTAGACTGGAAGCCGACCCCAACATAGTTGGGAAAAGGCTAGGCAGAAGAAGAAGAAGAAGAGGAGCTTCATTGAATACTCTGAAGTGCAAAAAACAGCCGACTTCCAAAAAAAATACAATAAACTGAAAAATAACTTTAATTTCAGTAGTCACTGTTTTTTAATTTTCGTTTTTTGCCTCCGACTTCCAAAATTAAAGTTATTTTTCACTTTGCTTTTGTAGTGTTTTTTTTTGGAAGTCGGTTGATTTCAAAATTGATCCACAGTTGAAGAAAATATCGATGAACATACATTAAAAAAACATACGTAAAGTCGAACATACCTCCTCCTTTTTGGAAGTCGAATAGAAACTCCAATTCAAACACAACTTCTACCACTAATCATCTCAATTCCTAGAATACCACTCACCATAATTAGCCCATCCAGACTAGATAGTACGTGTGTAAACAGTACGTGTGAAAGTCAAAATTCCAGCTGAATTCCAGAAAGTTCCATTCTAAGAGTCCTGTGGGTTGGAGTGGGCGTTATTTTGTTTTATTTGAATAAATTGCTCGCTTCGCGGGTGGTGGGAAGCATTTGTTTTCACTTAGAAAACCACTCGACGCTCTTGCGAATCCACCACTTAGGTTGGAGCTGTGAAATGAGCGGGTAAGTGAGTTTGGTGGGTAAGAGTGGCATTGTGTTTTTACAAAAGCACATGCAGGAATGTAGAACATGCACCGTTTTGAGGCTGTTTTACCGTGGTATCGCTCTGTATGAAGCTGTGGCATGACTTTTCGGTTGCAGTGTTGCACCGCACTATTTGTATTTTCGAAACAGTTTTAGTTTGCAATTTTTTTCCCATGTACGAAATTCAAGAAAATATTCTTCTTATTGTGTAGTTAGTGATTAACCTAGTGGCATAGTGAAGAAAATAATTATTTTATCTGATAGAATATATTTTTTATTTCATACAAATTACAATTCAAGTATTCAATTTCCATGTTCAATCGAACTTTTTCCTATAAAGAAAATGGGCATAACGTACTAGCTAGTTTCTTCGTAGATTTGCATTTTGCATACATCTTTAACTGTACTAAAGCCCAGTAAAAAATGAAAAACAGTTTCACAAGAATGCGGAAAATGGTATCCAAGAAAGCTTACTTACTTAAAATGACACTAATAATTATGCACAACAAAAAAATCATCAATTTTATTAAATCATGTTTAGATATCGATACCCTTGATACCCATGCGGAGTTTTTAGCTAATTTACATAATTTGACCCTTTATACTCCTTTTACTTCGTTTACGTTCATACATCTGCATTGCTATTCTGTTACCATCTCACCGTGAAAACTTAGGTGAAGTGAGCTTCGTTCTTCTTCATTGTCATCGATACCTACTGATGCTAAGGCAGTGACAGTTCACTCCAAGCTCACTTCACTAATTTGACCCTTTATACTCCTTTTATTTCGTTTACGTACATCTGCATTGCTATTCTGTTACCATCTCACCGTGAAAACTTAGGTGAAGTGAGCTTCGTTCTTCTTCATTGTCATCGATACCTACTGATGCTAAGGCAGTGACAGTTCACTCCAAGCTCACTTCACCTACATTTTCACGGTGAGAATTTTACAGAATAGATCAGCTCGTCACTGGCACGCTGGTTGCGAGTACTCGCACCTGACGTTTCTGAAGAACATCTACATTAAATCACTATATTTCCTTCTAGGGCGTCCCTCTCGGCGATTCCACTCATATCTGCCTTGTTAGTCACCTTTTGTTTAATTAAAATAATTCGCTTTAAATTCACTTTTCTAGTGGCTCCACTTTAGTATTGACCGTGCAGTCAAGCAGAAAGTGTTAAGAGTGAAAATTAACCCATGAAAATGTGGATTTACGAAATTATCCGACCGCGCTTTCTTACCCTAACTTCAACGTTATTTGCTCAAGAAGTAAAGGGTTAAAAGGGTCTTTATTTGTTTTTCTTTATTATTTTCAATGGTAACAAATGTAGGCACAACGTAATTTTCATAGTACTTTTTTTTAAACAAGATTTTCTGTACGGAAAAGATAAGTGTTCGAAAACTACGAGTACATTATTTTATACCTTTCTGGAAAACTCTCCAATTTTTTTTCAAATATTATGTTTTATATCAGTCTATTGCTATTCTCAGACCAAATAAAAAACCAAAACAGAGCGCTGTCAACAGTGACGTGAGGCCAGTTTCGTAAACATGATCACTTAGTTTGATGTAGTTTGATTGTGAATGGTTATTATAATTTTGGCATGCTTCACTGTATTGTTCGCAGCCGCGCTCTGTCTTGGTTTTTGATTTGGTCTGAGAACGCATTATATATTATTATTTATTTTCCAAGTTTATTTATTAATTTAATTCAAACATTCAAATTCAAATTGTTTCTTTGCAAGAAAATAAACAGTTTACAAGGGAACATAGGCGGACTTAATGCCATAGGTAACTATGCTGTATGCAAGTTATACTTACAACATAACTTTCTCGAATCCTCATCGTCATTGTTTGGTCTGATTAAATAAATTATCAACACCATGCCATTCATCATCATCACCAGCCTATAGCAATCCGCTGCTGGATATAGGCCTCTCTAATTGCACGCCATTCAGCTCGATTCTCGGCAACTCTCATCCAGTTGCACCATGCCATTAAGCTGCAAAAACTCGAATTTCTGCTTACAACACTTTTCTTCAACACATTCCTTAGCCCAAAAACAATCCAGTTTCCAATCTAGCTTCCCCCTGTTCCCCTCCACCCTGTTTGCCTCTCCCAAGAGTCTTTAAAGCCATTACAGCGTGCACTTATCTTTATTGATTACCAGCTGTTGCCAAACTACTTTGTGTCAGTGGCCTGGTGCCTTAAAGTTGGCTACTAATGCACAAAGTAGTAGTCACACAACTGGCATTAGTTAGTGCTTGCAACTTAATTACTTACTGAGAAACTTGTAGAGACTGTTTTGTGTATGTGAGATGGGAGAATCCTTTTAAAGGAAACCTAGGTCAGCCTCTATTACGAAAAACTTATTCAGACTCTTGTTAAACTGAGTGTATAATAATGTCTTCTTTTCACTTTAATTCTTCTTAAAATTATTTATAAACAATATCAATCTGCCTAGCCTTTTCCCATCTATATTGGGGTCAGCTTCCAGTCTAACCGTATGCAGCTGAATACCAGTATTTTACATGGAGCGACTGCCTATCTGACCTCCAACCCCGGCAAGCGTAGCTTAACCTGAAAGATCGACCCGTGCGGTTGTTATTACTTAGCCACGAGCTCCTCTTATTGATAAACAAGATAAATTGATAAATTTGGAATGGATGGCAAGCAGTTGGTTATCATTTAAAGTACCCACGCAAGCACGTGAACATATTCGTAAGAAGTTGGCAGAATCAACCCAGCGCTGGTTTTCTGGATTCGTTATCTCCTCTACCTATCGTTACTTTTCCTGACCAATTTTATTATGTTTATATGTATTTAACCATGTATTATTGTTTATTATTTTTCGAGTTATATATCAATTATGTTGCACCTGTCATGTTTGTCTTTGCATCACCCTAAGGTTGACTGTTAGAAAATGCCTCAGGCATTAAGTCCGCCTTTGTACAGTATTTTTTACTTGTGCATAAAGTTTTAATAAAATAAATACATAAAAGTACTAACTAATTATCTGGTGATTGTCCAGTACATATAACATAGCAGCACGCCTTGTTTCCTCGCAGGGTTAGGCAGAAGTGTATATAGTACACCCACATTTCTCTAGTTTGAGTCCGATGTAATAGGGGGCGAGCTTGTTGCCATCAACCGGGCACAAATCCAGATTCCGGGCTGCTACTGAGAAATTCCACATGGAAAAACCCAATAACACTTTTCCCGGCCTGGTAATAGAACTCAGAACCTCTTGCTCAGCATCTGTAAGACGTCCTCGTCACATAAGGTCCAGTTGAAAACCTTAGAAAGTTGGCTGGCATTCATGCTGAACTAGGGGCCTTCCACTACCGCTTACAGCAGTATTATTTTAATATTACTTCAGTGTAGGAAAGAGACACGACAAGCTCTACAGGACGTATAGCTCCATCTCTTTCCCCAAAGAAGTAAGAATAAAATAATACCCCCCTGGTCCTGTTTGGCGCAGCCGTGAGGCGCGGAGGAATTTTTATGTTCTTTGTTTTTTTTTGTGTAAATATTGTGTGCCACTAGACCAACGAGGGTACGAAAACTGCTAGTTTTGAATCTGTACTAAAGTCAACTTTAAAATCAAGATTCATGCAGCTCACTCTAGAATACCAAATACTGTTCAGTGAAAACCAAAAGTTTCCTACCCGCATCTCAATATATTTTATTCAGCGTTTTAAAATTTATATCCACTATTCCGCCATTTTATTGGCCGTAACTGTATAATATTTTCAGCATAACACGTGGTACATTAAATTGTTTCGAGTCCTTTTCGAGAGTCGAGAGATTTTCTTTTGTTTTATTCATTGGTACCTCGTGAATCTTGAGTTGGCGTCCTAACAACTTGGGGACGTTTCATTCAATATTTTTTAGTGCGGTAGTTTGTAGTGAAAGAGGATAACGGACGGGTAGCAGTAATTTGGCTGTGTTCTTCTATTAAATTCAACTTAGAACGTTTTTAGAACTGTTTTAAAACTCTAAACTTAAGGACATTTAAAGGAAAATTATTCATACTACTCGAATAATGATTATGCCCAATACAATCGAGACCGAGGCACTAACACGAACGTGTTAAGTTAACGTAACGTAAATTAGAACGATTTTGTTATCTTTTTTATTGTTAAATCGTTCGAATTTACGTAACGTTGTTAGTTGCGGTCATAACTGAAAGATAGTGACTGTGACGCGTTCGTTAGGTACAATTTAACTTTCATATAAAGTCAAGCAATGATTATTACTCAGGCTCGTGTATCTAAGTTTCTGAAAAACATAATTACCTATGATAAATTAGCAGTAATTGTCGAGGAACTTGTGGCTAGGTAATAACAGCCGCACGGGTCGATCCATCAGGTTAAGCTACGCTCGCCGGGGTTGGTCCGTAGACAGGTGACCATCTTTATATACCGAAACGTGCTTTCCGAGGCACGGAAGTGCCTCGGAAAGCACGTTAAGCCGTTGGTCCCGGCTGTCATTTGTGGATTTTTGATAGTCGTTACGGGTCGTCAGAAGCCCGAAAGTCTGACAACCAGTCTTACCAAGGAGTATCGTATAATTACCCAGTTACTTGGTTGTGGAGGTCAGAAAAGCAGTGGCTCCATGTACAATACTGGTTTTCAGCTGCATCCGATTAGACTGGAAGCCGACCCCAACATAGTTGGGGAAAGGCTAAGCAGATGATTGTCAAGAGCCATTCGCTTAAAAAGGTGTAACGAAGTTACTGGTAGACGGATTTCCAAGGGACTTTTTTGTTGTACTTGAGTATAAGTACCTACTTAATTACTTTAAACCAAAAATTAAAACACTCAACTTGTTACGAAAAGGTGTCATAATTAATTAAAAGACAGACAAAAAAAAATCAACACGCGAGTCTATTCTCATTGTGCGTACGATTCACGAGAACGTATAAAGTATAAAGTATACACGACTCCATAGTCGTGTATACTTAATTAAATTTGAAAGGAGCCCTCAAGTTTTCATGCACTCTGTTGCTTTTTATATGGCGTACGACGCCATCATTAGTTTGGAGTCGACATCTTGAAGTGTCAAAGGGAATACAGTCTACTTTTTTTTCATTATTAATTTTAATGATATTATGAACGTGGATACTTTTGAGGGTGAGTGTACAGATTTTATTTCGTATGTAATTAATTGTATGAGTTTGCTGTCAGAATAAAGTTACCTACGGTGAATAGTTTTTTTTTTTATTTAACAATTTTTGAAAAGGACAAAATCTTTATTACTAAGATGCCCAGGTTTATTTAAATCTTTTTTAGTTTAGGTTGGATGAAAAATCATTGAAAAGCCACATTCTGAAGTCTCGACATAAAATAATTAATATCATTCCTTACTTTACCTGAAATCAAGAAATTTTGCTGACAACTTAATATAAAAAAAAAGAAAACGACACATTTACACTTCAGGTGCTGCTTAAAAAAACTTGCTGCGTAAAATTGTCGGATTTGCGCTTGTTATTTGTCGCATGACGAATCTCGGGCCCTGCATACTCAGATTCAAATAGTATGTAGCTTAGCACTACAACTGCTTCCAATTCCTACATTGTCTGTTAGTAATCTGTAGCGTCTTTAGTCTTCTAAAGGATTTGAAACTGGATTTCTTTCATTCCTTTCTGCGTTATCTTGTCTTTACTGCAAGGATTTCAAGGAAGACGTGTGGAGATAAGGTGAAATCCTTTATTACATTTTCTTTTCTTGCTGTACCTACCTAGATGTTGTCTTAAATATTATATTTACAAACATACCTAAATAAAGTAAAACACAGGTACACAATGCGTACTCGCAATGTGTACCTCTGTTTTATTTCATTATGATGTTTTATATCCGCCAAAAAAGGCATAATTCTGGCAAAAAGGTAAGAATATCTTCCTTCGTGCACAAATACACCCCTTTGCAAAAAAAACGGGCACCTTAACAGTCATTGGCACAATCAGTATGGATAATATTAATATTTTTACTATGTCATTAGCATAAATGACTAGTAATTTGTTATAATCAATAAGAATATAGTTTTTTGGCTACACCCCTCTTTTAGCAGCGCTACAATTTTACTAGCTCTTATTGCTTTTTCTGCCATTACAATCAACACAAAGATATCACTTTTAAAGTCACAAAAAGGCTGGATTATGCGAAAAACATAAATTATGCTACTAAAAATAACGAGAAGTTAGTTTTAGTTGCCAGGATAACCCTCTAACCGCAAACCTGCAAAATGTTAGTAAAAGTCACAAACGGAAAACGGTATTATTATTGTTTTTAAACAAAATTTTCGAATTTGGAATTAACTATTTTTCTTACCCAGACTTTTTTTTAAGTGCCAGTAACATAGTTTGGCTATTAAAACCTCTTTACAACTAAATGATTACCAATAATGTACAAAAATCAAAACCGCCCGTTTTTTTTGCAAAGGGGTGTATTATTCGTCGTCATGTTATTCCTGTGTATATTTACTGGTAAACCAATCAAATAATTATTATTAACAACATCCTTATATTTGATTCACACATCTCAACTAGTTAATATTATAAATACGAAAGTGAGTTTGTTTGTTACGCTTTCAAACTAAAACGGTTGAACGGATTTCGAATGAATTTGCCACATGAGTAGACCAGGAACTGGGTTAGGACATAGGATATTTCTATCCCGATATTTCAACGGGATCGAAACTTATTTACTTATTTATTAAAACTTTATGCACAAGTAAAAAAAAAAAAAATATTCTACGAAGGCGGACTTAATGCCTTGAGGCATTTTCTACCAGTCAACCTTAGGGTGATGCAGAGAAAAACATGGCAGTTGCAACATACGGGACAGATAACTCGAAAATGGATAAATAGTAATACATATAAAATACTTACATACATACATATAAACAGAATAAACTTTGTCAGAAGAAATAACGATAGGTGGAGGAGAAAACAAGCCCAGCAAATCAGCGCCGCAACGATTCTGCCAACTTCTCACAAATATGTTCACGAGCCGCTACTTTGAAAGATAATCGACTGGCTGCTATCCTGATGTACTGACTTATGCTGGTCAAATAAAAAACTCAATTTGGCATTTATAATATTAGTTAAGATTAGGATTCCTACAGAGAGAGGAAAAAAAGTATAAATATTTGCCACGTGTCTCTAAATAAATGGAGTACATATAAGCACTAGCACGTGTGAGGTGACACACCCAATTATAAATTGTTCCACTTGTCACTTACTCCCACTCAAAAAAGTTGAGTAGGAGGATCACGTATCATTGAAAGGTTAAACCTACATAATGGGCTTCAGCCAACTTCAATAAATACTTGAGATTCTGAAACAAAAATAGTATTTATTGCTCGAGACAAAAATAGAAATAAGTATTTTTTTTAACTCGCTTAGATATAAAATACGTTGACAGGGCTAACTTAAGTCAGGCCGACGGGCTGTCAAGATCAGTAACTTGAATGGACATTATCCTCAAAAGTTTACCTAGCATGAGACATTTTTTTAGGAAATAATGTTTATTACATTATTTTTGTTTTTAAGACAGTTGTGGGAAAGATGCTTTGTTAAGTATAATATGGTCTCATTATCATAATTTCAGCTGAAAGACGTCCACTGCTGGACATAAGCCTCCTCCAAGCACCGCCACTTCAACGACTGGTTCTGTGCTTCTCGCATCCAGCGGATTCCTGCGGCCTTCACAAGGTCATCGGTTCACTTTGTGGGGGGCGAGGAGATTTTGCTAAAGTGTCGTTTTGATTATGGGTCGTTTTGCTAATAGGACCATTTGCTTTTAGGACGTTTTGATACGGAGGGATATAGAATATGACCTACATTCAACATCAAACATAACCGACAACCGTATCAAATTACTAGAACACCCCATAAACTACAACACGATAACCATACAACAGATGTCACTAATAAACGTTTCTGTTTATTAACTGGCGTATCTCAATAACGATAGCGTAATGCGGATGTGACGTCATAAATAATACGCCGGCTGGCTACATTCATAGACTAAGAAAGAATAGAAGCGGAACTCCTTCTCTGGATGCATTATATTGCATAGTTTCAGGTGTGAGAAACTTTCAACAGTGCTACACAGTAGGTACGGCCCCGTTCACATGGCGATGATGACATTCATGGCAGTTTCATACATCATTTATTTTTAACCGTATGAACAAACTGAACAATGGGATGTTGACGTGTGATCCCAAATTTACCTACAAGATAGCGCAGTGTGATCCGCTACTTTGGGTTGCATTGTGGATAATCTTCGAAATTTACAGCCCTTGTTTTGGCTTGCGCAAGCGCGGGTATACCAGTACTGGCCCAATAGTAACAGCTCCGACTTACGAGTTGTAGTTGGCGGGTTCCAATATTAGCAGGCATGCACTATACAATTCATTGAGCAAATTTATTATCATCACCACTACCCTAAAAAGTGATAGAAAATATTGTGAAGAAACCTTCTTTTACCAAAAAAAAACTTTTTAAAATACGTAAAAACTTTTTTTTTCACTTTTTTTGTGGTACCTACCCCACACTTTCCAATACCTCTACGTAAAATAACTTAAAACATCATCCATATAGGCCAAGTGAGAAAAATACCTATTATTGTAGCTAACTCAAAAACTACGCAAGCAAACTATATACTACTCTGAAGCATGACCTACCAAACAAAAAGAGAATCATCAAAATTAATTCATAATTGGCGGAGTAATTGCGTAACAAACATACAATAGAAAATAAAAAAACATACAGACGAATTGAGAACCGCCTCCTTTTTTATATCGGTTAATTAGAAGAGTTTTGATTATCCGCCAACCAGCACGATGGACGCGGCCTACTTCCTCTAGCAGAAAGGAGTCCTGACTCCCAACAGTGGAAACATTACTCCCTGCTACAACTGATAGTCGGGTGGGAGGGTGGCACTAGGAGATTATTGCTACTGCATTGCATCGCCGCCGTGACGCACCCACAAAGGAAAGTACTTAAATGACTTTCGCGTCTATATAGATTTCCTATTCTATGGTAAACACATTTGCTAGGCGACAGCTTGGTAAGTTTAGGCGTGAATTGTGATGTGATCTTGTTTCTAAATAGTTTTAAGTTGAGCGAAGTAGTTTTGCAACAGTAATAACCGATCCTGCTGATTATGATATGATGGAACGAAGAAAGATGGCATTGCTGGGTCTAACATAGGTCCAGTTAAAAATGTCATCCAATCTCTCTTTGTAACAGTAGGCTCTCAAGCGACAAATCCAATCTGTTTGCCAATGTAGTGATTTCGGCACTGCTCTTCTCTCACAATCATTCATGGTTGGAGCCTGACAGGAGGTATCGGCAGATCACCGTTGACGATCTGAACAAAGCCTCTGACGCCGCCATAAACGTGGCCACCTGCTTGTCCCAAACAGTGTAATATACGAAATGTTGAGTTATGAAACTAACGGTAAAACGAAATTACAGTCAATCGCACGTCAGAGATAACACAGCACTACGAAAACCGTCTTTACTGCTACGACTTAGAGGGAGTTATGGTGCTTTCATAATGTCTATTTTTTACCAATGATATAATATGTGGTTGCATATACAGGGTGACAGGGACAATAACGCCCAGCTTGTCACCATGGATTCAGTACATCACTGTGGATTTTACGTTGGTAATTTTTTTTAACAGGCGCAAAATTTCTGCTCTTTGGGTTCCAGGATCATGCACTGAATCAATGCGAAGGTTGCGCGTCAATGTGCCTGCCACCCTGTAAGCGTATTTAGCAATCATTGCGTATAAACTTCCTACGTCAGTTCTGGATTGATATACACGCTGAGAGGAACTTCCATAATGGAAGTTCCTCTCGTTGATAGCAATATGATGATCAGAATAATGAAATACATTGAACTTTCGTGATTAATTTAGCAAGTTTTCTTCAGCACACAAATGGAATATTTCGCCAGATATATCATTAATTGGGTAACCTGAATTTCCAGTAGAAATGAAATGATCAAAAGTGGTCCTTTGATCATTTCATAATATCATTTACCACTGTTACTAAATAAATGCTGCTTACTCATCCGATAACATCTCAGGTTACCCCAACGATACTGAAGATCAAACATAATACTATTATTAGCCTGGAATCATGGTGTGTGCTTTCATTTCCACATATAAACACACTTATTTACACAAATTACTTTTGCATGAAAAAACAGTTTAATCTTAATTTGAAGCAGTAGGTATGCCCCGATGTCCCCAAAGGACTTATGAGGGAGAGATATCTTAGTGTGCATCATCTGCCTAGCCTTTTCCCTACTACGTTGGGGTCAGCTTCTAGTCTATCCGGATGCAGCTGAATACCAGTATTTTGCATGGAGCGACTGCCTATCTGACCTCCACAACCCAGTAACTATAGTATTAAGATACCCCTTGGCAAGACTGGTTGTCAGACTTTCGGACTTCTGACGACCCGTAACGACTGTCAAAGATCCACAAATGACAGCCGGGACCAACGGCTTAACGTGCTTTCTGAGACAAGGAGGAGTCTCGGTACGTACAAATGGTCACCCATCCATGCACCAAAACCGGTAAGCGTAGCTTAACCTGATGGATCGACCCGTGCGGCTGTTACTACTTAGCCGTGTTACAATGCTCCAATAAATGCATATATTTTAATTATTTATACAAAATCGTAGTGTACATTCGTGCATGTTTCCAATAAAAAAAAAGCCCAGGAATGCAGTTATAGGTAGTAAAATGTTTAAAAAAACGAAGTACATTTTTTTAAATCAGATTCAACTAAATGTTGGTTAAGGAAGAACATCGTGAGGATGACAACACATGATGATATAAGTCTAAAATCGCAACCCGTCTTGAGCGAGTGATCAGAGGCCCTAGACAAAGTGATATTCTATCAGCGATGACGATGATGGAAAAGAAAAAATGTACGCTATTGAAAGAAAAAAGCTTATGTCAGTTCTGTTGAAAGTCGTTGTAGAAAAGCGAAACGCTTTCGAAGCGATTGTCACTTGTCTAGGCCCTCAGCAGTGCTGGTGCGTTCTCTGCGAACTAAGTGTGCAATGATGGCCTTTGCCCTGCAGTGGGACAGTAATATGCAGGTTTTTTTTTGTTTTTTGTTTTCAGCCCCTAATTATGATCTACGGAAAATTTATTGTCTAAGCTCAGTCAGAACATTTGAATACCTGTATTTAAAAAAAAAACAAATGCTTCAGCATCATACGATACTGGTATCTGGCGGCGGCATAACGTACCCACTCTTTGGGGTAATGAGATGCCGCAGCGTGTAATGATCGGTTACCCTACCTACCCAGTCCCTGTCCTTAGCTAAGTCAATCAAGACAACATTTTATTTTTGAAACATTTGTGAACATTGTGTTCTGCCCTCACACAGTTTTATTTTAAACTCCTGAAAAGGGGAAAAGGTTTTAAATATAAAATTAAAGGTTAATTTGCTTTTCATTTCATGTATTAAATAGCTTTGTAATTACTTTTGTATGTTGATGTTGACATCATTTAAAATGTTGCCGCATAAATAAATACGTGTAATTATTACTGGAGTATGAAATATGAATGTAATGATGATTTCTCTTATTACTGTGATATGGAAATAAATAAATACTGTGCCAAAAAAAATACAATAGACGCTGATATATTTAGTAACCTATTCCGCTTGACTATTCTTCAAGAGTCATAAAAACCGAGCGCTGGACGCAGAGACCCAGCGTCCAGCGCTCGGTGTGGTAACACGTCGCGTTCTGGTTTGCAATTGATCAATCGTCATCCTGAAGATGCCTCGTTGAGAGGTGAAACACGTGTCGATTTCTTACAGGGTTTTTATGACTCTTGAAGAATAGTCAAGTGGAATAGGTTACTAAATATAATTATCAGCGTCTATTGTATTTTACAATGGATTTCCGCAAAGTCACGCCTGAATCAATTAACTAAATACTGTGCCCACAAATCTGTACTTTTCTGATTGGAATTCGGTAGCGGATACAATTATGTACAGCGCGGGCGCCCCGCGGTATATCACAACCAGCGCCGGCGTCCTCGGCATGCCGTTGCCTACCGCAGAACGCCACGGCATCCCGCCGCGGGAGGCCGTGGCGCGTCTTTCAATGCCGTGCAATGAAATCCCTTTCGATGGCATTTAAAAGCATAGCAATTTATGTCGTATTTCTAAATCGATACGTATGTATGTCCATTGGTAAAAATTTAAATCCCTTGCCATGCCGTCCTGGTCTGCGTAGGCATTAAAGCGCCAAAACGTGAAATCTAAGGAATTTTATTGAAAGTTTTTTTTAAAGAAAATATACCTATGTTAAAATGACAGAAATCGTTTCAATACACGATTCTGAACAAATTACTTTCACAATGTGAATGAATTCAGTAACACATTGTATAGAGACATAATCAGACACCAAACAAAGAATATTTTTTTCCTAAACAACCAAAGGTATGATGAAAACATGTGCTTGTTAAAATATTCAGCGGATTACCGCTCCACAGGTTGGTATACCTACTGTAGTCATTTATCATTGACAAAGGTTTAGTGAGCATTAATTCTGATGATTCGGGAACAGGTTTACAATGCATGTATTATATGTATTTCAATCAATCTGCCCAGTATTTTTCATCGAGTATTTCGGGACATCGCCAAGCGGCTGGTCGACTTTTCACGTGACCAGAGGGCTGGTCAATTTCTAGGTCAAAGAATCAGCATTGCCATTTAACGTGGCAATGCTGCCAGCCTTTTGGGCACTTTTCCCACTGACAGCGATGCGGAAGAATTTTTTGACGCCCTATGAGCCCTACTTTCTATAATAATTTTTATTTCCCTTTGTACCTATATAATTTTAGTGTTAGATTGTATATAAAAACATATGATTATTAAATTGTGAGCACCCAATAAATTATATTAGCACGAAGAAAAAAAAAAAAATGTTAAAAATGATTGATAAGCGTATAAGAGGTTTTGAACAATATTTTATATGTATTTCATAAACATTTATCAAAAAATAATACATTATATATCTGCCCAGCCTTTTCCCTACTATGTTGGGCTGTTGGGGTTGGCTTCCAGTCTAACCGGATGCAGCTGAATACCAGTATTTTACATGGAGTGACTGCTTATGTGACCTCCACAAACCAGTATCTGAGTAATACGATACCCCTTGGTAAGATCTGATTGTCAGACTTTCGGGCTTCTGACGATCCGTAACGACTGACAAAGATCCACGAATGACAGTCGAGACCAACGGCTTAACGTGCTTTCTGAGACACGGAGGAGTCTCGGTACGTAAAAATGGTCACCCATCCATGGAACAAAACCGGTAAGCGTAGCTTAACCTGATGGATCGACCCGTGCGGCTGTTATTACTTAGCCGTGTTACAATGCTCCAATAAATGCATGTAAGTACATATTTTAATTATTTATACAAAATCGTTTGGTTCATGGTAAAGGTTTATGAGAGACACTACCTTTTGTCTTTGCCCGCGTGTATGTCGGAAAATATCTCACGGAAAAATAAAACCGGGATTAAAAATACCCTATGTGTTAATTTAGATTATTAAACTATCTGTGTATAATGTGTAAATAGAATTTTATCCAAATCTGTTCAGCCGTTTTTACGCCGATCCGGAACATACCAGACCAACAATCAAACAGTCAAAAATTATATTACTATATTTTTGGCATCTGGCTCTTTCCCACACCTCGTAGCTATTACTTTATTCAATGTACTGTCTGACTTTGCATAGGCTAACCTATAACCTAATACATAAGCAATTACTAAAATAATACTTAGTTAGGTAAATCACTCATTTAAAAGGCTTCACAGGTATTTTATAATGGAAATCCAAAATAATTTAGGTAAGGGCAGAATAGCATTTAATAATACTTTGGGCTTCCAGATTAAACTCAGAATTTCAGAAACTCATTTCACAAAATTCAAAGCTTTAAAAATACCTAATTATAAATCCAAACCCAATTTAACTCGAAAGGATATTCCTGAGCCAAGAAATAATACATTTTAAATGAAGAGAAATGCTAAAAGGAACCAGGTAGGTGCGACAGCAGATCAGATAAAACTTACATTTAGAACTACCCCCGAAAGATTGATGATACTATAGTGCCAGAATAGATTATTGTAGAGAAATAAATCCTAGGAAAGTGCTCAACGATTATGAGGGATGAAACCTGTAATATAATTCTGACGTTTCTATTTTTATATAAAGAAATTAATAAAAGATAAAAAATTATAGTAATAATATTCGAAGAATATTATAAGCAGCAGGCTAGTTGGCTAGTTTCTGTGACAATCGTAAACCCCGTGGCCAAAAGCATTTTTTTTAATTATTATTATCCCCTCTCAATCAGAGCACCTGCCATCTTATATCTCTTCACCACCCTTGGCTGATTGGTAGAGAATGCCTTAGGCGTTCAGTCCGCCATTGTACCTTATTGTGTGCGAGAAGATTAAATAAATATAAAAACAAATTATTTAAAAAACAAACCACCCGACTGCAAAAACATATTTAATAACTGAAAAGAGAAAAATATGAATTGAACTTTGTTTTTTGTAAGGTGCAATGCAGGCGGGGCACAAACAAAAGTTACACCACATTTTCGGGTTATTAGTTTCCCCGCCTGCAATACCTTACAAAAAACAAAGTTCAATGCTTATTGTTCCCTTTTCAGTTATGTTTATGCATTCGGGTTTTTTGTTTTTTAAATAATTCGATTGTTTATTTATTTCATCTCAACAAACATCAATCTACCTGGCTTTTTCCCAACTATGTTGGGGTAGGCTTCCAGTCTAACCGGATGCAGCTGAATACCAGTATTTTACATGGATCAAATGCCTATCGCACCTCAACAACCCTGTAACTGGGTATTATGATGGTATTATGATACTCCTTGGCAAGACTGGTTGTCAGACTTTCGGGCTTTTGACGACCCGTCATGACTGTCAAAGATACAAGGCTTAACGTGCTTACGGTGCGTGCGGTCACCCATCCACGGACCAACCCCGATAACCGTAGCTTGACCTGATGGATAGACCCGTGCGGCTGTTATTACTTAGCCACGAGGTTCTCATATCTGACACAAGGTACTAGACAGAATTGACGAATGAACAAGAGTAGTTTATTCCATCATAGTTAGTTGTATTCGTTTTAAATAGAAAGGAAAATTAATACAACAACTCGGATTAGCTTGCAAATACAGAAGGTAACTTTACATTCAGAGTACCAATTACAATCTTTTACCTCCTTTCCTTGTTTTTTTGTTACCTACCTCATTGAAATAAAAGATTCTTATCTTTTGTGGGGACCAAAGAAATACGCGATAACGTTTAAAATCCAAAGCATCTGGTTGACAAGAGCTTTTGCGAGGAAATCCTTCTGTGAGACGGTAACGCCTTCCCTTGGGAATATTGTCGGGAGTTCGTTACGAAGGAGGACGAGTTTGAATACAAGATTATTACAGAGTTACATTTTTTTTCGAAAAAAAATGTTGGTTTATCTTGATTCAGAAGTTATTGTTGTATACATTTCGGTGGTATTATATTAACTTAAAAGCGGCCATGACAGACCGTTGTGGTATAAGGAAAGCTAAATTTGGTTGGTCTTAGAAAGAGGTATTCTTAAGGTAAAACCAGACGACCATAGAACCAGAACAAGAACATTGTTCTTGATATTCGTGAAATTTTTGTATAGAACAATTTATTAAAGAATGCTCTTACTCCTTTTACATAAGAATAATTTCGTAGAGTAGGGATAGAATGTGCATTCGCTCATTTGACGTAAATCGACCTTTAATGTTATATGATGTTTTCGTGTTTTATTTGATGGATTAGCGTCCCCAGTAGGGGTAAAACACAGTGATGTAGAATTGTAGCGGATTTTCCCCAACGGCGGCCTTGATTACCTAAACCATGGAAGTAAAAGACTAGGGGCCTTACCACAAAAACTTAGACACTTTTTCAACGCGTGTTTAGTGTCCGTTTTATGTCAAACTCCATACAGAAATGTCATGTTTAAAAGGTGTTGAGGTGGTTTTGTGGTAAGGTAACGGTTTATTTGCATTGTAATTTGCTCACGATGTTTTCTTTGAGAAATCTTTTGAATAAAACTAAATATTAAAGAAAATATCTGATATATATAGCGTCTCATAAATTAGAAACAACAAAAAAAACTCCAAAAACATAATTGTGACTGACAGGCGTTGAACAGTATTAAGTAGGCACATATTACATAACAGGAAAAAGTCGCGTCACTTTTATTCCTCGTTGATTTTTTTCAAAGCATACTTCAGTAAACGGCCTCAGGCCGAGTGGGCTAAGGGTACTCCTGGGAGCCACAGTTCAGAAGTTTACTGCGCAAGATCAAATGGTGGCAAACGTCTAACGTTTTACAACTCATCTGTTGGCTGAAATAAATCCTTTTTGTCGATATGAGATGAGATGGTTTCGTAGTTTTTTGTTAGTTTGATATGTAACGTTATAAAAGATATATTTATTCCTGTAATTTTGTTAAAAAAATACTTTAACATATCAAAAATAAATTATGTTTTAGAAACAGATGAGTTGGGTGGTAACACCGAACTCATCTCTTTTTTTTTAAAAAACGTTGCCCCTCACTAAGAATTTCTTCCTGTATCGTGGATGCGTTTACAAACATAGAAACTCACACACCCTAACACCCGGAACAACTACTTGCAGATCATACAAATATTTGTTCCGTGCGGGGATCGAACCCGTGACACGTTACGCAGTAGTCCATCGCTCAGCCACTGCGCCAACCGTGTCGTCATCTGGTTCTCCAACTCTGAGGTCACACAATCTCTTACAAAGTCCAGATAATTATAATTTTGGTCAGGCCATCCGTCTAGTCAGTGCACGAATTTGTCAGTAATCGTGTAGCTCAAGTCAGAACTTAAGGATCTCAGCGACTCGTGAGTTTTATCCTCTTGAAGACAGTATTCCTTGAATTACCTACCTACCATGAATTAATTTTCTATAATTTTGTCACATCGCATCGGCATAATTAAGGTTGGGCCCAGACCTTTTCCATTGTTGAATAATGTTCGAGGCCGGTATAGTTACTTACCTTTCGAATAAATAATGAAAAATTAAATATTGCTTAAATTCGACGATAAAGCACTAGTGCCGTTATAGCCTATAACGGCACTAGTGGTAATTATAGCCTATAACGGCACTAGTGCTTTATCGTCGAATTTAAGCAATATTCTTTAATAAAATATGATTTTTAGATGCTTTGACTTATTATTATGACTGGTTTTGTGTCGAATATCAATTTAATCATAATTTAATTGGGCTTTTATCCCTCATTGACCTGTCACATAAAATAACTGGCAGAAACAACGTTCTTTCATCAAAAATAAATTTAAAATAATATTATTAATTTATTTTATCGTCATAAATTATCTTCTTTGGCAACATTATCAGTGTCTGTCATACGCAACGTTATTGGCTCGATGTCAAAGTGTCGATGTCCACGTCAATGTCCCCGTGACGATGACGACCCCATAAACAAACTGAGTATTAAATTTTACTAGCAATAAAATTGTTCCATTAATTACTAGGTTCCGTTAACAGATTTTATTAGTTGGTAGTAAAATTTACAAATCAGTAGAACAAGAAATTAGTAGTCACGCTACGAGTGTTTAATTGATTGTCAAAGAATTACTTAAACATGCTTAGTTATTATGTGGAAATAAAATTATGTTATTACCTATTCATGATTTCCCCTTGAAATAATTCTTTGTTATTAAATAATTCTTATTTTAATACCTTAATTTGTATTGTTATTATTTATTTTTATATAATGGAGCTTGGTAGGTAGGTACGTAACTCTAAGAATTTCGAAAAATTCGTTGCACTCAAATAAATAGGTACATGGTAAAAAATAATATAGAATAATTTTTCAAAATACAATCGGAAAATAAACGGTAAAACCGAATATAATGCCTTTCCAGCGTACTTTGAAAAATAATAAAAGTTTTTATTAGACCAACATGCAGCAGTTTTATATGACGTTAAATAAACAGAACTTCCCTAAGGATCAGCCATGTTCATACACTAGACCACAAAACTTGAAACTCGACCCAGTTTTTAAAAATGATACAATAACAAAAGAATTTATGAATAACAAACGTCTCTTTTAAGAACTGTATTCGGGATTTTTTTGGTGAAGACATAAGTCTCTTAGTTTATGTAGTCAAAAGGAAAACCCGTTTTACTCTAGATTGAAAATTCTCAGAACGAAATTATTAGACAGAGCATCTAATAATTTACGTTCCAGGAGATTTCGTTCAAAATCCAAAATCGAGGTTCGAAAACTTATCTCGGTAGTACTAAGCAGTAGTAAAAAACCAGGTCAATTGATTTCAATTACACTTCATTTCTTCCATCTCTTTTCCCAGCTACTCGAGTAAAGCCGTGTGTATAACCTACTCAGCCGATATTAGGACGTTTCAATTTCCTCACATTTCGGGTTCGTTTCGTAATCACTGTCTAATACGTTCCGAGCATGGCTTATCGAAAATTGATATCTACGCATTATGCTTATTTCTTCTCCAGTTTATATACGATTTATGGAATTAGCCGGAAATGAGGGAAAAATGGGGAAAATTAGGGATTGGGGAAAAGTCAGGGAAAATTATTACTAATGAAGTGGAGCTATGTTGAAAATGATACAGATTTACTGAATGAAGGGATGAAATCAACAGTGCAACGACGAGTGGTAAGTGATATTTGGACTGCCTTGGTGGTAAAGCGCGAGTGCCATGTTCGCCGCGGATTGCGCGCTATGTTCGCCGCGGGTCACGCGCCATATTCGCCACAGGTCGTGCGCCCTTCTGGCAGGCGCTGCTGAGTAGCCGGTCGGCTGCCGCACGCACCGCCATCCATCGAGTGGCCAATTCTTTGGTAGCCGCGGTACGAGAATGGAACTACAGCCCTCAACATATAAGGTGGTACTATCACCGTGCCCTACTACCGTGTATGTAATGTGAATATTTTTGGTATTGTAGGTTTACTACGTAATCTTTGTGTGAATTTATTGAAAGTTATAGGTGGATTTTTACTTGGGTATAGCTGGCCATAAATATTTCATTTTATTTCATTTTATTTCAATGCATGGATATTTTTTAACCAGTAACTTTACTTTATATGGAAGTCATTTTTATATGGCAATGTACTACCTGCGTTATTTTTGATCAAAAATAATTATTTCATTTTCAGAGCAGCAAAAAACTTTATGGTAATATCACGTGTGTTTTTTCCGAAGGACTCGGCTGACGTACATAAGTACACCTACATTTCTCCATTTTGCCGCAGCAAAACAACTAAGTTCTTAATATAAACCGGCCAAGTGCTTAGTCGGACTCGCCCACGAAGGGTTCCGCACCGTTATAAGATCGAGAAAAAATGCAAAAAAAAAACACGTTTCTATCTTTATTAAGTACCTTTATCAATTTTTTCCTAAGTATGAGGATTTTTTTTTTGATGGTGGGAAATTGTCTGATGACTTCTCCCGCTCTGGGTGGAGCGGAAGGGCGTGTCAGACTTTTACTGACAAAAACCCACCCGTGTTCATTAGATTCCTACTAGGTTTTTTCAACTGCACATTCTCAGTAGCAGCATAGAGTCTGGATTTGTACCCAGTTGATGGCACACCTCCTATATGAGACTGAAACATAACCAGCGAAAAGGGTCTGCTTACCCTAACCCTGTGCCTAACCCTTCGGGGATTACAGGCGTGATGTTCTTTAATAATCGATCATTGTTCTTTATTCTAAAGCTTCAATAACATCACACACGTAACAAAACAATCTCTTCTCTCTAGGGTCTAATTAAGACCATGCAACGCCATTGTGTGACCATTAACCCATTTATACCACGACAGATGTCTGGCAGCTCTCATTATTTTTCTACTACATTATTCATAGCCCCTGAAAGAGATAATACTGGCAACACAATATTGTATGGCCCGGTATTATGTGGCCTTAGAAACGAGAACGGCATTTTCGTCTTAACTGCCAGACAAGAAAGGGATTTTCTTGTCGCCATTTTCATGTGCCTAATTAATTTTAGATTCGGCGATCGGTCTTTGTTCCTCAAAAATGTTTTGACTTATGATAATTGAATATTGTAAAGCGGAGTAGATTTTATTTTGTTTTAAGTCATAATAAAAGCTTTTTGAGGTTCACTTATAAAATACTAGCTGCGCCCCGCGGTTTCACGCGCGTAAGTCTCGATCCTGTGTGAATATCGGGATAAAAGTATTCTTTGTCCTATTCCAGGTCATGGTCTATCCATGTGCCAAACAAATCCGTTCAGCCGTCTTAGCGTGAAAGCATAACAAACAAACAAACTCACTTTCGCATTTATAATATTAGTTAGGATTGATCGCTCAAAATCATAACTGTATCATGTTTACAATAAAAATAGTTTTTGGTCGCGGCCGCGTGGAGGTCGTAAATAGTCCCACGGGAACGTACTACCAGGATAAAATGTAACCTAACCCAAATTTCATAGAAATCAGTTCAGCTGACAAGACGTGAAAAAGTAACAGACTGTCACACAGACAGAATTGCTTTCATCACCATCATAATCAGCCTATCACGTTCCCACTGCTGGGACGCAGGCCTCCTCTCTGTGTGAGACTTGTGGAGAGTTGCTTTCGCATTTATAATAATAAGTATCAAATGGAAGTATGGATATTCAATTATTTTCTCTCCGTCTGATATTTTGGCTGTTGGTTCTGACACTCAAATATATCAATCTACCTAGCCTTTTGCTCGCTATGTTGGGGTCAGCTTCCAGTCTAACCGGATGCAGCTGAATACCAGTATTTTGCATAGAGCGTTGACCTATCTGACCTCCACAACCCAGTAACTGGGTAATACGATACCCCTTGGTAAGACTGGTTGTCAGACTCTCGGGCTTCTGACGACCCGTAACTACTATCAAAGATCCTCGAATGACAACCGGGACCAACGGCTTAACGTGCTTTCCGAGGCACGGAGGAGTCCCGATATGTAAATATGGTCACCCATCTACGGACCAACCCCGCCAAGTGTAGCTTAACCTGATGGATCGACCCGTGTGGCTGTTATTACTTAGCCACGAGCTCCTCCTTCTGACACTATGCACCTCAATTTTCCGATCCAACTCGATCAGGACCTTTTGTCCAAATGACTCAAGACAATCTGTCTTTAATTGGTCAATCAGGGGTTGACTAGAGCTTGGGCTGAAGTGTTTAATAGCGTAGTAATGGTCGAACCAGTTCTCTGTCTTCAACAGTTTCAATGAGAAAATAGCAGCTCTTCAGTAATTTCAGTATTTTGTACTACCTACAACTGGACCTCTAGTTCACAATAATAAATATCCATACTAATAATATTATGAATTCGAAAGTAAAGGCTCTTACATACTGGAGCGATTAGCCGCGCGACGCGAATTTTAACAAAAAAAAATGTGAGTAAACTTCACGGCGAACAATGCGGCGGCGTCGCGTCACGCGGCAAATCGCACCAGTATGTAAGAGCCTTAACTCTGTCTGTCTGTCTGTATGTTACCCTTTCACGCCTAAACTACTGAACGGATTTCGATAAAATTTGGCAAGGAGATAGATGGCATCCCGGGGAAGGACATCGGCTACTTTTTATCGACATACCACGCGGGCGAAGCCACGGGCGGAAGCTAATTATGTAATAAATCTCTTATTGTAGTAATAATCTCGTACATACAAGGTTACATAACTGAAATAGACACATTATTACATATTATTACACGTTATTCGTTTACCGTTAAAAACGCCATAATACTGTTTCACCAAGCATTTCTACAAACACTGTTTTCTTTAACACTGCAAAATCTAGATTACTGTTCCTATTTGCACTAATTAATGAGGAATGAGAGAGCAAATGCAGCTAAGAGTGAACGCAATCCCTCTTTAACCTTTCAGAGACAACTATCGCTAATTCCGATCCGCTATTAAGCCTTTTATAGTCCGTTTTGAAGTCTATTTATTCATGAAAGGTACTAGTTCGAAACAGAAAGCAGGTTATTTACTATGATACAATTTTGAGCTTATTTATAAGAAAGTTTGAAGCTTGTTTGAAGTAATTTCGGCATTTAAATTACTACCTAGAAGGATAGGTCCTTCTAGGTCGCAATTTAAATGACGAAAATATATAAAACTAGCTGATGCCCGTGGCTTCGCCCGCGTGTATGTCGGTTATAATATTATATACTTAAATCTTCCTCGAGAACCACTGTATCCATTGGTGAAAACAGCATGAAAATCGGTGGAGTCGTTTTTGAGTTTATCGCACGCCAGATAGACGCGGCGGAGGACTTTGTTTTTATAATAAGGATATAATCATTATAAAGAGATAATTTCCAATATCTTTTAAACATAGAGCAAAACTTTCTTTTCAAGGGAATTTATTTGTCTTCTTATTACTATTTGTACTTTGATTTTCCTTCAATGTCATATTTCTAATAAGAAGTAAGCAATTAAATGTGATTTATTTAAACTTTTTGTTGTTTTAAAAACAAGTAAACTCGTAGCCAAATTGCCGACTCTATTAAGATTGCCACCGACACGTCAAGAAGAGAAAAGACTGGTAATTTGATTATGATGCTATAACTTATTGAAATAAAAGTTATAAAACTAAAACCCAACTACGAGAAAAAAGTCAACATAAAAGATGTAAACAAGACATCGCAGACAGACATAATTATTTGGGGTTATAATATTATAATATTTTTCAAATGTGCTTATCAAGCCCTTTCATTTGTTAGCCAACGAACGATATCCATGAAAAAAAAATAGTTCATGACTTTTTGTCCTCTAGAGGGCGCCATTTTCAATTTAATCCAGCGGACGATCAAGACGCTTCCAACGATACGTCATTTATCAGATTATGATGAGTACCTAGTTTAGAAGTTGAGTATGAGGGAACACATGAACATACATACAACAAACATACATACATACCGGTCAAAATCATAACCCTCCTTTTTCCTTCGCCGTAATCGGGTAAAAACACCGGTTTTTTCTCACAACATAACCATTCTTCCTACTCCCTTTCACCAAACTCATCAATCTAACCTCAACTCTCCAACGATCCAATTCGCATCTAACTCACAAAATTCACCCAGCGAAGTGAAAAACGGGCGTGAAAAACAGACATAAAAAGCCCACTCCTCTTTAAATCACCACACGAGGACTTCCACCCAAATAAATCTGTACAATTTTTAAAATATTGTACCGGAGTTGGTGAATGGTGGTCCATTTAATTACACGGTAGATGCATTTTGGTCCGGAGCCAAAAATCGTTCCGCACATGCTTACGTTTTGGCTACAGTGGGCTTAATGTGGAGGCACGCGCTTAGCTCCTGTGTGGCATAAGATCCGCTTAAATAAACATTGTTTGGTTTACCTATGGAGCTAACAAAATGATGTTATGAAAGGGAGAATTTTTTCCCAGATTTTTCTGTCAGTGAGTCTCATTTTCGGTGCTTGTGTAGGTTTTTGTAACGCAAAAACGAGTTTTTTTTTTGCTGTAACATAGATAACATAGATTTGCTTGACTAAGGGCTGATTTCATCAAAGTCCGTTTATCAAAGCCGTGGAATAAAATTGTCGTCTGACAGTTTTTGTATGGAAAAACTGTCAAAAATTCAGAATTTATTCGCAGGTTAAGACTTGCTATTAAAGTTTGGTGAAATTCGCCCTAAATCTACTTATTTATAATTTCTAAAATGAATGAAAAAATCTCCAACTCCAGTTTAGAAAGTAGTTAAAACTACCTAGTATAGTTTTAACCACTTTCTAAACTCAACTCACATAAAGTGGTAAGGCAACTACTATAATATAACAAAAATCTAATCTCAGTCCACCACATCGTATAACCCACTTCATATAAAAAGGCCGCGGTCCCCAACACTTCCAAGAAAAATAAAGTCAAATGCACGAGGGAAAGTTGGTGCATTTTTACGAAAATAGCCACAGGGAGCATGAATAGAAAATAAGAAAAGCATTCACACTTATGGCTTTATTCTGTGATTTTCTTTTGTCGTGTGTGATTTTGTGTGAGCATGTCTTGGTTTCTACCTCAGTTGAAATTTTAGTAGCTGCAGATTCTCTTCCATAGCGTGTCGATGGCAAATATATTCAAAACTAGCTTCCGCCTGTGGCTTCGCCCGCGTGGTATGTCGATAAAAAGTAGCCTATGTCCTTCCCCGGGATGCCATCTATCTCCTTGACTTTTATCGAAATCCGTTCAACGGTTTAGGCGTAAAAAGGTAACATACAGAGAGACAGACAGAGTTACTTTCGAATTTATAAGATTAGTATGGATTTGTTAAATCCGTTCAATGGTTTAGGCGTGAAAAGGTAACATACAGACAGACAGACAGAGAGAGTTACTTTCGAATTTATAATATTAGTATGGATTTGTTTTGCCCAAAATTCAGTATACTGCTAAGCTAGGGTTTCCTAAGGCTGTGATGGTGGCCGCCATATAGTGTCCGCAATCTGCCGGGGAATGACATCAATGAAACGTTATTTTTTAAAGTGTTTTAATTGAGCCCGATTTTTTACGGACAGATTAACCTGTCATTATAAAGTAGATATTACCGACGCTTGAAGTCGTCAGATTTCATGAATTTCATAATATTTAATTTCTTTTTTTCTCTCCACGTAATACAATCCAGCCGCAAGAAGTTTTAGCCATAACCTCTTACACATAAAATATAACACCATAGTACTGCCGTGACTATAAACTTTAAAGTCCCTCCACTTGGTTACCCAAGCCACTAATAAAATCATACTTTTTCTTTTATTCCCACTGCAGAACGTCGCGTAAACGTTTTCAGCGTTAAAACATTTTATCTTTGAAGTCGCTTTAATAGCTGCCATCTTTAAAAAGATTGAGCTCATTTGTGAGCTCAAAGATAATAATAATCTAATCTGTCAACAGTCGTAGTTATGACTCAAAGTAACGTTATCTTTTATTGCAAAAACTTGAATGACTTGGGTAAATTCTTGAGCAGTGGTGGCGCAGTGGTACCGGCCGCGACTTACGAGTTTACGGCCCACTCCTTCTTACAGAAAGGAGGCCTGTGTCTCAGAAGTGGGAACATTATTGGCTGATTAAGAAGGTAAATTCTTTATGAAGTCAGGTGCGAGGATGCCACGTGGCTTAAAACTTCCAATTTTTTTTTGAGATCGCTTTCATTTACCTTTTTGTAATGAATGGCGGTTTGCAACGTATTCAATCAAAGGATTGATTTTCAGATGTTTTTGAGTGTAATTAAAACTATTTTAATTGCAAACTGACAAGGTATCTGAATGAAGCTTTGAATTAAGTGTCAAAAACACTCCGAAAATAAAACGAATTTAAAGAACCTGGGGAAAGGGTTCCTGTTTTGAACCCTTTCCCCCAGATTTAAGAGTTCCATAGAAACACATTTTTCTACAACTACTACCCTATTACGAGGGTTATACGTAAAGTTTCCAAAGCCGAACCGTATCGAAGAAATGTTTAATGAACTTCTAACTTAATATAATTCCTTTAGTTGAAGTTTTGTGCTTGGGTTCGCGTACTAACTGTGAATTTTTGCTGTCCAGGAAATTGGGCCTGACGAGTTCTAGAAAGATGTTTTTGTTCAAGTTCACTGACTTTGTAAAGACGTACGTCGCGTCGTTTGGGAGTGAACAAATGAGGGTTAATTTGAGTAAGTTCATTTATAAATTACTTTTACATGTTCATAATAATTTCCGTACGAAATAAGTTCCATCAAAGACTCAGAAGATGTCGAAACAAAATTATATACCTGCCTCTTTTAACGCTTTGTAAAATCCACACTTGACTAATAATAAAAAATCTATTTATGAGTTTAAGGAGATCAATGTCTGAACTGTAGTTTTTTGAAGTGAAAACTTCTTTAGGCGAACTCCCGTCATCGTCACCCAACGCTTGTTGAGTGAACAAAAATCATGTAACTCGCGCCATCGTCACCGAACGCTTGAAGAAATGAATGAATGTTTCTTAATTTTCACTTCTATCGGTAGTTCCCAAATACTGCCCCACATGTTTTTAATTCAAACGCCAACCAGAGTTGAGCAGAATTTATATTGATCGCAACTCTTTTAAACAAAATATTCAAAATTAAACTGCAGAAGTCCATTTCAGCGCCTAGATCTGTGATAAATAGGGACTGAACTGTTTTATTTATTGTAAAATAACACTTTACAATCCTTCCTAAATTATGCAAAACCAAAATATGATTTAAATTTCCCCATCCAGCTCACTGGGATGTGCTTGGAAATTTTGACAACAGTTTGAACCCCAGCCACCTCAGTTGCTAACCGTAATGAGAAAATAATTACTCGCAAATTAAAATTTGAATTTCTGGTTATAATTTACGTTTACTGCGTCTCTTTGGGTGACGACGGAATTGAACCACAGAACATCATTTGTTAAACGATGTGGTTTTCTAAAAGAAAATGGAGACCAAGTCAGTAACGTTGGGGAAAAACTGTTACGTTTAAATATCAATATTCATTACAGTACCATAGGGTTTCGTATGTTACCCAGCCACTGGGTTGTGAACGTCAGATAGGCAGTCGCTCCATGTATACACGGGTATTCAGCTGCATCCGGTTTGACCCCACCAGGTTTTAATAAAGGAACTGTAATTAAGGCAAGGCAAGGATAAAAATAGGATTCATTAAAAAATGTAGGTATGTATTTAAAAGTTTGAATTCCACAATGCATCAATATTTTAAAGCATTATGCAAACCTGCAACAGCTGCCTTAACGTTGCAAGCGCTATTGCTAAGCGTTAGGTTCTGGGTTTGATTCCCGGTTCGGGCAAAGTGTTATCGGGTTTTTATTGATTGTTTTAGTGGGGGGGTCTTGTGCCCGGATGATGCCTAGCCTCGCCCTCTTAATCAAACATGACTGGCCAACTATTAGTGTACTATAGCTGCACCTCAGCCTAACCTTTTGGAGATAACAGGCGTGATTTTATACTATGAAAACTAGATCCATCGAACCATTATTCACCATAACAAGACGTTTCAACAAAGACATCATTTTTAAAAGTTATCACCGCAGCCCGGTCTCAGCAGTTCCTAACTTGTCTATTCCGAAGCTGACAACCATTGCTCGTTATATCCACTAAAGTGCCGTCACTTCTATCCAGCTTAGCAGTTTTGTATCCAGGTTAGCAATTTTTGATAATAATGGTAAAGGTATTTAAGGGCTGAAAAATAATAATATGATCTTTATTCGGCAAAAGAATAATAACCTTATAAAAAATACACTAGTAGACTTACTTATTTACTACTAGCTTCGCCTGCGGCTTCGCCCGCGTGGTATGTCTATAAAAAGTACCCTATGTCCTTCCCCAGGATGCCATCTATCTCCTTGCAAAATTTTGTCGAAACGCGTTCAGTGGTTTAGGCGTGAAAAGGTAACATACAGACAGATAGACAGACAGAGTTACTTTCGAATTTATGAAAGGTAGATACCCAATTAGTAACTCAGTTCACATTAAGTTATTTTTGCTATTATTTTCCGTCATAAGACATGAAAGAAAGATCTGTGATGGAAATTAAGAGCCTATACAACCTTAAATTGCTTTGCATGATCCTCCGTTATGTTGAAAATACAGCAGCAATAATTTTGAAATAAATGTATGTTATAGTTTGCGATTGATGCTACGTAGGACTATAGTTGACGAAAACACAACAGGATTACATAAAATTTTCTCGATACAAAAAAATCCAAAGTCATCTCTAAACCGAACTTTATCATCTCTGGTATTAAAAAAATACATCAAATTAGATCGTGGAACTTTGCTTAACTATAAAGCAGGTCTTTTTTTTATTTTTACCCGACTACGGCGAAGAAAAAGGAGGGTTATGATTTTGACCGGTATGTATGTATGTATGTATGTATGTATGTTCATCTGTTCCCTTGTATCTTCTAAACCACTCATCACAATTTGACAAATAAGGTATCGATAGAAGCGTCTTGATTGTCCGCTGATTATAGGCTATGTGACGTCACATTAAATTAAAAATGGCGCCCTCTAGAGGAAATAAAGTCAGGAACTAAAAAAAAAATATTGTTTAATCGTACTATGTTGGGTATCAAATGAAAGGCCTTAATGAGCACATTTCAAAAATATATATATTTAAACCCCCAAAATAATTAAAAAAAAAATTAAGTAATAACAAGACACTACAGACAGACAAATTAAAAATCCGGAGTCACACGTGTTAGGGCATAAATCAAACAGATTACGTGTGACTCCGGATTTTTAATTTGTCTGTCTGTGGTGTCTTGTTTATACCTTTTAAGTCGTAGTTGGGTTTTAGTTTTTGTTACTTGATTTTTTTTATTAGGTAGTTTTACTTTTATAGGTATCAGATTATGGCTGATTGTTGACTTATTTGTCTAGCAATGTATTACTATCATACAGGTTTTTTTTTACATCAGCATTCGGCTTCAAATTGAATTTAAAACACTACTGTTTTGAATTCACGATTTTAAAATTAACTAAATTATACCTTTTGCCCGCGGCTTCGCCCGCGTGAAGTTCAGATAATTAATTACCCCACGGGAACGTACTACCGGGCTAAAAAATATTATATTATATTTGTTAATCCTGCTTACAAACTATCTATATGAAAAATTTTATCCGCATCCGTTCAGCCGTTTTTGTGTGACAGCGTAACAAACATATAAACTTTCACAATTATTAAATTTTTTAAATGAAAATAAAAAACAAAACGAGATGAAGGAATATCTCACGAAAATTTATCTAATCCAGTCTTAAAGCTGCTCAAAATACGAAAAATAAACAATTTACACAAAAACCGCAAAAATGATATCCTGCAGATTTTCTTCGTGAGCTTAATAAAATGCTTTTCCAGGAACTGGCGTTGGTTGCGAACAAAGTGCGATGAACTTGACTCCCTAACTTATGAAGCTTTTACAGGATAAAATATGTTTGTTACAAATAACTTCTGAGTATAATTTTCGTATATTTTTTAAGTCTTGACAATATTAACACATACACAGCCTGAAGGGTTAGGTGGAAGTGTACGTATAGAACACCCACATGTCGCCAGTTATGTTTAAGTCCGATGTAATAGGAGGCGAGCCTATTGCCATAAACCGGGCACAAATCCAGACTCCGGGGTGCTACTGAGAAATAACACTTTGCCCGACCTGGGAATCGAACCCAGGACCTCATGCTCTGTAGTAGCGCTTGCGTTCAATAGCCCAACGAGGCAGTCGTGTTATTTTATCATCATCATCACCATCATTTCAGCCGAAAGATAGGCCTCCCCCAAGCACCGCCACTTCGACTGGTTCTGTGCTTCTCACATCCAGCGCATTCCCGCGGCCTTCACCAGGTCATCGGTCCACCTTTTTCCAACGCTACGTCTTCCAGTACGCGGTCGCCACTCCAGAACCTTTTGGCCCCATCAGCAGCCATCTGTTCTGCGAGCAATGTGCCCTGCCCTTGGCAATATTTCGGGTTATGTCGGTTACCTACACGGATCTCTTCATTTCTGTTTCATTTCATTTTTTTATCAGTCTAGCTAAATAATAATGCTGGGTCAAATTAACTAGTGAACCTCCAGAGACGTGTAGCCAATTTAATTGATCCTATATAGTAATTTGGACATTTAAATATATACATTTTTACTGAATCGGATTTCTAAAATAAAATAGTGACGCAGAGGCTGTGGTGCAAAATGGGAGGAGCGTCTAACTTTTGACGGGATTTGAGCTGAGAGCGTTTCGATGTACCAAACGGAAAGCGTGAAAGTCAGATTTTACAATCTGCCTTTCACGGTTTCCTTCAAATCGCATCCTTTCAATTTTTACTTTAAAAACATGTTACCCAGTCTACGACTTGCAATGCGAAATGTCAAATGAAATTCTTAATGTAGCAATTTATTATAAAACAATAAAAAAAATTGTGTGGCTGTGTCGACGACACAGCCGTGGGTTTTACGTGAATACATGTCATGTCATGAACGTGTCGCAGTCCTCATTCAACGTTACGAATTCTTTGATCCTCTAATTTTGGATGTAGGTAGATGATAGATAATATAGCTGCAGCATCAAACTGTATGCCCCAATTTTGTTATCATCAGTTTTTAAGGTGCCGTACCCAAAGGGTAAAACGGGATCCTATTACTAGGAGTCTGCTGTCCGTCCGTCTGTCCGTCTGTCAGCTGTATCTCATGAACCGTGATAGTTAGACAGTTGAAATTTTCACAAATGATGTATGTCTGTTGCAACAAATACTAAAAAACAGAAAACGTGATTTGTTTGCCGTTTTTATAGATAAAGGTACGGAACCCTTCGTGCGCGAGTCTGACTCGCACTTGGTCGGTTTTTTTAAATTGCCTCTCATTATGGAAGCAAAAAAGACGTATTCAAGTCAAAATTTGAATTTGGTCCGAATTTTAGTCGGTCCATAGATAAAATATCCTGAAAATGATTAACATTAGGGACAAACACTGTGTATTAGGTTTTCACCTTTTTTATGTAACACACATTAAACTTCTAACCCTCTCCTTTTTGCGAGGGCTGATAAACGACTTCAACATTGAACAAAAACATGAAACCAGTTTTCACCAGTTCTACAGCGATAGTTGTTTAAGCAATATTTTATGAAGCAAGGAACAAAAACTTAATGTCATGACCCAAACGAGATTTATACTATTATAAACAAGGAAATTTCGTCAAGTCACCGAAATATTAGAAGAACATTAAAATTTACTTACAATGATGTGCAAAGTTGATAAAGAGAATTTTAATAAAGACCTTATTGCTAAAGCTTTAAGGTCCAAAGTCACTTTTGAGCAGTGACTTTCGAGTAATTATTATTCAAGAGACGGAATGGATACAAATTCAATGTTTTGTTTTTAAATTCTTTGGCGGGGTGGATGGAATAATTATTTCCTACTTTATTTGGGGAGACAGAAGAAAATTATGCCGTGTAACCTCGATGGAGAAGTATGGAAAGAAATCCGGCACTGGATTATACTTATATATAAACATATCACGCCTTGTTTCCCCGAAGGGTTGTGCAGAGGTGTAAGTACACACGGCTACACATCAAGCTATACATTTCCAGTATAAGCTGACCTCGCATTGTACGGGATTCCTATACAATGTGAGATCAGCATAAACTGGAAATGTATAGCTTGATGTGTAATGTGTAGCCGTGTGTACCTGCAGTACCTGGTAAGTACCAGCAGTAAAAGAAAAAAGAAAGAAAATACATTTATTTAGCACAGACTGGGCACACAACACAACGTAACTACAAGTAAGAAAAGAAACAAATAAAACGTCTAGGTACTTAAACTAAGAAATTAAGAGAAAAGTGTGCCTCGCGGCTGCGCCAAACACCTACACGCCTTCATTACGCCAGTTATGTTTTAAAGTCCCATATACTTAACTATGGGGCTATGGGCTTTTGGCCCAAGTTTTTTTTTTTTTTGAGGGTTGGAAATCATCCAATGACTTCTCTCGCTCTGGGCGGGCGTGTCAGACTTTTATTGACTAAAACCCACCCGTGTTCCTTCAGTTGCCAATTGCCAAGGTCCCGGTATCCCTTTCGGACTTTCCCGCAAACACTGCCCAACCTGGGAATAGAACCCGGGACCTCATGCTCAGCAATACCGTTTGCGATCACTAGACCAACGATTCAGATTTTATACTTATAAGGTATTTTTTTATTATTTTCACTGGATAGATGGGCAACGGATTTAGATGTCTCTGTAAAATAACAGTACGAATAATATATTACGGTATAATATCTAGGATTTTCATTGAATTTCACTGAAAAAAGACAAAACGTTCACTAATTAACACTTATGCCTGTGAGAGTGTTTTCTCTCTAGGGTTACACATAGCACTTCACTATTTCTTTTTCCTTTCACATTTTTTCTTATACCTTGTACAATCTAGTTAGAAAACCTAAATATTATATTCTTCTTTCAAAAAAACAACTGCAGACCCCGAAAATCTAATCTCACCTCATCTAAAATTTGTATTTACGACGTAATTTTTACAACTATCATGACATTTTACGAACTTATCTTTTGGTGGATGGCAGTTTTCCAAACCTACGAATTCCCAAAAGCAAGATAATAATATGAGTGGAGTGTTATATAAAAATGTCACGTACTACCCTAGTTTTAGTACGAGAGCAGAGTCACACGCGCAGCCATATTTTCAAACGGTAATAAATTCTTTGATGTAAAAGACCTTTGGTACTAGCTTAAAATAGTCTGTAAAGTAGTTTATAACATGGTTACTAGTTATATCTACACTAATAATCTAAAGAGTAAAGATTTGTATGTTTTTTTTGTAATTAATAAACTCAAAAACGACTGGACCTATTTTAACCACATTACCACAAAACCGTGTTTAACAGGATGTTTAGCCTAAACACCTTTTAAAAATAACATTTTTGTATGGAGTTTGACATTAGTGTCAAAGTTTTTGTGGTAAGGCCCCAAGATTTAGTGAATTTGTGTGCCCCTGGTAATCTTCGGAAATAATGATCTGATACCGAAAATTCTTTATTTAATGGGAAGCTAAAGTATTGCCAAGTCTCATAGAAAATAATATGACAAGAAACTCGGGGACGAAGTCGGACAGAAGCTGTTAACTATCAAAGTGGTATTCTCTTCACAAAGACATCCGTGTGCTGAACGCACTTGAAATTGGGGAATACAGGTATGATTTTATGTTAATGTTCTGAAAAAGGTAGTAAGGAATCTTGTGAGGCGCCTACTTAGTTTTGTTTAGAAAATCTGGTCAATTTTCCTTGAAAACATCGCGTTGCTAACGCCAGCTCGTAACCAAATCTACAAACAACTAAGTCTATACATAGATTACTCTGATAATAAAACTAAATCAAGCTTTAAAATAAATCTTTTACCTATATTATACAGCTTATAATTTCCCCACAGCTGGGACACAGGCCTCCTCTCTTCGAGCACCCAATGCGGGTTGGTAGATGTCACATGACTTTGAATTTTTGGTTCCAGGACATGCCGGTTTCCTCACGATGTTTTCCTTCACCGTTTTGAGAGCAGTGGTGATGAAATTATTTACACAAAGTAAAGCGCCTGGTTGGGTTCGAACTTACGGTCTATGATACGTAAGGGCCGTTACCACTGGGCCACCACTGCTCTATATTTTATTATTTATTTATTTATTTATTAAAACTTTATGCACAAGTAAAAAAAATATCGTACAAAGGCGGACTAATCAAATGCTTTCTGCCAACTTCGCACGAATATGTTCATGAGCGGCTACTTTGCAAGATAACCGACTGGCAGCCATCCTGATGTTCAGAGGGAGCGCATTCCAAAGAAATACCGCCTGGACAAAATAAGATGAGCGAATAATACGAGAGTATATTTTCACTTTTACCTATAATATTTCGTAACAATAATTCATTCATTACCGAGGCCTACCTTCCCATAGTTACCTACCTACTGATCCCAAACTTGGGGACTCGGTTATCCTAAATATTAAACTAATCAAGGCCAAAATTGAGGTTTTCTCACTTGTAACACTTAATCCAATATTATAGGTTTGAATTGTGTATGTTGGACAACTAAGTTGGAGGGGTTTCTCTTGTTTGTGGTTGAATAATTAAACTGAAACAAAACACGATCATAAATAGCCACTGTCCACAGAAGAGTTTGATAAAAACTATCCGGGATACTAATTATTCAAATTTCAAATAATGATAAATTATAACCACAAAGCAAATGATTCCATAATTGAATATAGAATGGTATTGCTAATATATATCCTAACTTTAACATTATTCAGGATTCATGGATAACCAATCTGCCTAGTCTTTTCCCAACTATGTTGGGGTCGGCTTCCAGTCTAACCGGATGCAGCTGAATACCAATATTTTACATGGAGTGACTGCCTATCTGACCTCCACAACCCAGTAACTGGATAATATGATACCCCTTGGTAAGACTGGTTGTCAGATTTTCGGGCTTCTGACGACCAGTAACGACTGTCAAAGATCCACGAATGACAGCCGGGACCAACGGCTTATCTTGCTTTCCGAGACGTGAAGGGGTCTCGATATGTAAAGATGGTCACCCATCTGGATACTAAGGTAAAGTTATCTTGTTTCTCTGAAGACATTATTCTAATCTACATTAAATTGAATTAAGTTCCTATCAATTATTCTTCGTTTGTTAAGTCTAGAGCTTCATACTAAATTGAATCTATTTGGATCGAGTAATTGGTATCTGAATCATTTGTTTACGAAACACTTCTCTAACCCGCTAATTGCTCCAAATAAAGACGAACACTATTAGCCTAGATGTCGATTATAATTATCAACACTTAAAAGACAAACCTTATCGTCTTACATACAAAATTAGTTTTTGTTTATGCTAAACCCGAAAAGGGATCATTGTAATAATCATTTTGAACAACTTTTTCTATGGGACCAACATTGAAATCGCGAAAAAAAATCAGCTGTTCCATACGTTTGTGTTCACTTAAATCGACAAAATGTATGGAACTGCTCATTTTTTTTTCGCGATTTCTTTGTTGGTCCTATAGCAGAGCATCGAGACGCCTCTGTGGCCGAGATTAGATACTGCATTGTCAAAAGCTTTATGAACATAGGCCCCGTCATCAAAATCATTATGATGATAATAATTATATTTTTTATGAGAATGAAATCAAGCAGCTTATAAAAATCTGCAAATTCCATTGATACCTTCACCGTGCGAAGATATTTCAATTCACAAAAATCCATAATTCATAATGAGTTATGATAAAAGTTTGAAGAAAAATTAAAAAAAATAGAATGGAATTTTGGGTAAATTTTTATACGATTCCCAATTATACAATGAATTTCGAAATTACTTATTATTTTAGTACTTCACTCTAGATTTTTCTTCTGTAATCAAAGTCGGTTCCACAGTCAGTTTCCATTTTTTAAATATTTTTCAGAGCAGTGGTGGCCCAGTGGTAACAGCCGCGACTTACGAGTTGTAGGTCGTAGGTTCGAACCCCGATAGGCGCTTTACTTTGTGTAAATAATTTCATCACCACTGCTCTCAAAACGGTGAAGGAAAACATCGTGAGGAAACCGGCATGTCTTAGAAAAAATTCAAAGACATGTGACATCTACCAACCCGCACTGGGCCCGCGTGGTGGATTACAGCCCACTCCCTCTCATAGAGAGGAGGCCTGTGTCCCAGCAGTGGGAACATTATAGGCTGATTATGATGATGATGAAATATTTTTCTCTGTATGTATAAAGTTTTAAGCTATTCATATAACTCAGAACTTTCTTTAATATCGGTCGTTCAAACGGAAACTTTTGATTTCCGATACTGCCAATCAGTACATTTGCCAAATCTAGATGAAGAAGATAAATGAATAGAATACTTTTCATTGTACACCATAACAAAATACAATATCGTTTTTGAGAGTTTTTCAGCTGCGTAGGTAGATATTGCGTACCTACCTAATCAAAAAATCTTTAGTTTTCTTGATCAATATAGTTCATTACTGCCGCGGCCTGCTACATGGGCATTGATGAACGATCGTAAAAATGTGGGCCGAGGCACACATACGTGAGTCCATCAATGTCTGGTTGCGGTCAAGGCTTGTACAGTAGTTTTCTCAAACGATGCGCGGAAATTCAAACAAAGTAATTTCAAATTTATAAATTCCAGAATCAATGACGAACAACGGTAATTTTTCACGCGCAAATATGTTTATTTTTTTCTTCTTAACTAACCAAATTCAACAGCTCTATTTGCAAACCAAATCGAAATTTAAACAAAAAACTTTGACTATACCTCCTTGGTTGCCATGTTGTGTTTGCGCTTGCGACCACAAGATCAATTCTTTAAATAGCCATCAACAAGAAAAACGCCTAACAAGAACCGAGTTTATTTCCTACAATGTGTTATTTCCAAACAAATCATTATACTATTACTGGCATCCTGAAGAATCGAAAAGGTCCGATATATTGCAGGTTAAATCGATAATACGACAGTGAACTTCCTGCTTACCATTTTGGTCAGTCGATTTATCACAAATGTATCGGAATATTCCGATATGTGTGTCCGAATGCGGAAATTCGAATAATGTACGAATATTGGGTAGTTGATATATTTTTGACTAGATTCTGCCCGTGACTTCGTTCGCGTGGGAGTTGTAAGAGACCACAATCAATCTACCTAGCCTTTTCCCAACTATCTTAGGGTCGACTTCCAGTCAAACCGGATGCAGCTGAATACCAATATTTTACATGGAGAGACTGCCTGTCTGACCTCCACAACCCAACTGGATATTTCGATACCCCTTGGTAAGACTGGTTGTCAGACTTTTGTGGCTTCTGACGACCCGTAACGACGTAATCACCGGAACACTACCTTATTCCGGTGATATCGCATTGGACGCACAAAAAATCCCAACAAGTTCGGATTGTTTGTTTACTTAGACTTACGACTAAAACGCGTGCAAAGTGCGCGCGGCCTAAAAGTAAAAGCTATCATTCATGGTTTCTTCCTGCAGGTCTACTCCCTAAACACGAAATCCAAAGATTTGGCTGAAGTTGGGGGCGATTCCTACTCCCTATCAAAGTTTGTGATCGCGAGGTCTACTATTCGGAGAACTACTAGTATATATATATATATATATATATATATAATATATATATATATATATATATATATATATTAAAAATCGCAATATATATATATATTGCGATTTTTATAAATTCTATCCACATATTATAGAGATTCTTCTACTCTTTGCTATTTTGTATTATACCTATGTTTCAAACGCAAAACAAAAGCTAGATTCTAAGTAAAGGCTTTACGTAATCGCACGTGAAGCAGCGTGTTTGTGTAAGTTATGTTTTTCCAAGATGGCGTCTCACATTTCAACCACGTCGTATTTTTTGTTTTTTGTCTACATGCTCTCACTCTTTCCCCAAAAAATGTATATCTACTAACATGTTGTATTGTATGCTTGGCTCGTTTTATATTGTAAGGGAAAGATAGTTTTTTTAATAGAAATATTTAACTGATTCTCTGAGGAGGCTTATGTCCCAGCAGTGGGAACATTATAGGCTAATGAGCCTATAATGTAATAATAATGCTTATGATCCTCTGAAAACTTATAGACCTTCTTATGATGTACACTTTACTTCTAAAAACGTGTGTTTGCGCTTTTAATGATGCTTTTTATTGCATTTTCTGTGACCGGTTTTTGGATATAATGTACTTATTTATTTTATAACATTTATAATATACATCGACGCGCAAACTACATACCTTTTGTGTGCAAACTACAAGTATTTTATGTGCAACAAATAAAAAAAAATAAAAAATACTGTAACCATGTGAATTGAGCACTTTTCTAAGACCACGCGTAGACACATTTACTCGGTTATAAAAAAAAAATCTGTCGTTTCATAAAAAAATGCAATACCTACGCGAAAAAATGAACAGCATTTTTTTTTTAAATAACCCTGGTGTTTCCAGAATCATGTACTGAATTCATGGTAACAGGTTCCACGTCAATGTGCTTGATACCCTTTATAGCAACTAGAGTTAACAATTTCGCGGACACTGAATGAGACAATTAAAGTGTTATTGTTATTACGTCTATGGGCGTTTACTGTCCGCGAAAGTGTTAAATATAAAAGAGTCAGACTACGAGGAATAGCTCCCGAAGATGGCTTATTCCGTCCATCTGTCTCTGTCCAGTCCATCGAATTGAACTTTACAAAACTAAGCCATTCATAATAAAGTCGCACTCCTAGCATGAAATAAACATCTATCGGGACTATACACCTTGTTCTCTAAGCCGAAATAAACCCCTTTAGGCGAAGAACATTGTAAGCTATAGGTACCTACTTTGTACTAGTTCAAATAGGTAGAATTACGTGACTCGACTTCCACAAAAGGGTGAACACAGATATAGTGCGACTAGAAGTCAGAGTTTAACATTTATAAAGGATTTTAAAGGATTTGTCGGGTTCGGCTCGGACGATTTATTAATTGTTGAAGCGAAAAATCAAGAATTGAAGGCAGGATTTTGTAAATCTCCTTGTTAGAAATTGGTTTTAAAAAGGTTTTAGTTTCAGATCAAAAGAAATAATGGTCGGGTTTGATAGTATTGGATTTATAACGCTTTTGAAGACGAAAACATTACAAAAGAATTTATTTCGTCACAAATCGATTTTTAATTTTTGTATTAAGTACAAAGTCCTATAATCACTACATTATAAATTAAAAATTTTAAAAACCCCCGACAAAAACAAAGCGTCTAAAAAGTAAAAAAATAATATCATAAAAGTTGTAGGTAATATTTTGATCCAAGCGTCGTCGTGTCGGGGGACGGCTAATGCAAACGCCAACTCACACTAGGTATAATGAATGTATGCTGTTGTAGAAAGGATAGCTGCTGTTAACTTCCTATTTTCATTAGCCGTCCCCCGACACGACGACGCTTGGATCAAAATATTACCTACAAATTTTATGATATTATTTTTATATTATATTACTAGTAGAAACGCTACGATCAACACGCAGCTCGCCGAAATCTGCGTAGCTGTACGTTTTTTACCACAGTGAAGCTTGTTACCTACTAATTTACTCTCATTTATCTTTCCTACTCCATCATCAGAACTTGATTACCATCTATCTGTAACCTATTTATTGAGACCTTTCCAATGAGTCCAAACACGATATCTATGCTGTAAGTTCGTGAGGGAGTTGGGTATCCTGCAAATTCCAGGTGATGCTGCAGCATCAGCTCAAGGTTACTACATATATTCTTTTCATATCATTGAAATAAGAGAATTCTAAATTTCCAATCGATTAGACCTGTGGAAGATGCTCACATCCATTCATAAACTAGAAAAGAGCTGATAATTTTCAAATCTTGATTCATAGCTTAGAACACTCTCACCAAAAAAATCTAAATCGGTTCAGCCGTTTGGCAGCTACGATGGCGCAGACAGACACACAGATACACATGTTAAACTTATAACACCCCTCTTTTTCCGTCGGGGGTTAATAAAACAAATTGCTCCGCCGCGTCTGTCTGTCTGTTCGCGATAAACTCAACAACTTCTGCACCAATTTTCATGCTGTTCTCACCAATGGATAGAGTGGTTCTGGAGGAAGGTTTTAGTATATAATAACCGACATCCACGCGGGCGAAGCCGCGGGCATCAGCTAGTTAGGTATAAACTAATGGTCTGTCTAAATACCTGGTTTGCTATATCAGTGGTATCCTGATAATATAATAGGACAGGCTGTAGGTAGGTATATTTGTTTTAATGCAATAATCTAGATTCAATACGGAAGGGATAATGGATGAACTACAAAATGAAGAATTTCTTACGATCTTTTTCATATAATTATCATTTCCAGAAATTCTACATCTGAACACACAACGTCACATTTCGTTGGTACAGCAAGAAAATTGTAAAGACACACATTGCCGGACGTGTTGATATACCCGTTCTTTTTTCAAACCAAAACTTCTGGAAGCTTCCATCGTGGAAATAATGGTACTGTATTGTTTCGAGTTTTTGAAATATTATTTTTATTTAGTGCAATGCTGAGAAAATTGTTTATGGTTTTCTTTGGTGAAATGGTTGGTCGTATTAAAAATGATTTATGGAGTTTTAGCTTCGAGGTTTTATTTTTACCCGAGTACGGCGACGAAAAAAGGAGGGTTATGATTTTGACCGCTATGTATGTATGTATGTATGTATGTTCATCTGTTCCCTCCTAATCTTCCAAACCACTTATCACAATTTTACAAATGAGGTATCGTTAGAAGCGTCGTGATTGTCCGCTGGTTATAGGCTATGTGAAGTCACATTAAATTAAAAATGGCGCCCTCTAGAGGAAATAAAGTGAGGAACTTAAAAAAAAAATGGTTTAATCGTACCATGTTGGGTATCAAATGAAAGCGCTTAATGAGCAAATTTCAAAAATATATATATTATAACCCCAAAAGAATTAAAAAAAAAATCAAGTAATAAAAACTAAAACCCAACTACGACTTAAAAGGTATAAACAAGACACCACAGACAAACAAATTAAAAATCCGGAGTCACACGTAATCTGTTCGATTTGTGCCCTAACATGTGTGACTTTGGATTTTTAATTTGTCTGTCTGTGGTGTCTTTTTATCTTTTGTATTTTTATTGCATGTACGTTAGGTTTAGTAACGCTAAGTCTATTTAGAGATATCTTAGTTTACCCAAGAGTGGGGAGTGCCGACAATTTTGAGGGAGCTGCTATATTTTTCCTACCAACAACTTCGGCACGCCGAACGAGAAAACAAATGTCAATTAATCTGCCTAGCCTTTTCCCAACTATGTTGGAGTCTCCTTCCAGTCTAACCGGCTGAATACCAGTATTTTACATGGATCGGCTGCCTATCTGACCTCCACAACCCAGTAACTGGATACGATGCCCCTTGGGAAGATTGGTTGTCAGACTTTCGGGCTTCTAGCGACCCGTAACGACTAAAAAGATCCACGAATGACAGTCAGGATCAACGGCTTAACATGCTTTCCGAGGCACGGAGTCTCGATATGTAAAAATGGTCACCAACCCCAACAAACGTAACTTAACCTGCTGGATCTACGTGTGGCTGTTATAACTTAGCCACGAGCTCCAACGAGAAAACGAATGAAAATCCATACATATTATAGATTAAAATCGTTTTTCGTGTTTTTCTGTATGTCTAAACCATGCAAAACATTTTAATTTGGTTTTCAACATCGTTTAGAGAATTTGTCCCGCAAGGTTTGTTTTTAATACTATTTTTCTAAGGTATTAAAGTTTTATATATCAAAGAAATCTCGATGGTTTGTCAAGTCTTGAAAGCCGTGCGAAGCAGGGGCAGGTCACTTAAAATAAACAAGTATTTCATAATCGGGCAAGCAAAAAATAAACAAGTACTTCATAATCGGGCAAGCAAAAAATAAACAAGTATTTCATAATCGGGCAAGCAAAAAATAAACAAGTATTTCATAATCGGACAAGCAAAAAATAAACAAGTATTTCATAATCGGGCAAGCAAAATATAAACAAGTATTTCATAATCGGGCAAGCAAAAACAGTACACCCACTATAAAAAAAATACCGGACTAATAGAATAATAAAATTAGCAATAACGTTAGCCAGACAAATCTTATCAAAACATAACCCTTAAATCTTTTAGCACCTACCTAGTAATGGCTATCTTTACGAGTAAGAATTTAGATTAAAATTCAAACGATCTGAAGAGTTTGTATCTGTTTTAACTGTTCACGTTTAAAACGGGCAAGTTAACGTCGACAGTTTAATTACTGTTCCAAAATACGAACTACTGACCTAAGTTTGGAATAAACCACGAAATTAATCAAGGAATGTAGGTATATGACCACATCATGGCTTTGCCACAGACAGTCAGCGTTGTAGCAAAACCACGAAGGAAATTGTGGCACGCGCTGGACGAATCAGTCCAATTTTGCTCTGAGACGAAATATGTGTGAGTCATATGGCAAGGCTGCTAACAGTAGTGTCTGTGTCTAGGCGCAACATCAACTTTAAACATTTATCTGTAAATTAAAAGACGTAATATAAACATCACGCTTGTATTTCCCCGAAGGGTTAGGCAGAGGTACAGATCGATTCAAACTTAATGGCGGCTCGGAAGTAAGCTTTTAGCTGCGCAGTACCCCACTCCTCACCCCCGCTGTCACATGAACTTTTTACTGCGCAGCGACTCGCCTCATGTTCCGAGCCGCCATTAAGTTTGAATCGAACTGTACCTATAGTACAAACACATTTCGCCAGTGTTTAAGTCTCATGTAATAGGGGGCGAGCCTCTTGCCATCAATCGGGCTCAAATCGAAACTCCGGCCTGCTACTGGGACATTCCAGATGGAAAACCCAATAATACTTTCCCCGACTCGGGAATTGAATCCGGGACCTCATGCTCAGCAGTACCACTTCACCAGCTATCACGATCGCGATCAATAGACCAACGAGGCAGGCAAATAAAATTCTACAATATATTGAAACTCCGTCCCAATACTTAGTAGACGTGCCTAACGTTAACATGTAAGGTACCCAATAGCTAATCAAGTTTTTGGCAGATATTCAAACGGGGTTCACTGTAGTTTGGCTCTCGTCTGCTTTGGATCACTAGCCCAATTTGTAGTGATTTTCGACGCCGTAAATGTAATATTTTAGCTTTAAGCCAAACGGGATGCTTTTGGCAACGAGATTGTGTAAGATATTGTGCAGTATTAGTAACTAGCGTTGTAAAGAGTGAATAACAGTGACAAAGATTATTTTGCTATTATTTACTTTGGTAAATTCTGCAATATCAAGTGTTTGGAGAAGAGCAGACTGGAGTCACCGCTTTAGTTAAGAAATAAACAAAGTGTGGTGGCATCTACAACTACATAACTACATGCGAACTACGCATCACACTGACGTCACCCGGAATCCTGCATTATGCAACCAAAACTTACCGCGTGATCAGTATAATAAACATAAATAACTTCTCGACATAAATCGTCGGGCAGTTGCCCGCCAGACAAGACACCCAGCTGGTCAGAAGATCCTCCCTTTTCTATAGAGGATGAGTGAACTTTACAGCCTGTTCCTCATGCCTCTATAAAAGAAAGGCAAATAAGTTCATTTGTCACAGAAACACGTGCATACAAAAAGATAATTAACTCGAGTATATAATACAGTATTAAAATATATATATAATAGATTTACATTCACGAGCATACAACAGAAATAGTCGGCAACTGACGTCATGACTATGACAAGAAGGCTTCCACTCAGCATGATGCTGTGCTATGGGGGACCTACAGCACAGCGCTGATTTTATGTGCTCACCCGGAAAAGATGTACGGAAACCAAGTTAGTTCGTAGAGGCAGCAATTTTATGTGGCAGTAGAAGCCAAACAAGGACCAATAGCCTTGATTTTACAGTATGTTAACTAACAAAGGGCGATCCCGTTAACCCGCAATAGTATAGCGTCCATACATGCTAAAAAAATATTACCACTCAAAATATAGGCATTGAAATATACAAAAAACTATTAAATTTATACGTAAAAGAAACACTAAACACTCACACAATCATGTATTTTAACGTAGAAAGACAAGTTAGTGTGACAAGTGCGCGTGTAAAGAGTGTTTCTTTTCCGTATCAATTTAATATTTTTTGTGAATATTTGAATATATCGTAAGATAACACTTGTATAAAACACAGTTAAAGAACCACAGGTTTGAGACCCTTAAGGCTTTTACATACTGGCGCAACTTGTCGCGCGACGCGAATTTTACCAAAACAATTTCTGAGAAAACTTCACGGCAAACAATGTGTGGCGTCGCGTCGCGCGACAAGTTGTTCCAGTATGTAAGAGCCTTTAACCGTCACAAGTTCAATTCCGTAACAGCATTATGAAACGTTCCCGGAACGTCATTAATTCTGGTATACAAGTTCCAGATTCTTAAGATTTGTGTAGCATTCGTATGTTCCTACTAATTTACTCCATCGCGACAGTTCCTAGCAGTTACGACCTCTAGTTTTGAATTAATTAAAACTTAGTTAAAAGGGCTTCATGTTGCCTGAATTGAATTTAAAACTGTAATCAATTTAGTGGAGTCAGTTTAGTAAGTGGATGGGGCTAATGTAAGAACAATCCGTCATATTTTGGTTAGAAACTGTAGCTGTGTGGTGGTACTTCATTAATTTCTATTGTGTACTTATCTACTAAATTCTTCATCATCAACATTATTTTAAATATATTTTTCTTTTTGCAATTTGCATAACTTCTTCATTAACGACGGCCATGTTTTTCTTTCAGAAATGGATTCCTGAAATCTTTACTTCTAGAGAATAATTTAGGTCATAATCAGATAGCCTTATATAGCTTTTGATTTTCTTTCAAGAAATCAAGATGTGATCAATAAATTTCGTTTACTACGAATAAAAATGCCATAAAAATGCCTGCTGACCACAATATAAAAGGGTTTTTTCGACGGAAGAATAGACAAAATGACAGATAAACAAATACAATCTGACATTTTATCTATTCTTCCGTCGACAAAACCCGTAGACAACCCGTTTCTATGGTTGTCATGCTACGCGTGCTGCTCCTCTATAACTCTTGAAGAATGTAGTCATACGGAATCTTCGACCTGAACAAATATCGGATAGCCACTGCAATAACTCACGAACACGGAAATCAGCATATAAATGCAACTAAAATTCGCTCTCTTTCGAAATAGTCGCGGAATTTCTCGCCTGTCAACTTTTGATCCGTTCTTATTCATCAAAATGCGTTTTGCATTTTACATACATAGTGATAATGAAAAAGACTGGCCGCAAGCTTGCGACAAAATTATTGCAAGCCGTTTTTTTTTTCGAAGCGTCACTGAATTGATTTTTTTAATTAGTAGTCGTAAAAAATAAAGAAAAAAAATTAGTAAGCAATAAAAAAAGAGTAAAACTGCCTTTTACAGTCATACCAAATATCTGAATGAATTCAAACTTATTGCGGTAAGACAAGTAGTTACCTACACTGCTTTTTATGTAGGTAGGTACTTTAGTCAATAATCAATATTATTATTTTAATATAATTTCAATAGTTTTAATAAACTTTACGCAAAATATGAACAATTCTTAAAACACACAAAATAATATTGAACATAATAAAAACAATACAAGAGTAAAGCGGTAAACAATGAAATAAATTTATCCAGCAACAAAAACAATCCACGAAAAGTTAGTTAGTTTATTTTAATGTTTTATGTAGTCTTATCGCGTAAGCTGATAACAATAATATTCATGGCGGTGAATCATGGAAGTTAACAAATAAAACAGAATTCTTCAGGTTCTAAATAGAATAAAGCAGACACGTGTATCCCCATTATCACGGGGTATTACATATGGTCACGCGGGCGGCATCTTAGCGGAGGTACCTCCGGAGGCATAGCAACTCTGGAAGTATCAGAATCAAGCAGAAAAAAAATCGACTTAATGGTAATAAAATTTTTGATGGGAAAAAACATATTATTTCACAAAAATAAATTCACGGCACTATGCCGTGAATTTATTTTTCCTACCTATCCACCTTTCGGTTTTTTAGTGGTTCATAAATTCGCTTATTTATAAGCTTCACTAGACAGTTGCCCACGTTGGGCGCCAGTGTACCGGGAGACCCCTCTGCCCTCCGCTAGCTCGTTTAGTGAGGGTCTCACCGGACAACGTTGAATAATGAGGTAAACACAGTAGACGATAGGAGGAACGGTTTATTACTGGTTACACACACATGATTATATAGGTAAATATAGTATATCACAGTATTTAGATGGATGATGGTTATATAAAAATTACAGACAGTAACACGCTCGGTCAAGTCCAAAGATGAAGTGTCCAGCAGACTGGAAAAATACTGCACGGGAGTTTGTGGCGTTCTGAATTCAAATTGAAAATGGAATGATGATGTGGCCAGCCATAAAGGATTGCCAGTAATAAATGATAGGATGAGTATGGATGAGAAGGACTTCGTCACCACTTGGTACCTATCGAACCTGGCGGTGGCAGTGAAAAGGAAGGAAAAACTTGAAACTGCGAGTGTTACATCTCCACTACTTAAGAGTCTTGGCTTATTTGGAGCCGATTTTTCATAAGACCTCTGTTACAACTCCGTTAAAAAATTACTGAGCCTGATGTGGATAGGTACGATTTTATGCGGAAGTTCCGTATTTGTGGCGAGGTTCCGTTACAACCCTAATCCACACTGTATAATTCGTTTCCAACATAACTATGAGGTAACCAACATAATTTCTGTTGTCATCTTTATTATAATTATGCATTCTTAAATCATATTATCTACAAAAAGCTCCAGGATGGGATTCTCGATAATCTAGGATGCCATATTCTTTTGATCTTACCGACAGGTCTATATCACAACATCACCTAATTTTTCAAGTTCATGATGTTTCCTGAATTAAACAATTATCATGATGGATATTTGTATACCTCAGTATCACAACCCATCATTATTAACAACTGTATTAACTCTGAAAAAGTACTCGTACAACTTCATTACCCAGTAACAGACAAACAGGTAAAAGCCTAAATGGGACCAACTCACGTGACCGTCCATTGCGTGCCTCACGAAATAAACGGATCTATTATTTTTATAGTGCGTGCGATTTCACTTGCAAATTTAATAAACAAACCACATTTTTCCTGTAAAAATGACGTGGATTTTTCGACGATTTATTTCGAGGTTAGTTTGAAATATGAGGCGATGAGTTTTTGTTGCTAATTCAGGATATGATTTGGGCTGTGGATGAATATGTTTTGGCATTATATTTATTTGTTTTATTAACGTAACTAACAGAAGAATAACCTTATTTCTTTTTTACTGTTGATATAATGCTTACATTATATTGAAATTGAGATGCTTACATCTCAATTTCACTTTACACTCATTGTACTCTGTGTATTACACGCAGGGTGAAATGAGTGTGAAGTGAAATAAATGAATTTATTTCAATAAACATGGGATCGTAATTTATTAAATTAAATTAATTTATTTCCGACTAATTATTTGTGTATAAATAAGCATTAAAGGTCTTAAATGTATGCCAAAAACAACAAAATAATAAAATGTAACTTTATATTGTAAATTCATATAAAAACTGTCCAAATAACCTACAATTTTTCACATTTTTCAATCCACCGAAAATAACATTTCCATAAAATTCGAAAGACCTAAATAAAACTGGAAACACTAGTGTGCGGCGTTTCATATTTTTGTATGAGATTTTACTGCCGCAGGGTCCAACGCGATCTTCGTTTGTTTGGCGATGATTATGCCCATTCATTGTCCGACAGACCATTGTACGCTGCATGGTTTTTATCTCATAAATAATACGGAATCCTGATTGGATGGGAGCTATGCATAACAAACCTTGGAAAGTCATCTATAACGAGTGTATATTTGCATAACTGTTTTTCCGTGGATTGCTTTTTTTATTTATTTCAACGCTTTTCCTGGTATGTAGGTGAGTGGGACTTTAAAGTCAATTCGCTTTATAGCTTTATGTCAATGGGTTTTTTGCTATCCATACTATCGCTCATGCTTTAATTTTTTCACGTTTTTTTTTATTTTATTTAAAGAAAATGTACCTTTATCATTGTTTAAGAGTGAATGTAAATTTAGTTATTGGCAAAAGGTCCGGTTGTTAAAAAAATTATAGTTATCAATGTAGTTTTTTTTCGTTTGCCATACTCAAGGAAAAATGAGGCTTTAGGTCGCAAGTCACTTAAAGTTCATTTTTATACAGCACTAGCTGCGCCCCGCGTTTTTACCCGCATAAGTCTCGATCCCGTAGGAATATCTGGATAAATTTATACAACCCCTTAGATCTATCTTTACAGGTTGCCCTAATGGGATAGTAAAAAAAAAGTTAAAAGTATCCTATGTCCTAATCCAGGTCATGGTGTATTCATGTGCAATTCCATCCATATCTGTTTGAGCCATTTTAGCGTGAAAGCGGAACAAACAAACTCCTTTCACATTTATAATACCAATGACTCACCCAGTCCGTCAATATAAGTTAGGACTATCTTCTGCCCGCGACTTCCTTCGCGTGCATTTTCTTCTATGTTAAAACATATTCTTTTTCGCTTAGCGTTCTTTCTGCCTTCTTAGGGCATGATTTTAAATAGCTATAACCTTCCTTTAGAATTAGGCTATCAAATCCAAAAATATTTTTTCAAATTCCACTGGTAGTTTTAGAGATTAGAGCTTTCAAACAAACTCTTTAACGTTATTTTATTTGTATAGATGTTGAATTTTGAACAAAATTTTAAACAACAAAACAAAATTTTAGTTGAAATGTTGGAGTTACTCGTTCGCAGAATTAATTAAGAGTTGAAATATTAATCCGCAAACGGGTTAAGAATATTATGAATCTGTGAAAGTTAAGTTTCTTTCTAAGTCTTTGCACATAGTTTAGCATTAATAAAAAAATCATCATCATCTGCCTAGCCTTTTCTCAAAAATGTTGGGGTCGGCTTCCAGTCCCACCGGATGCAATTGAATACCAGTATATTATATGGAGCGACTGCCTATCTGACCTCCACAACCCAGTTAATGGGTAACATGATGCCCCTTGGTAAGACTGGTTGTCAGACTTTCTGGCTTCTGAAGACCCTAAACAACTGTCAAAGATCTACAAATGACAGCCGAGACCAACGGCTTAACGTGCTTTTCGAGGCACGGAGGAGTCTCGGTAAGTAAAGATCAATGTACCAACCCCGGCAACCGTAGCTTAACCTGATGAATCGACCCGTGCGGCTGTTATTACTTAGCCACGAGCTCTTCAATAAAGTCCTAATATAATAATAATTAAGGAGGCTCTCGTTGGGCAGCTGGATTAAGGGCTTGATTCAGAAAGCTGTACTCCTGGACACGGCTCGCATCGTTAGGAGGTTCCTCTCTCTGGAGCCCTGACCGCCGGTAGCTTGGACCCTGTTCCCGATACCGGTGGGCTACTATTTTTTATATTTTTAAATGTTTTATATATTTTTTTATTCTAATATTTAAAAATATAGGTAATTTATATGTATGAAAAATGAAATAAAGAAAAATAATAATTATGTAAGTAGGTAAAGTAGAAAAAAAAAAAAAACTAGCCTCATTCCTACCCCGTTTCATCACATTATGGTTCACTGAACCTCTGAAAGCCATCCGCGACTAACTGGAAAGCCAAGTAAAAAAAAGAGTTAGCGCATCATTTAAAAGAGCTCTAAAATATTATGGTTTATCTCATTAATTATTATTAATTTTATTTTGTGGCTAGTGGCTCTGAACATTTTAAGAGATGAACTCGAAAATATGAATGATAAAATTGGCATTTTTAAAGTTAATAAATAAATAAATATCAAACAAAAGTCCCTTCTCTATACGCTTTTTTATTGCGCAACTTTTAAACGAATGCAATGAAAGTATGGTTTGCCTCAAGATTAGTTTAATTTAAGAAAACATAATTATACAGAACTCAACAAGCTTTAGTGATGTCCACAAAGTGGAGCGGTAAAAGAAAATTCAAATTTTACCGAATTTTTAAAAGGAACTAATTATACTACAGACTATCTAACTGATAATTAAACAGTAACAAAATAGTATTATTAGTTTTATTAAAAAAAAGTAAACTTAAAGCAAAAGCATTGTATTGCTAAAATTCTGGTGCTGACATCTCTAGCAACGATAAACGGTTCTACAGCAATTTTATACTTTTACAGTTACCGAAGCACGTTAAAACCAGGAAAAAAAGTAAACAGTAAAATGCACAAAGCGGTCCTCTCCCACATCTGTTCCTCTTTGCGTGATATACATATACACACAAGGAACATGTATTTTAGTGTGCCACTAACAAAAGGACCTAAAATTACTGGCAACCATTTTGAGTTGCAACTTTGTAGCGTGAAAAGAGTTTTATTCAAATGAAACTAAAGTTCTTGTACTGGCAGGTAATAGAGCTATCGCCATTCTATTAACACTTTTTGGTGATGGTCAGATTCAAAATGGTAGCTTGACATTTCGAAAAGCTGCTTTGTCGCGTCGGCGTCGTAAACGCATGATTAAGGGCGTTTGTTCACCGCACCCGTCACCGACACGTTCACCGAGAAACAAGATTGTTCAAACCGAATGTGACGGCCCGGTGATGATGGTCATTTGTCCACCGCAACCGAATTCGCTGGTTCAATATGTTATGAAAGACTTATCAAAAATCGGGCGAATGGCGCCGGTGCGACCACGATGTGGACAAGATCAAACGTGTTTTGTATTGCGGGCACATGGGCCCGTCACAGTCTTGGGCCAAGTTCTAGCGGTCGCGCCGAACTACTCGAACTTCGGTGGGTGGAACGACGGCGCTCGGGTGACGGACGTGCGGTGGACCCGCCGCCATAGTAAATGTATGTACCGCTACTTCGGCGCCGTCATGTCGTTTTCGGTGATTTCCCGGTGACGATTGCGGTGGACAAGCGCACTATTAACCTCGATTTAAAACTAGTTAGACCAACCCGAAATGAATAAGTACAGTAGGCTACTCGTCAGTGGACTCAGTGCTAACAAAATAAAACATTTTATTCTATTGAAAGTCGCAGTTAACGTACGCTAAGCCAACTCAAACTGTTACCACGGACGCGCGGTTAACTGTACTGACGTGGGTGAAACCATAAACATTAAATAAATTGAAAAACTGGCGATGAATTCAATAGTTACCTTAATTAATTTACTGAAATGACTCTTTCAGATATCGCAACCAATAATTCTCGAAAACACAGTCGGTCATTTCTTTAGAAACTCAAATAAACAACTATTCAAAAGTCGAATCATTTATTTCAAATAAACCAATTGAACTGTAATTGGTTTATTTGTCTAGGAGTCGGTCAGTAAGAAAAATGAAGCTAGTCGTCAGTTCCAAAGCGTAAATAAGAAACTCCTTTTATGTCAAAAACAAATTGGATATCACAACCAAACCAAAAATCTGGAACGATAACATTTTTATATCATGATCTCACAACAATAATCTTAAAGCCAAGTTAGTTTAAAATCCTTCCCCAATTCCTGGCACAACAAAATAGTTTCCAATTACTCCATCAATGTTAACAACATCAAAATGACAAAGAACATCAAAAATAAAGTATATAAAAGTACTTACATAGGTAGGTATATCGAAACTTTCATTAACGTTTCTTTCATTAAGCTATTAAAAAGTTAATTAAAACCACGTACATTGTACAATGTAGTGGTCGAAACGCGCTGATGAAATTATAAATTAAAACGATTCCGTTTTATGAAGTAATGGATTTTCCCGTGGCTTTGTCTGCGTTTCAGATGGAATGGATTTTATTTTATTTAATCTCGGAAAGCTCCGTGTCAATGGTTCTTTACTCTATTCAGGGCGAATTTCACCAAACTTTTATACCGAGTATAAGTCTTATCCTGCGAATAAATTTTGAATTTTTGACAGTTTTTCCATACAAAAAGTGTCAGACGACATTTTTATTCCACGGATAAAAGATATCTGACTTTGATAAATCAGCCCTAAGAATACTTTTGGAAATTGATAAAATTTATTCATAAACATATTATGAGCACTGTGTAGCTAATAACGTTTTATAAGTAATTTTATTCTCGGTAGATCATCTTCCAGTCGAGGGTGCGGTGAATGTACAAATATCTCCGGGCCCCTGACTTATGGTAGTAAAAGGAACAGTGGGTGCTTAGTCCACGGATATCGAGGGATATGGCATGGAGGCGTGGCACATGTCGCCTGCATAAGGGCAAACCGAGCCTATATGCGCCTGACGACGGTGCGCACCGTTTTGTTTATGTTTGCATCGAAATGTGTCACTGTCATTTCGTATTTTTTACAAAATGCCGAGTTATTCCGTGCTTATTTGCAAAAATAGGACAATTACAACAAATCTTAAGACGTGTGGCGTGTCCTACCACCGGTAAGTAAAAAATCACAGCATTAATTATAATATTTAAGGATTTTACAAATTTTTATTTGTGAAATAGTTTAGTGGTGTGCAGCGCTGAGATATAGATATCGATATTTTTTTGTTGTTCTTACGGATTTATTTAATGATTACTAACATTTGCTTAATATTATAAAATAATATTATTGGAGTTTACTCCTTAAGAATCGATTTTCATATGAGGCCTTCGGTATGGAAATTTTATGAGTAGTGAAATAATAGAAGCCTAACACTGGTTTTATTCGTAAATAACACGGATACAAATTTTGAGTATATATTTCACACTTCGATCTAGTTATTTCAGCCGTTTTTTTAGAGGTGCTTTTATTTTTATGCATTTTATTTCAGTTTTCTGAAAGATCCAGAAATTAAAAATAAATGGATAGATGCAACTGGCAGGGAAAATAATTGGTTTCCCACAAAACTAAGTGTTATTTGAATTTCCGCGTATTATTTGAGAAAAGTACCTACTATACAAGCCTTGGCCGCAATCAGGAATTGATCGACTCACGTATGCGTGCCTCGGCTTCGCCTCGGCCCACATTTTCACGATCGTCCATCGGTAAACACCGTTGTCACTCAAACCATGGGCAGTTGACTTAAATATAAAAATAAATGACAGTAACAACAAAAAAAACGTTATTTTCATTAAAAGATTTTTAAAAGTTTCTATCCGACACCGTGCTCGCTAGCGAAACAGCTGACTGACTAAGGGAGGGGCCGCGCTCGCGGCCGGTCAGGTCACGTCCCCCACCCGTGTTGAGACGGAAGTTCGTTGCCCTAGCGCACAGGTGAAAGGGTGGAATACTGTAGTGGTAAAATGTAAATAGAAAAGTCATTTTCCATTGATTTTACGTTCTATAAATTACACCAAACCACTGGTTTCAAGGATAACGGTGTTTCCCCTAACACCCTGTATTGTGGCATAGAACTCTGTGGCGCGTAGCGGTCATATTGGTTATGCCTGGAGGATTTTATTTAGATATTAAGTTTGTTTACGTTTAGTCTTTATTTTTTATTTCTGATTGAGTATAAGTTCTTGATGTTTTTGGTTGGTATATTGGCGTGTGCTAGTTGACAATGGCTAATTATTGATTGATGTTTTGAGTTGCGTAATGTATATTATTTTGCATATTATTGTCTTCATTTTTTTTTTCTTAGTGAACTGACAGCTGTGCTTCTGGCGAGTGTGCCACTTCTTCTTCCCAAAGCACTAGGAAGTGGTGAAGGGTAGGTGTTTTGAGGGACCTTTCTTATGTAATTCTGGCGTTCGAAAAGTGCTGATTCTCAGCCTAGTTTAAATAAATGACTTTTGAATGATATTTTACATAATTTGGTTTTAATTACATCAAAATACGCTCAAAAAATACTTTTTTTTTTGCAGTCAGTTTTAATCATAGATATCCGGTTTTCATCGATATTTTTATCGATTAAATATTTATATTAACCCCTCTTCCCTAGTTGAGGCTAGAGTTGCATGTGTGCGTTCAGTAGTAGGGTCTTTTTACTTTCTAGTGCCCGCCCCTTTTGAGCATGTGTCCATTAATAATTTCTTGTGTGCACGCGAACAAAGCATCATATGTGTCGTATCTATTTCTTTTGCTTTTGTGTGAGTTTCGGTAGTGGGGAAAAGGTGGCGACACCTGAACTTGAACAAATATAGAGTGAAGGCATATCTCCGGATATCTATGGCTTAATCAGACTTTATAATAAAAGATTAATGGACTGTATTAAAATAGGTGCAATACCACAATTTTCATGAACAACGTTTAGGGAGTACAAAGAAATACCCGTAGACGCGCTCCAGCACGTGAGCCGAGTGGTGTGGCGGGCGCGCAGCGGTAGTTCGTAGCGGGTTCGGTACCCCGAGACCCCGCGCTCGCCCCATAGTGAATCACGCGCATAGCCATCGACTAAAACCACACCGTCGCGACGGTGGGGTTTTAGTCGGTCGGAGATCGACATAATCCTCCGTTCTCCCCAGAAGCAGGGTATCCAGGCAAAATTTCCCACGAAAAAGAAATGGTACAAGGTCTTCACTTATTATTCTCTCACAGATTATTATCTCTTCTACTTTCCAACTAAAACATAAGTTTTAACGTTCATCGAAAATTATGAAGTTTTTGAATACATGATTTTCGACTTTGTTCACAATTTATGTAGGTAAATATTATTCAAAACTACCGACCGCCGGCGATTATCTGGGCAAGCTGATACAGTTTCAACATTTGCATACCCTAAAGGCATGTTTTACTACCAAACAACTGATAAATTGCTCAGATAAGCAATCCCGTTGATAAAATCATAAAATTAACTTAAATTATTGAAGTTAAAATAACTTGGATGGGTCCGATTTAGTACCTAGATATTTGTTTTATTGATGAAGATTTTATGTGATTATTACTACATACATTAAGCTTTGATTAAGCCCAATTAATACCTATCCTGAAAACTTATTCGTAGTTAAATAGCTTAAAAAGAAATTATACGTTTGTAAAAAGTACCTACCCTTAAATGGATATACAGGGGAGCAATTCTGAAATCACGAAAAAAAAATCTGCTGTTCCGTATATTTATGTTCACATAGCTCGTCAAAATGTAGGGAACAGCTGATTTTTTTCACGATTTCAAGCTTTGTCCCATAGTGAAGATTTTTCATAATGATTAGTACAATGACCCCTTAAGAGATTTCGTGTATGAAAAGATACACGTTATGTACAAGTACCTACATGCTACCTATCTGCTACTACTCAATACTACTGTAACAGTTACAGTCCAAACAGCTAGAGACCAAAGATCAAAGATCAGAAAAGCTACAAAGCAATGGAAATAGGCAATACATGGGGCTATGTTTTTTTCGTTCACTGGGGCTATTACATGGGACTTAAACATAACTGGCGTTTGGGTGTATTAAAAGCCACCTCTGCCTAAACCTTTGGCGAAAACAGCTATTACAATTTTTCTTGAATTTGAGCGTTTGACGCTAGTTTTGATGTGTGATTATGATTAAGTTATAGCCTCAAACTTAAAAAAAAAAATATGTCCGAGGAAGTCTCATTTTATATCTTGACAGTGTTTTAAATAAATATTTCAATTTGTTTACACAAATCAGTAAAAAACTTGTCTTTGTAAAGGATGTTTCATAAAATTTAACTTTTGGGCGTCTTTTGATGCTTTGTTACATCAAAGATACAGTAATTTAATCATTTATAAAAATGTCCATGGTACAACTGTATCTTGAACTTTGGAATGTATAAGTCAATTTTTTTATGTTTCATTTAGTAATACACCAAAAATAATTCCGTAACACAGATAGTTATTGACAATTTTTCGTCCGAAATTCTATTTTTTATCTATGAATTTACTTTCCAAATTTTAACAAAAAGTATTTAATAACATAGGCTACTATCTAATCTTGCTTGAAAAAAAAAATTAACTTTTTTTAAAGTAAAATAATATTTTTAAACAATTGTTGTATGCAATGCTAAAAATAACAGTAACACGAACTATAAATAACTGTAACTTAATTTATTTCAAAAGTAAAGTGGAAAGGATCAAGTTGATCACGCCCGGTTTGCATGTGTGCGTAGCGTACTTCAATAGACTCACACGAGCGCATCTTTGCCGCGCCCCGTCAAATTTACCTAAATCTGCACTTCGATTTTGTAATAGCGCTCTTAATATCAGTCATTCCAGTCTTTGATACAAAGTGTAATTTGAAATTGACAATACAGTGCATTATGGCATAACTACAGATACATGATTGATCTTCATAAGCTACAAACAGGGTAATAGGTACGATTGTTAAGGTAAATTAATATTATTGATAATATATGACTGATATGATTATGATACACAGCAATATCTGGTAGCTGAACAGACGATTGACTAAGTTGAGACGATAGGAATTTGTTACACCGAACAGCATTGACTCCCAGTGTCTGATTTGAGAATTTGAAATCGGGAAATTGTCAGTCTCCTTTAGCATTACTTAAGGCTTCCCGCGAAATTCATAATTTCTTTGCAAAAATTGTAAGAAATTTTGCAATTCGCGGGTTGAAGGGTTGATGGAATGACTAGTATCAGATGGGCTGATAGTTTAAGTTTTCAAGGTGAGATTTTTGCAGCATAAATCTAAAGATGTGTATTGTGCAAAAAAAAAAATTGCAGCATAAATCTGCAGATTTGAATAAACGTATTTTCTTTCTTCTTTTTTTCTTTATTCTTCTTTCTGTATTATGTATGAACGTGAAAGAAGCAAAAGAAGGCATTCAAATCATTGTTACGATACATAGCGAACAGTATAAATCGATCGAAAAAAAATAATGACGTTATATTATACTAAGTTCATAGTTTAGTATGAATAAAAAAAAAACGAGCGAGCCTTACAGTAGTCGCATAGTGATGTATAACATCTGACATCTCACCTTGGTAACATGAAAGGGGCGGGGCTTCTTCAAGGTCGTTTCTGACGGTTAACTCCAGCACCGCGCGCGCTCATTGGTCAAATCAAATAAAATAGCGCGCGCTTCCCCGTCTTCCTGTAACACACTTGCAAAAACAATTCCAACGACATAAAATATTTAAAAAAATTGTTTGTTGTTCTCCATTGTATCAGTCGTTTAAATTAAAAAATAACCTTCACTTTATTTACACTTTACACTTTTTACTGAATAAAATAAAACTGATGCAAAGTGGGGTGCACTGGATCGGACATAACATCATAAATGTCCGGAAAATGAAATTCTGAATGGAGTCAATGTTATTTTAGGAAAAACATGTTTTTTATACGATTGATAATTTAATTTTTCAAAGGAATATTTATTTCGATGGAGACTTGATTTTTTCTCATGCCAGCCAAACTACCATCATGCTGAATGGTGAAGGAAAACATCCTAGGAAACCAGCATGTCCTGGAAACAAAAATTCGAAGACACACATCCGCGGACCAACTGGGCCCGCGATGTCACACTCCAGAGAGGTGGCCAGCATAGCAAGATCATCATCATCTGCCTAGCCTTTTCCCAACCAATTTGGGGTCAGCTTCCAGTCTAACAGCTGAATACCAGTATTTTACATGGAGTGACTGCCTATCTGATCTCCACAACCCAGTAACTGGGTAATACGGTACCCCTTGGCAAGACTGGTTGTCAGACTTTCGGGCTTCTGACGACCCATATCGACTGTCAAAGATCCACCAATGATAGCCGGGGCCAACGGCTTAACGTGCATTCCGAAGCACGGAGGAGTCTCATGTAAAGATGGCCACCCATCCACGGACCAGCCCCGGTAAGCGTAGCTTAACCTGATGGATCGACCCGTGCGGCTGTTATTACTTAGCCACGAGCTCCTTTGAAGATGATGACCCCAGCATAGTTGGGAAAAGGCAAGGCAGATTGATTGATTGAAAATAGCTCTTGCTGTGGTGTAGAAATGCACCAGTCAGCAGTATGGTATTCTTGTAAAAGTACAAATACCTAACAAATGTTACAAAAGTATTTTCAAGTAAAGTTTTGTCCACTTGAAAAGTTTCGCCGTCGGGGGTCAAAGTCACCTTCGACCTTTTACTTTCCAGTCCTTTTCAAAGTTACCTCTTTGATCAATTATGTTAAATTCCAGTTCGTTCGTACAAAATCTTTCTATGAGTAACACGAAACAAACTGGACTTTAAATAAATCACTTTTATGCTGATAGGAATAAAATATTCGTTCTACAAATTGTTGAGTTTAGAAATCGCTCTATGTAAAATACTGATATTTAGCCGAATCTGGTAAGACAGGAAGCCGACTTGATGGAAAAGGCTAAGAACATGATGATGGTGATTCTTTCAAGAAACATAATTAGTTTCATTTATAAAAATGCGGTTGTTGCTCGCGGCTTCGTCTACGATCCAAGATGTAAAGTAGCCTATCTCCTTTTCCAAGTCATGGTCTACACATGTGCCAAAGATCCAAATCCGTCGAACCTTTTTGGCGTGAAAGTGTAACAAAAAAACAAACAATCTCACTTTTGCATTTGTACCTAATATTAGTTAGAATTTTATTTTTTACCCGACTACGGCGAAGAAAATAGGAGGGTTATGATTTTGACCGGTATGTATGTATGTATGTATGTATTTATGTATGTATGTATGTATGTATGTATGTATGTATGTATGTATGTATGTATGTATGTATGTATGTATGTTTGTTCATCTGTTCCCTCCTATCTTCCAAACCACTTATCACAATTTGACAAATGAGGTATCGTTAGAAGCGTCGTGATTGTCCGCTGGTTATAGGCTATGTGAAGTCACATTAAATTAAAAATGGCGCCCTCTAGAGGAAATAAAGTGAGGAACTTAAAAATGGTTTAATCATACCATGTATTGGGTATCAAATGAAAGGGCTTAATGAGCACATTTCAAAAATATATATATTATAACCCCAAAAGAATTTAAAAAAAAATTAAGTAATAAAAACTAAAACCCAACTACGACTTAAAAGGTATAAACAAGACACCACAGACAGACAAATTAAAAATCCGGAGTCACACGTGTTAAGGGCATAAATCGAACAGATTACGTGTGACTCCGGATTTTTAATTTGTCTGTCTGTGGTGTCTTGTTTATACCTTTTAAGTCGTAGTTGGGTTTTAGTTTTTATTACTTATTTTTTTATTCAGTATAAAAATCTAATATACCAACTTATTTTAAAAGAACTTGGTTAGTGAAGTTCTTTACAAGCATTACATTATAATAAAAATACCAGTATAGTTTGCCATTTTATAAAAAAAAAGTCCTTTATCCAGACAACGGCAAACGAGACGCAGTGAACTGCATATGACGCCACGAGCTCAGGAAATGAAATCCTAAATCGTGCTATAATATCATTCTGGCGAAATAATAAAGGATTTATAGTGAATATGTGTAAGAGCATTTTGTTCAAGTATTTTTATTTTCTCGTTGACTAATTATAGTTGAAGCTGATTGTTGTACCCATTTGTGATGGAATTTTTATGTTAATTTGGGGTTTCGGATTTTACCTTTACGACTACAAAACCGTGACATTTATGTATCGCGTTTGACGTAAGATTGACATTAGGCACACATTGAACAAGTAAGGGCGGGTTGGTCACGTCCACTTTACACACGGGTAAACGTCAAATATGGCGCTAACTATCGTCAAATAAAAAAAAGCGTTGTTTCACGAAATAATGGCCTTAACGTACGTTAAAAAATAACGGTTACAGTAACCGGTGCCATACCCACTGGTTAACGTCATTTTACTGTCAAACATCTGCACATTTGCTTTTTACTGGTAGCCCGAAAAAACTTTGACAGTCGGTTTTCTATGCAATGAAACAACGCTTTGTATTTAACGAACGTTAAACATCTCACGTAATTGTCATTATTTGACGTACGTATGTTACGTTAACCAACCGTTTGAAACAACCGTTTTTCACACGGATTTTCACAGATGATTGTATTCCTGTTGTCGCTATAACAAAAAATACTAAAACACAAAATAAAATAAATATTTGGGGGGGCTCCTATACAACAAACGTGTTTTTTTTGCCGTTTTTATAGATAATGGTACGGAACCCTTCGTGCGCGAGTCCGCCTCGCACTTGGCCGGTTTTTTTCTTTTTGATGGAAAACCCTAATAAACATTTAGACCACACACGCGTATCATAACTTACGCCCACGGCCCTAAATTATGCGGTATCACACTAAACTGAAGTCCTAAGATTACTTGCGAATTATTACATGCAAAAGTTAAGAGGAAAATTCCGACGAAGCTCCAATGTTATGCAAATATTTTGTTAGAGGTAATCGAGATAAAAAATATATTAGAGTTGTGTTACATGAGAAAATCTCAAGGAAAAATTCGAGGGCTTTTTTCTGAAGTTGGCTGTTGCATTGTGTTTTAGAGGTACCTATGAGGCATAGGGTGTAAAGTTCACTAATCCCCATAAGAAAGGGAGGATCCTCCGACCAACGATTGATGTCGGGATGTCTTATATATCGATCGCGCGGTAAACTCTGTTAGTGCGATGCAGGATTTTTGCGAGTCTTTGATGCGTAGTTCTCATGTGAAGATGTAGATGCCGCCAGTGTCAAAGTGAGTTTTCATTGTTGTGTGTCGTGCATGAATTAATTATAACTTGGACTGGGCAGATGCCTTTGTTTCGTCACAAACAAGGAAAGGTACAGTATCTACATGGTTTGTTGACGCAGAAATCTAGATATCTAGGACCTTTGTCTTGTGCACGTCGTAAACATAATATTTTTCGGAAAGAAAGTACTCTTCACATAACCTGTGTGTGCCCGACAATTATGTATTGCGAAGGCGACGGCCACATCTATTGGCGGTGCCCAGTAGTAGGACCAATCTACTGAGTAAAGCCCCTTTAACGCGTACCTTGCGTGTACTTAATGACGTAGCAGACAGCATAGATCTTTTTACTTGTTCTCTGAGTGAGTTCTCAAAAACTGCGCTGTACATTATATGTTATGGTGAATAATAAAGCTGTAATTATGGAATTAGGAAATTCCTGTAATGATAGTGATGATGAGTTAATAAATTATAATTGAATTAGGAAATTCCTGTAATGATAGTGATGATGAGTTAATAAATAAATAAATAAATAATTATGGCCTCCTCTATATACCTACTATCATATCTCTACTCAATGTCTATAGTCCTAGTTTCTATAGTATTTAATGGCCATGGAAACGTACCAGACACACACACGGAAACTGTTATTTTTGCAATTTATACTATCAACACTTACATTTATACTTTAAACTATACCTACTATAATAATAATATTTGAAGAAAGAGCGAATTTTGTGAGTATCTAGAGGGTAATGTCCGAAACCACAGCTCTTAATTGTTTTTTTTTTTTACAATATTATAAGGTTGTAACAAGCAGGTATTTCAAACCGCTCCCGCCACAATCCAGCTTCTAGTTTATTTTAGGAGCTTCACAAAATACCCAGCGCGCATGACACATGTTGTTTGACTTCCGTCAAGTGATCCGCAGCTGAGGAAAACTATAATATTATCTTCGACCCAATCCCTATGTATACATTATACCTGATGTGTATGTTAAAAGGTACATTATTCCAGATGGACATATTATTATTATATACAAACATAATTTATGTAAATGTATACAAAAAGAAGCACTTAATAATACTATTATGAAATTACTATCTTGAATTCATGCAAGCCTAGTACCTAATAAATGTGATTCCTAAAGTAATAATGAGAAGATTTTATCAAAGAAAAATAAATATTATATCAGAATATTCATTACTGTTATGTCAGCAGGAAGATGTCCATTACGAGGCCCAGGGCGCCCCTAAAGACTCTTATAATGAATCGTTTTGGCCCTATTGCGTATCACTAACGATATCATTTTATCTTTATTATCTACATAACAATAGGCATAAATAAATATTAGCTTTATTGATGACAATGTTTATAGAATAATGCTTTAGACAGTGTAAAATGATCCTACTTTATATAATAATTATTATAAAATGTGAAAGTTTGTATGTTTGTTACTTAATCACGCAAAAACGGCTGAACGGAATTGAATGAAAGGCACGTTTATGTGGTTTATAATCTAAATTAACACATAGGATATTTCTGGACCCAATTCTGAAGTCAACATAGATGAAGTCGCGGGCAGAAGCTAGTAAAGCCTCGTGCAAACTGGCGCGATATCGCGGGTGCGCCAGGCAGCAGAGCGCAACCTTTGTCGCGCCCGCGATATCGCGCCTGTTTGTGGGAGCATTAACTTGTAATAATATAAATGAAATCTTGGCTATAAATGGGAAAGAAAAAGTTTTCCCCATTTATAATTATGATTTTGTTTATATTGCTCAGCAATGGGACGGCCACGGCCTAACGAAGAAAAATTGCAAAGTAAGACTATCAATTTCGTAGCAGAGCATTAGGTCATTCATCTAGCTCCTAGTTACACGCAATGTAAAGAAACAAATAAAGAAAAGTTATTAAAAAACCAAAAAAGGTGGTTTTTTTTTTTTTTTTTTTTTTCAGCTTTTTATTTTATTGTAAATTAGCTTGTGCAAGGCTTTGCAGGCGATTTATGAGGTCCGACACAGTACTGCTACAACTATTTCCCTTCAAAAATCCGCATTTTTTTCATACTATCTAAATCCATCCAGCCGTTTGGAAGATACGACAAACAAACATACATACATACAAGATATGCGTGAAAAACATAACGCTTCCTTGGCAGTCCGAGTAAATGGCAGAAAATACAGAATGCCATAATACTCCATCGTTTACATTCATACATCAGCACGTGACCTTTCTGAAGAACATCATACTACCTATTACTTATCTAATGGGATCCAAACTAATAATAATTAAAACTAATACAAATAAACAACTAATATCTGTAATATGGCGTCGAAAAACATGTTAGTGTTAGATTGTATACAGGATGTTAGGGTAAACACCGTTATCCTTGCAACCAGTGGGTTGGTTTCATTTATAGAACGTAAAATCAATGGAAAATTGCAACTTTTTTTTTCTTTTTTTTTAAATCAACATTTTACCACAATAGATGCAAGTTCGTTGCCCTATGCGCTAGGGCAACGAACTTGCGTCTCAACACGGGCGAGGGGTGCGGGATGTGACCTGACCGGCCGCGAGCGCGACCCCCCCTCAGTCAGTCAGCTGTTTCGCTAGAGAGCACGGTGTCCGATAGAAACATTTTAAAATCTTTTAATGAAAATGACGTTTTTTTTTGTTGTGTTCGGTCATTTATTTTTATATTTAAGTCAACTACCCATGGTTTGAATGACATGAGTAATGACCCTTACAGCCTGTATTTGTAATTATATTTATTACCACGGATATCTATGTTTATTACCACGCGGATATCTATGTTTATTACACTTATTTAAAAAAATAAAATATAAAAGTAGAACATCATTAATAAGATCACTATGTCCTTTTAGCGTTTCCACTCTCGCAAGGAACGAAAAACACAATCCTAAAAAAAATAACATAGGAACCCATTAAAATTAGCTAACGACACATAACACTACTAGGTACCTCAACCAATTAGCCTTAATATACCAACCTAAAATTTGCCTCAACCAATCTTATCTTTCAAAGCTCAATAATCTAACAGGGGTAACCGCAATGAGTCCCCAGTACGCATTATTTAGCCAGATAATAATCTAGCAAATTCGCCAGACCGGGATACCAGTCGATACAGGCAATCTGTAAAGTGAGCCTTGGGACCGGGTGTGAGGCAAAAAACCAGCAGTAGACCTAGTGTAGGATAACAAGCCGTAGGTATGTTAAGTCTATAAGGATATTTGTTTAGTACGTGAGGTGACACCGTTAATCAAACACAGTTTCTCTGTAATAAAAGTTTTATATTTGTTATTAATTTGTTTGTTTAACTATTATAAAACAAATTCCTCCGCCGCGTCTGTCTGTACCAATATATAGAGTGGTTCTCGAGGAAGGTTTTAGTATATAACAACCGACATCCACGGGGGCAAAGCCGCGGGCATCAGCTAGTGAACTATAGAAACTTTACCTGTATTAAAAGACACGACATTTAATGCTATTAATTAGAATACCTATTGATTCCTCCCAACAAACAAGTACCAAACTTTATAGTTTTCACAATGGTTTTAATTCGACCACAGATTAAATAAAGGCTGACGACATTGCGGTCTGCCGCTGTAATGGCGCTAGTAGCGCGAATATTATTCTAAACAAGTTAAATTAAATTTAAAAAACACCCGACAAAATCAAAGCATCTAATAAACGATTTTTTTTTCTAACTAAGAACATTCTCAATCAAGTCACCTTTCAAACAAAACCAAAAAAATCGAAATCGGTTCAGCCGCTTGGCAGCTACTATGGCATAGACACACAGGTACACACGTTAAACTTTTAACACCCCTCTTTTTCCGTCGGGGGTTAAAAAGAAAATATGTTGTCTTTACATGTACAGACGCCAGCACATCAAGCTACTACAATCTGTCAAATTTCTTTAATAGATTTTCAACTTTATCCCTAACGCAAGGTTCAAGGTTGATTGGGAAAATCTGACAGTTTCGGGTAGCTTGACCTGCTGGCGTTTTTGTAATGACGACGAGGTAGATGGCAATTGTTTTTTGTAATGTTTAACTAGGGTTCTGGCGTGGTATTTGCTAAGGGCACGTTACTAATACCTACCTATGTATTATAGATATGAACTTTATAATAGGCTGGTTGCATAACCCTTTTTTTTGTAGTAAGTAATACGATATAGGCACATATAGGTACATGTTAATAATTATTATAGCAGTAAAACTAGCTGTAAAAGCTTGCCTGAAACTAGTGTATTTAAAATTTTCGCAACGAGGAATAATTAACATAATATTTGCGCTAAGGTTAATTTATCTACCTATAAAAAATGTTGTCGCTTAAAATACCTATTTTCCATAATTAATCGTACTCGATATAAAGTGACTTCAAAGTCGACGATAAAGTAGCTGTAAAAGCTTGTATAAAGCCCGTGTATTTAAAAGTTTTGAAACGAGGAGTAAAACACGATATTCGCACTAAGGTTTATTAATTATTCTCTACCTATAATTTGCTGTCGCATAAAATACAATAAGTATTTTATGCGACAGCAAATTATAGGTAGAAGTAGGTTCCACAATAAATCGTCTTTATAATAAAGTGGCTTCAATGTCGACGTTAGATTATAATTATTCTTTGAAAAGTTAACAGCTGTTGACACAAATAGTTGAAATATGAACAGTGTCGAGCATAAAACATTTTCGTGAATCTGTATCAATCAAATTATTCGAGAAAGAGGAGCTCGTGGCTAAGTAATAACAGCCGCACGGGTCGATCCATCAGGTTAAGTTAGGTTTGCCAGGGTTGGTCCGTGGATAGGTGATCATCTTTACATACCAAAACTCCTCCGTGCCTCGGAAAGCACGTTAAGCCTTTGGTCACACAGGTGTGACCTTTGAAAGTTTTCAGTCTTCCCGAGGGGTATCGTATTACTCAGTTACTGGGTTGTGGAGGTCAGATAGACAGTCGCTTCATGTAAAATACTGCTATTCAGCTGCATCTGGTAAGACTGGAAGTTGACCCCAATATAGTAAGGAAAAGGCTAGGCAGATTGATGATATATCAAATTACTGGAAATATCACTAAGACCCTTTCCGCACTAGTCGGTACGTTTGCGGTGCGGGATCTGCATGCTCGGTTATTGGTACCGAAAGCTTACCGAACGTCTTTATTTCAATGAACGTTTCCTGATCCGGTCGGTGTACGCGGGAGCGGGGCGGGATAGTTTCGGTACCGCGTGACATCACTCGTTTTACTGCATGCTCAGTATACTCGGTACCGAAACCATACCGAGCGCCTATATTTCAACTGCTAAGATACCGCACTGCTTTAATTTTCCTCATTGGTTACCAACCAATGAGGAAAATTAAAGCAGTGCGGTATCTTTTCGGTATACAGGTACTGCTGTTTACCGACTAATGAGGAAAAATGAGAGCATTGCGGTAGTTTTTCCGTATACCGAGCATACTATAACGAAGCGATACCTCACCGACCAATGAAGAAATGACCGTACAGTCCTTACAAAATACTTCACGGAATTTCCTCTATAATTTCTTCGATGAAAATAATTTAGAGCATATTTTCTAAATAGAGAAATGGAGGTAGGAAAGAGGAAAGCAATGGAGGTAGCTAGCAATGAGGTTGAGCAGGCCATTATGTTAGTACGGTCACAGGTGCCTCGCATATTTTCTAGGACACACTTTTAGTGTTCGGCTGAAATTAAGGTAAATTTAATACAAGCCAGCCTTAGGTCCGCAATGTTCTGAATGAATAGTTGATACTTTGAAATTTTGTAGTAATTTTGACATAACCTCCTTTTCACATCGCGAAAATGAGGTTCTTATGTACTGTATAATACCTGAAATAAATAGATTACCTCATAGTGTTAGGGACCCATGTAACTCTTAGTTGTTCATAATTATACAGGGTCATTATACTCATCATTATGAACAACTTTTACTGCGCGACCAAAAGTGAAATTGAGAAAAAAAATATCTGCTGTTCCCTACATTTAGCATAAGCTCGTCAAAATGTAGGAACAGCTGATTTTTTTTTCGCGATTTCAGTTTTGCTCCCTTAGTTAAAGTTGTTCTTAATGATGGGTACAATATGAGGATGCTCATTAATTAAATTTCACGGTGTATATTAAAATTTAACCTTTGAAGTTTTATTCAGTCTTTGCTTTGACATTCACAGAGAACGTTCAACAGATTTGACCAAAACCAGACTATCATCTAAATGGTTTTGGTATGGATACATAAAAGACCGACTTTGCTCGAAGTATTGCCAACCTTAAATGGCAGTGAGCAATGTGGCCATTCTCGCAGAACCGATGGCCGATGGGGCTGAAAGGTTCTGGAGTGGCGACTGCGTACCAGAAGACGTAGCGTTGGAAGGCCCCCCACAAGGTGGACCAATGACTTGGTGAAGGCCGCGGGAATGCGTTGGATGCGAGAAGCACAGAACTGGTCGAAGTGGCGTTGCTTGGGGGAGGACTATATCCAGCAGTGGACGTCTTTCGGCTGAAATGATGATGATGAAGATGACATAAAAGTCGCATTGTAAATCTTATGGCCTGTTTCTCCTCCTCCTGATTAGCTCTGTTTAATTTTTTGGCAGAAATATTCACACAAGAAAAATGAGTTCTAAATCTGGACTCGCTAGAACCCTCCGTTATACTCTACCTCATCGCGAAAAAGCTTTTTATCTTTGTCAAAATACAAACGAATCTTCTCCCAACATCCCTATCAGATGGCACGATCTCTAATTTGCTTATTGCATGAGATAGCAATGCGTGTCTCCGAGCAATAAGGCTTATGTTCTTACTACAAATGCAACAGGGTTGTTATTCAGGACTTGAACTGTTTTGCTGTGGTTTGTGACATTACTTCTGGATTTTGTTATAATTTATTATAGCGCTTAGCTTTTGTCCGCATCGCTAGCGACAAAAAGTGAGACCAGCTATTATTTTTGCAACAAAGCATCTGAGGGCCTAGACAAGTGACAATCGCTTCGAAAGCGTTTCGTGTTTCTACAACGACTTTCAACAGGATTGATCATCGTTATCGCTGATAGAATGTCACTTTGTCTAGGGTCTCAGTGTGTTTGGGCTTGAACGCAGAATTAAAAAAAACGCTTTAAATGTTTTATCTAAATTTGGCTCCGCAGAAAACTACTGTTATGGCACTTATGGGTTCGTACCCGAAGCAGGCAAAGCCTGGAGTTTTATGCGAAAATCGAACTTGCAAAGCGTGTCCGCCTGCGTCCTAACCAACGATATAGTCGCGCGAGTGTGCGATCATTGCGTTCAGCGAACCCGAACGCGTGGTTGCGTCGTCAGAGGGCGCCTTCCGGTTTTCGTAACAAATGAGTGACATAATTACGAACGCGGAGAGTGACATAATAATATTATGTATTCACGCGACGATCGACGAATTTTTGGTTAGGACGCGGGATCAGAGAAAGAAAAGTGATATTGTGTTTTGTGACTGCGGCAAAATTGTTTTTGCAGTCATTTGTTTTCAGTTTGAAATTGTTTAAAAGTGCAAATTGACAATATTCTTAGTTATTACATTATATTAAAATATTAAGTTACAATTAAATTGCTTATTAGCCTATTAGGCTAGATTGTAATCCATTACTAAAAACTTTAGTTCTTATTAATACAGAAAGAAAAAAAATGTTTATTTGTAGTTTAGTTGTAGTATTAAGTTAGTGGAAAATTGTACCAAAATATGATCTCTTCCTTATACCAAGATATAGGTCAGCGGAACCGACCCCAATAATTATGCCTCATAACACGACGAAGACTATCGTAACATCTTCGTTTCCTGGGTCGACGAGGTCGCACCGTGTAAAATATAGATATTCAGCCGCATCTGGTTAGATGGGAAGCTAAATTAGACTTTAAAAACGGGCTTGGTATTTCACAAATGACAGACGACGGTAGTTTCTTGGACTGCCAAAATAAATAAATCATGGAATAGAGAAAAAACATCACAGAAATGGATCAGACAAAGAAAAAAATAGATAGCTTACTACAATTAAATGCAGACTGTGGATAAGCTGAGCATGAACGACTCACGAAGACGCAACCACAAACAATTAACTGTATATTTGCGTTTACTAACACAAGCTTAGGTTGGCTTCCAGTCTAACCGCATGCAGCTGAATACCAGTATTTTAAATGGAGCAACTGCATAACTAACCACTACAACCCAGTAACTGGGTAATAAGATACCCTTGGTCAGACTTTCGGGCTTCTAACGGACCAATAACGACTGTCAAAGATCAACGAATGACAGCCGAGACCAACGGCCTAACGTGATTTCCGAGGCACGGAGGAGTCTCGGTATGTAAAGATGGTCACGCATCCACGGACCAACCCCAGCAAGCGTAGCTTAACCTGATGGATCGACCCGTGCGGCTGCGACCACCTACAACGGAAAACAAACCCGCGACTCATAAGCCACGTAATATTTTACTTATAGATAGAATTTTGTTTTTGAGGGTGGGAAATCATCAATTGACTTTTAGTGACTAAAACCCACCCGTGTCCCTTCAGTTGCCTGTTGCCAAGAGCCCCGGTATTCCGTTCGGACTTTCCCGTAACTTATACATACACTGCGACAGTTGTTCCTTCTAAATCAAATAAGTACCTAAATAAGTTCTAATATCTGCTCTACTATAACTAACTTAGGTTCAATTTCAAACCAAAAAACTCAGTAGGAATGCGAACAAAAAGTTCGAGATAAAATCAAAGTTAGAACATCTTTCAATATGTACCTTACAAGAATGCTGATGACTTTGCCTATGTATTCGATCAATAAATTCGGAACTTCTGAAAACCTAATATCTGTAGAGTATAAAGGCGTCAACGTTCGGGTCCGGTAGGGTAACCATGCTATTTGGGTAAACGAGGACAGGAAATGAAAGGACGGGGTAATATTACGTTGAACTTACATACGAACTTTCATATAAGCTTATTATGCTGACATATTATATGTGTGATGTGTTTCGTATACCCAAACACTTATTCTTCTCTATCATTTTTCAAAGTAGTATCATTTTTTTCCGGTTTTTTTTACTGGTTTGATACCGAAAAATTACCCAAAACAATTTAAATGACCTACAAATTAATTTGTTTTGCAAATTATTGAAACGGATACTTTATTTTATAACAACTTACAGATAGTTAAATATTAAGGATGGAAGGCCACATACAAGGCATTAGCTAGGTTATTGGTATCGTCAAATGGTCTTTAAAAAGTCTGATCACTCAATACTATACAGCGTGTAAAAAAACCCCTGTCTGATCCGTGAGGGTGTTGTTAAGAATCATACTGAGAGTATATTTATATGTTTTTTTTTTTTTACCGGGTCATTACAAGGGGTGCGGGCGGCCGTCGTTTACCCGCGGGTGTCTACAAGTCATAACATATGACCTCGGTTGAAAATTTGCTAATTTTCAATGGATTTGAGGTAATTTTTTTACAAAAAATGTGAATTTTAAAAAGCAATAACTCTTTATTTTCAATAATAATATATTTTTTTTACTTTTTGGTAATGTTAATGCAGTACTTAGGTAACTTTGTGCCCTTTCCTTTCGGATCAGATAGGGTTTTTTTGTACATATTGTATACCTATATAGTGTTTACTTTAATACTGATCAGTATTCACCCCTTGCTTTCCCAACTATAGCTGTAGGCTAGGCTCAATTTGCAGAAGTCGTTTTAGTTAGTAACAAAAGTATCCAGTATCTGCTTCTGTTTCGTTAAATGAGGGAGAAGATCGGAATACTGGACCTAAATAGCTTGTGTTGTTACTAAATCATTCTGGCAGTAGAACCATTCCACGAATCTTAACATCCAACATCGATTCAGGGAAATTATTATTGTTGTAATGTTAGATTTAATACAAACCCAGTCATATCTAATGTAAGTTGTTGTTAATATAATAATAAAGCTAATGAGTTTGTTTGTTTAAACGCGCTAATCTCTCAAACTACCAGTGGGATTTGCATTTGATAAGGCCCAATTCTTGAGGAGGCTATTTACCATCGCGCTACGATCCGCAGGAGCAAAGCAAAATAATATATATATAATTATACAACGTGTTGTTTTTGATATCCCATAACTCTAAGGTTATATTATTTATGTAAAAAGAACACAAAATCTCCTGAATAGGTGGTAAAAAAATGCATAGGTAGTTTCGAAGATATAAAATAGACACTCGATGTGTATAGGTATCTAAGTTTCATTGATAAATATTATGTAATTCATTTTTATTCAAACTAATCATTCATATTTAAAGTTAAGAAAATGTGACGGTGTCATATTTCACGTATGTTTTACATTAATAATCGTGACTTTGTCGAATTATTTTGTATGAAAAATGAAAACAAAAAAAAAATTTGGTTACAGTTCGTTCTTTGATATGGTCTCAATCATACCCCAGAGTTATGGGATGTAAAAAAACACATTGTATAAATATATACCTAAGTAACTTATATAATTTAAAAAACCTGTCCTACTTTTACCGACCCACGTGGCTACCCACTTCGACATTGATAACTTCCTTCGCCACCGCTTCGAGAAATGCTAATTTGAAGATGGTGTTACGACACTCTGGAGTTTTTTTCTCATCGTTATATTATTCTATACTTAAAAAATGGTTCCATTATTATGTGCGAGACGAAAAGCACGTTTCAGTTTCAAGTGGGTACTTAATTAAAAAAGTAAATAAATATTTTGCGCTGCTATCCCCTTGAGAATGAGCAGAGATGACACGATTTGTCTCAGTAATTAAGTTTAAATTAATTAATTAATTAAAATAAGCTTAATGAAAAGCTCTTTGGGGCTATTAATAAACAGTTTTTTTTTTAAATTCCAAACGTATAAATTCAGCAGTCATCACGTTTTTATTATGTACTAGTCGTGCCCCGCGTTTTCACCCGCGTAAGTCTCGATCCCGTGGGAATATTGGGATAAAAAGTGTCGTATGTCCTATTCCAGGTCATGGTCTACCCCTGTGCCAAATTTCATCCAAGCGTGAAAGCGGAACAAACAAATAAAATTAATTTCCCATTTATAATACCTACACAACAATTTTGGAACATTTCGTATTGAAGACTCTTTGTCTACCATATGTAATGATACCTAGAAATCTGTCTTCATTATTATTTATTTCGTGTATTATTTGCTCGTTTTCATAATATGCAGTTCAGACTAATAATAGTTGGTCGTCATTTGACAGTAAACAACAAAACAACTAAAACTTTCGTTACTATATGCGAACAAAGTCCCTTCATCCATGATGTTATGGGACTATAAAATTTATCGTCCAGCATTAAATCCGAAACATGCTATAAAAATGTACACAGAATTTAAAATATTTTATGTGTTATTATATATTTTCTAAATGTCACGTACTGCGGTTGGGGTCCTCTAAAACCACGATTACGTGATCTAGTATACAAGAGAATGCTTTTAAAGGGTACCTAGGTCATCTTAAGTATCTTTGTATTGGAGAACCAGGGCTTTTTACTTGAGTTCACCCGCCGTACTCGAATAAAGCAATTTTAGGTTTAGGTCAATTGGACACTAAGCCTTGCTACCAAAACTCAAAAAGACGCCGAAAAATGCCATCATCCTTAAGCATCCATAGATCGACCTGGGCTGGGCAAAATATAGTACATTACTATCGCGGCCAGCAATCAGGGCATTGATGGACGAACGTGAAGATGTGGGCCGAGGCGAAGCCAAGGCACAAATACGTGAGACTCAAATAATGCGCGGAAATACGAACTGAGTAAATTAAATTTAAAAACAGAATCAATGACGAACAACGATAATTTTACACGCGCCAATAATTATGTTCATTTGTTGCTTCTTTACTTTGAACAGCTCTATTTACAAACCAAATCGTAATTTAAATAAAATCATTGATAACTTGCCATGTGCTGAAGTAAAAAGTTCGTTCCATATTTAAATAACACGACAGATTTGAGTTTTCTTAATAATTTATTTGGCCACTAAACACGATAGATATGGAAATTCATAGTAACATTGCCGGCCGCAAATATTCACTTCTTTTTGACCAGTACTACAGCAATTTCGATTTATCTCAAAGAAGGTTGTCAAAAATAAGCTCCAATTCCCAAGCATGTTTGAGAAAAAGTACGTATAGTAAGTATTGCAAATTGGTGGCCTCGGACTCGTCACCCTCTGCCCTTATCTACATTTATTTCGGGTACTCAGTAATGGTAGCGTATGTATGTATAATAAGCATATCATAAAATTCTACCATCCGCCGCACAGTGGTCCCGCCATAGGTCATAGAGCTGAAATGTCGATGGTCAAATTATGATGTCATTTTTATCGTATGTGTGTAAAATTATTTTTTGTAATTTCATCGTTTTTTTTGTCATGTATGTAATAAATAATAAATTATATCTTCTTCCATCCGCCATATCCATCCAGTTATCACCCCGTTTCTAGCCACTTCATCTTTCACACAATTCATTTAACGTATGTTGTCTTCCGCTAGGCTACTCTTATTCATAACCATCCATATTCGAACCCATTTTTTTTTCTAAATATTTAATTTAGGTGGAAAAATAATCCTCCTTTAAAACAGACGGCATTCTTTCTACCCGTCTATACTAACCTTTAAAAAATTTAATTTAAAAAAATAGGACAACAATTAACTTTTTTTTTTGGTTAACTACTTACCTACTATTTTTTTTTTACAAAGTGCTCTCTACTTTTCTCATCAAATAGGTCAAAAGGTTTTTATACCTACATAATCTATTTACATTAGTACCTAAGTATATAGACCCAACCTACATATTTACTAACGGCAACTATGTACGCATAGAAAGGTTTAATTTGGAAGTATTTGCTCAGGTCTCTCTGGAGGATTAGGTGTATTGCCTGCTGAAACCCGAGCCTCCTTACATTGTGTAAAATGAACTTGCGCAAATCCGGTTTTGTCTCTGTGAGAAAATTGTACCTACAAAGAATGGAATGTAGGTTTATACAGGCCAAAATACAGCACGTGTATGGGATTTATTTTTGTACGAATATGCAATCTAGACTAGAAGTCTGTTGGCCGTCGAGCCGTCGTTTGACAGTTAAGGCTGGAATTCCTCCTACGCTGATGTCGGTCGCGTACGTCGGTCGTGTACGCCGGGGCCATACTGCGATGTTGACGTCTGCGGCACGTACTATACGTTGCTACGACAAGTTCGTTGCCCTAGCGCATATGACAACGAACTTGTGTCTCTTGTGGTAAAATGTAGAATTAAAAAAAAGAAAAAAAAGTTGTAATTTTCCACTGATTTTACGTTCTATAAATGAAACCAAACCACTGGTTGCAAGGATAACGGTGTTTACCCTAACACCCTGTATATAATACTTTACAAAGTAAATATTCATGTTATATACAAAAGTCATAGCTGTATTTAAAATGTTGGAATTCCTTTTTTTGTTAAATTATATTTTCGGCCTAAGAACACTAGTACATAAATTACGTATGTACTACGAGCTTTACAACCCTAGTTTAAATTTTACAACCTCAAGCACCCTATTTAAGCCAGTGCATATAAACTTTCATGGCTAACCTGAAACTTTACCTGAAAACTTCCTGAAGGTTCATAAAAACAATATAAACACGTTCATGTAGGTTTGTATCGCAATGACTTTACTACTGAATGCCATAGTAACCGTTTATGATGCACATAAAGCCAAGATACGGGGTAAACCAGTAGTTTGAATCGAATAATAATTTTTTTTCGTCGTTTCATGTTATCAACATCCACTGCTGGATTATAAGACATGGCCTTCGAATAAACGCTTTAATTGATTTCAGAGAACTTTCTGATTATCAGAAATAACAGTAAATACTAGTTATTTCAGCGCAACATGTCTTTTTCTTCCATACTTCTTTATTAGTCTAGTATGCCGGAGGCTTTTAGCTATCTGTTTACGTTTAGTTTTATTTCTGCTTGAGTATACTTGAGTATAGTAGTCAGCCACAATCCAGCCATCGTTTCTTTGGTTTTCCCCTACTCTTATGGCCATCGACAGACAGTTCTTAAGGGGGATGCGCTAAGGTAGCCCGCGAAATTCTAATTTTCTAACGTTTTTTGCAATTTGCAGGTCAGTATCAAGTTGTATGTTGATTAAAATATGATTCGCGACCATAAAAAATATGGGTTTAGAGAATTATAATCGATAGGATTAGCAATACAACTCCTTAAGTTCATATAAGTGCCAAATGTCATGATTTCATGAAATTGAAATTCAGTTATTATGTTTTACGGGTATGAGGAACAGGGTGTAAAATTCAGTCATCCACCATATAGGAAAGGGAGGATCCTTCGACCAGACGGGTGTTGTGTCTGGCGGGCAACTGCCCAACGATTGATGTTGGTTTCTTGTATATATGTCCATCGCGCGGTAACTTAACCCTTGTGTCATTGTAAGACAAGACCGCCGAGCGATGCGACGATGTTCTGCAGTATACAAAGCTACAGATTGTTGCTACGGCGTAGCTCTGTTGTGTAGCCCTCACCGCTACGCCGCAAGCTACGCTGCCATAGCCGAGAAACCGATAGTACAATTCGCGTTTCCCGTACAAAAGCCATTTTTTTTTAAACATGACTGCCTTGTTGTTGTCGTGTTCGCAAGTGCTACTGCTAAGCATGAAGTCCTGGGTTCGATTCCCACGTTACGCAAAGTGTTATTGGGTTTTTCAGAGTCTGGATTAGTGCCTGGTTGATGGCAAAAGGCTGGCCCTCTATTAAATGGCTTAAACATAACTGACAAAGTGTGGGTGTACTACAGGTACACCTCTGCCTAACCCTTTGGGGAAACAAGGCGTGATATGTGTTATGTAATATTGTTTTTAGGGTTCCGTACCCAAAGGGTAAAACGGGACCCTATTACTAACACTCCGCTGTCCGTGTGTCACCAAGCTGTATGTCATGAACCGTGATAGTTAAGACAGTTGAAATTTTCACAGATGATGTATTTCCGTTACCGCTATAACAAGAAATACAAAAAAATAGTATAAAATAAATATTTAAGGGGGCTCCCATACAACAAACGTGATTTTTTGCCGTTTTTATAGAAAATAGTACGGAACCCTTCGTGCGCGAGTCCGACTCGCACTTGGCGGGTTTTTTTTATTTAGCAAAAGATCCCATTCTCCTTTAGTATGTAGGTGATAAAGACATAGTTGGATTGCTGCGATAAATACCCGACAGTTTTAGGAAAACCTGAGTGGTTCCACTTATGCTAATTTAACTGCTTACTCCAAACGTCTGCCTCGCTCGAACAACGCTTATCGCCACCACTTTCCCCAACTACATCTGTGACTTGAATTTCTTTAGGATTAAAATTAAAAGCTCAAAGTAACGGAAGCCTTTGTAAGGATTACATACAAATTGCTCTTTATTAGTTTAATCTCTATTAAGGAACTATGGATTATTCGCGTGAATTGTCATCGTAGGCTTAATTAACTACGCGTTAAATAGCTGCGGAGAATAATAATGACACCTAGTGCAATTCCTCCTTAAGCTTATATTTTATTTCGTATTTTTTTTACAGATATAACATAAATTATTTTCATCACTGCCCATCCCTTCGGGGAATACAGGAGTGATGTTATGTTATGTTATTTTATCATTTTATTTTGAGATGATTTTTGTGCCTGAGGATGGACGGCGCCGCCGAGGCTGGTCCATGAATAGATGGCGAGGCGATCTAGACGCATACGCATATGTTTAGCAACGATTGAGCACAAAAACATGTTGTGGAACTTTGTTCACCAATTATTTATTTTTTTCTTTTTTCCTACCCTACGCTGTCGCATTCCTGGACAAAGGCCTCCACTTCTTCCATCTTTCGCGAACCCGCGTGTCCTCCTTCCAGTTTTAATGGAACCTATGCAGTTGTGCTATTCTGTAAAAATCTCACCGTGAAAACTTAGGTGAAGTGATCTTGGGGTGAACTGTCACTGCCTTATTATCGATGACAATGACAGCTCACTCCACGCTCACTTCATCTAAGTTTTCACGGTAAGATGGTTACAGAATAGCAATGCTGGTCTCGCCATCCCCAATGAATACATGGCTAAATGTTCAATTCAAACTTAAACTTCTGTGTACTCTGCATCATACGACCCGTCATCATCACAGTTTAGTCGATTCCATCAGACGTACTTTTACAAACTCAGGTTTACGGCCCGCCCAAGCCTTATTAACTGTAATTATTCTCGTAACAGTTTAATAGTTTCCAAACATTCTTTTGCGGGCGTAAAGTTCTGTTGGTGGTTGATAAAGCTAATAATTCTCACAGAACTTCGTTTCGAAAGGGAATTAATTTAAAACTTTTTCGATTTTGGGTTTTAATAGATAGGTTCCGATTGATAGAAGGTGCTTTGGTGGTTGGTGTTCTTGTGGGTGAGGTGATTTTTTGGTGAGGTCATAGTACCTTTTTTTTTTTTTTTTGAGGGTGGGAAATCATCCAATGACTTCTCCCGCTCTGGGTGGAGCGGAAGGGCGTGTCAGACTTTTACTGACTAAAACCCACCCGTGTTCCTTCAGTTGCCTGTTGCCAAGGTCCCGGTATCCCTTTCGGACTAACCCGCAACCCTGGAGGTCATAGTACCTGTTACCTATCGATTAATTTTATCACGCCATTTTTGTCTTAATCACTTAAGGAATACGGTCTATCTCAGTCTTTAACTTTACTAAGAATGGCTTAGTAAAGTTAAATAATAAACATTCAAATAATAAACACGTGTTTGTTTGCATTGAATAGGCTCCGAAACTACTGAACCGATTTGAAAAAATCTTTCACTATTAGAAAGCTACTTTCACCCTGAGTAACATAGGCTATAATTTATAAAGATTACACGCGGGCGAAGCCGCTGGCAGCAGCTAGTAATAATATAAATACATTTTTTAATACGAGGGATGTGATGTGATTAAATTTATTATAGGAAGTCATCTAGGTAGATGGTGTTAGTGTGTGTAATGTCTGTGTACGATCATCATAATGATTATTATTGTAAACAGGATTCAAGTGTTTACGCTAAAAATCAGCGCTTAGAAACCCGCTTAGGGGCTTAAGCATCCTGCAAGGGTTGCGGGAAAGTCCGAAAGGGATATCGGGACCTTGGCTACAGGCAACTGAAGGTACACGGGTGGGCTTTAGTCAGTAAAAGTCTGACACGCGTTTCCGCTCCGCCCAGAGCGGGAGAAGTCATTGGATGATTTCTTCAAAAAAAAAAAAAAGGGCTTAAGCATAATGCTGACGCTTGAACCTTTTGCTTCCGGTATAATAGTTTTTTGTATGTACCTACTACTGCTAGCTATAATACTAGAGACAATAAACATTTCTTCATTTATATTCTATTCCCGTGAGTAGATTTTTTTTTTACATGATACGGCCAAAAAAAATTAAAACGTAATTCGCAAGTTCAAAAATTCTAAGCTCTGTTTGATACTCTTATTTTTATTCATAATGCATTGGCCACAGATTCACATAAATCGTATTGGCTACGAACTTTTTCCTTTAGTAAAAGACGCTATGAATTATAAACTAATCTTAAAGCGAAAGATGATAAATGCTAGTCACAAAATTGTACTCAAAACAACCTTTGAGAGATACATGCTTTTAAAAATCCAAGAATGCAGTATTTTAGTTTAAAATATAGAAGCAAAATAAGAAAACTTATGGATTTCAGTCACAATTTTAGAGTCATATCTTTTCACGTTTACAAATAAATAAAATGCTTTGAATTTTAGTGTTCATATTTCACAGAATTTTAGTTTATAACCTTAGATTTTTGGCCTGTTATTATTATGAAGAGAGTGTTATGATATATCTTTTTACGGTTAGTTAAGCAATGGCACTTACTTTGAATTTATATTTTTTCTTCGGAGAAAACGTCTGGAAAGTAATTTTGCGTAGTTTACTTTCCCATTTTTATTTTCATTTGGGGCAAATTATGAAGTAAAGTTTTTGGAAATTTTGCTTTTATTATGTGTTACCTTAGTAATAATTAACTTTGTTCGTAAATTGTTTTTCATATTCTTGTTTACATACACACATAAACTCATGCGTTCTTCCCTTAGGGATAGGTAGAAACTACAGAACGATACCTGGTCCGATCCTTACTTTTATTTATGTACTAGCTGGGCCCCGCGGTTTCACCCGCGTAAGTCTCGATCCCGTGGGAATATCGGGATAAAAGTATCCTATGTGTTAATCCAGGTTATAAACTATCTGTTTGCCAAATTTCATCCAAATCCATTCAGTAGTTTTTACGTGAAAGAGTAACAAACTTCCATCCATCCATCCATCCATACTTACAAACTTTCACGTTTATAATATTAAGTTAGATTTAACCATTTATGAACACACATAATAAACAAGAAGAAAAGTACAGAAAATACGTACAGTCAGGCTAAGTGAATCATGACCCTTTTTTGTTTTACTACCAAGGAAATGTATGTTTACGCGAATGTCAACCTAATTGTATTTGAATGTCTGTAAGAAAATAAGCTTATGGTGGGTCCGAATTCAATTTTTTCGACTGTAAAAAGGTGTGTGTTAGTCCTTTGTCTGCTTTACGTTCATACATCTTCATAGTCATACACGCACCCCGGTTTTCTGAAGAATATCACCAATAAGGTAATACTTGTTTAATTTTGCAAATATTCCAAAGCCTGTTTTAATTTATGAATGTAATATTGTATTAAAAAAAAACATAATTTGTTCATAACATGTTTAGGTTTAGATAAGAACAACTCCTAGCAATGCAAGTATCAAAGGCGTGAGTTTGTATATATGTATATAAGTAAACAAATACATCAATGTACACACAATAAAAACCCGTTGACGTGTAAATATACGAGTACTATCGGTAACACATTTGGAGTTTCCTTCTCGATTATGTATGCAACATCAGTCCTTCGGGCTTCGCGGTAACAACCCGACAATTGTCTTACATATCAGACCTTCCTGTTTCGTATCCAATCAATTGACGATCCCTTAAGGGATGTTGTTGTTTATCAACCCAACAATACTATGTTGTAAGTTAGAAGGTACTTGCTATAATTTTTTTTTTTTTGTAAAATAAAATGCTGTAATTGATGCAGAAAATGTTGCTCCTTGTATAAGTTCTTGGAGGTAAGTTTATCTTCATAATAACAAATTATATAATTCAATTTAAAAACCCCCGACAAAAACATAGCATCTAAAAAGTAAAAAAATAATATGTAGGTATTGGCCCTTTAAGTTTTTAATAAAAGTTGTAGGTAATATTTTGATGAATCTTCAAACGGCTGAACCGATTTTCTTGAATCATAGCTAAGAACACTCTCGATCAAGTCACCCTTCAAACAAAACAAAAAAAAACAAAATCGGTTCAGCCGTTTGGCAGCTACGATGGAACAGACAGACACATAGACACACACGTTAAACTTATAACAACCCTCTTTTTCCGTCGGGGGTTAAAAACACAAATGAACGTATTTGTCTGTTTTTTTTGTATAGGTAAAATCTACCTACCCAAGCTACTTAGGTACTTACTTCTACATTTTCAAGCCTAAACGGTTGAAAAAGAGAGAATGACTTTGAAAAAATATAATCCCGCTTCAAATTAACTAACGAATGCAATACTCATTTCGCACAACCCTATCTACGATAAATTTACCCTTTAATTTAATTATGCCAAAAATACTCGCATGATATTTGTATGGAGAAATGAAAAGAGCATCCCCCTTAAGGGATCCAAGTTAAATATTCATAGTTAGACACATGGGAGTATGGTTAGGAATATGTTTAAGATAATTTTGGGACACTCAAACATATAGATATTGTTATCTCGGAAACCTTTTTCCCCATGGATTGAACAGGGGTAGGAATGGATTTGTGTCCATTGGTCGGTATTTATAATGATAAGAAATACTTTATGTTATCGTAATTTCAAGCTGATAATTTTGCCTCAAAGAGATATTCAGCACAATTGGCGGGGTCTGCTAGGACCGATGCCTGCCAGGGTTGTAGAAAAGTCCGAAAGGGATACCGGGACCTTGGCAACATGAACTGAAGGAACACGGGTGGGTTTTGGTCAGTAAAAGTCTGACACGCCCTCCCGCTCCGCTCAGAGCGGGAGAAATCATTTGATGATTTCCCACCCTCAAAAAAAAAGCTGATAATTTTGGTACTTCCGTTCCTTTTCATTTTTTGCGAGGCTAAAGCTTTCCATTGCGAAGCACACCTCCATGTCGCATCGTTGCGGATGCTAAGTCCCCAGTACCACGTATTCTGGCAGCATTTAATGATCTCTTGGACTCTAATCCATCAAACGATCTGTTTGCGGACCAATAGCCCAAGATGTTATTGGCATGTCAGAAGTACTGTGGGATTGATGAAAGTATTGTTAACTTTTTAAATGAACTTGATGATTTTATATTTCCTCTTTTATAAGCATGTGTATTTAATAAATAAAAATCTTTATTGCATACCACGTCATGATCCATTTATAAAAACACACTTTAAAAAAAACAACTTAAAAAACACAAAGTGAGTACCAAATTAAAACATTTGGTACTAATTACAATTCAAATTAAAAACAAAATTCAAACAAAAAAATCTAATTAAAAATTGAAATCAAAATACAAACTGTGTCTTTAATTTTTGTAACTGGTTTTAAACCGCCTTAATTAAAAGAAATACATAAATAAATTCTCAGAATGAAGATTCTAAACCCTTATTTCTGAATCCGTAACATGCTTGCAAACACAAGCGCTAATACGTGACCATCTTTACATACCGAGATCCCTCGGTGCCTCGGAATGCACGTTAAGCTGTTGGTCCCAGTAGGTATTCGTAAAAGTAAAATGTTAAGCACAATAAAACCTTATTTTCCTTAGACGATACCCTTTTCATGATAAGAAGCTAGGATTTCCAGTTTCCTTCACAAATCAGCTTAGGAACAAAATAATAAAGCCCAAAACACACACAGAGCGGGTGCGGGGCGGGAGCGGGTCGGGCGCGGGAGTACGGCGGGTATAAAAATTTGTAATTCAAGGAATTATATGGATGTCAACACACCGAACGCGGGCGCGGGTCGGGCGCGGAGCGGAAGCCGCGCCCGCCGCCCGCCGACACAACAGCGCGGGGCGGGATCGGATCGGGCGCGGGAGTACGGCGGGTGTCATAAATTGTAATTCAAGGAATTATATGGATGTCAACACACAGAACGCGGGCGCGGGTCGGGCGCGGAGCGGGAGCCGCGCCCGCTGACACAACAGCGTGGGACGGGAGCGGGTCGGGAGCGGTTGTGCTATTCTGTAAAAATATCTCCGTGAAAACTAAGTGTAGTAAAATATCAAAGTGAGCTTGGAGTGAACTGTCACTGCCTTCAGTAGGTATCGATGACAATGACTCACTCACTCTCACTTCACCTAAGTTTTCAAGGTTAGATGGTTACAGAATAGCAATGTGGGTGTAGCGGCGTTACATTCGTTGCAATACACGTATCGATGATATTCTCCATATTGATGTTTTTTTTATTAATGTCAAGAACCTACAACGTTTTCCATTTTCGCTTTCTTCTCTTTAAAATAAGTAAAAAATAATAATTCTTCGTCCGTGTCAGAATCACCCAACATTTTCACACTGCAACCGCTGCCGTCTGTCAAAGTACAACCGCGCCCGACCCGCTGCCGTCCCGCGCCCGACCCGCTGCCGCCCCGCGCCCGCGCTCTGTGTGAACACGATGAACTGTGCGACTCACGCGATGAAAACGACCCGACCCGCTCCCGCCCCGCACCCGCTCTGTGTGTGTTTTGGGCTTAAGAGTTGCATATCTCCTGTTTTCCAACCGGGATTCTATACCCATTGTTTAGTCCAGAATCTAAAGCTTTTCTTTAAAATTGGCTAAAAAAGAGATGAACGATATTTTGAATTAAAAATAATACTACATTAATATCATCATCTGCTATGTTGGGGTCGGCTTCCAGTCTAACCGGACGCAGCTGAATACCAGTATTTTACGTGGGGCAACTACCTATCTGACCTCGAAGTAGACGTGGCGGGACTCAACGTCAAGGCAACAAATCTCCACAACCCAGTTACTGGGTAACACACGATAAGTACCCCCTTGTAAGACTGGTTGCCAGACTTTAAACCCGAAACGACTGTCAAAGACCAACGAATGACAGCCGAACCCACAGAAGGAACTTGGTTTGTAATGATGGTCACCCATCCACAAACCAACCTTGGCAAGCGTTGCTAAACCGTGAAGATTGTTATGCACCCGTGCGGCTGTTATTACTTAGCTACGAGCACCTCCTGCAGGCGTAGCATGGCGCTTTCTATCTCTACCAAGAATAGACATAGCTTTTTCTATACAAAGTGACAGTTCGTTTCTTCATTTTTGACATCCATCGTAGAAATCTTTCTACAATCTGTCATTTTGTCTTTAATTTCTAACGATCTTTGTCTACGTCTTTTTATATGTAGACTATTTCGGAAGAAAGTTTTCTATCCTTACTGTCAAAATCACAGTGACAACCGATAAATCATATGACAAAACAAAGAATTCTGAGTCGAATTATGTAAAAGAGTGAATTTCGTAAAAAGTGCAGTTGACTCTTTCTACTTTGTTGCCGTCTCGTACTGTCTACTGTCTACAGGAAACGTCATTTTTGTCTACTCTTCCGTCGACAAAACGGTGCTCATGCTACGCCTGCTGGATGGACATTAAATTCTCAATGAGATAAGCTAATATTCGATTTTTTCGCAATATATTTATGAGAATAGAGTGAATCGAGTCAGAATATTCCTCAATGTCACGCGCAGTTGAAATATTATTATAAATAGTAATATTTTTAACCGTCTGTGTTACTCAACATGACATAAAAAATTGCGATTATAAAAAATGAACTTTTCATTTACAAAAAAATATTGTTCAGATTGCAAGGTATCAAGTTAAAACATGATATTTTTAATAGAACATGTACTGCATGTATTTATTTTTAAATGAAAACATGATGAATTTATTCGTAGCGTATTTAATTTTTTCAGTGATTTTCCGAAATACTAACATTTATACACTCATGATTCCGAGTTAAAATAAAAAAATGCATGTAATCCGTAAAATCTTCATGGTTCAATAGGGTTCTGTTACACCATCTGCGTTCACTGTTTTGCACTGTGGAGCAGAAAAAGGAATAAAAAAGTGGACAAAAACTATGAGTTTTTCTGAAGAAAAAATTTTAATGTTAAAGATAGAATATAATAATTTTATTTCTATTTTCAGTGACAATTCATGAAACACTGTTTATTTTTCGATTCATTCGAAATATTTCAAAGTGGGTAGGTACCAATCAGACACAAAATACAATTAGCACTTCAGATTTTAAATAATAATTATTGAGCATTTAATTAAAATCGGACCAGAAGTAAAATTAAAAGAATATTAACTCTTAGCTATTAAATGTTTTCAAATACAACGTTACGAATATTTTTCTGCCAATTTAGGTGTGTCAAAATAGCAGTATTAATCGACTTTTTCGCTGACCTTACGTAGGTACAATTTTGAATACCTTTTATCTAGCAAAAAATCATAAATTCAAATTGTAAAATATTTTACAAAGCCAATGGTTTCGGCAATCATTTAAAAGTGCTCTTATCATCGAAACCCATTTGCAAATATGAGGTTGCAATATTTAAATCAGATTGAGGTTTCGCACCTTCAATCACTTTGGATGAAATATTATAATGCCTTCGATAGCATTACAAATTACTTTCTTTTTTCAAATAAATCCTTGATTTCGAAATTTCATTATAACGAACACGAGGCTATTTTGATTAACAAAAACAGTAATTTATAAATTATTTATTACTAAAAGAGAAAAAAAAACACAATACTAAAATTTTATGTGCTAACCGCTTTGTTCAAATTATTACTTAACTAGCTGCGCCTCGTGTTTTCACCCGCATAAGTCTCGATCCCGTGGGAATATCGGCATAAATTGAATCAGGTCATGTGCCAAATTTAATCTAAATCCGTTTAACGTTTTAACGTGAAAACGTAACAAACAAACAAACAAAAAAAGTCACTTTCGCATTTATAAATATTAGTTAGGATTATTAGTTTATTTAGGATTTGTTAAAAGTATCAGTTGTAGTACAGTCGTTGATCGAGTGCTCGCAAGCGCTAATGCTCGAGACTTACGCGGGTGAAACCACGGAGCGCAGCTAGTATAAAATAATCGAATGTAATTGAAAGTCAATGTTCGCAGTCAAAGAAAATTAATAAAACAAATCATTTCAAATTTCAATGTTTTTGCATAATTGACTTTTGACTTATTCGAATTCATTTTAATATTTCTTTGTCCGCAAGAATATGTATTAAAAAGCCATTCAAATTTTTGCAACGAAATTGAGATATTTTAGGTACAAAGGATTCAGAATTTCTAAGGGATACAAAATAAAAGGTCACACTTAACCTAAAATGTTCTCCATTTGAAATTACTACAATATTCCTGTGGGCCTAGCAGGAACGCGCGGAGTAAATATAAATAAATTCGAACGATATTTTGTAAAATATTCGTTTCGTACATTAACTGAAACTATATATTTTCTTTTATTTAATAAAGGATAAATCTTAATTATACAATAATATAGAATCTAACACTAAATTAAATGAATAACTAACTAACTATACAACTAAATAATAATAATAAAAACAAAAGGACACTTAGGCATCGAAGCACTCGTGGGCATCGCAACATTAACTTAGTTTTAGGACTTAATTCAAATGCCTCCATCAATATTTTTGAATAACATTTTTTTTTGAGCGAGAAATTAACTTTTAAAAAGTCCCAAAAAACTGTAGGTAATTCAAATACTTGAAAAGGTAAAAGCGGATGTGACGTAACAATCCGGGACAACAATCCAAATGTCAATGTCAAGTCAATCAACAAGTGTCAAGTCAACGTCAAACGCTCCTACAAAAAGGAGCGTTTGACGTTGACCTGACAGTTGCTTGTCTGTTTTCACGGTCTGTGACGTCACCACACCAAGCGCGCCAAATGGAGGGCGTTTTGTGTATTTCTATTGCCGACGATAACAACAAATAACGAAAATTAAGAAACGTGTTTTTTTTAGTTTATAAAATAGCCCGGATCGGTTGGATATTGAAAAAAAAATGTAAGTACTTAAAATTGCTTTTTTGCCGTCGAATTTTTTAAAATTATTATTTGACGATGTAAACTATCGAATAAAAATATTAAAAAATACATGCATATTCCCTATTGTGCTTGTCACAAAAATTTCAACCAAAACGCTCTATGATAGTTGAATTTTCATTTAAAAAATCGTTCGAATTTGCATTAAGTCGCGCGTTCGTGCTATCTGAACGTCAACATCAGGCCAAAAGAGTGGATACAGCCAAATTACCACCACTTTGATATAATCCGGGATAATCCTCAAACAAACGCACCCCGGCAAGTCTAAATGGTTTAGAATATAGATTAAATTTAATGATGTGATCCTCAATTTCGGCTTTTAGCCCTTAAGTAATTTAATACTTGGGAGAAACAGTGAGATGGGCGAATGAAAATGGACCTTTAATGTAGTAACTGAGGGTAATGTCAATTCAGTTTATTATTGGACTAATAATTCTGTCCTTATGTGTAGTTGCGTAATTTGGAACAGTAATCTCGTACTTTCAGGTCACTGATTCTTCATCTTAATTAATTAATGTTTCATAAAGACAAATTGTAAATAAAAGGCAAACAAAAATTACCCATTATGGTTTTTATATTCTCAGTTAATAGTTTTATATTAGTCAAAGAATATTAATTGTGACTTAATTGCGACGAGAAACAAACAATCAACAAAATAAGAGCGAAAGAATTTTTCGGATACGAAATAAATTAAAAAAAGTACAGTTCATCACAAAAAGCTTTTCACAAAAAAAAACCTTCAAAGATTCGAACGAGTTCTAAGTAGGTATCTGCCAAGGAAGTGGGATCGAGATTATTGGACAAGTGAAATACTGAATTCCCTTAGTGAAGGCAAAGGGTGCGGATGGGGTGCTAAATGTCTTTTCCAACTCATAAATCTTCGATTAAAATCGGGGGCGTAGTAATTGAGCGTGCAATTTATAATACCATGGTCATCAAACGATTTTACGAACAATCTTATTGTTTATACGAACATGCATAGGGAGTTATTAAGTAAAATAATAGAGTTTACGGTATTATAATAAACTCTTTGAAGTAAAATAACTTCTTTCTCTCTTCGTGCAAGTTGTAATTATTCACAGCACGGTATGAGTTAGTATTGTGCTCCCGGCAATCAGTAGTTGTTGAGTACATTCTACGATTCTTTGTGTTGTATGCATTTTTCTTTTGTGATTTTAATTACGTAGTTATATTTTTTGCGTGCGTTTTGGAATAAAGAAAACTAGAATTACACTTTATTCATTACTAATGAATTAACTTCAAAGGGCTTCTTGAAGATTAAAACACTGGCTTACCACTGTACACTACTTGTATTACCAGTCAAAATCGTCCATAATTTTCGTAAGCATTTTCTCATAAAATAGAAAAAAGACGAGATGTGCACCCATTCCAAATTGGAAAATACGAATTCACCGAACTAAATGACTCACTGCACATAAACCCATTACCACGTCCGAGAACCATTATTCTAACAGCTTTCTTATTCAAAGTTTATTTTATGTCTTTAAAATAACACCAAAGGAGATAAACTTGTTTTAACTCAATCTCATCGCGAATAAAATAATAATATAGCAGAATTAAATGCAATTTCAACAGCAAAGGCTAAGCTATATACGCTTACTTTTAGCTGTTTTTGCTTCGTTAGGGCTGCATGAAGCTGCAGCAGCACAAAAGCGTTTGAAGAAATCCGGCTTCATGACCTTTAAAAACTAAGATAGGTTATAAAATAAAATGCAGCGTGAAATTTCCTTAAGCTTATAAAGGGGCGGGTTTTGTGTCGAGGAAAGTGGACCCAGGTTCATTTGCAGCGATGATATGATTGATTGCTTGCGTCTGATTTGCAGCGATTAAAAATGAGGTTTTTATTGCGAAACAAGAGGAATTTATGGCTCAACTGTCATAATTATTGTTCTAGTATCCAAACAACGTGCTAAGTGGGAATCATTAGCTGAAGTAACTTTAGATAGTTTTTTCGATTTTTTGGATGGGCAATCGAAACCTCGTAAATTATAACCAGTTTACAACAAATAAGTCACAAAACTTCTCATTGCAAAACCACCCTCTCTAATTATACAAAACATTTTACACGCCTACTCAGTAAAACACTGTTGTACATAGCAGTACTCCCGATAAATTAACGCCTATTTAAACATTTTCGGAATTAATTTAATTATACATTTGCTCACGCTACAGTTCGCGGCCATTTTATATCGTTTGTTTTGTCTTTAAATTGAATTTTAAATGCAATTTAAGACGGGTGACCGAATAAATTTTCGGTCTTAATAAGGCTGACGCCTATTTAATGCGTTTAACTACCTCCAATAAGTAAATTTTTGGGTAAACCGTTAATTTCGTAATTTCCGTGAAAAATTTTCACCCGTAAAATGAAGTTGGAGGGATTTTTTTGGAAATTAAATAATTTCATGATTTAATTTAAATATCCCATAAATTGTTGCACTATACTTCATTTTCGTCTGTGGGTTATTTTGTAGAGCGGTTTTGGTTTTCAAGTTTGCTTTTTTTATCCATCCCACAATTAAAGATCGCATACACTGAAGAAGAGGAAGGAGGAGCTCGTGGCTAAGTAATAACAGGCGCGACCAGGTCGATCCATCAGGTTAAGCTATGCTTGCCGGGGTTAGTCAGTGGATGGGTGACCATCTTTACATACTGAGTCGGTGCCGGCTGTCTTTCGTGGATGTTTGATGGTCGTTACGGGTTGTCAGAAGCCCGAAAGTCTGACAACCAGTCTTACCAAGGTGTATCGTATTACCTAATTACTGGGTTGTGGAGGTCAGATAGGTAGTCGCTCCATGTAAAATACTGGTATTCAGCTGCGTCCGGTTAGACTGAAAGCTGACTCCAACATAGTTGGGAAAAGGCTAGGCAGATTGATACACTGAAGAAGAAGATTTTTAGTAAATACCTAGGTAAGTATATATATGAGATCTGTCATATCAGACTTCAGGACTTTCTCGACGGCATGTGAAGCCAAGTCAGAGGCCCATGGGTAGCATAAAAACTCTGACACCAGGATATTTACTAACCACAAGAAAAATAAAGGCGAAGGAATTTAAGATTTCAACTGCTCTGAAACTAGGTACCAAAAAAGGCCGAGATCTAGCTGCAGCTGGGTTTGCAAAGAAAAGTTTAGTACCTAAATAATATCGTTGATGAGAAAATATTTTTAACTTGACTACAATTACACTAACATAAAGTATAACAGAATATCAGCGTCAGGTATATTTGCCTGACGCATGCTGAGTTGGACTCCCATTTGGTGCAACGTTGAGACGCACACCGCACTTTGTATGTTTCGTTTTTTTTTTTTAAGTATGTCATAGACAATATTGTCATCACTGTGTCTAGTTTTCTTTTAATGTTTCAATTTTTTTTTTTTTGTATATTGGCACCCAGCTGTTTATTAATGTACCTAATTAGTTATAATTTAACCGTGTTTTTATGTTTTTATGTATGTTGTGCTGTCTTTGTGTGCACCAAATAAACGTTTTATCTATCTATCTATCTATCTATAACCCTACTCTACTTGCTTGAATTAAAATACCTACAAAGGCACTTTATCTTTACCGGCTAAGTGGTTTCCAAAGCGGGATTAAAAGACTTTTGAATGTCATATCTGAATGTCCATAACTTAACCAGTAAGTACTATATAAAATAGTCTACAGCGGGCTACAACTGTAGCCTGCTGTAGACCATTAATAAGCTCAACTGAGCTTATTCAAAGATTCATGAATATAATTTAATTTGATTTATTTTGTCTTATTATTTTCTACCTCTTTGATATTTTGGGATTACATTATTAAGGTATTTTCCTTAGTCCTACACTACACTGTATTATTATTAAGTTACTTGCAATAATGTTGCTAGTTTGTAAAGTAAAAACCGGCCAAGTGCGAGTCAGACTCGCGCACGAAGTGTTCCGTACCATTATCTATAAAAACGGCAAAAAAAATCACGTTTGTTGTATGGGAGCCCCCTTAAATATTTATTTTCATTTTTTTTGTTGATGAGATACAGCCTGGAGACAGACAGACAGACAGATAGACAGACGGACGGACAGCGGAGTCTTATTAATAGGGTCCCGTTTTACCCTTTGGGTACGAAACCCAAAAAAGGCATTCAGGTACTGTGAGACTTCAGTATGATTAAATAATAAACAGGGGTGCAAAAACCTTTGTCGGGGAATGCAAAATGAATTAATACAATGATGAATGATGTTTTGTAACAATTATTATCGACTTTTTAATTAAATCAGTTCTTTTCAACGTGGATGAGAAAAATTATAAGTAATGGTTTCTTGGCTCACATAAAATGTTAGACGCCGAGACCTTTTTTTGTTTTGAGTTTGGGAAATCATCAAATTACTTCTCCCCCGACTCTTGCTACGACACAATAAAGTGCAATTCAGGTCGCACAGCGCTAATTACCGATTTTCCACGCCATAAATTAATTACAGATGACCTTAAATTAATTTATGGCGTGGAAAATGTTTCTGATTCAGAAAGTTTACAGGAGGATATTAAATCTGTCTTTCAGTGGAGCATTGACACCAAGTTACTTTTCAACATTAACAAATGCAGCGTTATGTCTTTTAGCCGCTCACATAATCCTAGGCATGTACAATACGTCCTGGGCGAGGAACCAATACGTCTTAGGCGAGGAACCAATAGCCCGTGTCCTTTCTATGAAAGATCTCGGAGTACTATTTGATCCGAGATTGACATTTCATGATCACATGAGGACGCTCGCTGCTGAATCATTTCGGAGACCAGGATTTGTTTTTCGGAATATGCGTGAGTTTAACAATCCACTGGCCATTAAACTAGTTTACATGGCCTTAGTCAGGAGTAAGCTCGAATCAGCTGCAGTGGTTTGGAACCCTTACGAATGCACTTACGCGTTACTTCTTGCAAAAGTCCTTCCTTAGATTTTTATATAAAAACTCTTCGGTTACTACCCCTTCCTTTATCCTACAAAATTTTTACTCGGTGTACTAAATTTTAATTCTCTCGAAGTTAGGCGTAAGTACTTCCTGCTTATTACTGCCTGCCGTATTATGCGGGGTGAGTACGATTGTCAGGAACTGGTGGAGCAGTTGGTGAGGCTTTTTGTCCCAAACAACAACTCAGGCCTCGAAGTCACCGGCTACTAGCCGTACCGTCAGCACGCACAGTGTCGCGAGCTAACTCGCCCCTCGTTCGGGCCCTTTCCATGCTCAATGCTCTTCTGACTTCAACACCGGAATGTGACTTGTTTGCTGGGAAATGGATAGATGTGTGTCGTGAATGTTTAATTTTTTGTGAGAAGATGGATGAAAGATGATTATAAGGTTATTTTTTTCTTTTGGTTGCAATTATATAAGTGTTATTATGTTTTTCTAATTTTGTTATTTCTCGTGTTTATATTTTATGTTTTTTTATTTGTATGTCAACCTACCTATGTGTGTCACTTTATAATTTGTATTTTGTTCTGTACAACGCTTTAGGATTACATTCTGTAATGTTGTGCAAGAAAACTTAAATAAATAAATAAATGTCGAAGTAAAATATACTTATCTACATAAAAGATTTATAGTATTCTTAAATAAATAATGTATCTTTTGCCAGCGAAATATGATGTAATCTTATTCAATCATAAACTGAAACCTTAACACAATCTCAAAGGTGAATTTATCAAAGGTTTCAATAAATTCAAATAGATATTCGTTTTTACCGAATATTCAATTCATTGATATCTCGTACAAAACTTTTGACTTGAATTTACGATTCGAAAGTTGAACTCGAGTAAATAAATCAAATATTATGGCCATCATTAAAGTATTTTTGCTTGGTAAGTAGAATTCAATCGTTTTGAATCGTGAACTAAAACGCAATGACTTATTATTTGAATCCAAACTAATATTGTTAATAGAGTGAGTTTGTTTATTTGATACGCTTTCATGCCAAAACGGCTGAACGTCTGATTGCGTTTCTCTCAGGAATGATAATGGGCAAGATTACCATCCCTGCGTGCGGTGGTGACGACTTAGATACCATCACGTGGCCCAGCTGCGGGTTTGTGTGCCAGCTGCGTGTGTCACCCAAAAACATCAACTAGTACCTTGAGTGATACTTTATCGCGCTCACATCTACAAACATCTCATCATCATCGATCAGCCTATAGCAGTCCACTGCTAACATAGGCCTCTCCAATTGCACGCCATTCAGCTCGATTCTCGTCAACTCTCATCCAACCGCTACCAGCCAACCTGCGAAGATCTTCGCTACACCTTGCCCGAGCATCCTACATTACATTTGCCGATTCACGGTATCCACTCAAAAACACGTCTACCCCAACGTTCATCTGTTCTACGGCCAATAGGGCCGCCCATTGTCACTTCAGCTTGTATATTCTGTGAGCTGACTTTAGTTCTCTGCCGGATCACCTCATTTCGATCGCTCAGAGAGACTCCAAGCATAGCCCGTTCCATAGCTCACTGTCCTTGAATATTTACGGACCAGCCGTACCGTGAGTATCCCGTCAAACATCTATGCCTCACATATTACTAAATATGTATTGAGGCATAGAAAAACGCAACGCACTAGTGGTAACCATCCGTCGTACGAAATTGATTACTTCACGAAATACCAGTTTTATTTTGTTCCAGCCTAACCGTCGTTTTTCGAAGACTACTTTGATCAATCTTCAGCAGCCGGACAGCTAATTCGCTCGCTCAAACATCGGGTTACACACGGCTAATAATTGCTAAGTATTAAGAAGGGTTATACGAGCTCGTGGCTAAGTAATAACAGCCGCACGGGTCGATCCATCAGGTTAAGCTACGCATGCCAGGGTTGGTCCGTGGATGGCTGACCGTTCTTTACATATCAAGACTCCTCCGTGACTCGGAAAGCACGTTAAGCCGTTGGTCCTGGCTGTCATTTGTGGATCTTTGACAGTCGTTACGGGTCGTCAGAAGCCCGAAAGTTTGACAACCAGTCTTGCCGGGGTATCGTATCGTAGTTACTGGGTTGTGGAGGTCAGATAGATAGTCACTCCATGTAAAATACTAGTATTCAGCTACATTTAGTTAGACTGGAAGCCGACCCTAACATAGTTGTGAAAAGGCTAGGCAGATTGATTTTTGTCATAACAACGCAGGGGCAGAAAACAAAATCTCTGCTAAATACTTTTCCAACAGACTAGGTTGCGATTGGCTTCATTGCCGTTGAAGCGTACGCGCCTAAGGCACTCATGCCCGTTTCCACTTAAACTAGGCATCACCTAAATGAATGCCGAAAAAAAACCCCGCTATTCGATTTTAAACTTTAGCTGTTGCATCGAGGTTTTAAGATCCAACAGCACGCTGAGTGTCGTCTAGTGTGAGTAAAAACGGGTATCAGACTTTTGTACCGTCAACTACATTCGTCTAAATGAAAGAGCTTAATAAAAACCCGAATGAGTCTGCCTCTGAATAGACAAGCTGACGTGAACGTGCTCCTAAGAACTTGTATGAAAGGGGTAAAAGGAAAACACGGGTGTAATGTATGGAAGTTGTTTTCCGGCACTTTGAATGGTGCCAAACTGAGCGTGGTACCGAATTATGTTTCGTGTTATCAAAACATTGAGTGCGGAAATTACTGAGGGTTTAGTAATCAGTCGGTTGTGATGATTTCATAAAGGAAACCTTGTTGATTGAGTTCTGTGAATGCCTGATAATATTGAATTCCCTTTCATTATTCATGAAGGTCTGCAAAGCGGTATTATTCTATAAATCATTTCACATAGGTAGGTTTTTCATCTTCAATTTCGGTAATGTTCTCAAAATCATAATTCACACTAGCGTCCGCCCGCGGATTCGCCCGCGTGGTATGTCTATAAAAAGCAGCCTATCATATGTCCTTCAAAGTAGCCTATGTCCTTCAAGCAGCCTCAAAGTAGCCTATGTCCTTCAAAAGTAGCCTATGCCAAATTTTATTAAAATCCGTTCAGTGGTTTAGGCGTGAAAAGGTAACATACAAACAGACAGACCGAGTTACTGTCGAATTTATAATATTATCTAGCTTCCGCCAGCGGATTCGCCCGCGTGGTATGTCGATAAAAAGTAGCCTATGTCCTTCCCCAGTATGCCATTTATCTCCTTGCCAAATTTTATCGAAATCCGTTCAGTGGTTTAGGCGTGAAAAGGTTACATACAGACAGACAGACAGAGTTACTTTCGCACTAGAACGTCAGAAGCTAAGTGCACGGTTCCAATTTGTCGTTTTCTTTGGAGAAGAACAGCAGCAGGTTTTGTACGATATTGCTATGATACTCTTTTGATAAATAATATAATCAGGTGAAACTTCGGCCAGTTTAGGATACCTATGTAGACATGTGTCCATGTATAACGTAAGAAAAAAAAACATCTTTAAAAAATGGTCTTTTATTTAAATCAATTTTAAATCTCAAAAACAATAAATATCTATGCCTATTTATAATATTAACTACAATTTTTACATCGTTCGATCTTAGATGTCCAGCTGATTGTCAATCACGATTGACATTACTTTCAATCATCAGTCAATCAATCTATCGTTTATCAATCATTTTCAATCGTTGGATTGACAATTATCTGGTCGTTATTATTAAAGTTATGAATTTAAACATTAGAAACGTGAGTTTATTGAAATGTAGTATTATTCTAGATGTATTAACATTACCCTGATGCGTAGGATATTTTCTATGCGACATTGGCACAGATTTTCCCATTCAGGCTTGTTTGTTCCTGACTTATCATATCACGACGAAAATAAGACACAAAACATGACATATTTTTTTTACTGTTTGCTAAAAACTCACTTTAAATATCATTTTTGTATCCGAAATGAAAAAAAACTGCTTGGCATTGATACTGACAACGAAGAAGACTGAGAACTGAAAAAAGTATTAATGCCACCATTTTTCCAGTGTTAGTGAGAGACGGAGCTATACAAGGGCGCTAGCACCATCCTTTTTTCGCAGTGGAATAATGATGGCATTAATACTTCATAGTCAGCCCCCAGATGTTTAAGCTGTCTGAAGCATGTTTAAGCCGATTGAACAAAAATAGTACTTAAACTGTTTACAATATAAGGTGAAATTTTATTCGTTTTAATCCTCTTAATAATGATGAGTACAATGAACAACTTTCACTATGGGACCAACCCTGAAATCGTGAAAAAAAATCAGCTGTTCCCTACATTTTGACGAGCTATGCGAACATACCTATACCCCATTTGAAATAAGATTAGACATTAGAACAAACCTTTATACAGTCCGTTCAACCGATTTTGACTTCTATACCGTAGGCATAAGGATGGCATTAAAAGCAAAAAAGGTTACACAATACCAACTGTCTACTGCAGCTGCCATTTGTCATGCGACCAACGCAATAGAAGTCAAAATCGGTTGAACGGACTGTAAAAAAGGTTTATTTAAACGTCTAATCTTATTTCAAATGGAGTATAGATGTAGGGAAGAGCTGATTTTTTTTTCGGGATTTCTGTGTTGGTCACATAGTGAAAGTTGTTCATAATGATGAGTACAATGGCCTTTAAATCAGAAATTGATAATATTACAATTGTCAACAATCAATAAAATATAAAATTTTCTTTCAATTACGCCATCAAAATCATGCAAATACAATTCAATAGAAAACTTTCAAGATGTCTCAAGTGTTTATTGTGATTCATTCTATGACCCCTTAAAAATAATAAAACGACTAAAAGAACATCGGCCAAATTTCTATAGACGCTGGACCTGACTTTAATTTTCAGTGTGCAGAAATGACTCATAGTGAGATTGGATAGTTTTTATGTAGTTAACACCATCCCGTTCGAAAATAATATCTAAATAGCAAAGATATTTCAATAATGCCAAAAATACTTTTGAGGTTAGAATCAATAAATAAGTCGATTTAATGCTAGGCAAACGACATACAGTGTTTACCAGACTGTCAGATAATTATCCAGGACTGATCAGTCAAAGCGCTAACACACGGAAAAAAAATCAAGTGGTGCTTTTTCTAGCTAGGCCACCATGACTGATTTCAATTCTAACTGAACATAGAGTTAGCCGCTAGGTACTGTCTGTAAGGCTCAAAACACACCGAAAGAGCGGCGAAGGGCAGCGAAGCGGAGCGCAGTTTCAGTGTCATATGAATTTAAACTTTATTTTCATTACTATGAATGAAGCGAATGATCGCCGGGTGTCAATCAATGGCGCGGGTCGATGACATATTGTGAATGTGCTCCGTTGTACGTTATTGAACAAAACGCTGATACTTACTATGAACCATGATTTTTGTAAGACAAGAATCCAATACATAATAATAAAAACAGCATTAGTTGATTTGATATTCTATAAATAGTTCATTTATAGAATTGAATTACATTAAATAACTTCAGAAAAACGTGAATAATTATAATCTTTGAGTACAAATTATTATTTTTTGCGAAACGAATCGTCAATAGGTGCGTTCTGAACATGGTATTCTAAAAAAATCAAAGAAATAACTTAAACCAAAAAATATGAATATCTTTTTTTTCTAGCTTCTTGTAGAGACATTTGTTCCGTTTTTTAAAACCTTAAAGAATAACGGATTTTTGCATATTTATGGCATATCGGGACGCTACCGACTTGTCGTCAGGTACGCTTTGACCATCCTTCTTTCACCTTGTTTTAAGCACAATACGTTTTTATTTTCAGCGAAAAAAATACGAAATAAAATGCTTGTCAAAAATAGTGGAACGTAAAAATTCGTTTCAGCAAAATATAAACCCAGTTTTACTAAAAGATTGACGGTCGTTTGACGAGTGACAATCAGGATCGTGGGCTTGGGATTTTATAACATTCTGTACAACACTATTATTATTTTTACAAACATTTATACACCAGTCCTTTTCAAAAACCAACTCTATTTCTTCGTTCGATTCGATTGATCAATCGAACATCTTCAAACACTTTTATATTTTGAATTCACTTTTCAAACTCATTTTTCAAGTGTTTCCGAAACATTTTTATTCGATTCTCAAATCGTTACTTTTCAAACTCATTTTGAACAGTCACAGTCCTTTAAATGTTCTTTTTATTTACATAATTAATAAGTATATAACACTAGCGATGCCTATTAATGTATGTAAGTCAAAACTGCTTGCCCATTGCGCGCTTCCCTGCATTGCCGCCGGAGTTTCACCTGTGAAAGAAAAAGGTAAAATTAAAAACTCTTCTTCTGCCTAGCCTTTTCCCAACTATGTTGGGGTCCGCTCCCAGTCTAACCGGATGCAGCTGAATACCAGTATTTTACATGGAGCGACTGCCTATCTGACCTCCACAACCCAGTAACTGGGTAATACGATACCCTTCGGTTAGACTGGTTGTCAGACTTTCGTGCTTCTGACGACTCGTAACGACTGCCAAAGATCCACAAATGACAGCCGGGACCAACGGCTTAACGTGCTTTCCGAGGCACGGAGGAGTCTCGATATGTGAAAATGGTCACCCATCCACGGACCAACCCCGGCAAGCGTAGCTTAACCTGATGGATCGACCCGAGCGGCTGTTATTACTTAGCCACGAGCTCCTCCAAAAAAAAAAAAAACAAATTAACGGAATGTGACTAATACAGTATGTTAACTAACAAAGGGCGTTCCCGTTAACCTGCAATAGTCTAGCGTGTATACATGCTAAAAAAAATATTACCACTCAAAAAAAAAGATTATAAGATCTGGATTTACTAGACGTAATTTTAGATTTATCCATGTGAATTTACAAACACAAGAAAAAAGAAACAGGTTCGTAAATGAGATTTGCAATGAAAGTGGTATAATTAATAATGGGTCTTAAAGGTCTATGTTACGTTAATTGTATGAAATTGCCACATAAAGATTCAGTACCTACAAGAGTAGGCGGTGTAATACTTTCCTTTGATGGTTATTTTTATTGGGATTTATCGTTCAGAGGTTTTCTCTTGGGAAACTCAAAAAAATCAGAAGAAAATTCTAACGAATATCAGACAGTACCATACTTTTATTTTTAAATTGAATATGAATCAGAATCAGTAGGTAACACTATGGTATAAAAATCCCATTTACTTCGTCGATGTAATTACTCGACAAGAAAATATTTAAAAAAATCTTTAGAAGAAATCACAATTATTGATTTATTTATTTATTAAATTATTATATTACATATACTATATTAAAATTTTGTTTTATTTATTATATTTCTATTAACATATATAATAGCACTTACAATTGGGATTTACAAGCTTCCACAAATTAAAAACCATGTAGCAACCTAAAATTTAACAGAAGCACAATTATAACCCTTCCCTGGCAGTCCGGGTAAAAATAAGCATCATTTATGTGGTTCCCTGAATTTCATCATTGTAAGATTATAATAAGTATACAAATGTATTCAAATTGTCGAAAAAACATGACAGCTCTTTGAATATACGAGGAAAAACACGATGTTATTTATTATTATAATAAAACATGTTATGTGTTGTGTGGGGTCCATTATGTGATATTTTGGTTTGTCAATGGTTATAAAAGTCTATGTGATTTGTAAAGGTTGTTCTTTAAGATGTCAAGAAAATATTTGCCTTTGAAGATTCATACATTATTAATTATGTAGTTGGGAGGCTTATCTTGTTCTGATTAAATTTAGTTTTGAATAGGTAAAAGATGTTTTTTAAACAAGTATTTAAATAAACAAATAATTTTCCGATGCTCCATTTTACATTTACTTCTTTTTGACTTTACCATAGAGACCCATGTAATTTTACATAATAAATAATACTAGATCACTTATCACCATTATAAAAAGGGTATTTACTTGTTTACGACGAGGTTGTTCCGTTTCCCCATAAAACTCATGTTTTAAGTTTATCAAACCATTAATATTTTTATTTTAATGATGTATAAAACGGCCGTTTTTATGTTTATGTGTTCCTTTATTATAATTTTACGCTGTAATTTTCTCATAGTCGGGTAGAATAGTAAGAAAAAACCCGGCCAAGAGCGAGTCGGACTCGCGCACGAAGGGCTCCGTACCATTATCTATAAAACAGCAAAAAACATCATGTCTGTTGTATGGGAGCCCCCTTAGATATTTGTTTTATTTTAATTTAATTATTTACTTATTTTTAAAGTGAATATATAACTAAATATTCTGTGCCATTATACTACCCGTTGCCATTATCAATATCGAGCAAAAACGAGCAAAAAAATCACGTTTGTTGTATGGGAGCCCCCTTAAATATTTATTTAATTGTTTTTTAGTAATTTTTGTTATAGCGGTAACATTTCAACTGTCTAACTATAACGGTTCATGAGACACAGCCTGGTGACAGACGGACAGACAGACAGACAGACAGCGGAGCCTTAGCAATAGGGTCCCGTTTTACCTTTTGGGTACGGAACCCTAAAAAAGAGTGTTGGTATCGCCATGGTTACCGACTCATGCTTCATCACCATTTTAGTAAAACTCGTGTCAAACTAATGTAAATCCCGCAAGGTTTGCGGGACAAAATTCACTTACGCTTATTGTGTCAACTAACAGAAGCCCAATTCTCATAGTTAAAAAACGTTCACATTCAAGTCGCAATCTGTCAAACTTGTCAAAAAAGTTGGTAAATTGATGGTTTTTTGACAGATTGCGAATGCAATGTGAATGTAGAGAATTGCTCCGCTGGAGGTGTTCAAATTGGCGCAAACAAATCGCGTGACTACCTATTTATTAAAACAATTTACGACGCGTACAGTCGCGTCCCGCATCCCGCGCTCAGTTTGTACAGTCCTACAAAGGTGCTTAAAAAAATGAGGTTGGACTTCACAAAACAACTATTAATCTAATGGCAGCAAGCGCAGTTTCTATCTACCTGTACGTATGACAGCAGCTGTCATATTTGTCCATAGACTACACACTATCGAACAACCTGCCAAAAAAACCTATAAAAAAAAGCCTGGCTACCAATTCCTCAAACAGACCTGTCCTGCATTTTCATCATATTATGAGTAGAAAAATAATAAATCTAAGAAACGCTTTGTAAGAAAGAATTATACTAGCACTCAATCACTTGTCGACTGAACTATTGATGATAATGGTACTCAGCACAAATAAATCTTTCTTAATGTTCTTCCCATAAGGAAAATACGAACGATCGAAGGTATACCGGCTAGGATTGGATGATCATTTTTTTGGGGTCTGTTTCCTCTTGATTAGGGGGGTCCATTTTATTATGATTCTTTATTGATTTAACTCGATAAAATATTAGTTGAAGCCATTTAAAGGTTTCTTAATTTTGATTTTATTCGTAAAATGATATCGTTAGGTTAAGCTACATTTGCCGGAGTTGGTCCGTGGCTGGGTGACCATCTTTACATACCGAGACTCCTCCGTGCCTCGGAAAGCACTTTAAGCCGTTGGTCCCGGCTGTCATTCGTGGATCTTTGACAGTCGTTACGGGTCGTCAGAAGCCCGAATGTCTGACAACCAGTCTTAGCAAAGGGTATCGTATTACCCAGTTATTTGGTTGTGGAGGTCAGATAGGCAGTCGCTCCATGTAAAATACTGATACTCAGCAGAATCCGGTTAGACTGGAAGCCGACCCCAACATAGTTGGGAAAAGGTTAGGCTGATTGATTTTTACCCACTTTATTCAAAGTTCAGTATTCAAATTATGGGAGATTATTTTATTTATTTATTTATTTTATTGATAAGAAAGGTACATTTTAAGTTTACGTACGTACATAATGTCCAACAAAACTATGCACATAGTTTGTCTGTTGGATCAATATTATTATTCTTTACTTATTATCTTACGAACTAAATTAACAATTACATATAGTAAATATAGTGTATTTTTATTAATTCTAAATATTATATAGTAGAATTATATAATGTTATGTATGTATAATGCTAATGTAGCGTGTAGGTTTATTAGTAGTATATTCTATTAGTAGCTAGGTATATTAAGTACGTAAGTATGAATATCATAGATCAAACATAAGTATAGATATTAAGAGTTAGTCGATCTCTATAAGACTCTAGATAAAATACTTATGCTCAAAAAAGAGACCGATGTATCAACGCAACGATGCGACTCAAGTAAGCTATCGTAGGTAGGTAGTACCTCTGTGAAGGATGTCTGCAAAACCTTATATCAAGATGGGGCCTAGACAAAGTGACATTCTATCAGCAATAACGATTATGGAAAAGGAAAAAATGTATAGGACTGACATAAGCTATCGAAACTGCTTATATGTCAATCCTGTTGAAAGTCGTTGTAGAAATACCAAACGCTTTCGGAGCGATTGTCACTTGTCTAGGCCCTCAGGCTAGTAGAAAAATGGCTATCGTTGCATTCGATCACTCAAGCAAATTCGTTTTCAAAATGGTTTATGCGGTGATTGTTTTCAAGAAACAACAGTTTTGATAGCTGCCGAAAAGTGACCACGTCCTCTTGAAATAAATAGCGGAAATCCAATATTGCTTCTTATTTTCGTATATAGCGCCTGTCCCATATAGGTTACAGGTAATGCGCTCGGCGTCAACAGTACCTAGAAATCTCAAATGCCACGGTTTATTTCAAGATGTCGGAGAGGTTTCTTCTTCGAAAAAGAGCCGAAAATATAAACGAATTCTGTGAATAAAAGTTACTGACCACAAAATGTAAATGGAGATAAGTTAATAAATTAAATAAACCTTGTTAACGAAGCCGCGTGTTAAGAATACTTTTAAAAATAAATGTCAAGTTCCCGGCCAATAAAAAAGTAAATAAAAATAACTGAACCGCGGTGTTAATAGTAAAATAGGAGAAAATAATTATTTAAGTAAACATAATTATCGCGCGATATGGCAATCATTATTTTATTTTATGGGCTACTGTCACGAATCTTGAAAATGAAAAGCCGCGCATTCACAAGGCGACAAAATGTTAATAAGCTTAGTTGCTCGCGGTTCCACGAAAGGTCTTTCACGGGATTGAATTTAAAAGAAAAAATAAAGAATGTACCTACCTACCTACTTTTATTTGCATGACATGACGTAAAGAAATAATACAAACACAAAAAAAAACAAGTTTAGGAAAAATAAGTCGGTCGTAGTAAGTTAGCAATGGTGGTAGTAGTAAGTTAGTTTATTTTCTCCAGATTTAAATATTTACGTATAACTGTGATATTTACTGAGCCCATTGGTACGCAATGCCGAATAAATTAATTTTTTCGTGTTTTTTAAATCATTGCATTTCTACGTCGTGTAAATGTCAGCCTAGGATTCCCAGCGCGGTTTTGCCAGCTACACACCTTAGTCGTTTAGTGAGTGGACGGCTTTATACGTTCGGAGGTAAAATGAATTTTTTTTTATGAATGGAATAATTACACTAATTTATTCCAAAAATAGGTGTGATACCATCCGCCTTAAAAGAAACTACTATTAAGCCTTATTTGGGTTACACGAAGTTGGTCTTTGAAACTCAAATTTATCGAATGGAATATAATTACTTAGTAAATTAGGAAGTGTTACTAAGTAACTTTTGAACAAGTAATTAATTTGAATTTTTATATAGCGATCCACGGAATGATAAGTGGAAAATGCAAACGTGTTGCGCCGACCCCAAGTATCAATAAATCTGTTTATTTGTGAAACATATTTATTATTTTGTCATAATTAAGACATAAAAATTTATAAGTGACACATTAGATGTCATTATATTATGTGAGTTAGAAAAAATAATAAGGGGCAAGGGCAGGAAGATGATAATGATACAGGGAAAGATAAGCAAAAGCTATGTTTTTTTTTTAATAAGCTTATCCCTCCATAGGAATATAAATTGTACAGAAAAAACAGTGATTAAATACATTGTTTTACATTTTCATATAGAACACGTCCTGATCGGAATTCGGAACATGTTCAAACAGGATTCGAGTAGCTTTTATTGTTCGAAATAGCACGCTTCGTAATTGTGACAAAAGCGTTGCATGTGCTTTTTATTTTTTTATGGAGATCAAAACGAAATAAAATTGCTGTTACTTGCTATCTTTTATTTTTTATTTCGCACCTTCATGCTCTGTTTCTTTGTATTTTCTAGCAACAGCCTTATCTTAATAATTTTAAAATGTCTGGTTGTTCCATTTCAAATCAGATGGGAATGATTTCAGTATAGAGCAGATGGGAATGATTAAAATTGATGAGAGTTTATTGAATTCGGTTTCTCATTGCGATTTGACAAAGACTATTACATGATGACACTAAACCCCAATTTTTTTGGCCTCTGACCGTAACGACTCATCACCAATAAGATATTTATTTATTTATTGGTCTATCTACAATCTTTGCATTGTTCGACCAATTAACCGAAACATAAAAGAAACAAAAACCGTCGAGTGCGAGTCGGACGCGCATACGAAGGGCTTCGTACCGTATTAAGATGAAGAAAACAACGCCGAAAAAACACGTTTTTTGCATGGAGCCCTTTAATTATCAACTTTAATTTAATTAACAGTTTTTTCGATCCAGCTCTCATTCACCAGGTGTGCAGAGTATAACGTGCGATAAGTAACTTCGTTCCAATAATAGTACTGAAATGACGCATTCCTAGGTATTATTAGGTATCACAGTTGAATTGAATAAGCCCTCGTGCAAACTGGCGCGACAGGCAGTGCGACTCTTGTCGCACCTGCGATATCGCGCCTTTTTGTGGGAGCCTTAACAAACGGGACAGACAAATCACTAGTACAAAGTAATGTTCACATTTTATTACGTTCATACAGAAATAATGAGAGTATATTTTGTTATATAGCCGTCTTAAAACAATTCCTAAGAGAATTTTGTTAATTTTTCCGCCCAAATTCCACCAGGGTGTACCTATAAAGCGTTCTCATGTTTAATACTTCATACTCCATAAAACTGTACTTTGATCGCCCCTTTGGTCTCGTGGTCGCAAGCGCAACTACAGATTTTTTTTAAATATTTATTACTGTACTAGCTGCGCCCCGCGGTTTCACCCGCGTAAGTCTTGATCCCGTGGAAATATCGGGATGAAAAGTATCCTGTCCTATCCCAGGTCATGGTATACCCATGTGCCAAATTTCATCCTAATCCGTCCAGCCATTATAGCATGAAAGCGTAACAAACAAACAAAAAAACTCACTTTCGGATATAGAACATTAGTTAGGATAAAACATCATTGTATATATAATCTATCTGTCAAAAGGCTTCTTGTAACTCGCCTGACATAGTTTTGCGTTTAATATTACTTGTTATATAAAAGTTTGGAGGTTATGATTCAAGATTTCTCATACATTATTAATTTTCCTTTTTCTCTTGCGATTATTTTTTTCGACCGCAGAGTAGATAACAAAAAAATTACAAAAAAAAACAACCGATTTCCAAAGAAAAAACTAAAAACTGAAAAATAACTTTAAGTTAAGAAGTCAGTGTCTTTGGTTTTCAATTTTCGTTTTTTGCCTGTTTACCAATAAAAGGATCATCAAAATCAATTCATAATTGGCGGATTAATCGCGTAACAAACACACAAAAAAAACATACAGACGAATTGAGAACTTTTTGAAGTCGGTTATTAAAACATTCTTTATATATTTTTCAAAATATTTCAATGCTACGAAAACGGACCTAGAACCTATAATCATAATCAAACAAGTAATTTACAAAAAATTAAAAGCAAAGCCTTTGTAACCCAACATTATATTCACGGCAGCATGAAATAAAATTAACGAGAGAGCAAATAACAAGTTAACTAAGCACACCAATTATTTCCTACAATTAAAACCTCTCGTTAATTATTGCGCTAAGCCAGTACAACATACGTAGTCCATGATTCAACTGCGTGACGGAACGGAAACGTTCTAGTTCTGATCGCAAGTAAAATTCAACAAATGCACGTGTTGCTAAATAACGGGAGAGTACAATGGCTGTTGCATGCTAAGTGGAGCACGAAACGACTGGTACCTACCTTCAGCTCGTTTGTGATTTTACTGTAATTGTTTGCTACCTAAAATTCTGTTAGTGTCGAGATGTTTTTCGGTTTTAAGTCTTTTACGAAAGATATAAATATTCACATTTATTGAGTTAGCTGCTGCCCGCGGTTTCATCTGCGAACCAGGATGAAAAGTAGCCTTCATCCTTCGCCAGGTGATGGTCTACTCACGTGCTAAATTTCATCCAAATTCGTTCAGCCGTTTTAGCGTGAAAGCTTAACAAACAAACAAACTCACTTTCGCATTTATAATTTACACCTGCGGCTTCGCCGGCGTGGTATGTCGATAAAAAGTAGCCTATGTCCTTCCCCGGGATGCCATCTATCTCCTTGCCAAATTTTATCGAAATCCGTTCTGTGGTTTAGTCGTGAAAAGGTAACATACAGACAGACAGACAGAGTTACTTTCGGATTTATAATATTAGTATGGAAGTATGGACTAGCTGCGCCCCGCGGTTTCACCCACTTAAGTTTCGATCCCGTGGGAATATCGGGATCCTATATCCTATACTAGGTAACGGTCTACCCCTGTGCCAAATTTCATCCAAATCCGTTCAGCCGTTTTAGAATGAAAGCGTAACAAACAAACAAATAAATCTGCCTTAGCAGAATAGAAGTGTGTGGAAAAGAGAGAGGGCCTCCTCCAGGGGGCCAAGTCTACTAATTTAGAAACGTGTCAGTGGTCTCGCAATTATGAGTTTTTGACAGATTTTGTATGGCATATCTGTCAAAAACTGATAATTGTGAGACCACTGAAACGTTTGTAAATTAGTAGACTTGGCCCCCTGATGTTTCACATTGAGACAATAGAAGCTAGACGGACAGAAAAATATTTAAATTGGATTAGAAGGTAAAGTTGTCGAGATCAGAAAAGATGGGAGATTGAAAAATAAATAAGTATGTATGAAGAGACGAATAACAGAATTGGGATTCTAATAACAGAATCCACAAACAGACAAGAATAATCTTGTCTTGTCTTGGAAGTTGACAAGATTCACGATATTTTTCGATTATTAACATGTGACGTGTTACTTTATTATAAATTTATTCAAACATTTACCTAAACCAGTCTGAAAATATCCCCCGGGAACGTACTACGGGGATCAAAAGAAGACATCATATTATACCCTATATGTTTTATCTGTTATCCAAATCCGTTTAACCGTCTTTGCGTCAATTCGGACTATACATCCAGAGAAACAGACAAACGGAAAAAAAAATCTTAAAACTACATTTTCGGCATCAAACTCGTTTCTACACCTCATCGTAGCAATTACTTTCTTTTTAATATTCAATGTACTGTTTTGACTTCGGTACCATTTTATTTATGTATTGATTATAATACATAAGGCTTATAGGTATAATATTACGTAAGAAATAATCCCATTGATGCTACTCTACATTGGATAGTCTATCGTCCCCGTCAACGCATAAATTATAGACCGGGCAGCCATTTGTTGTATCCGGAGACACAGTTTACATGGAGTTTGGTGCAGCAAAATACGGCCATTTGACTGTAGTACGATATAGATAGATAGATAAAACATTTATTCGGTACAAACATAGAAGACACAACACAAAAGCATAGTTACATAAATTCAAGTTTTAAGACAAACCAAAAAAAAAAAATAAGAAAACAAGTAAATACGAACATTAAAAACATAAACCCTTCCTTGCGAGTTGGGTAAAAAGAACATACAAACAAAAAACGCAAAGAAAGTATTGTCTGTGGCAATCTTAAAACTACCTACATCCTTAAAATATTTTAGGTAGGCAAAACCCTTGTGTGGTGCGTGTCTCCCAGTTGCACCGAATGGGAGTCCAGCTCAGCATATGCCAGGCATTAGGTATACCTGACGCTGGTATTCTGCTGGATCCCTGCGGCGGCATACGGACGCCAAGCAGGTGCAGAACAATGGAAATGTGAGAAGATAAAAAGTGAAAAAGTGAATAGTGGTTTTGCAAGATATGATCAAATAAATGTGCTCAAGCATGTACGTTGATTGGCTTTACTGACTACTACTACTGCAGGCGTAGCATGAGCACCGTTTTGTCGACAGAAGAGTAGACAAAAATGATGTACCGTGTAGACAGTCCGACAGCAGCAAAGTAGAAAGAGACAACTGCACTTTTTACGAAATTCACTCTTCTACATAATTCGACTAAGAATTCTTTGTTTTGTCATAGGATCAGGATAGGATCATTTTTTCTGATGGAGATTTTGACATTTGGGATAGAAAACTGTCTTCCGAAATTGTCTACATATAAAAATACCTAGACAAAGATCGTTAGAAACGAAAGACAAAATGACAGATTGTACAAGGATTTCTATGGTGCGATGTCAAAAATGAAGAAACGAAATGTCACTTTGTATAGAAAAAGCTATGTCTATTCTTCGTAGAAATAGAAAGCGTCATGCTACGCCTACTGATACTATAAGCTCATATCAAACAAAGAAACGCACAGACTCCATAACAAACGTAATATCAAGCCTATATTCCCCGGACTAGGCAGAGGTGTACCTATAGTAGTAACCATATTGTAGAATTTTAAAATTAAAACCGGCCAAGTGCGAGTCGACTCGCGCACGAATGGTTCCGTACCATCACCTATAAAAACGGCAAAAAAATCACGTTTGTTGTATGGGAGCCCCCCTTAATTTTTTTTTTTTTTTTTAAGTGAATATATAACTAAATATTCTGTGAATATTTCAAGCGTCTACCTGTTTCCGTTATAAATATCGAGCAAAAACGAGAAAAATAATCAACTTTGTTGTATCGGAGCCCCCTTAAATATTTATTTTATTCTGTTTTTTAGTATTTGTTGTTATAGCGGCATCAGAAATACATCATCTGTGAAATTTTCAACTATTTAACTATCACGGTTCATGAGATACAGCCTGGTGACAGACTGACAGACAGACAGGCGGAGGAGTCTTAGCAATAGAGTCCCGTTTTACCCTAAAAACAGGGTCGCCCCCAGTTACATGGGACCTCAGACCAACAAAAAAGGAAAGACAGATCACGCCGTACATCCAAAGTGAAGCCACAAAACCAAGCTCCTGCAAGTAAACACACAGGCTCACGCACACACCTACACTAAAACCAAACTCATCGCTCCTAGTACGTCACGAGTCGTCGTCTAGCTAACATCACCAAAACAAATATAATTATGCCTTCCTGTGTAGTGAAAACGTGTAAAAACAATACTAAATCACAGAAAAAGTCTCACGGAATCACTTTTCACTTGTAAGTACTTAAAATAACATCGTTTTTTAATTTAGATAACTATGAATTTTAGGTTATTTGGAACAAAAAACCTGAACGAATGAACGAACGAAAACAGTGACATTTAAAGAGCGAGGGTTGCCATAATATGATTTCAAATTTCCCCATTCCATATTTTTTACTTCGAGTAATTATGTCTGTTTTTTTTGAGCATTTAATATTTTAGATTTCCATGTAATACTGAAAATAAAAATTAATGGATAGTAGCTAATTTACTAACCTATTTATACAAATACATATATTTTTTTTTAACACTCAATTGAAAATTAATGGATAATTCTAAGTAAAAGAGCGGAGTCTCCTAACACAAGCAATTCTTGCATAAAAGGTGATCTCATAAATGCACTTTGTACTTAATTTGTGTTTTATTTAATTTGCAATGTAAAAAAAAATTTTTTTGTTTCGGAATTCTTCCTAAAAATTGAGGTACAATACCATACTCAACAATATCTTACTCGTACAATATTAGCCTACCCAAAATATTATTCCCCAAGTTATAGGGAAAAACTTTAACAACTGACAACCCTTTTTACACACACATAGATAAAAAGGTGGCTTCACTTTTGACGTACGGCGTGATCTGTCTTTCCTTTTTTGTTGGTCTGAGCATGGGACATAACATAATTGTCGAAATGGGATGTAGATGGGTAAACCACTGCCTAACCTTTTGAGGAATACAAGCATGATGTTATGTAATTCTATGGAAACCTATCTTTTTAAAACATCTATAATTATCAATAAAACATTTGGCTAGTAACGTTTGTCGAACAAAATCAATTTTATCATCAAGAGGTAAAATAATATAAATGGAAAAACATATCCAATAATAATAAAACAAACATCATAACGGTCAAACGGGGAAATAAATGACAGCATCGACCTTTTCGAATTAAAACAGTAGGTACCGATGTCAAACGAGTTTTTTGAATTAACGCTCGACAAATGGATTGACAGTTTTATAGAATTAATCTCGAAATATTATTTGTACTCTGATTGAGAGTAATTGAATTTTGTGATACGATATTCTTTTGTTTTAGTTTCACTCAATGACAATCATTTATCAAGTGCCTAACTTATTGCCTGCCAGTGTGAACATTCCTAAACAGATGTTCAATTCCCGTAATTAAAAACGTTCAAAATCTAGTCGCAATCTCATCTCGGCGATAATCAATGTCAAAAATATAGGGAAATTAGAGGTATTTTTGACAGATCGTGACTGAGATTAGATTGTAATGAGAACGTTCCTAACACAAGCTAATTAAATTTAAAATTAAAATATCCCCCGACAAAAAAAAGCATCTAATAAACGTTTTTTTATAGCTAAGAACACTCTCGATCAAAAGTCACGTTTCAAACAAAACCAAAAAAAACAAAATCGGTTCAGCCGTTTGGCAGCTAAGATGGCGCAGACGGACACACAGATACATACGTTAAACTTATAACACCCCTCTTTTTCCGGCGGGGGTTAAAAAATACAGGAATTGATCATCAGATCTTGAAAAGTTTTAAGAAAACATGTATTAACAGGAATTGCTCCTTTCATCACATGGTTATACAAATGTTATATTATGCTTGTAACAGGATGGATTTTTTTTAAATGAAGCGCCAATACAAAATAATCCAGGCTTGATAATATTCAGCTAGTATAGGTATTTTGACAGCCTCGTTGGTCTAGTGGTCGCAAGCGCTACTGCTAAGCATGAGGTCCTGGGTACGATTCGGGTCGGGCAAAGTGATATTGGGTGTTTCAACTGGAATTTCGTAGTAGCCGCCCTGAGTCTGGATTTGTTCCCACTTGATAGCAATAGGCTCGGCCCGTATTACATGGGACTTAAAGTTAACTGACGAAATATGGGTGTACTATAACTACACCTCTGCCTAACCCTTCGTGAAACGACTGTAGTCGTTATGTTATGTAAATGTATGATGTTAAGGGTCCTCCGGAGCGATGAATTGTCCATACAAACGTAATACCAAAATCATTTGCAATTTGAGCATATTTCCACATATTAAGTTGATATTCGGATAGAGGAGCTCGTGGCTAAGTAATAACAGACGCACGGGTCGATCCGTCAGGTTAAGCTACGCTTGCCGGGGTTGGTCTGTGGATGGGTGACCATCTTATCGGGACTCCTCAGTGCCTCGGAAAGCACGTTAAGCCGTTGGTCCCGGCTGTCATTCGTTGATCTTTGACAGTCGTAACGGGTCGTCAGAAACTCGAAAGTCTGACAACTAGTCTTACCAAGGGGTATCGTATTACCCAGTTACTGGGTTGTGGAGGTCAGATAGGCAGTCGCTCCATGTAAAATACTGGTATTTAGCTGCATCCGGTTAGACTGGAAGCCGACCCCAATATAGTAGGGAAAAGGCTAGGCAGATTGAAGTTGATATTCGGATTTAAACAGTATTTATCTAGGTTTCTACAGCTTTTTTTTCCAAAAAACTTACCGAAAATGAAGTTTAAGCGAATTGAATTTTGCACATTTTTACAGGGTAAATGACATTTTTTCATATTGTTTTTTCTGTATGATAAACAACAATATTTGTAATATTGTTTCTGCAGAAACATAGCTTATATTATCAAGTTACAAATTATCGAAAAAAAAAATGGAAAACCATTAAATTTTCATTCATCTTTTTTGGTATTACGGAACACATCCAAATTTATCATAAATTTTTAATAGCTAGTAGTGCTATAGCGTCAAGCAAATGTCATGTCAATGAAAATGTATGCGTGGTCGTACAGTTCACGGTAGCTATATGTATCGCTCCGACAGGCACACTAGCGCAACATTTGTAGCACTCAACTCAAACTCAAAGCATTTATTTCAAATAAACCAATTACAGGCACTTTTGAATTGTCAAAGGGTCGGTCAGTCAGAAAATATGAGGCTAGTTGCCCATTCCAAAACGTAGTAGGTTCCTATGGAGAAGAACGGGCAAGAAACTCCACGGACACTCTTTTAAATCAGAATATTGTTACAATATGTTGTTTACATCATTCATGTTGGAATCGTACATGTGAGTACAATATAGAAAAACGTGCAGGTTAAAAGCGTCCGTAAATAAAAGATAAAAAGATACAAAACAATTCAAAAATTAAAATAAAACAAAATAAGCCATGGCAGCTAAGAGATGACCAGTCTCTACTGATGGCGCCCGTTCACGAACATGACGCATGGATCAGCACCATTCAGCTCAACCATTTTGAAGGGAACTTAATGATCCAACACACACGCCACCACCAGCGAGACATTAAAGTGAGCATGACATACTCTCAGCCGCCAGGGCACATTCAAGTCAATGAAAGACGTACCTAGTAAATGGTAGTTTTAAAGTACTTAGGTAAGTACATAGTGCTCACACACATGTGCTATGCAGTTATACAATACTAGGAGATTGAATTTATACAATGTAAAGATAGTTTTTACAATCTTCAGCAGCCCCAATAATATTTTCGTATGCTAATCAATTAGTTGTTGCGCCCTGTGGAGCTGGACCAGCGCTAAGCCAAGCATTTTTGTCAGTGATGTAATCCCCCAATTCATAATATGCTTGGCGGCATAGTGTGCGTTTTATACAAGATTTAAATTTTGTTTCATTCAGTAAGAGTATGTGGGGAGGTATTTTATTGTAACATTTTAAACAGTATTCCATGAAGGATGAGTCTACTCAGTCTGTCACTTGATTCGTAGTTGCGCCCGATGCTCCGTCGGCCCCTTTAGATAAAACAAATGAAGTAACTATTTCATCCTAAACGGCGCCAAACACCGTGAAATTTTAAATGCAACATCAAAATAATATTTTCCGTTCAACATTTTTAATCTTGGCACTACCCATGTATCTTCAGAATTCATATTATACATTATTGTAAATTAAGGTCACTTTTCGTGTTTGTATGTATGTCCGCGTTGAGGAGCTCGTGGCTAATTAGTAACTGCCGCACGGGTCGATCCATCAGGTTAAGCTACGCTTGCCAGGGTTAGGGGTTTTTACATACTGAGAGTCCTCCGTGCCTCGGAAAGTTTGGCAACCAGTCTTACCAACGGGTATGTGGCAACGGTTACTGGGTTGTGGAGGTCAGATAGGCAGTCGCTCCATGTCAAATAGTGGTATTCAGCTGCATCCGGTTATACTAGAAGCCGACCCCAACATAGTTGGGAAAAGCCTAGGCAGATTGCTTGATGTATGTCCGCGTTGTTCTTCTAATACCGAAATCCCACGATCGGCAATATTGCAGACGGACACGCACAGCAGACGACCACAGACCGCCACGCACCGCGCACCGAGGAACTATCGATGTTTGCGATACCCCGTACTTACACCTTCCCACGGTCCGTCGTCCGGGTTCGTCGGTGTCCGTCGTATTTTGATGAGGTTTTCACCATCGTTTAGAGAATTTATTCCGGAAGGTTTATGTGTATAATACATTGATATTAAAGTTACATATCATAACTAAGAAATCTCGATTGTCAAGTCGTAAAAACCGTGCGAAACAGGCACAAAAAAAACTAAGGCACACTTTAGTATGCATTATGCTTCCTTGTAACGATATTACTAGAACATAAAGTCAATGGCAGTCTAGTGGACTAATGTTGTAATTTCTACTCTTGGCTTCGTACATTAAACAGGCAATGAATACGAAACTATACTTATGTATTGCTGGCGGAGTTCCTTTGGGATTGCTAAAACTTTTCATGTAACATTTTGTGTTAAAGGAAATTGTTTTTGTGACCCGGGGGCATTTAAACTCTTGCTTATTTAAGCATTCTTATAAGCAAGACACATCAAACACTTTATAGCATACGCATAATCAGCCTATAATTTGCCCACTGCTGGGACACAGGCCTCCTCTCTGTGGCAGGGAAAGGGCCGTCGAATATTAATCCACGAATATTTATTCAGTATTAAAAAAATGGTAAATTAATAATTTATAAACTTAAAAATAATTTACAAAGGTATTATAATGTTAGATGCCTGTACTAGAATAAACCTGTATCACAAGCGGCATGAGCTCACGCTTTATGATATTTGTAGGACAATAAAATTCTTAACAATGTTTAACATTAGAAGTGCAGATATATGAACAAAAAAATATCATTATTATTTTATTATTACCTATTCATTTATTGATTTTTACTACCAACCCCAAAACCAAGTGCAAGACCTGGGAATCGAGTCCAGGACCCGAAGTCTAACAGTCGCACTTCAAACCCACCCATCGAGATAGTCTGAAGTAAAATATTACAATAGATTTGTCCAACCCCGTTCTATTCCACACTGGGGGTTAGAGGCAGGACTAATGCTGTAATTTGGAGCACATTGCCGGCACCAAGTAATGAATACATTAGTCTACCGTCACAGACTATTTTAGGCTGTATGTAGACCTGAGTCAGGAGTGCCTTTAGATAGAATAACGCTCTATAAAACAAAGGGGGGCGCACACTTGCAACAAAACTTGTAATATCCCTTAACTCTAAGGTTATATACATTATTATGTTATAAGTAAAAATAATATAAAAAGTTCTAGAACAGGTGTTCCAAAAAAACATAGTTTCGAAGATAGTTACCTAACATAACACTAGACTCTCGATGTGTGTACTTAAGTTTGATAAGTATAAGTAAGTACCTAAATCATTTTCATTCAAACGTTGCCTTTTTTATTTTTATGAACATTAACAGAAATTAACTATTTTTTAATATTTCACGTGATATTAATAATCGTGACAATTATTTTGTATACAAAATGAAAACAAAAAAAAAAATTCATAAGCCAGTTGATTCTTTGACAAGATCTCATTAATAAACCGAAAACTACTGGGAAATTATAATTTTAAACGTTACAAAAAGACTTTGGTTAAATGGATGCCAAACTAAAGTAAATCGTTTTAAAATACAGATAAAGTTATCCACTTTAATGTCACCACTGGTTTTAATTGGCTAATAAACCAATTAAAACTAGGTACGTCAGTAACATCTTGTGACTTCTGACGACTGTCGTCTTCTGAACAGCGCGGTCAGCTAATTAGGAAGAACGAGATGAGAATTGCTAATTACTTTGGAGATACCACTGATTAAAGTATTACTAAGGTTTCTTACGTGAGTTTTAAGGTGCAATAAGTGCAGCAGTAGACTACAGTACGCAATTTTAATACGTTAAATTAGGACTTCTGCACTGTAGAAGCAAGAAGGCTGTCAATAACGTAATCAATCTGATTGCAGCCGTTACCCGGCAGAAGTCTTCAGCCGTAATATAATACTGGGTGGACCTATGAAATTGGCGTTTTTTTCTCACAAACAGAGAAACTCGTCACTTCTATGATTTAAAATATTCATCAATTGCTTGGTATTATATCGAATAATGACCATCATAGACAATTACTCATAGTAAACCTTATTACCTACTTATAGTTTTCTAAAAATAAAAAATACCTTAAAAATGACTCCTCATTTTGTTAGCAGCATATACTTTTTTTTGTCGTCGGAATTTGACAATTCTGTCCCAAATGGCGTTCAATTATCTTTAAGAGAGAAATCAGAAGGCCTACTATCTATACATAACTATAAATTAAAGTTGCATTTCGTGTTTGTCTGTATCTCCGCGTTGTTCTTTTAAACCACGCAACAGATTTTGATGAGGTTTTCACCATCGTTTAGAGAATTTATTCCGGAAGATTTATGTGCATTACGTTACTATTAAAGTTACATAATATTACACACTTAGAAATCTCAATGTTTTGTCAAGTCGTAAAAACCGTGCGAAGCAGGAGCGGCTCGCTAGTTGAAATAATCAAAGAGTCTTTAAGATCCAAGCAAAAAAAACAAATGAAATTAGAAAGAACATGTTTCAAACATAGAAAGTAAAGAAACAAATGTTTGCAAACAATTAAAGTAATCGTCGTTTATCTCAGCTGATTAAATCCACACCAATTCCATCTAGCGACAACGTCTGACGATTGTCTAACTAATTAGAACTAGAAGACGCTCTGAGACGCCGTTAATTAGGAAGACAGCGCTGATTTATCGCCTATCTTTATACAGATACGAGGGCGTAAGTTAAGTAATACTTTGTTTTATTTAGAAGACTGTTTTATTCGATATATTTTGTAAGACAGTAAATTTAAAGTAGACAAAAGTATAAAGAAATAATACCATCATCATTTTTTATCGTGTTGGCATAATTTTTTTTAATTTAATAATCTCAATGCTCAAACCATTAATAACGGACGGGAGTTATTAATGGTTTGAGCATGAGCATTGAGCTTATTAAAATCTGTTAATGTAATAAGCTCAATGCTCAAATCATTAATAACTGGTGGGAGTTATTAATGGTGAGTGAGTTGAGCATTGAGCATTAATAAAAAAGATTTTATGCCAAATCATACGTTGTAATACATAGAGATATCACTACAATAAAAAATAAAGCTAAAAATAATAAACCATCTCTCAGTCCTTTTCTAAGTGATAAGCGAACGTGTCTGAGTTTTGAGCTATATTTTGCAGTATAGGTACGCGTTTTTTTTAATCCTCTACGGGGAAGCTCGTAGCTCTCACCTGATCTTAAGTGATGGTCAAAGAAAAAGCAATTTGAAGCAATTTTTATGTAACCGAAATGTAACAGCATGGAATAGGCTCCCAGAAAATGTTGTGACAGCTCCCTCATTGAAATGCTTCAAGAATCGACTGGACAGACTAAATATCAGGCGGAAGGTGGAAGCGAGCTACACCCGGAATACTCAACTACAGAGGGACTGAACGCTTTTATCAGCACTTATAACATTGAATTAGTGGTCAACTCAATCTAGTCGTTAATAAAATATTAGATAACTTACCAGTAAGCACATGTACCCTCGCTGTCGCAGACTGTGCGTTATCCGGCGCACATTGATACGTGCCAGCATCTGACGTCCGCGCTGACTGTACTAGCAGCCTACTGCTACTGTGTATTCCCTTCTCGGTAACTAAGGATATGCCGCCTCGCGTTGAGTCGAAGTTTATCGTCTGTTGAGAAAAAAAAATGTATTAAAAGTCGAGGAGATGAAGGAAACAAGTGACATACGACAGACGAAGGCACACATGAGATGCTGCTTGCAAAGGGAAGATGTCAAAAATCTGACAATTCCTCAAGATAACTAAATTACTTGCATGAATGTTGCGCTAGTAGGTTGTATTTTATTGTGCTTAGAGGCACAATATCATATATCATTTCTCCTTTCGCAGGTCTGCTGGAAGAAATTTCTTAAGAAATAAGCAGTACCTTTGTACTCATAGTTTAATTGTGTCGTATCTTTTTTGTAGTTTACTGTGTGTACATAAATAATAAAATAAATAAATAAATAAAATATGTTAGAAATGAAATGAAATGAAATGAAATTGTTTATTCTGTAAATAGGATATTGGAATCACTTTTACACGTCATATTTAAAAGTTGTAAAAATAAGCTAGATGAGGTCGGCGTTTCCTATCTGACTACTCTGAGAAGAAAGGCCGAAACAAACTCAGAGGTCACCGTCTCCTTTAAAGTCCATACATAATCTTGGTCAGGCCATATGAGGACCATGTAGATAAGAGTCTGAAATGGTCTTTTGAGGAAAGAACCACACAGATTTGAGTGGACCTGTCCAGTCAGTGCAAGCATTTGTCAGTAATAGTGGAGCTCAACTCAGAACTTAAGGAGCTCAACGACTCGACGAACAATACCAAAGAAAGGACATTTGGGTAGGTCGCATAAAGTTCTCAAATTGCCAGACCTTCGCTAAAACTAACAGAACGAAAAATAGGAGTGAACATCGTGTGATTAACTGAAACTACATTTATGAATCATTAGCTTCTGTCCGCGAATCCGTTCGTAACTATCTCAGCCCCTAACCGACCACGTCGCAACGCATCGCGCCCGCGCTATTATTTGGTGTTCTTAGTATTTCTCACTTTTTTTCTTTTTAGCGGCATACCGTGATATTAAAATAGCCTATAACATTCCTCTATCCTGCTATAAAAGCCAAAAAAAAAATTGTATCCGACTGGCAGTTCCAGAGATTAGCGCGCTCAAACAAACAAACTCTTCAGCTTTATTATATAAGAATAGATTCAGTAGGTTTATTTATACCTACTGCATATAATAACTGCTAACTCGCTCTCTGTAATCTGAAAACTCATTACCTACTATAAGAAAAACTTTCAACTGTACAAGAAAGTTGTGGACGTTTGATTATTTAACGAAACCTCATTTTATTCCGAACCTTCTTTCATTCTTGATAAAAAGTACATTGATTCCAGCAGGTCTACTAAGAGAATAAGAAATCTATTACAAGATTGCACGAGTGCAGTAATCCACTCTCTCTAATAAAATGCCTAGACATGTTAAACTAAAGTGAAATACAGTATAATGCTATTACAAAGACCGACTAAAAGTAACACTGAAAATCTTAGGCCTTACATTAATTTGCCTATCTTCTGCCTAGCCTTTTCCCGACTATGTTGGGGTCGGCTTCCAGTCTAACCGGATGCAGCTGAATACCAGTATTTTACATGGAGCGACTGCCTATCTGACCTCCACAACCCAGTAACTGGGTAATACGATACCCTTTGGTTAGACTGGTTGTCAGACTTTCGTGCTTCTGACGACTCGTAACGACTGCCAAAGATCCACAAATGACAGCCGGGACCAACGGCTTAACGTGCTTTCCGAGGCACGGAGGAGTCTCGATATGTGAAAATGGTCACCCATCTACGGACCAACCCAGGCAAGCGTAGCTTAACCTGATGGATCGACCCGAGCGGCTGTTATTACTTAGCCACGAGCTCCTCTTGGATCAATTTGCCTATGTCTTAAAATAATGCTGACTTTTTGGACTTCGTAACAAATTGTTTTTTTTTTTAACGCGGCTTAATAACACAATTTGCCTTCTTACAAGGTTTTATTTCGCACGTATGTGGCTAAATTTAAACAAATTACTGGTGTCTCTATTCATAAACGCGTTAAAAAATCAGCTGTTCGTAAAAATGTAGGGAATAGCTGATTTTCGCGATTTCATTGTTTGTCCGATAGTGAATGTTGTTCACAATGACGAGAACAGTGGCTTCTTAAGAGATTTCGTGTATGAAGAGATACACCTTATTATATTTAACAAATAACCAAAAACAGAGTGAAATCAGAAAATCATAGGAATAACCAATGTGAAGTTCTTACTGTAACAAAATGAACCACAAATTTACTAGTTCCTACTAGGTACTACTGAAGTAAATTTAATCAGGCTGGCAACCGTTAAATCCGTTAAGACGTTAAGACCGATTTGCATGTTGCAATGCTGGCAGCTTCGTCATTTCTATGTGATTAATTCGAAATTATTGGGTATTTGAATTTCTGTTTCGATTCAAAATTGATTTGAATTTAGAATTTAGTTGATTTATTGGCATGTATTTTTTTAATCGTTGAGGTTCGATAAATCCCATTTTGCTTTCCTAAAAATATTATTGAACACTCTAATAAAATGATTGCACCTTTTTTTTGTGAACCTCATCCTATTTTGGGGCATACTACTTAATAGCCAAAAGTTACTGCGACCAATTCAGATAAATATTTCCCTTTTAATCATTGATTGAGGTGGGTTTTTCAACAGTTTTTCAAAATCCAATTTTGGATTCATAGTAAAACAAAAGGAATATAATAATAACGACTAAGTAATAAGTTTTTTTCACGTTAAACTACTTCAAACGCTTATATTTTTGTTAAGTTAACTGTACTAAAAACTGTGTTGAACAAAGTTATTGAAGAAATTCTATAGGTACCGAGAATTTTCTACAAGACTGACTTCGCAGACAAAAATAAGCGTTTTAAGATAAAAATAGTATACTTGAATGTCATACAAAGACATTTCCAAGTAAATACTGAAGTACTTAAGATATTATTACGAAACTACTAAAACTAGAAAACTGATAAAAAAGTTTCTGAGCATTTTGAGTGGGTATTAACATGATGAAAACGGTTTTTCATATTTCTAAGAGGTGTAATAATAGGCAATATAGAAATCGTTTCTGTTCTTTCTTCGTTTCTCTTTTTTTTGTATAAGTATGTACAGACGCCAGCACATCAAGCTACTACAATCTATCAAATTTCTTTAATAGATTTTCAACTTTATCGCTAAAGCATTAAGGTTCAAGGTTGATTGGGAAAATCTGACAGTTTCGGGTAGCTTGACCTGCTGGCGTCTGTACATACCTAGATAAAGAAATTACCCTCCATGAATTGAAATACAGTGTGTTAGGGTAAACACCGTTCTGCCAGGGTTGCGGGTTAGTCCGAAAGGGATACCGGGACCTTGGCAACAGGCAACTGAAGGAACACGGGTGGGTTTTAGTCAGTAAAAGTCTGACACGCCCTTCCGCTCCGCCCAGAGCGGGAGAAGTCATTGGATGATTTCCCACCCTCAAAAAAGAAAAAAAAAAAAAGGGTAAACACCGTTATCCTTGCAACCAGTGGTTCGGTTTTATTTATAGAAAGTAAAATCAATGGAAAATTACAACTTTTTTTTTTCTTTTTATGAATCTTCATTTGACCGCAAGAGACGCAAGTTCGTTGCCCTAAGCGCTAGGGCAACGAACTTGCTTCTCAACACGGGCGAGAGGTGCGGGATGTGACCTGACCGGCCGCGAGCGCGACCCCTCCCTCAGTCAGTCTACATACATGATGCATGGGCATGTAATGCGGAAGAATGAGGAAATTGTCGTCGGAAAGTTTAGTTTTGAGTACGAATGTGGAGGGCTAAGTGGAAAACCAAAGAAAGGATGGATGGACTGTGTGAAAGATGATGTGGCTACAAATGGAGTGACTACCGAGAGGACGATTAACTTCTGTATGGAAGAAAAAATAGTTGTAAAACTAAAACCCAACTACTGCAAAAACTCAACTAAAAAGGTATAAACAAGACATCACAGACGGATAAAACTCCGGAGTCACACGTAATCTGTTCGATTTATGCACTAACACGTGCGACTCCGGGTTTTTAGCCTTTATCCAGCTGACGATCAAGACGCTTGCAACGATACCTGATTTGTCAAATTATGGTGAGAAGTTTAGAAGGTATGAGGGAACAGATGAACATACATATATACCAGTCAAAATATTCACCCTCTTTTTTGCTTCGCCGTAGTCAAGTAAAAAGACATGTTGCGCTAACCCCAAATAAATTGGGATACAACGGATACAAAGTAAATAACAATTGAAATAAAGCTTGTAAAAAAGGAGACTAATTAAGTGTTTTATGTACTTCAGCTTTCAATAATGTTTAAAAGTTTTCTTAGTCTTTCTTTCTACTAGAAGGAGGTGCTTTTTTTCTCGTGTGATTAGTGACTAACCTGTTGTCAGAGTTTTCAGCCCACCCATAGGCCTCTGACTTGGCTTTACATGCCGTCGAGAAATGTCTCAGGCCGGTTTTCTCACGATGTTTTTCTTCTCCGTTTTTATAGCAAGTGATAATTAAACAATACGCACATTAATCCGAAAAGTCAAAGGTGTTTTGGGTTCGAACACAAGACCTGTGACTTGGCAGTCGGACGATCACACCACTGGGCTATCACTGCTGTTAAAGGAGGTGCTAATACTTTACAAGTTAACAAAGAACTTGAGGGAATAATATTATTTTCTGACGCAATAAAGATTTTAATCAGAGTAAGAAACTGCGAGTCAAAGTTGAATGATGTTTACATTGTTCGTTCAAAGTTTACTTGACAGGTCTTACAGCATTTGCACAGTCGCGAAAATTATTTTATTAGTAAGAAAGAAAAATTGTTTATTCTGCACAAGCAACACAAACATTACAACAACAAATAAGACATATTGAATACACACAAACAAAGTAGTAAAATGTCTCATTTCAAGCAATTCAAGATTTTTTTTGAAAATTTTGTCTATTGCTTCGCAAACCAGAACACGACGTGTTGCCACACCGAGCGCTGGACGCAGAGTTTGACTCTGCATTTGCGATTGGTCAATCTTCATCCTGAGGATGCCTCGTTGAGAGGTGAAACACGTGTCGATTTCTTACAGGGTTGTTTATGACTCTTGAAGAATAGTTAAGCGGAATTGGTTACTCAACGTCAAAGTCTATTGTATTTTATAATGGATTTCCGCAAAGTCACGTCGGAATCAATTAACTATCTTAATTGAAAGCAAACAAACAGTTAAAAAAAATCACAACGGCAGTATCATCACAACGGTAATGTTTTCCCATTGTTTGTCATATTTCTTTTAGTATGTTCGTATAGTTATGTGTATTTATTTTTTCTTATATTTATACATATATATTTAGGTTTAATATATATTATATATATATATATACATATATAGTATTAACAGTTTCAAGTATTTAAATAAATATTTATTCCACACTTTAGTTATTGCACCCACTGTTTGTCTCTGCATCACCCAAAGATTGACTGCTAGAAAATGCCTACGGCATTAAGTCCGCCTCTGTATATTTGTGTGCTTAAAGTATTAAATAAATAAATAAAAAAAAAAAAACAAAATACCGATTGCAAATTGTACTTTTCACACAAAACATGCACACTGAATAAACAGTAGTTGAACAGACTGGCGTTTTGCAGTTTCTGCCTAGTCCATGGGAAGAAGGCATGAAGTTATGTATGTGTAGTTGTACTATTTTCCTTCAATTCTGAGTTAATAATGTAAAATAGAGTTTGTTTTTTCCTAACCAACCTAATTTTAAACCTGCAAATCTCGAACACGGGTGCCAAGCTTAACGTCAAACTAGTGGGTAGTGGAGAAATTCTCATATAAAATAATGTCCAGTAGTACTGTTACTACGGTAATTGTTTCTACGACTCGCCTGCACTTACAGATACGCCAATCTGAAATGCAGTCGCCGTGAGAGGGTTGAATGGCATAGAGAATATGTTAAGTCGCCTGCACATCGGAGAAATTAAATTAAGGTTAATGCGCTAGGGTAGCCCGCGAAATTCAAATTTTCTTAGGTTTTTTGCAATTAGCAGGTTAGTATCAGGTTGTATGTTGATCTAAATATTATTAGCGCTCGTAACAAATATGGATTTACTGAATTATAAACATTAAAATCAGCAATACAACTCACTAAGTTCATAAAAGTGCCAAATGTCATGATTTCATGAAATAGTCATTCAATACACTTTCGTGAGCTTAGAGATGTTTATTATATTTATAATTTACTAGTATCTTTTTTTGTGGTCATAATTTTAAATAAAATATAGAGCAGATACGGCAAACCGCCACAAAATAAAATTTCGTATATCTAACCAATTGACATTCCCAATCTATAATAAAAAAAAACTCTATCAAATACAACAATATCCAATTCGTCACTATAGCTAGTCGGCTGGTTGGAAAAACCCATAGTCAGCATTTTTTTTTTAATTATTGTCTATTGTTTTACGTATTTGATGGTTTTAAATACTCCAATGGAGTTTTGTTAGTATTTTCATTTATTGTCTATTTATCTATAATTGTATTGTTGTCTCTACATGGAATGTCATTGTAATAATTAATATGGATTTATTAAACCCTGTTGTTTTCTTCATAAACGCTCAATTCCAATTTATTTGGGGTCCTCGTTTTTTTAGTCTTACTCTTTTTGTCTATCATATTTTTCCTTATAAATTGCCAAAATAACAAACTTAATGGGTATAAACGGTAAAGCCTCTTACATCTTCTTTATCAACAAAGAAAGGATTTAAGATTATAATTTAATTTAACGATTCATAACAGAGTGCAGCAAAGCATTAAAGCTGGGTTATTTTAATTAATTGATTTCTCGGTGAGTCAAAAACTTTAACCAATTCCAAATAATAAAAGTCAAAACCTAGACAGTAACAATCTGTTTTACAATAAAAGATAATAATAGTGACTTCATAGTTCTCGCTCCAAGTATGAAATTAGAAGTGCTGACTTGGCAAACAAGTTTGAGATTAAAGCGGTGTATGAAAACTTATGCTGGGTTGTTGAAAGCTGAGTGCAAGGAAATGTAGAAACTTTTTGTATTTCCAGTACAGGCACAATGACTAAATAAGGAGTTTTTATTCTTGTGGAGTCAACATTACGGCATAGGAACTATTTGATGAAACGCACTCTACAAGTTTTGACACAGGGTAATCCCTAACGTGTGGGTCGAATAATATTCAATTTATTTATATCTTAGATTTTTATGAAATACCGTATAATTATGAACTTTGTTAGTTTATAATAATAATCTATAATCTATGGGTTATTATTTCCGTTACAATATAAACTGTCAAAATATTGTAAACTGGGTAAAATTACCAAGTTGCTCGCAGCAAAGCACCTTGCGCTAATACTAAATAGCCTTTAGTATTAGCGCAAGGTGCGTTACGTCAAGTTTTATACCACTTCACAATTTTTCGGTTTCCCATAAGAGAAAATTAATTTTGTAATAACAAAGTAGAAAAGCGACATATTTATTTTGCATTGTAAAATTATTTTAGTCTTCATCTGCCTAGCATTTATCCCAACTTTAAAATTATTTTAGTAAAACTCTAAAATACTACTACCGAGGATTTTACCAATAAATTTGAAACCCTTAAAAATGTATAAAGAATTGAAAAATAGGTTACCCATGAATGAAAAGAAAAAGAAAATAATAATACAGCTCTATTAAAATCTCGATGATAAATGGAACATAAAAGACAGTTAATTTCTCTCCTCATAAACTTAGTATGGAAATGTCTCTGTCATCGCGAGAGACGTGATGAAGTAAACGACTGAGATACTGTCTGTCAAGACTCAGGAGAGTTATATAATATTTTATAATTTAATTTATGAAAGATGTGCGCGGTAATATCCTGTTCTGTTCGCATAATCGACGATTCACGATTCATTCACAATATATGAATAGGTAGATACTTAATTATTTGATTTACGTATACCTATTTCTGTCTTTTTCACTTACCAAGACCCCTCGGGAAGCACGTTAAGCCTTTGGTCCCGGCTGTCATTTGTAGATCTTTGACAGTTGTTACGGGTTGTCAGAAGCCCGAAAGTCTGACAACCAGTCTTACCAAAATCTCAATAACTGGATTGTGGAGGTCAGATTTCAGATTGGCAGTTGCTCCATGTAAAATACTGGTATTTAATTGCATCCGGTTAGACTGGAAGCCGACCCCAACATAGTTGGGAAAAGGATAGGTAGATTAATTGTTAGAAATTAAATACAAAATCAAAATATTTTTTTCACATAACCCTACATGGGCATTTGTGTTCTCGTCAGAAGTTAGGTGCACGATCGATAAAAAAGCGCAAAATCTTTTAGTCACTCTTTTCTGATTAACAACCTGTCTCAGTGCACATTCAAATATTACTTGGATTCTGTCTCTAAACATTACAAAAAACTAATTAATGCACTTTATAATGCTCTTTCTAAATCGCCTACTAGCAACCAGTTACAAAGTCGTAAGAGTCAAGTTTAAAGCCAAAGGCAGTGCCATTATTTCCAACCCAATTTGGTGTTAACAGGCCAGTGTAAAATCAACTTAATCCCAATTCCCAGCGGTATTCACATGTGGATGCGTCGAGTTTACGTCTAATTGCGATTTCAGGAATAGCATTCCGCTCCTATGGCATATAATAGACTGGTTAGAAGTACTTGAACACAGAATATTACAGAAGGTTCGCTCTATTCACCGAGTGAAAACGCACGCACGCATACAGCGAGTGCATGCGCACAGTCACGGCTTGGGATTCGGTTGAGATCGCCGTATGTGGGCGTGCCTCCTTTGTCATTCGTTGTATGGAGTCGATCTTCTGTATGGTATTATTCTGTGACTCGAATCTAGATGGAATTAGAACTAAATTAATGGACTTAGCAGCCGAACTAACGACCGACTTAGCTCCCATGCTGACGTTTTATGGCTGTTATGTACATATTTTAAATTAATTGGTTATGCATTCGTTAGTGACAATGAAGTGTAGTATGTTTGACTTACGTGAGTCTGTATTAATTACTATCTAAAATAAGAGACTGCATTAATTACTCCAAAGTAAAGAGAATGTTTCTACTAATTACGACGGATCATATTTTATTATGAGATCTTAAACAAATATGATTTTTGGTAATTTCTGTTTTGACAATCTAGGCTATTTTAAGCTCACTTCACCTAACGGTATTTTAACGGTGAGATAGTCCAGCTGTGGACTTGAACGAGCTAGTAGCCCGTATGTTTACTGAAAACATTGAATGTAGATGTTACATATAAAGTAAAAGTTTTGTTATCTCATTCCTTTTAATGTTTAATTCATGATTAATAAGAAACCGTTCCTACATAAATCATGAATTAAACATCTTGATTCCGATTTCTGAGAATCTCGTTTGTGGATGACACAAACTGATTATTTACTTCTGAAGAAACAACTTTCATTATGGTAATCATTCTTTTTATTGGGGTTTTGTTTGGCTTTCATCTCTTTCTTATTTTGAAAAAACTTTTTAATATGATACGGAGTTCTTTATATTTGTCTGAATTTATTTTTTTACTCCTTGAGTATTTTCACATAGGAGAGCCGTGTATTCGTTTATTATGATTTTTAAACGGTGCGGCTGTTATTACTTAGGCACGAGCTCCTCCAGCCGTCCTTCCCCAGGATGCCATCTATGTCCATGCCAAATTTTGTCGAAATCCGTTCAGTGGTTTAGGCAAGACATGTAATATGTTATATGTCATGTGGTATGTTACCTATATAGACAGACAGAGTTACTGTCGAATCCTAATCCTAACTATATTATTATAAATGAGAAAGTGCGTTTGTTGCGCTTTTACGCTAAAACGGGTGAACGAATTTCGATGAAATTTGGTACAAGGTTAGACCATGGCCTGGTATAGGGCTTAGGATACTTTTTATCCCGATATTCCTACAGGATCGAGACTTAAGCGGGTGAAACCGCGGGGCGCAGCAACAGTTTAAAATATTAGTATAGATTTCATACCCACAGCAAGACTAGGTAGTATTTTCGTCATAAAACTTTTTATCAAATAAAGAAGAATACCCAAGAAAATCTAATGCTTCTGAATATGAAACCAGTACCTAAGCAATTTTCATATTTTCAGTCGCATTTTGCAACGAAAACAGTTTTCTTCACATCACAATCTCAGCATTTTTATTTTAAACCTTACACTATTTCTATTGCGATGTCATATTTCCGAGATTCACAGAGAAATGCATTTAACTTGCAGTTCTGACATTAAAGTAGGTAATAGAGAAAATAAATAGAAGGAGCAAGTAGTTTTTAACGATGAATAATAAAAGTCATGTTGAAATCAAGATAGTCGTTTGTTTAGAGCCTCAGCTCAAATTCACTTTTTATCTCGCTCGCACCATACTACTCGCTGACTGAGTAAGAGCAAGACGGAGTGGGGTGCTGGAGGCTCCAAGGCTCGAATAGTTTAGGTAATTGCTTTTTACGTTGAAAATAATGGTAATTTATAAAACGTAAGTATAGTTAGTTTAGTATAGTTAGTTTTCTTTATAGTTAGTTCAGTTATTATGCAAAGTTTCATCATCATATTTGAAGTATTTTTTTAATACTAGCGGTTTATAGTTCGGTTTAGAGGTTTTTTTTTTTTGTAATCTTGTTTTCGTCAAACATAGTACCTAGCATCAATCCTGATCTTTAACATATGTTCATGTCAAAATTATTGCTGCAGTATTTTCGACATAACGGAGGATCATGCTAAGCAATTTGAGGTTGTATAGGCTCTTAAGCCATCGTTACATACCAGTTGAGCCAGAGCTCGTGGCAAAGTAATAACAGCTGCACGGATCTTTCGATCAGGTTAAGCTACGCTTGCTGCGGTTGATCCTTGGATGCACGTTAAACCGTTGGTCCCGGCTGTCATTCATGGATCTTTGACAGTCGTTCAGGCCGTGGTAACGTCCGCGACTTATGAGTTGCAGGTCGTAGGTTCGAACCCTGGCAGGCCCAGTACTTTCGTAAATTATTTCTCATCATCATTGCTCTCAAAACGGTGAAGGAAAACATCTTGAGGAAACCGACACGTCCTAAAACCAAAAATTCGAAGACATCTGACATCTACCAACCCGCACTGGGCCCGCGTGGTGGATTACGGCCCACTCCCTTTCACAGAGAAGAGGCCTGTGTCCCTACATCATTGGCTGATTCGATTGCGGTACCAAAATCTATTATCATTGGTGTCAACGTATCAAGCTTCTGAAGAGCGACCAAATTGCTGACCGCCTATGTAAAAACGCAGCATATCTGCTAAGCCTCTAACATTATAATAATTAATAATCATAAAAGTGTATTCTTACCTTCCCTCTATGCGTCCAATTAATAGTATTGGGCGGTTCTGGAGTGTGTCTGACAATACATGTCAGATTTATCGTAGAACCCGCGTAAATGAACAGGTCGGGACCTCCCATGACCTCTGTCTCGGGTTCTGTGAACAACGGGAACATGTCGTGAAAACATTGTTAGAAAATGTATTGGGTCCCCCTATGAAATTGGCGTTATTTTTCTCACACAGAGAACGTCGCCACTTCTATGATTTAAAATATCCATCAACTGCTTTTTATTATATCGAATAATGACCATCATAGACAACTACCAATAGTAAAAAAAATCTTAGTTTTCTAAACATAAAAAATATCTTAAAAATGACTCCTCTTTTGTTAGCAGAAATTACCACTATTTTTTTTTAACTTAGCCAAAACTTATTTTTGTCGCTTAATCTAAGTGGCATAAGTTATCTTAGTTTTTAAACATTAGTACATAAAAGTTTTAAAACATTAGTGTTCATGGTTGTTACATAAATTGAGAAAATGTTAGTATGAAAAATGCAACTTCTTTAAAATTCCCGATACAAAACGCCGATTTCATAGGTGGGGACCTAATTATATTAGTGAGGGATAATTGGAGGTACTTCGTTACGCGTAGTTGATGGAGTGAATGTTTCGCGGCTTGTAAAAAAGAATAAATTAACATCTCGTACTGCCGCAATCATAGCCTTATTTACTAATCCTTAGTGTCTTGTCTCGCATAGATTTATTTAATTTTAGGAACAGACAATTTTAAATAAAAACAACCTGTTTCTTGCATTTTCCAAATCCTTCTTCTTAGTTCACCTTTACCCGGTCTAATAGAAAAATGTATTCCTATTTTCATGTAGGTATTTCTTCTCAGTGGTGCGTCTGTCAGGCCGCCAATCTATTAGGTTTCGTTAGGTTAAATAATAATTATAGTGACCAATATTTGACACCGAATAGAAATGACGTAAACAATTCAATAAAACAGTTTTACTGTTCCAAGTTTTAAAAAAAAAATCTTAAAGAAAAGTACGATTTTATAGAGTTCAAAGTCAAAATAAAACTCAGAAGTTCTCACACTTCGTCCCCTCTGTTACCTGCGTCTTCTAAACTGCTGAAATATCTTTATAAACTTAAGAACTGTAGTTCTCCTATTCCCTAAACAAATAAAACTAAAACTATTTTCAAACTGCAAAGTGCAAACTGTGCTAAGTTTGTAAATAAATAAATTCTGCTCAAGAAAACACGTGCCTGTGAAACTTCTGTTAAAGTTTACAATTGATGACACGTTGAGATGTTTAAAACATCACACGTGCTAAGTTATAAAAAGTTGTGTGCAATATAAAAATATTTAAAAAAAAAAAGTAATAAAAACTAAAACCCAACTACGACTAAAAAGGTATAAACAAGACACCGCAGACAGACAAATTAAAAATCCGGAGTCACACCGTGTTAGCATAAATCGAACAGATTACTTAACTCGTCTCCGGATTTTTAACTTGTCTGCCTGTGGTGTCTTGTTTATACCTTTTTAGTCGTAGTTGGGTTTTAGTTTTTATTACTATAATTTTTTTTTTAAATTCCTTTGGGGTTATATTTTTTTTTTTTAATGTGCTCATTATGCCCTGTCATTTGATATAGTTCCCGACTTTATGTCCTCTAGAGGGCGCCATTTTAGCCAGTAACCAGCGGACGATCAAGACGCTTCCAACGATACCTCATTTGTCAAATTGTGATGTGTGGTTTAGAAGATAGGAGGGAACAGATGAACATACATACCGGTCAAAATCATACCCCTTCAAACAAATCAAATATTGAAACACGTAATGTAACATCTACATACATAACCGTCACTCACAAAAACGCAATAACGCGAAGAATATGAGCAGCCCTTTACAAAAAATTGTTGCCATGAAATTTTGCTTCATTACTCTGAAGAAAACTTTGACATTTTCTGAGAGACAGCTGTTTCTTAACATAAAGGTTCCATTACACATCGGTTAGAAAGGCGGGAGGACATTTTTCGAGCTACATTTTTTTCTATTCATTTTCGTTATCCTTTTAAAAGATTAGAGAGGCTTGAATGGTATTCATTGTTGTGTGTTATAATAGTATTAATATTCAAGTTATTTTATGTGAAAAGGTCAATTTTTTTTTCTAAAAATGTTTAATATTTTTAATATTTTTGGACCACTTGCACCACGAACTACTAAATGCGTTTAGCGCTAATCGAAGTTAAAACATCGTTCTGTTGCTGTCAGGAGATCAGGAGCTTGTGGCTAAGTAATAACAGCCGCACGGGTCGATCAATCTGGTTAAGCTACGCTTGCCTCGGGTGGTCCTTGGATGGGTGACAATCCAAGACATTACCGAGACTCCTCTGTGGCTCGGCAAATTAAGCCGGTCCTACCATGGTCGCTCCATGTAAAATACCCGCAGCCCGTGTGTATTCAGCCGCATTCGGTTAGACTGGTGATAGTTGGGAAAAGGCTAGGCAGATTGATTTTGTTCTGTTTCTAACAATCGTTTCAATTTTTGGTGCGATCGGGCCTTAGAATTAAATATCTACATGGAACTTAAGTAATTGGTGAAATATGGGTGTTATAAGTACAGCTCTGCTTAGCCTTTTGGGATATGTTATGTTTATAAGGCTAGCACACACTTAAAAACAGGAGTTTTGTGGTCATTCAATTCAATATTTAGTTCCGAACAGTTGTAATAACTTAATAACTATTTCCCGTTTCATGTTAATCTCTCATAAATCAACACTAAAATATAACTCGAACCCCTTAATAAACTTTCGATAACCTAAAACAATATCGACTCACCATTTCCTAACCAAGAATAAACAAACAATGTACTAAATTTAATATCGAATGTAATAATAATGGAACAAGAAACGGACAAAGTAAACGTACGGTATATTACGGCATTCATACAGCATTGAACAAAAACCCTATCCGATCCGAAATGGGGCGCCTAGGTACCGCAATAACATGACTAAAAAGTTTTTTTTTTTTGTGAAATAAGTAAGTTACTATTTACTAGCACGTTAAGCTGTTGGTCCCGTCTGTCATTCGTGGATCTTTGACAGTCGTTACGGGTCGTCAGAAGCCCGAAAATCTGACAAGCAGTCTTACCAAGGGGTATGGTATTCCCAGTTACTTGGTTGTGGAGGTCAGATAGGCAGTCGCTCCATACAAAATACATTTAAAAAAGTAAAAAAGTTTACTCTGTTTATATGTATGTATGTATCTATGTAATATAGTATTTACTTGTTTTGGTCAGATAGGTAGTCGCTCCATGTAAAATACTGATATTCAGCTGCATCCGGTTAGACTGGAAGCCGACCCCAACATAGTTGGGAAAAGGCTAGGCAGATGATGATAGTATTTACTTGTTTTCGAGATAACCATCCCTAATTTTGCGCCCGCCATGTTTTGTCTCTGCATCACCCGAAGGGAGAAAATTACTGTATGTGTGTGTAACAGTATTTTTTTTTTACTTGTGCATAAAGTTAAAAAAAAAAGTTGTCAGGGTCTATTTAGACGCCTGCCAGGGTTGTTGGCAACAGGCAACTGAAGGAACACGAGTGGGTTTTAGTCAGTAAAAGTCGGACACGCTCTTCCGCTCCACCCAGAGCGGGAGAAGTCATTGGATTATTTCCCTCAATAAAAAAAAAAACAAAAAAAAGGGTCTGTTTAGACATGACTCAATCACTCCACGGTGGCAAAAATGTGGCCGTGCACATTGTATACAGGGTCGCGTATGACGGTCTCGCATCGTGGAGATCATGATGGTTATTCTATTGACGATATCACGCCCTCAAGCAAGACACGCAAGAGGCCGACCATATCGTGACGTATTATATTTGTTGCTGTCATACATAAGACACATTAGTCTTCCTGGCTACATTTTTGTCATTATGGTGGTGTGGTTGTGATATTAGCAAGTTTGAACAGACCTTTAGATGGCGAGATTGTGGAACACAAGCCATGCAGACAATAGTTTTAGGAAAGTGTTCTATTTAACTTTGGCTTCTCCCTATCTAAACTTTACAATATGTTCTTTGAGCTACCACACGGTTGAAATGGGTACCTATTATAAATGGAGTCTTAAGCGCTAATATGATAGTCGTAAGGTTTAAGTTTACGTCATAGTCCATTGGTCTTATGGAACTGTGATAGCTGGATAGTGGCAAACTACTCGTTGTCTACATAATTATACTTACTTTACACCAACTAGCCAGGCGTTTTAATTATTAATGACGGACGTATTGATTTCAATTTTGTTGGTCCAAGGAAGATGACACCCTAGTTTTAAATACCAGTGGTCTATCTCACGCTCGCTTTATTATTTTTTTCTACTAGCCAGACGTTTTAATTATTAATGACGGATGTATTGATATCAATTTTGTTGGTCCAAGGAAGATGACACCCTAGTTTTAAATATCAGCGGTCTATCTCACGCTCGCTTTATAATTTATTTACTAGACAGACGTTTTAATTATTATTAACGGATGTATTGATTTCAATTTTGTTGGTCCAAGGAAGATAGATAGATAGATAGATTCATTTATTTGCCTGAAATACGGTATTTTACAGATTGTATAGCACATACACAAATAGTTCTTCATATAGCTATCTCATTATTCTTAAAACTTATGTTATATATTGTTAAGAAATCAGTTGTCCTAATAGTAATCTTATGAACTAATGCCGCCTGTGATAGAGGTTTATCCTAGTACAGGCATCATACTTTGTAATACCTACATTATTTCTAAGCTTTATACTGTATTTTACCAATTTTTTTTTTTTTTGAATACATTTTTATTTTTATTATTGTATTCCGCCTACTAAAACGTTATCACGTTTTAATACCAGCGGTTTATCTCACGCTCGTTCTATTCTTTCTTTCTTTGTGATCTACCGTAACATTTAGCTATTTGTGTCGAATTCAAGTTTAGTGCCAAGAATTTCTCCAATTCACAAACGTATATTGGCTGAAAAATGTTTTCTAGGTTCTTGTGAAAAATATGGTACAGTAACGTAGCTTGTTACAATCTTTGGACAGTTTCGAATGGCCCTGAATTTGGCGGCCACATCCAAGTTTTGAATGAACCTCATTCAGAGTAATTGGAACGTATCCAAATAGGAATGCATGTGAGTAAGTATTTTAGAAGTACGTTAGAAGTGGGAATTAGTGTTCCAGTTATTCATGATCGTGATTACGTTTTAGTGGACGAAAACAATACATTAGAATGATACTTTAGTAAACACTAGAATTCTTAAGAATGAACTCTGTATATTTAGCAAGCTCCATTCAGACCATCTCAATGTTCAAAAAATTCACGATACAGTTCGAAATTCGATTTTAGTTGTAAGTACGGTAAGTTTTTATTTCCGAGTTTATTACTGTTATATTTTTTGACATTTATTGCTTTCATATCCTAATGAATGATCATAAAAATAAATTCATACAAAGACAAAAAAGTACGACAAAATAAAGGCTAATTTCTGTAAATCTTTGATTACTAACCTACTATATTTAGATGTACAGCATGCCCTATAGGCGGTGTGGTGGATATCTGGCACTCGTACTGGCCGGAGTCGCGGCGCTGCGGGCTGCGGATGCGCAGCGCCCACTCCTCGGAGCGCGGCTTGTGCTGCGCCTCGAAGCGCTGGTCCGACGTGTACGTGTAGCGGCCCACCGTCAGCAGGTGGATGTCGCGGTGACGGACCCATGATACCTGTACAGCAAAGATTACATTCATGAGAAAATTTTAAAAAAAGAACTCTTATCTTGATATGCAATTGCGTTATGCACGATTGGTCAGAATTGGAATCGGTTTGAAACAAATTTCTAATTCATTGTTTCATAAGTTCGAAAAAAAATCTGCTTAACAACGTAACTTACGAACTTATACTTATTACGCAATTGCTGTATTGATTGACCTATCCATTATAAGAATATTATTTATTACAAAATTATTTTGACCTTAACCACAGAATATTAGAATATTAAGTACCTAAACAGAATTTTGACCACATGACTGATGTGAAAAATCGTCTACATTAACTAATATAACTTACTGGGGCCCAGATCTGATGATGCACAAAACCGTTCATAAATACAGTAGCTAAAGTCAGGGAAATAAATTATTAACAAATTGACTATTATCTTAAATTGTCTGCATATTCAAACCACAACTGTAATCAAATCTTTGACAGTCGTATGAAATGGCTTTAACACGGCAAATTGGCGTAGTGTGTCAATTTGATGAACAATTATTTCCCTTTAAGAATGACTGACTGCGTGTAAAGAATATGTAGAGATGTGGACGACCTTAGCATGTCTTAAATAAACTTAAATTTTCAAACTCGAAATATTGATAGATGGAAAGTTAACTGAATTTCAATACCAAATTCAAACACTATTATGCCAAACTTTCTCATCCAAACATACATTAGAAACTGAAGTACATGAAACTTGTAGAATAACCTTAGAAATACCGTTCGGTTAATCAAAATGGCATCGCGATAACTAATCCATTGGATTGCCCTGTCTAACTTATTTGAGATGGGTCGAACAATGATAACAAGAAAATAGTTATCCGTAGGTTTAACCAAGAATAAGTAAACTTGGTAGATGGCAATGGCATGGTATTGAAAGACAAAGCAAGTGAAGATATAAAAAAAACACTTGTTGTAGGTTTTCTAGGTAAATAAAAAACCGGCCAAGTGCGAGTCAGCCTCGTCCACCAAGGGTTTTGTACCACCGGTACAATATTTAGCAAAAAACGACAAAAAAAAACGAGTCTTGTATGTTGACGACACGGTTGGCGCAGTGGCTGAGCGATGGACTGCTGCGCAACGTGTCGCGGGTTCGATCCCCGCACGGAACAAATATTTATATGATCTGCAAGTAGTTGTTCCGGGTCTGGGTGTTAGTTTAAGTGAGTTTCTATGTTTTTAAACGCACCCACGATACAGGATGAAATTCTTAGTGTGGGGCAACGTTTTTTAAAAAAAAAAAGAAAAGTTAATTTCTTAATTTAATTTAATTTTTATTTAGTTTTCCATAAACAATAATGCTCACAGAATTAAAGCCAGCAGAAAACGAATAGACAATATGATAAACAATCACAATTTGTCATTTTTTCTATTCTTCTGTCGACAAAACCTGATTCTACGGTGGTCATGCTACGCGTGTTGTTGTGATGTAGATGATAACGTTTCCGAAGTTATTTACAAAGCCAATATCTCTAGGCAATCCCACTATTTACCCAACAGGTAACAAGGACCTAAGTTAGGTAATTTCAAGACGGCCTTTCAACTCCCAAAGCGCTGGGTTCCGTTGCAGAAATGAGTTCTACACGAATCGGAAATTGCCTATTGTAAAGTCGAGCAAAACTGTGTTCGAAGACTTTGCGAGACCTGTATGCAAGCTTGATATTACAGTTCTCAACCAAACAATCTCGCGACACCTGTTTCTGAATCAAAGTTTATCATAACTTTTTACACTTATACAAATTTTGTTAACTTGAACTGCTGCAGTTTTGTTTAAATTGGAATGGTTTAAACTGGAATTTGGATATGCAAGAGTCGTGAGACTGTAAAGTTTTAAGTTTTCTTTGGTTTCATTCCAGTACATTCTGGTATTGAATAAAATTGTTTAAAATAATCTATACTAATATTATAAAGCTGAAGAGTTTGTTTGTTTGTATGTTTGTTTGAACGCGCTAATCTCAAGAACTACTGGTAGGATTTGAAAAAATCTTTTTGTGTTGGATAGTCCATTTATCGAGGAAGGCTATAGGTTATATAACATCACGCTACGACTTATAGGGGCGGAGCATAAATGAAATATGTTGCAAAAACGGGAAAAATGATTCCTTTTTAAGAGCTTTCGTTGCGTGCGCTGCGTAAACGGTTTATGTTACGTAAATATCATGTATGATAGAATTGTTCCTCTTTAAAGGTTCTAAAAAAAAGTCAGTTACAGCATATGTCTATCTTTTAAGATTGACTCACTATATCCTTTTTCTATGGTAATCAAATTTCTTAGATATTAATGCATTATTTGCGAAGGAGTTTTATCAACACTATATTAATTCTTATTCAAATAAATAGTTTTAACATCAAGGGTATTTATTTAACAGTAAAATACTTTTTAATTCATTCGAATCGGACATTAAATTTCGAAGTTATCACGAGTTTAAAAATACAATACGCGAACCGTTCGACACTGGCGCCGCAACGTTCCCTACTTTAGAGAGGAGAGGATGGGCACACGGTTAAACCATGACCTGGAATAGGACATGGATACGTTTTATCCCTATATTCCCACGGGATCGAAACCTACGCGGGTGAAACCGCGGGGCACAGCTTAATAATATATTCTTTATTACGGACTACACATACCATCCTTGTAGTGTTAGTAACAATGACTTAAAAAACTATGTTAGTAAACTTTTAAAAACTAAAACTGTCGTGGCCCAGAGCTTTAAAAGAACTGTCAAATTTGTCTAATAATGTGTTTAGGATGCTGTCGGAGCTTCCGCGCAACCTACCCATTATTGGCGCTGTTCTCTTCCTCATAATAGCATGAAAATTTACAACATATTTTACTGAAACATCTAGAACTCCTGAGCATCAAGAAAAGAAGAAGAAGAGAAAATACATTTATTTAAGAGATTAAAAATATAATTATTTATCTTTAAAAATCTCCATGATTATAATTGCAAGTATTCTCATTCTTCCTGTTTCATTGTAGTCTCTTTACAACAATAATTTTAATTTAATCATCTACCAACCCGCACTGGGCCCGCGTGGTGGATTACGGCCCACTCCCTCTCATAGAGAGGAGGCCTGTGCCATTATAGGCTGATTATGTTATGTTAATAATGGATAATGTTTATGCTACAAAGTATTTAGACAGTTGAATTTAAAAACATCAACAATACCTGGAGAAACCTCAAACCCTGTCATACAAAATTTCCTAGTTCAGGGGTCGAGACTTCATTGATGTAACGTGTAATGAAGTTTGGAAATAAATTACTACTACTACCTAAACTACTCTACATCGTTTATGTCAAAAGCCTTTTCAATTTAGAACATAAAACATCACAATCAATAAATTCCTATCTCCAACTTCGGCTGAACACTCAATAGACTAATCATTTGGTAGATTAAAACTGCCAATAACTGTACTGTAGTTTAGTACAGATTTCAAAGCGTCTAGCTCGCTATTCATCGTAGAAGTACCAACGGGAACTGAAATAGAGGGACAGGGCTTTGAAGCTCTAACCAGTGGTCCCTATTCAGTTTGAGCATTTCCTAAATCAGAAATAGAGCTTGGTAATTAGTCCTTTGATGCTAATGTTGCTTTCATTGGGGAGCTAAATTGCTTTTGTATTGTATTGTAGCCATATTTTTAAAACCACAACAATAATACCTAAAAAGCTGAGAAAAAAAAATGTTTATGGAAAAATATACTGTTTAATGTGACCGCCACACACCGAATTAACAGCAACTAAATCGTAGTTCAAATGTGAGCTTTATATTGTGGAACATACGTCACATATTTCCGAAATGTACACAATAATTATGTTAATTTATTACATTCTAGCTGCGCCCCGCGGTTTCACCCGCGTAATTCTCGGTCCCGTAAGAATATCGGGATAAAATGTATCCTATGTCCTATTCCAGGTAATTTATTTATTTATTTATTTATTTATTTATTTCATAAACAATTTCCATTGTGTTGAATTAACATGCAATTTACATACAAACAAAAAACAATAAAATACAACTATGAATTACTAGTTAACATTCAAATAAAGTGTCAAACAGTAATATCGAACAGTTTTCTATATAATGTCAAAAGTTATTATATGTCGGTAAATGATTAATTTTATAATGTCAAATGATTAAAAACAGAAAAAAAAAAAAAAAATACAATTCATTTGTTATTGTGCGACATTAATTCCGATATTTCATACAGACATTTTTCTAATAAAAAGGCTTTTAGTCTTGCTTTAAATACGTGGGTGTTATAAATTAAGGTCCTTAGCAGCTCAGAAGGCAACTTATTGAATATCTCTACAGCTTGATATTTCGAGCAATGTTCTACTATGTTAAATTTAGGTGTTATTAGTTGTTTAAAATTTTTTCTTCGCGTACTCTCTCTAATCTCACGTTCCTCTTGCGATTCAAACTCATGTAGATACTTGGCAAAATTACTTAAGAGAACCAATATGTAAAGACTAGGAACTGTTAATATTGCTAATTTTTTAAAGTAATCTCTGCAAGAGACACGTTGTGAAATTCTGACTATTGTCCTTATGGCTCGCTTCTGTAAGATGAATGCTCTCTGCCAGTTATAACTGTAACTATTTCCCCAGAGCAGGATGCTATACCTTATCCTAGACTCGACCAGCGCATAATATACAGACTTTAACTGTTCTGTATTAAATTCATCCCTGAGGCTTCTAAGTGCGTAACATGCTGACGATATGGATGATTCAATAACTGCAAGCTCCGGTTTCCAATTTAAATGCGAATCAATGTTAATCCCTAAGAATTTCACCTTGTCTACTAATTCAATATTGTCTCCATTTATTTGTATAAGTAAGTAGTCATTATTACGAGTCGTAGTCTTAAATAACATGAGGTTAGTTTTATTTGTATTTAGTAATAGGTTATTGGCTGTAAACCATTCGTAAACTTTTTCTATAATTATGTTTGTCTTTAATGTCAATTCTTCTAAATCTTTCGCCCCAATAATTACGTTCTGTCATCTGCGAAAACAACAAGTTTTTCATTCGGCTGGGTTTTATTCATGAAGTTGAGTAAGTCATTTGTAAAAATAATGTAGAGTATAGGTCCTAAAATTGACCCTTGGGGCACTCCACGTTTTACAGCTGTCATTTTAGACTTGTATATCACTTCGTGATTATTTTCGTCTCTACCTTTAATTTCTACATACATTCGTCTAGTTTTGTAAGTACGATTTCATAAGTTATAATGTCTTGCCTCTTATACCGTAGTGTTCGAGTTTCGTTAGTAATAGTTCATAATCTATCGTGTCAAAAGCGGAACTGAGGTCAACAAATAGTCCAACTACTTTCATTTTTTCATTTAATTTACTAACTATATCATTTATTAAAGTATTCATAGCATCCGAGGTACCAACACCTTTCTGATATCCAAACTGTCTCAAATTGATAATTTTGTTAATACTTAAATGTACCATCAGTCTAGTTTTAATAATTTTTTCAAAGAGCTTTGATAAGGTTGGTAATAGGGATATGGGGCGGTAATTTTTCGGATCGGTCTTGGTGCCCTTTTTGTGTATCGGAATCACCTTGGCCAGTTTCAACTGGTCAGGAAAGATTGACTCCTCGATGCATCCATTAAAAAAATCTGAAAGAGGAGAAGCTAATACTTCTATATTCTCCTTTATAATTGATATTGGTACGTCGTCGAAGCCGCAAGAATGTTTATTAGCCATTTTACTAACCAAGTTTAATATTTCATTTGGTGTCGTTGGCTTGAAATTTATATCACTTTTAACTCTCTTCGTCGTATCCATCAGAAAAGTCACTGCTTTATTTTTATCTTTGTTTACATTTGATGATTTGAATACAAAACTTTCGATAAATATATTAGCAACATCCTGAAGATCAGTAATTACCTTATTGTCTACATTTAAGATAAGATTTCTACTTTCATTTTTTTTCCTCTTCTTAGTATGTTCGTTTACTATTTTCCATGTTTCTTTCGCTATATTTTTTGAGCTATTTAAATACCTTGATGTAGCTTGCTTTTTGGTTTGCTTAATAACTTTTCTATGGATTCGTACGTAATTTGTTTTATAATTTTTGACGCTGTCATTTTTTAGGGTTCCAGAGCACAGGACTCTTTTCATTTTACTTGATACTTTAATACCTTTTGTAATCCACTTTATTGTATTGTTCTTGTTGGACTTTATCCTAATTGATTTTTTGGGATAACAATCTTGGCATATTTTATTGAAATAGCTTAGAAATTGATTTATTCCCAAATTTATCCAATTTTTGTTAGTAATACTTCTTTTGAAAACGGAATTGTTTTTCTCGTTGAATAATCTTTTAATTACTGTGGTGTACTCGAATTTTTTAGATTTTTTTCTGATTTCATCAAGAGCTACATAACAGAAAAGTCCACCATCACCATCAGCTAAGCCGTTATGATCCACAAAACATTGCTCTATGTAGTCACTATCAAGATTTGTGATTATATTATCTAAACACGACTGAGAGTTATTTCGGATAAAAGTAGGAGTTCTTACAAGGTATCTAAAATTATAGCATGTCAATATACTTAAAAACTCAGAAGATTTTTTGTTTTCAACAAGAACGTCAACATTGAAGTCCCCGCATATAATACAGTTTTTGTCCAGAAAATGTTCTAACAATTTTTCTAAGCTAGAAATGAAGCTTTCGAAGTTTTTATCATAGGGACTTCGGTAACAACAACAAATGTACAACCCTGTAGCAACATCTTTTACACCACATATCTCAAAACTTTCGGCTCTGTAAAACTTGCTGATCGACTCAATGTTTTCGCATTCTTTCAATTTATGTGCTAAAACAAGACTACCCCCCCCCCCCCCCTTGTTTGTCCGTGTGTTACATGCGACTAAATTATAATTTGACATAGTAAATACTTTGGCAGATTTGTCATTTAGGAAATGTTCTGATATACATAGATAGTCCACGAGATTACCTGAAGTTTCCACATATAATTCGACTTCGGTTTTTTTATTGCTTATTCCACATACATTTTGATGAAAAATCTTTAAACAACTGGTATCTGATGATAGTGTGCTATTACTTACATCATCTAATATTACCTTTTTACTCTCGAAAAAGATCACTGTTATGCATAATTGCAGGTGAAAGATTTGTTTGTGAAGACGAATTCACAAACACTCTAGATGTAGGCGTTTCCCTTTCTCTGAGTACCAAATTAGGAGTTGTTTGTGTAGAAACGTTTTTAAACACCAGTTTTGCCTTTTGATCCAAAAGCACATTATGCACATAATTTTGATAATTAACTCTGTATTGTAAGCGCAATATATCCCTGTAAATTAATTTGCATGCAGTTTGCTTGTTTAGTAAAAGCCTTTTATTGTAGCTAAAATAATGATTGTCATCTAGTGTAATAGAATTAGAATTTTCGCAATTATTGCATACTAGTTTTAAGGTACGATTTACATTTGATACATTTAAATATTTGTTATAATAAATCTTACTGACAAGGACATTTGTATTTTGCATATTTTGCAACGTGTGATGCAGAGAACTCAATATATTTAATGGATTTTTGTCGCTACTGCCTCCGATTATTAAAATAAAGTCAGACTTAGTAAAGTCCTTACACATAGTTGCGCTTGTACTTAATATATAACTAATGGTCTACCCATGTGCCAAATTTCATCCAAATCCGTTCAGCCGTTTTAGCGTGAAAGCGTAACAAACAAATAAACAAACAAACTCACTTTCGCATTTATAATATTAGTTAGGATAGTTAGGATTAGGATTTAGACAGTAGCTGTTGCCGACGTATTGGTGATGGCGCGCCATCACCAACATCAATAACAATCACATACCGCCATGGCGGTATTGGCGGTAGGTTGTCTACGAGCCTAGGGAAAATGACAACAACATCTATAATTGTTGACAAAACATTTTTGAAAATCCAGGCTTGAATTATAAACCCGCGGACAGCCTATAGTTCTTTAGACAGAACAAAAGACTACTCACAGTTCTATTCTGCAAATTCTTCACTTTACACAGCAAAAGGACTGGGTGTCCCACTAGGCCGGTCACGTTGTCAGGTGTACTGGGGTCAAAGTACGGGGCTCCAGGCGTCTGTGGCCAGTCTTCTAGGAACTCGGTTCTGAACCTTCTGGAAGATTCCGATACTGTGCTCTGGTCCCGCGGTCGGTTGTTGCCACTGTCTTGACGGCATACTGTGAACAAAGTATAAATAATATTATACCTAAATATTTCCCGTAATGATGTACGGAGCTCGAGGAGGAGCTCGTGGCTAAGTAATAACAGCCGCACGGGTCGATCTAACAGGTTAAGCTACGCTTGCCGGGGTTGGTCCATGGATGACTATCTTGGTGACTATCTTTACATACCGTGACTCGGAAAGCACGTAAAGCCGTTGGTCCCGGCTGTCATTTGTGGATCTTTGACAGTCGTTACGAATCGTCAGAAGCCCGGAAGTCTGACAACCAGTCTTGCGTCTTGGAGGTCAGATAGGCAGTCGTTCCATGTAAAATACAGGTATTCAGCTGACCCCAATATAGTTGGGAAAAGGCTAGGCAGAGGCAGGCAGATGTACGGTCAGCATACGAAAACCTTAAAACCATACTGAGAACCTTGTCACTGCTAGTGGCGACGTCAAAACATTTCAATTGACACGACAATCAACGTTAATGTACAGTGCAAAATTGGTCACAAGTGGTCAATTGCATAAGGTATAAATATTTTTATTTGTATACAGAAATTTTGACAGCATTGAGCGTATAGTAAATTTTTGTATTAAAAACTTTATTTGAAATGTCTACTGAGAAACATCTATTTATTGATCTACACAGATCCATTTATATGTAAGCGTCGGGTTAAGGTCATTCTAAAAAAATAGTTTTTTTGCTGCAAGTACAATTATGGTTTCTTACGCTCTGTAGAGGTCAAACAGCAATCGCTTGATCGAAAGAAATCAATCCAAAGAATGAACAAGAAATGAACGGTTATTGGATCGGAAAGGTATTGAAATGAAAGTTTTTTGTATCGCTCAAGTAATAATTGTAGGAACTCGAGGCGAAATATCTTTTTGAACAAGTAAAATTTTCAGACGGGGAACGAAAAAAATTAGCATTATTCAGTTTCATTTCTCACACACTTTAAAAAACTGTATTTTTCTGTTTCGATGGCCGCGACTAACGACCGGCCGCGATTTATGAGTTGTAGGTCGTAGGTTCGAACCTAGACATGCACTTTACTTTGTGTTAATTATTTTATCAACACTGCTCTTAAAACGGTGAAGGAAAATATCGTGAGGAAACCGGCATGTAGAATGCTTTTAATCACTGAGAAACATAGGCTATAATTGATTAAGATTTCACGCGGGTGAAGCCATTGCCGGAAGCTAGTCTTTTATAAAATGCTACAGTACAAATAAAGAAATCCTCTAAAGGTATTATAATTTTTTAAATTAAAAAATCAAGACGAAGATATTTCTTCTAATTTTGACGACATTACAGCAAAGAAAATTTTTAACTTTCCAAATTAGATTAAAGATCTTCTTTGATTAATTAAAGTTCTCTGAACATTTCTCAACCCTAAAGTGAATCGTAAAAATGAGGAATTTAATTTTAATGTTAATTTTCGTACGACAAAAGTTTTTATCTTTAGGTCTTTGAATTATTTGTCCGTATTATAACGAGATATAAAGGAAAGTATCTTCACTGAAAAAATAATTCCATATTATGTAGTAACAGGTGTTCTGTTTGTTTTCAAATATTCAGCCACTTTCGATTAATTCAGAACAATAAAAAATGCACAAAAACAACACTTTGATTTCGTAGAATACCGAAAATTATTCTAGAACATGATAATTTAAAAAGTTTTTAGTTCACTTTAGAAAGCAGACACTCGTAGCCGTGACGTCAGCGTCTACGAGCCGTAGCGGCTACGTCGGCTACGCAATCCAGCAGAATATTGGTCTGCTACGTAGGTAGTAATGCAGTTATCTCTCCAAGGCACTGCATGCAAACGTGTTGAAATAATTACTTCAAACAAATAAGCAAAAGCGACTATTTTTAATGAAAAACATTTTATCACGCGAAACTCATTACTCTGTCAACAGACTACTATAATTACACTGACATGAAATTACATACTACCTCTATATGGAAACTTATTACATGTGAACAATATATAAATAAATAATAAACATGACCCATTACAATAATTATAATGAAATTACTCGAAATAAGACTGTTGAGCCTCTTTACGTAGATAATAAGAACTGATGTACACAGTTATGAAATAAGTATATCTTTATCTTTATTGTCGTGACCAGCAATTTTTAATCATTATACATTATACCACACTCCACACCCGTCTCATCAAACAAGAAAACAAAACACGTTCGATCAACAGAGAACACAAAAACAAAATTGCCCTCGAAATATTATTGTTCGTATCAACCGTAAATCAGAAGTAATTGTAAATATTCAGGCAATAGGTAGAATAAACAACGATAACTTTATTAATCTATTTTCAGACTGCCGCGATCCCATCAGACTAATGATACTCTCTGATCAGATTAAAAATTAATCGCATTATCTTTTAAAGACCAGAGGAAAAGTAATTGAGTGGAAAATGAGATGTCCACAGAGGAGACGTAAATCGTGATTGTCAGCTGAAGCTTGATTAAGTGCTAAATTTTAAATTATGATCCCTCAGCTTTGTTGGTGAATTCACTGACACTTTATTACTATAGAGAGTTTGTTACGCAACGGACTTGTAGAATCTGTTAGGCTGGGTGCAGATGACCGATTTGTGTTCGACAATAATGTCGAATAATCGGTGTCCGATTTTCCACAGACTCATAATATCAAATTCTTAGCGGCAATCGTTAGTGATTGCTATGTCATCATCATCTGCTTAGTCTTTTCCCAACTTATATGTTAGGATTGGCTTCCAGTCTAACCAGATGCAGGTGAATACAAGTATTTTACATGGAGCGACTGCCTATCAGACCTCCACAACCCAGTAACTGCGTAATACGATACCCCTTGGTAAGACTGGTTGTCAGACTTTTGGGTTTCTGACGACCCGGTACGACTGTCAAAGATCCAAGAATGATAACGTGCTTTCTGAGGCACAGACGGGTTTCAGTATAAAGATGGTCACCCATCCACGGACCGACCGCGGCAAGTGTAACTTAACATGATGGATCGACCCATACGGCTATTACTTAGGCACGGGCATAGGGACATAACCTAAAATCAGCCTAAATAATGATCCCACGTTGGGACACAGGCCTCCTCTCGGTCTCGGCCTCCTCTCGGAGATAGTGGGCGGTAATCCACCGCGCGGGCCCAGTGCGGGTTGGTAAATGTCAGATGTCTTCAAATTTTTTGGTTCTAGGACATGCCGGTTTCCTCACGATGTTTTCCTTCACCGTTTTTTAGGGCAGTGGTGATGAAATAATTTACTCAAAGTAAAGCACCTGCCTGGGTTCGAACCTACGACCTATATCGTAAGTCACGGCCATTATCACAGGGCCACCACTGCTGCTCTATTTTTTTTCGCTTCATGTAAAATACTGATATTCAGCTGCATCCGGCTAGACTAAAAGTCTAGCCCAACATAGCTAGGAAAATGCTAGGCAGATGACTCACTGATTATTATATTATATGAATATGATTGAAAGTCAGCCAGCCTCAAACATTTATGAATCGAGATTGCTTTAAAAAATCATAAGTCGATTTGCACAATATTTGAATAAAGAGCAAGTTTGGTCTTTTTATAGTCGGTCGTCTGTCCGATCCCTTACCCATTTTATTACGCACATGAAAAATGTATGCCCCACGTCTGTCGCAAGTAGATAAATCGCACCTGCATTGCGTGTTTTGTGGCTGTTTCAAACTGAAATGATAAAATCTTGACTGACAGTAATGGCGGCCGATTCAATTGACCAAATAACTAGCACGTTATTTGTCTGACGGTAGTAGGAAATGAGACCTGTCGCTTCTGTTTTCGAATAATATTTTACGTTGGTTAACCATAATTCAGGCTTAAAAACTAATGAATAGCCAGGTACTAAATTGAAAATTTTAATGATCAACTCTACCTAAACATTTTATACGGTGATTTCTAATTCACTGTTAACCTTTCAAGGTGTGAAAGTACTCACATTAAAAACCTATAGAGTTTTTTCTTTAAAAAACTAGCACAGTCTAATTTAATTTGACAGATAACGTCATAAAATTTCAAGCCGAATACTCAAATGCAACTCGGTTTCTGTACCTCAGAGGTAAACGGCATTTTGTACCAAAATAGTAAACGAAATGAGTCAGTTAAATGGAAAATTAAATGCTTATTCCGTGAAATAGAGCTGGTTCTTGGTGGTTTAAATTTTACGTCACGGCTAACTCTTACGCTGTCTCTGACACTCTTACGTGAATTGTAGCGACAAAAATACTTTTGAGAACATCTTCAAGTGTCGTTTAATAATTTGGGAGTAAGTCATTTTTAGGTTTATAGACAGGGTGACTTGGAGTGCCGAGCTTCGTGCTTACAAAGCACTAATTATAAGGTATGAGCAAAAAGTTATGAGCCTTTGTTAATGTTTAGATTTTTTATAATGAATAAGGTTTTCAACAGCACGTTATTCTTGTAACGTTAAAAGGTTTTTTTTCTAAAACTTTCACATAATTTTTACTTTTTTTGTTTATTGTACATTATATTTTTTTCATTATTTATTCATACCATACTTATTTGAAAAGTTTCGAAACAAAGCTTGTTGTATTAAAGCGTGAGTTTCGAACATTAATCATATTTTCATAATATTGATATTACAAAATTAGTACTTAGAGGTAGATTTATAGAAGTGATAAAACTTATTGTATGCAAATTACTCTGGTTTACTTTACACACGGAGTTTTTTTTTTCATTTATAATTTTACTCCTTGAGACATTGTTTTAAAATTTACCTATAAAAAAATATAATCTTTCAGGCGTTATCTGTCCATATTTGCAAACAAAAATAACGATTTTTCAATACAGTATTATTACAACGCCATAACATTACGCAATAATTATACCTTAACGATAAACACACAGCTACATCGATTCATTTCTCGAACCAAAAACAAATAAAACCTCTCACGCACTCAAGATAACATCACAAAAACGCTTACCAATAATGCAGCCCAGGAAATGAGCTGTGAATAGGCATACGGCAGCCGCACGCGCCATCTTTCAGGCCTCGTCGGGGTGCGAGGTCATCGCTCCTGGAAACAAAAGAATGCGCTAATAACCTCTGTAGAAACCCTGGGTGTTAAGGTAAGTGTTCACTGGGAGTTGGGGATGTGAGAGTAGGCACTCACTTAGGGATTTAAGAAACTCAGGAGCTTATAGAATAGAATATTTTGTTATGTAAACCATAGATAGAAATGTAGAAATTTTATATAGAGTGACATAATGGGTGGTCTTATCGCTAAAAGTGATATTTTAAAGCTGCGTCCCGCGGTTTCACTCGCGTAAGTCTCGATCCCGAGGGAATATCGGGATAAAACCCTACCCTAAGGTTGACTGGTAGAAAATTCCTCAGGCATTAAGTCCGCCTTTGTACAGTAGTTTTTTACTTGTGCATAAAGTTTAATAAATAAATAAATAGGTAAATAAATAAAAAGTATCCTATGTCCTATTTCCAGGTCATGGTCTATCCCTGTGCCAAATTTCATCCAAATCCGTTCAGCTGTTTTAACGTGAAAGTGTAACAAACAAACAAACTCACTTTCGCATTTGTAATATTAGTTAGGATGGTCAAACCTGTATTTCCCGAAGTTGTTGACAGAGGAGTATTATAGTGACGTCCACATTCCGCAACAGTTGTTTCAAGTCTAATATAGGGACCTAATTGGATATCCGATTCCAAATTAACCTTTGCCAAACTCCGACCATGGGCTATTGCTAAATTGCTAATGGAAAATCCAATATTGCCCAACCTGGGTATTGAACCCAAGACCTCGAGCTCAGTGGTCGAACTTGCGACCACACAAGAGTAACGACGCATTCTTAATCATAAAATGTATGCGTGATTATGTCTGATTCAGCTTAAAGCCGATAGGCAGCTATCGGCTTTAAGCCGAATCAGATCAATATCATCAGCCTTCAGTAGTTCACTGCATGGACATAGACCTCTCCAATTGCACGCCATTCAGTTCAATTCTCGGTCAGAACATACGCGCATACTTACGTGAGTGCCTGAATCAGATGCATGTTTTAATAGCCACCAAGTGCTAGGATCACTTTCTCGTGAAAACTGAACTTTAGAGATTGATTGTCTTACTAACTTGGGGTAGCGGGTATCGATTTGTTCCGAACGGTAATCTAAGAAATTGACCTCGTTTGATATTTTTAGTTTGCTTTGAGCTTGCCCCTTTCTGAGTAGGTATCGTTCTAGATAGATTGATAGATAGAATACTTTTTATTATGTCAATCAATCTGCCTAGCCTTTTCCCAACTATGTTGGTGTCGGCTTCCAGTCTAACCGGATGCAGCTGAATTACATTGAGCTGATTTTACATGGAGCGACTGCCTATCTGACCTCCACAACCCAGTAACTGGGTAATACGATACCCCAGTACTGGGTAATACTTTTTATTATGTACACCATAAAATAGTCAATTTTTTTTTGTTCATTAGTTTTTGACTGCCTCGTTGGTCTGGTGGCCAGTGCTACTGCTGAGCATGAATTCGTAGGTTCGATTCCCGGGTAGGAAAAGTGTTATTGGGTTTTTCCATCTGGAATTTCACAGTAGCAGCCCGTGATCGGGGTTTGGCATAAGTTCTTTGGAATAGGATCCCTAATTTGGTAACATCATTAGACTTAAAAACAATTGCGGTGAAATGTGGACGCCATTATAATTATACTCCTCGGTCAACCCCATCGGGAAATGGCTTGACCTGGAATATGCCCGGTTGATGGCAATAGGCTAGCCGCGTATTATGGGAAAGTGTGGGTGTAATATAGGTGCACCCTCTACCTAACCATTTGGGAAATACAAGCGTGATGTTTATATTGTGGATTATTCATTTTTAAAATCCTTATTTCATCGAACTGGCATTATTGTCATCACTAGTGAACACGCAGCTTTAGGTGGTACCTATGTATGTAAAATAGGACGCGGCATTTGGATGCTCGGTGAGCACGGTAGGGTTTGTAAGGGCGTCAATTTTCTTGAGTAGGCACTCTTACGGCGTGTTTTATATTGTTCCGTTGCTGTCTTTATTACTCGTTGGGTTAGTACGAGACTTAGGTACATTTTTGGAAGGCCAATCTACTTTATTATTATCTCTCTCTTACTTTGGTCATGTTCATAATTAGCTACATATCGAATTCATATCACTGAAGCAACGTTTTATCATGATCTTGAAATCTTACCCAAAAGAGCATTTAAATTGGCGATTTACGTTTTTTTCTTCATAAATCTCGATCAAATTATCGGGCATATAATTTCTGAAAAATTCCACTCAGCATTTTATTTTTAACGAAAGAAACAAAAACGAATTAAAATGCAAAAAAAAAAAAGTTTAACTATAGTCTATCAAGTCTTAATGAAACAAACCCTTAAAACACGCAAATATTTACACCACTAATGAAAGAATACTTAAAGCCAACACACAAGCAGAATCTAAGTGTTCACTAATGGAATCTTTGTGTAACCTAATCTAATATCGCGACAAAGAAAACGGTATTAACCTAACACAGCCTCAAGTACTGATAATGTGTAAGAATATTACACTTCGAGTGATATAACGTATATAAGATGGAACTTGATATTACTGATATTCCTGGCCTTAACTTACGGACTATCTACTCTAATGTGCAAAAACCGCATTGATCGTGCAAAACCCGCATCGATCGTCGTGCAAAAACCGCGTTGATCGCCCAAGAATAAATAAGGTACATAGACATAAATGAAAACAACCAATCACATCACAATTGTGAAAATGTTGTCTAGTGATCTGCTGTTCTAGGTAACTCACATCAATTTATGAGGTACCTATAACAGCAGATTTAGTAAGAATTTAATAGAGTTTCCAGATACCGGGCCTAATATTTAAAAATATCAAAGAGAACGAGGAACATAAAATTTACAAAAAAAAGTTTAAAATAAAGCACCCAAAAAAATATTATGAAGCAATTTCAAATTAAAACACCCAGTCCAATTTTTGCCCTTTTTTACTGCAGCAAAACGGGTACGTGCTTACAACAAAAAAAATATTCTAACATGGCTATTTTCCATCATTTGTATTTTCAGAAATATTATCTGAACAAGTCAGAAATCGCCAACCTGTCTTCAGCAAGCATGGTTATCAATCCTCGTACCTACATGAGAAGCCTTTGTCCTGCGGTTGGACAAGAATAGGCTGGTATAATAATGATTTCATTTTATTTATTTATTGAATTTTACCTCAATAATATGTATTTTTTTTCCCTCATAATTCGCCTAACATTAGCAACAATCTGCCTAACCTTTTCCCGTCTATTTTGGGGTCGGCTTCCAGTCTAACCTAATGAACTCTACGCTACCGAAAGCTGGATTCCTGACGAACCGACCGCGACAAGCGTATCTTGTGCTTAGATCGACCCGTGCGGCTGCTATAATTTTGCAAACAGGTAATATTTCCAAGTAATTGTTATGGTAAGCTCCTTATAACTCCTTAAACACACCACGTACGTACGATATATTACTGCAAACTCCATCGCTCTTGTTCACGAGTAGCGTCGCGAACGACAAATTATTTTATTTCCCTCCCACCGCTGACGTAATGGCGCTATTGTTTGACACCGAACGTGTAGGCATGGCCTTATTTTTTCGGTGAACTTTCTTCGATGTTTTGCCATCTGTTATTATCTCGTATATATTTCGGTGCTAAGTTTCTGAAGCACTTTTAGTGCTTGAGGGAGTTACAGTAGTAGAATAAGCAGCTGGATTCATGGTTGTAGGATATTGTAGGGATATCATCAGGAAAATTGGTTGAGAAATATAAAAGTGACGAGCAAGATCCAAATGAATTTATATAATTAAGACGAAACAAGTAAATTAATTAATAGGCTTAATGTACGAAAATAAATACTATTCAAGAAGTAACTTTGTGCTGATTTAGCTATTATTTGATAAGAGAGCAAGCAAGGTATTTGCTCGCAAATGTATGATAAGTATTATACAATGTTTACTAACAAAAAAAACGAGCGAAATTACAGCAGTTGCATATGATGTGTAACATCTGACATCTTGGCTAAGAAGTACCAACCTCTCGGGAAATGGGTTGGTACCATCTGACAGTTGGCCGTAAAATGGTACCGTTAGAGTAGGCTCCAGCACCGCCCTTTGTTCAAATAAACTAAGCACGCACTTCCCTGGCTTCCTGTTACACAGTTCCGTCCCTTTTCACGAAATCACTCCCACAGATTGCAGGATAGCGAGAGGAAAGATGTTACATCAATTAAGTGTTGTTTCCTTAACAAATAACAGCGATTGTGCGATGTTTCCAGAGTTAAAATAATAATTAATAATATCTTAAACAAACTTCCTTTGTTTAATAAGGATTAAGCAGTCAATAAGGAAAAGTACGTTAACAAACAATATCTTCCTGTTGACTTATGCTAGAATCTGATTCATTATTATTATTATTTTCAACCAAAATAAAATTATCTTACAAAAAAAACATTATATTCCTATGTCATTATAATAAATATGTATTATACGTATATTCACGAATCCCAATACGATAATAATTGGCAAACGTTGCCAAAAGCACTTTTGTTACCGTTTGCCAATAATAATACAGTAGATAAGACATCTCATGCCTTCCGGATATAACAGATTTGCTACACATCAATAAATTTTATGTTCAAACGCGCACATTCCGATTTTCGATATCAAAGAAAATTTGGGGCGGGCAGTGGAGCCTATACAGCCGATATAATACAAAGCCTTAACAATAAAGTCTTGAAGCCTACCCCATGCCAATGTTAAAGCTTTCATCAGAAAGCAACGAACCAGTTCGTTTTAAGCTTATTGCCTTAGATTTGAAATTGGAACAATATGGCGCTCAAAAGTTTGTTAAGAAATTTTGAAGGGCTTCGGACGGGATATTGATTCTGTACGCTGTTTTGTAATCAACGATCTGTAATTAAATGGCATGAAATTTGAGGGTTTTGTTGGTGTGTTTGTTTGTGATTTAATTTCGTAAATTGTTAGAGATCTTAGGAGTTTCCGAGATCAGAGATTGTCTTTATTGAACGGAAAACGTAGATTCCCAAGAATTTAGTAATGAACACAAACAAAAGATATAGTAACTACTTTCTATTAAATTAGGCTTCATTATTAGTTTACTTCTCTACATATATGTGAACACGCTCTATCCACGTAACCTTGAAATGTGAGCTACATAAAGAAAGATTAATTATATATTTATGAATGCAACTTGTTAGGAAATATTTTCATGGAGTTTCATACTGTTTCCATGGATGTATGTGTTTGAATAATTATGCAAACATTAACTGCGTCCCGCGGACTCACCCGCATAAGTCTCGATCCTGTGGAAATATTGGGATAAAAGTATTCCATGTCCTAATCCAGGTCATGGATTTGGAGGAAAATTGGCACATGGGTAGACCCATGTTCCAAATTTCATTCAAAACCGTTCAGCCGTTTTTAGCGTGAAAGCGAAACAAACAAACCAACAAACAAAGTTACTTCCGCATTTATAATATTAGCATTTATAATTATAAGTTAGGATTATTATACAGTCAGAGCTGCAGAACCATTTTTTTAAAAAGGTGTGTGTTAATTTTCTATTAAAATGCATAATTATTATAATATCAAGATTGTCTAATTTGTAATATAATAAAGAGTAGCATGTATGGACGCTATACTATTGCAGGTAACCGTGAACAGCCTTTGTTAGTTAACATACTGTGTATTATAATGTAAAGACTGTCTAATATAAACAATAGAAATGTGTACATAGGTATACAAGCAGAGGAGGGGTTCGTCGTTTAAAATTATATTATCCGAGTACCTATAAATACGAACCCTCTTCATTTACTTGTAAGTTACCAAGTCGTTAACGCTATCGTATCCCAAAATCTGAAGTAACGAACATAACGAGTCTTTGAACAGCTTCATGGCAAAGATATATCATGTTATCTTAGAAGTCCAAGAATCCATTATTTGTTCTATTGTCTCAAATGCTAGTGGAACGACGACGGGCTTACAAAGGGATGTTGAGTGAGATGGAATGGACGATAGAGTAACTATCTTAGCATTCTGATTCGTATGGATATTGTTTTAAGATAAACTTGGACTGGGCGATTTTGTGTAAAAGTTTATTAGAACAATATTTATTTTAAAGTCTGTTTGAGTAGGATATATTATAATTAAGTAAATACCGTATATTATAAAAAAAGGAATAAAATGAAATGCATTCAAAAGAACAATATTTTTGTGTTGTGACACACAACTTTAAAATGTATGTTTTTCGCCAAAAACTTGAAATATAAATTGGCCACGTTTTACCTGAACCAGTGATGTTCTTTTCTCTAGTAGGTAACTGTCATAACAAATATAAAAAGTTAGTAAAGAATTCAAGAGAATGGGAAGCTTCTTCATACCTGCTAAAAACAATACTCTAACATCTCCAAGAGGATTTCCATGATTAAGGAGGATCCAAAGTGGTAACATCCAAAATTAAAATTTTCTGACGTTTTTTGCGGTCTTATGAACAAAATCTCTTAAGGAAAAGTTCTTATGGAACAAATCTAATTTAGAAAGACGTATTAAATATTCTCATGATTATATTTGTGTAAATAAATATTTGTTATGGTCGCGAATCGTATTTTGAAATACAATAGACGTTGATATATTTAGTGACCTATTACGCTTACCTATTCTTCAAGAGTCATAAAAAATCCTGTAAGAAATCGACAAGTGTTTCACCTCTCAACGAGGTATCCTCAGGATGACGATTGACCAGTTGCAGAAACCTTTCTGCGTCCAGCGCTCGGTGTGGCAAAACGTCATGTTCTGGTTTGCAACTTGTCAATCGTCATCCTGAGGATGCCTCGTTGAGAGGTGAAATACGTGTCGGATTCTTACAGGATTTTTTATGACTTTTGAAGAATAGTTAAGCGGAATAGGTAACTAAATATATTTACGCCTATTGTATTTTATAATGGATTTCCGCAAAGTCACGCCTGATTCAATTAACGATCGTATTTTGATCAAGATACAGCCTGACACTGTCCTGCAAATTGAAAAGAAATGTAATACAATTTAAATTTGAACACTGCGCGAGCAACCATTGCGAATACACCTTATTATGAATGATTTTGTGAATTTGTTTTTTGAAGATAGTCACCAAAAGAATGCCTACATTAACATCAAAATTATATTACCATTTTATCTAGCCATTATGGAACCAAACATGCTACAAGCAAAAAACCCTCAATCATAAATATTTTATAGAAGACCTTTTTTTATTCATAAAACAGACATCGTTTGACTTTATTAACCTTTCATGGCAGGACCTGGCCATATTGTAATATTTTCCGCTGAATGAATATCAAATGAACCGAATAATTACAGCATGAAAACTGGACAAATGATTTAACCTGTACGGAAACAGTGTAATTAATTGTTTGACCTTTGACCTTCGTGTACCAGCTATGTATGAATAGAATGACCAGCATACATTTTGTTGTTATTATCGGAATGAAGTTAGCTGCTAATTGCATAAAAAATCTTTAAGTTTTTTACAATCTAAACACCACTTATTTAGATTGTAAAAAACTTAAAGATTTTAGAAACGCCTATTTTTTAGAAAAGCATGCTGTTTTATTCGGTCCTATCATTTTAAACATGATGTAGTGCCTCTTATTCTAGACTAGCTGAGCCCCACGGTTCGACGCATAAGTCTCGATCCGTTGGAATATCGGGATAATTAGTATCTTACGTCCTAATCCATGGTCTACTCATGTACTAAATTTCATCCAAATCTGTTCAGCCGTTTTATAGCGAAAGCGTAACGAACAAATAAACAAACAAACTCACTTTCGCATTAATAAAGTTAAGACAGGATATTCGTGATATAAAAGGATAAAAAACAAAAATATATCGTCTAAATAAAATATCTTGCTTGTCAACTTCAAATAAAAATCCTGTTTTGTTAGACACCATTTAATAAAACTCATTATTTTTTATTGATATCCTTCCAACAGTTAGATCCAGGTAGAATTTAATGCTTAAAAAATTCATGGCAAACAACGGAGGCACTATTTAGACATCAACTTTTATGATCAGTATATGCGTGGCCTACGCTAACGTCCTGGAAATTCAAATGTTGGAAAATAGCTATGTTATATTTTTTTATTATCATAACTAGGATGTATCCATTTTGCTGGAGTAAAAAAGGGCTCAAATTGGGCTGGGTCTTTTAATTTGAAATTGCTTCATAACGTTTTTTAGGGCGCTTGGCTATGATCTTTTTTTATTTACTTTAATGTTCTCATTCTCTTTGATATGTTTAGGAGTGAGTTTTAAGAGCTCGTGGCTAAGTAATATCAGCCGCACGGGTCGATCCATTAGGTTAAGTTACGCTTGCTGGGGTTGGTCCATGGATGGGTGACCATCTTTACATATCGAGACTCCTCCGTGCCTCGGAAAGCACGTTAAGCCGTTGGTCCCGGCTGTAATTCGAGGATCTTACGGGTCGTCAGAAGCCTGAAAGTCTGACAACCAGTGTTACCAAGGGATACCGTATTATTCAGTTACTGGGTTGTGGAGGTCAGATAGGCAGTCGCTCCATGTAAAATACTGGTATTTAGCTGCATACGGTTAGACTGGAAGCCGACCACAACATAGCTGGGAAAAAGTTAGGCAGATATACGATAAGATTTACTTGATCTGCTGTTTTACCTCATTTTAATACTGATGAGCTGTCTTTAAGTTCAGGTTTCCTATCACTATGTTTATTTTTCACTGATGACATAATTATATTAATGAAAAAAACATAATTATGAATTTTATCATGAAAAAGTAAGGTTTGAATCATTTTATTTTTAAATTTTGTGGAAAAAAGAATGCGAATAGGAAGAGAAAAATAAAATAAAAGCCAAAACAATAAATACATAATCATAAATTTTTCATTTTATTCTACTGAAACCATAATATTGAACAAGTCAATACGTTTATTATTTGAGAAAGGAAAATGAAACAATTTGTCGTCCCCCAGCACTACTTGTGTAAACAAGAGCGATGGTGCCTTAACTAATACATCATATTTGAGGTCCGTTGTGCCCACTCTCCCCCTTCGAGAAGCTTAACTATTATTATCAATTATATGGGAATATTTTTGCTGAATTGGACGTAAAGTAAATTATTATGTAGGTTGAGGTTAATTGGTTAGTTTCCCTCTTTATTCCTACCTATTTTTTTAACATCTTCATCATACTCTTGCCTTTATCGCAATTTATTGAGGGTTATTTCTGTTCGTCTTTTTCTTCTATTAAATAGAGGTATCAGGAACAGTGTGTAAAGTTCGGTTCACCCTTGTTTGGTATAACAACTTTTGATATAATGTTACTAATTCGAGCAACGTTTAAGAAAATAATCAATTTGTATAATATCGATTAACATAATTTTCATTTCATCGAATATTCGCTCAAATTAATAATTATACGAAATGACTTCATTGTAACTAAAATTAGCCGGAGCGATTTTCGACAAAACGTTATACCAAACAAGGGTGAACCGTAAAGTTCACTCATCCTCCATAGAAAAGAGAGGATCCTCCAACTATCCAACTAGACGGTCGTTGGGTCTCGTGGGTAACTGTGGACGTAATATTATATTCCAGTCGCGCGGAAAACCATACTTGCGCGATGCAGGATTTTGCGTGACGTCAGTCTGATGCGTAGTTCGCATGTGGCGATGGAGATGTCGCTACAAGTTCTACGAGTCGTCATTTCAGTGCCATCACTCACTTCTGGTGCAATGAGTATTGATTTCCTTGTTTTACATTAATTTGAAATAATTTGAAAGGAAAACGGAACCCATATAGGATCACTTCGTTGTCCGTCGGTCTGTCTGTCAAGACCCCTTTTCTCAGGAACACGAGGGAGGTATCGAGTTGAAATTAATATTAAATACGTAGGTCCCTTAGAGCTCTAACAAAATCAATCTTCTAAGTCAAAGCCATAAAAAAATATGAGGACATATTTTGATATTCGCAAATAAATCGAAACCGGGTACTACCCATCGACCTAGAATCATGACATTTAGAAAGAAGCAAAGTCTCACACATATTAAAAAAAACGATTACAAACTTATATTTTGCAGTTGGAGAATTCGCCAGGACGTATAATTGTTAATACCAATTTAAGGGAGAACTACAAAGTTAAGTTTGTTCTTGGGATAAATTCATTCAATCTACGGAACCCTTCATTATGCGAGGGCACGTGGCCAGTTTTTTATTCAAGAAGACTTAAATCTTACTTAAGTAAAATGTTTGAACATTTTGGAAAAGTCATAATTTTTTTATCTAAAGCATTAAAATAAACACAAACCTTACATTAAAATAATAGTCCAATAAATTTCAAGACTTAATAAAAACTCTTCAACCTTCAACATAAAACTCAGCTAATCTTGAAACGTGAATAAAAATAGCTTTAAAACTACTGAACGGCAATCTAGTGAAATGGAGCCACAAAAACTTTTAACTTTTCAATTATTCTACCCAACCAGCTGGATAATTGCGGTTTATATTTGAAACAGAATAAAAACATAGTCGGTTAAAACTTTTATTTAAATTTGACACTCGACATTTAAAATTCATAAATGTCGAGAGTAACTTTAGACGCGGAAAGTCTTAAGAGGAAATAGGGTAAGGTCTTTTCTCCATACAAAAAGTCATAATTTGAGGTTCGGCTCTCGTCTATTTCCTCCTCCAATATTGGACCAATAACTACGTAACTTTTTCCAAAAAAAAAATAAACAGCTTCTTAAAAAACACTACAAAGTGAAAAATAACCTTAATTTCTGAAGTCGGTGTCTTTGGTTTAGAACTTTCGTTTTTTGCCACCGACTTCCGAAATTAAAGTTATTTTGCACAACTAGTGGGTAAAATACATTATTATTGAAGCTGACTCAAAAACTACCTGAGCAAGGTTAACCAAATTTATATGGGACTACCGCGCCAGCTTCCTCTACCAAATGAAAAAAAAAACAAAATATCGGTCTACAATTGACGAAAATATCGATGAACAAACATACAAAAACATACATAAAGTTGAACATAGAACCTCCTCCTTTTTGTCGTCGTGTCGTCGCTTGATAAAAGTAGTATTCCTCATCATCTGCCTAACTTTTTACAAACAAGTTGGGGTCACCTTCCAGTCTAACCGGATGCAGCTGAATACCAGTATTTTACATGGAGGAACTGCCTATCTGACCTCCACAACCCAGTAACTGGGTAATACCCCTTGGTAAGACTGGTTGTCAAACTTTCGGGCTTCTGACGACCCGTAATGACTGTCAAAGATCCACAAATGACAGCCGGGACCAACTTAACGTGCTTTCCGAGGCACGGAGGAGTCTCGGTATGTAAAGATGGTCACCCATCGATGGACCAGCCCCGGCAAGTGTAGCTTAACCTGATGGATCGACGCGTGCGGCTGTTATTACTTAGCCACGAGCTCCTGCGAGATAAAAGTAGTCTTCCTATTCACCACAATAGATCACAGGTCATAAGTACCGGCTGGTGATAGTGATATTTTGTTTTTGGCAGACAAAAGAACGCCAAAACTCATCTTCGTCGCCTTTCGTTGCCGTTTCCAAAAGTTTCCTTTTCATAGATTGAAGTCTATTATTAGCAAGGAAAACAGGTTCTTTTCAATTTATTGAAAAACTTCATCCCAAAAGCACAATATAGAATTTTGTTTGAACATTTACAAAAGTTTGTAAACGTAAAGCAGCGTGCACACAACGGTTTTCCTCATGACATTCTGTTTACGCCTCGTACCTTGTGGTTTGAAATGCGATATTTCCGTCAGCCAAGCGACGCCGGGGCGTGTTCCTAGGGTATACAAATACGGCAATAAATTGTGTGCTTTACTTGCCATACAAGTCACAGAGACCGGTTAGGGTAATATTAATGTTCAAATGGCGACAAATCGTATACTATTATAATGTTTAATGCGTAACTTAAACATGGGTAATTGAATCGTTTACCGACCATTTGAGTCTTAGGCTTAGAATGGATGACTTTTGATACAGAATTGCATAAATTACTCCGTTTTGAAATCCACTTTTTTTGGCAGATAAACTTGCATTAATATTCTTAAAAATACTGAAATTCCTGTAGCTAGGTATATTATACGGTGCACTATTCTAACTAATCAAATATCAATTGATCAACCACTATAACTCGAACGTCTAAATACTCGAACGTTCATAATATCGAATGGTTAATAAATTGAACATCAAATATCGAATGTTTGTTTGATCGAGCGATCAACGCATCGCATATTCATTCCATCGAAATATCAATTTATGGATATATGATATGGATATGAATATATCATACAAGAAAACAGTGGTGACAAAAACTGAAAAATAGACAAGGCCGAGACAAATAAAATTTAAGGGAAATTATTCAACTGTCGTGGGGCCCGCAACAGAAATTTGGAGAAGTACATACTGGTAAGTCATAATTTCATAGTACGTAGTTTAAACATTAGGTATTCAAAAATGTCTTCAGGCAGTACCAGAACTAGCACCGATGTAATTCATAAGAATTCCCGAAGCTCCTTCGCATCTGATCAAGATGGCCATCAAGTTTATAGTGAGTCCCAAATGAGGTCTCTGAAAAAGGAGCTCTTTTTCAGAGAAACGGCAACATCGAATGAATTTGCAAGGACAGTGAGATAACTATTACGGCTTGAAGCAGGATTGATTTTGCAGTATTAAAAGTTCCAGGTTTGCTACTTATACAGATAAAATTTCTAAATTAACTTGCCTTTTAGCATCTTCAATTATAGCACCATTAATAATAATTCCTTTCCATAAAATCGTAAATCTACTTCTTATCTTGAACATATCACAGTGGGTACTAAACTCCAGCTCACAAGGGCAAACGTTACCAATAAAAACACAAAAAGGCACACCGCTTCCTCATAATTCAGCGTTACTGTCTAATTTAGTGGACGGCAATTCGTTCTTTCATTTCGTTAATGTACCCAAGTATACTATTCATGTTCGTCGCCATTGAAACCCGGACCTTATATTTGAATAAGCCCTTTATGAGCCAATTATGGTACCTACATGTTACGGGGATTTGACCTTTTTCAAAATACATATACGAAGGGAAAGCAATATGTACGATTTGAAACCAATAATTGTGAGCTTTTGACTTTATTGTTTGAAATTACAACGCTCATTCGTAGGTATACGAACTCGTTTTATGTCTTTGAAATTATGACCAGAGATTTGTAATTGTGTTAACCCTCCGCTGCGAGTCGAAGGTAAATTGTACCAAGAATAACTCGAAGGAATTCTTTTTCTTCGAATTAATTTCTTAATTTATATTTGCTTATTCGTTTAATATTCTGCTCACAGTTCTCAACTTTATGAAACAGCTGCGTATGTTTTGTGTTATTGAACTTAGAGTTTTCACCTTGTAAGATTTGATTCGAAAAATGTTTTTCGAGAGTTGTGAAAAAGTTTTCTATTTCACTTGTTAGTTGTTCTTTAGTTAGTTGAGATCCTAAACTCATGAGCAATTCACTATAAAACTTGAATAGATGTTTTATTCAGTATCAGTTTGTTATGTTTTTGTTTCTCAATTAGCTAGCTGGATTTACCATATTACATGTTGCTTCTGTCTAGAAAATTGGAAGACGAAACGTTATTCACTGTAACAATCTACAAAATAAAATACTATTCTTTTATTGAAGTTGTACGAGTGGAACTAGAAATAGTTGCTCAAATATTAAATATACTAAAACTCAAAATAAACTAATTAATTACATGTCAAGGATACTTCAAATTTTGCCCAAAATAAAGGATGTCGGATACTTTGAAGGCTCAAAGACGAACAAAGTAATTAATTAAGCAATTAATATTAAACACGCATGATGAAACTGCTGTGTTGTGACATAATGTTGTTAATTACAATCAATTACAAAGTTATACCACGTTGAAGGCTTGTAAGTAATCATTAGTTTTCGTAAACATACTTTTCTTTTGATCTTTCCGAGAACTATTATTATTTCTGGGATGTAACAACACAGCACAATATAATTTTTGTTTACAACCTAATTTGTCTTTACAAAAATTATACATTTGGGAAAAGTCGTACTTACGTTGATTAAAACTTTCAGCTGCTTGTACAACCACACAATACTACTTTATATCGAAAGTTCAGTAAAATTAAAATGATCCAATTAATACACAATCCACTCTGGATTTTTAATTATGTCCACCAATCATACATCATTGGTAAATTAAATATTGAATACCATTATATTATTATTATGATTTGATTTGATTTATCAGACATAAAACACAATCAGATTCATTTACGCGATATAACTACATAATTAATTCTACCACAAAATAATAATCACAAAATTATTGCGTGACCACTAAATTACCTCTCACGCGGTAATTTATATCACCAACAGCAAAAAATGGTCTATCATCTCATAATAAATAACGAAAATAATGGGACATAGAAAATTAACAGAGACCCAGTCTTTTGTACCTCTGACCGCGAGAGGGTTGCCAGATGACGCATCACAAGTTGGCACTAAAGTGACAGGGTCACATTGTGCGGGAGTGCGAGATTAGACTCGTTAAGTAGTGTACGCTGTATGATTATAATGTAAGAAAATTTAATGAAAGGTTGGGCTAGCATTTTTGAAAAGGCTGTAGAAAAAGCTGGCAAAGGTTGGTTGTTATTATTGCATTAAAATAATAATTTAAAAGATTTTTAAGGGCATTAGAAACAAAAATAGTTTATTTTTTAATCTTCAAAGGCAAAAAAGAGTTATAATTTGCCTTAGACAAACTTAAAACTTAGATAAACTTGTCTAAATATGACTGATTAGTAGACTAAATTCAGTGATTAAGTTACTGATATTTCAAAAGTCAACTAATCTGGGCTTAAATAAAATGTAATGATTAAAACGCTAACTTTTGGGATGAATTATTTTAATCTCGGTGTAGGTACATAAGTCATTTTTTAACAAAAAATAATCCCTTTTTCAATTACTCAAGCGAATAAAGAGAGCACTAAACTTATTTTAACTTATAATCACAGAACTGAGTCATTGTTTAATTGACTTAGAGAATAGTTTTTAAGAATGTTAGAAAGACCTGGTTTCAAAAATTTTGTATGAATTTTAAAAATCTTGCTTGTTTTACCATTGTTTTGCTTATCCTCCATAATTCAACAAAATTGAAATAAAAATACCCAAGTTCTGAACACAAAAACGATATCGACATCCAGAATGGTTCTCCGAAAAATATTTAAATGAAATAATACAAAAGAGAAACATTACAAACACCATTCGAAGAATTCACCGAAATAAAGGTAAGACCATACATATTTAAAGAGTTTTGGAACTTTTCCCAAAATAGCTGGCAACGAAGTATTTAAAGATGCCAAGAATCCGAACAATTCTGTGATGACCGAAGTAGTAAACGGACTTTTGATAGTGGGAAAAATATTGTTCAAGGCTATTGGGCAGTATTGGAACTAAAATTGGGTAAATGTTATTATTATAGAATCAGTTGGAGGAGCAATGACTATGAGGAAAATTAAAGAAAGATGTTTAATATGCATAATCAGCCTATAATGTTCCCACTGCTGGGACGCAAAATTACACTCTGTGAGAGGGAGTGGGCCGTAATCCACCACGGAAGCCCAGTACGAATTTAATAAGAATGGATTCAAAAACAAAACCAGGACACAAAGGATGAAATTACCTACTCTGGAAAACCGTACAAGAACTAAAAAGACCCTTAACCGGTCTTTGATGCAACAGTGATAATTAATTTACCCTCTCCCTGTCCTATGGTCACATTATCATTCAGTAGGTAATGAAAAGTACCTACAAATAGAAATTTTACAGTGCATTTATATTTTTAACTACCGTTGTTTTTAGGTTTAACTACGTGGAGCTATTTAAAGCTGTGAGTCAGGATTACGTGTGTAAAGCCTTTGTATAAAGAAGTTCCTAAAAATACAATAGACGCAGATATATTTAGTGAGCTATTCCCTTCGATCAATAATAGACTAGATTCCCGATAAGCGCTTCAAAAACGGCCCGAAAAATAAGACCACGAATACGTTTGTGGTCTTATTTCAAATTAATATGGTCCAATCATAGCCAACATTAAGACGTCAAAATGCCGCAGTGCGCGTTCAAAAACTGTGTAAATAACCACCGTAACACCAAGGTTTTGGAAGGAAATTTTTTTTTCGGTAAGTTTAAATCAGTAAGTGTTTTTCATAAAGTAAAAACAGAATTAAATTGTAAATTTAATTCAATTAGCTAATATTATAATTGTTTGGCCAATGTTTGTTACGACGCACCAACTATTGTATCGAACATCGACTGTTCGTGAACAGGGAATGCATGGAGTAGTGTTGTTATTTTGTAATGGTATTTTTATTTGTAGATTTCCTAGTGACCCATTTCGCTGTGCAGCTTTATAACAAGCTGAATCTGTATAAAGGTAATTAAACATTACACTACTATTTTAAATACTTTTGTTTAAAGAATACGCCGAAAACACGTTTCTTGACTCCCTTTATTATTATTACTTAACTATTCCTCAAGAGTCACAAAAAACGCTGTAAGAAATCGACACGTGTTTTACCTCTAAAAGAGGGACGTGAGGTTGACGATTGACCAGTCGGGAACCTGAACACTTCATGTTGCTACGCCGAGCGCTGGACGCAGAGCCAGAGAGAGAGCAAAGCCACGCCTGAATCATTTAACTATCTTAAATATTTAAGTTCCTGTCAGACACTTCTCTTCCCTAAGGTTTTAATTAAAAAGAATATTATCTGTTAATTGTCAATGTATGAGTGCTTTTTATTACCACTTAAAATCATTAATACTAATCGATTTATATGTATGACAGATATTTTATACCCACTGGAAGGAAGAGTTCAAAAATAGCAGCAAATAAATTACCGATTTCCAAATAAATGTAGATTCAAAAAGTTGGAATGAAAGAGGAAATTCAAAGTTCATTTTATATGCATTTTGAATATACTCATAGAACAGCAAGACTTGCATTCAACACAATGTTTACTTTTAATCCAAAACCATTTTGTTTGCTTTAGCACGCTGAATATCCATAAGCTAGAACATTGTATTCAGATCATGGCAAAGCTTCTATGCAAGCATATTCACAACAGAAGCTAAACAAAGCTTGCTGGTGCAAAGAACAAGCTTAAATGGATATTGGTAGGATTACTTTGCTTCATAGGTAGGTAAATTACTGAAATAAGTGCTGGTTATTTCGCTTGTAAATCAGTGTGTTGTTTCTGATTTAATTTTGCCCGTGTGTATCGTAAAAAGAAACTGACGATGGCATGTAATCACAAACTCTCTTCGCCAGACGTCTTGGTGTCGTTTTAAAAGAGCTTATATTATTATGTATCGTTTATTTATTTTCTTTCTTATAAAATTACATTCTTATATATTTTCTTTTACTAAAAAGATAATAGTAAAAATAAAAATACAGGTCCGCCGGTGTCGGGGGCAGGGTCCAAGCTACTAGAGTTTAGGGCTGCAGAGACGGGAACTTCCTCACAATGCGAGCCGTATCAAGGAGTACTGCCTTCTGAATCAGGCCCTGATCAAACCGCCTAACGGGAGTCTCAAGAGGCTTTCGGCCATCAGGCCATTGGCCGTCACGAAAATCGGCACAATGAGGCTACTATAAGTTATTATAATATATTATTTTTATGATTAGCAATCATTTTTGTATACAATTACAATAATACTTGATGGTACCAATAATATTAGGTACTTTGTCAAGTACTGCAGCTTGCATGAGTTGTTGACATCTTTCGATTTCAATTGGCGAGTTCACTCGCTGCTCGGACACTTTAGCTAATACCTAGCCTATTCAAGTAAGAGCCTTTTCCTAACTGAAAATGTGATACGCAGCAGTATAATATCTACTTTAAATTTTCTAGATAGAAACCTTATACGTCGCGTCGACGTGATTGTTAGAGTTGCACCCGTCGTAAAGGTAAATAGTTTTTGATTTATTCGTCGACTCTAGTTGAAACTAGTTTTGAACTATAAATATACCCAACGTACTTGTAGACGGCGCTTTGGAAATTTATTACCCCTGTGCGGTAAAATATGTGGAGTATTAGCCATACAAAAATGTGGAAGAATTTTTACCTGGATTTCAACCTAGCTTTTCAGTTCAAAAATAAGAAGAAGAACGTAAATAGACTTAATTTTGGTACAAAATAACGTCTATTGTTAAAGCTTTTTTCAGACTCAATCTTTAGTAGATGTAATTGGATTTTTGTGACACTTGCCTACGTTAACTATTTCGGTCTCGACAGAATTAAATTCAAAATAGCCTGTAGGCGTAGATGATAAATAGATTGCTGTAGGTAAATTAACCTACACAATTGAACAGAAAGAATAGTACATTACTGTCGCGTCCTGCAACTGGGCTATTGATGGACGACCATGAAATTGTGAAACAATTGTGTCACAAACGTGAGTCCATCAATAGCCGGTTGCGGCCAAGGCTTGTATAGTACTTTTCTCAAACAATGCGCGGAAATTCAAACTAAGTAAATTTATTATAATTTCCAGAATGAATGACGAACAACGATAATTTTTCACGCGCCAATAATGTTCATTTGTTTCTTCTTTATTTTAAACAGCTCTATTTGCAAGCCAAATCGAAATTTAAATAAAATCTTTGATGCGCTGAACTAAAAAGTTCGTTCCATTTTTAGATAACACAACAGACATGAGTTTTCATAGTAATTTATTTGGCCACTAAACACGACAGATAATGGATTTTCATACTTACTTTGCCGGCCGCATCGTCATTTGTTTTTGAACAGTACAGCAATTTCGATATATCTCGAAGAAGGTTGTCAAAAATAATGCTCGAATTTCCAAGCATGTTTGAGAAACGTTGCTTTATTTAGAGTTTTATAGATGTTTAGTTTTTTATTTTTAGATATTTATTTAGTTACTCTTACCACTTATATTAGTTTTTATAGGTGGGAACCTAATACAACAATGTAGTCACAATTTTTACAGTCAGAAACGTCACCCAAAAACCAATTAAACACCACCATCAACAAACACGAAATGTTTTTAAATTGTCGTATTTTGACTTACAGTAGTATATTGTAAGCTACAGAGTTTGGAAAAAATGAGGGCGCCACTACCGCATTTAGGTCACTTCAAATGGGAAATTAGTATAAGAATTTAAACAAATAGTTAAAAACGCTGCTTCAAAAACCCACTAGCACTTGTCGGCAAAGTATTGCCAACATCATAGGTCTGCATTACCTAAGTAAAATATTTAGTTTCATCTGGCATCATACTCTTTTTTGCCAAGCTGTACCTTTAAGTGCCTTTAGCCTTCGTTTATATAGACACCGCTACCGCGTCGGTCATGTAGCTACCGCGTCTTTTCATATTACGGTTCATAGGTTAGCCGCAGGAGCTACATGAGCTAAGTTAAATGAACTTACCTTCATTCCCGGTGTGGCCTGCGCTTGACAGTTTACATTGATGACCAGTTTGATAGGTCGATCAAACTGATCAACTAACTGATTGCCTAAGAAACATCAAACTTCTGTTGTCATGAACCTGATTCTACATCCGTTTTTAGTTCGAACCTTATCAGACCTTCTACATTATGCAAACTGCCAACAGTCATAGCAGCGGGAGCGTCTCAATCCATTTATAACCAGTTTGATAGGCCGATATGTTTCTTAGGCAACCCTCTCCAGGGTTGCCTTCTGGTGTCATGACCCTGATTCTACATCCGTTTTTAGTTCGAACCTTATCAGACCTTCTACATTATGCAAACTGCCAACAGTCATAGCAGCGGGAGCGTCTCAATCCATTTATAACCAGTTTGATAGGCCGATATGTTTCTTAGGCAACCCTCTCCAGGGTTGCCTTCTGGTGTCATGACCCTGATTCTACATCCGTTTTTAGTTTGAACCTCATCAAACCTTCTACATTATGCAAACTGCTAACAATCATAGCAGCGGCAGCGTCTCAATCCATTTATAACCAGTTTGATAGGCCGATTTGTTTCTTAGGCAACCCTATCCATGGTTGCCTAACAAAACACCTACCTCATATGGTAACCATCTAAGTGATTACTTAAACGTTACACAACTTTCACCTCAATATCCTAATGGATGTGGTTACGGAAAAATTACGTACAAACCTCAAAATCCACTCAGAAAATTAAGGGAATTACTTGACGCTAAATGCTCGGGTTATTAGATGCTACTGACCTACATTTTTCAGTGTTTTATTGAAAGAAAACAGATAAATCTGCCTTTTGAATTCGACTGATGCTTGAAACCCTTTAGCTTTGTTCGTTTATCGTTTTTATCTAAAACAAGTTGTAAAGACTCGTTGTATCCAAAACTTATAGAAAACTTGTCAAAAACGTGAACAAAATTGTTAATAAAGACATGTCTGAAACAACGTCAATACATGTTTGATACATGTTTTATACGCTACATGTTTTTGACAAGACCTTAACAAGACTTGTTGAAAACAAATATCACCAACTTGTAATGGGCGGAAACGCGATTCAACTGTTAAATTGTTTTACTTCAGCTCAAAATACGAGCGACCATTAAATCTTTTTAAATTGACCTCAGCCTCATTGACAGATTTGTTTCATTTTTGGTCACCTGCCAACTTACTTAGACCATATCACACTGGGAATTTGCAAGCGTGTTTCCAGCGAAGTGATTGTTTAACGAGCTGGTGATTGTGCGCAGCAAGCACGCTACGTATGCGTAACGAGTGTGATACGTTTGCTGAACGAGAGCGATTGACCTGAGCGCACAATAGAGAGCAAGACAATCGACTGTACCAACAATATTATGAAAACGCTGCGTGCACGTCGCGTGATCGTGGCAACCTCGCTTCGCACCCGCGGAGAGCACGTTCACAAATCGCTTCGATGGACACATACGCTGGTAAATCGTCAGTGAGATAACGCTCTTAGTTAGCCAGTGATCTCCCAAAAGTATACGTAATTGTTTAAAAGATTGGTTTGAATTCTGTCTATTTTAGCGTGTAGGTATGCACGTCTTTAAGAAACGAGACAAACAATATTTATACCAAGAAATCTTCCACGGAATTATCATCAACACTACAAAGTTTTAGAACAAATCCCCCTTATAACGTCATACCGTCACTCTGTTAACGATGTCTCCAAACTGACCGTCCCCGGACGACCTAAACATTTGTCCCGCTAACAGCAAAGCTTAACCGTGTTACTGCGACCCGACATCGACACGTTGACAGCAAGGGAACGTGTCACCGAGATAACACCGTCGAATGACGTATCGAGACGTGGATATACTGCTGTCTGACTTATGTATAAACATGAATTGACGTATAGATGTAAACACAAGTGATAGATGCAAGTGTGACCGATACAGGCCAGTTTGTACAAGGGTTATTAAGATGTACAATAATAGCCCTCAATGTGAACATTAAACTTGACAGTTTCGTAAAAGGAATAATAAACAAAAGACAAAAAAAAGTCTTGCAACTGATTGGCGAGCTGAATAATTCCTTCAAGACGAAGTGTTTATTTTTGTCGAAACGTGACATTACTTTGTATATTCCATAAGAAACAAAAAACTGCCGAGATTTTACTAAAGATTTGATAAAAACAAAATTTAAGGTCTATTTTCTTGATGCTTCGGATATAGCAAGATAGATTATGATGACCGGACGTTTAACGTTCATGTATTAAGGCCTCATCCACAATAACATCGCCAGTTTCGGAAGTTTATCATTGAATCAATCTGCCAACTTGCCTAGCCTTTTCCCAACTATGTTGGGGTCGGCTTCCAGTCTAACCGGATACAGCTGAATATCAGTATTTTATATGAAGCGACTGCCTATCTGACCTCCTCAAACTGGACAATTCAATACTCCTTGGTAAGACTGGTTGTCAGACTTTCGGGCTTCTGACGACCCGTAACGACTGTCAAAGATCCACGAATAACAGCCGGGACCAACGGCTTAACGCCCTTTCCGAGTCACGGAGAAGTCTCAGTACGTAAAGATGGTCACCCATCCACAGACAACCCAGGCAAGCGTACCTTAACCTGATGGATCGACTCGTGTGGCTGTTATTACTTAGCCAAGTCGGAAGATTCTCATTCCAAAGTAATATTTTTCTAGAAAAAAAAAACAATGAAAACGTTCACACCGAAGACTTGCTCCGATTTATTTCAAATTGTGCTCGCAAAAAATGTATTGGAGTTGGAATGTGAGAAAATCGACACAAGCTATCAACTGAGTGCGGAATTGAGAATATATTTTTACTTACTTGAAATGTTCTTCCTTTATTCCATATAGAATTGTTTGCATAAAAGGGATTTGCGTATGCTGACTAGATATAAGCAAATTGATTTAGGTACCTACTAACCCAGAGCAGTTCGCAGCTAAGTGTAATAACAGCCGCAAGGGGTCAATCCATCAGGCTATGTTTCGCTTGCCGCAGTTGGTCCGTGGATGGGTGAATATCTTTACATATCGAGACTCCTCCTTGCGTCGGAAAGCACGTTAAGCCCGTTGGTCCGGATCTTTGACAGTCGTAACGGGTCGTCAGAAGCCCAAAATTCTGACAACCAGCTTTGCCAAGGGGTATTGTATTAACCAGTAATTGTGTGTTGTGGAGGTCAGACAGGCTCCATGTAAAATACTGGTATACAGCTGCATCTGGTTAGACTGGAAACCGACCCCACCGTAGGTGTGAAGAGGGTAGGCAGATGGATTGATTTAGGTACCTATTATAAATTGCGCACCAGTCTTCCGATGATAGCAATATTGCCTAAATTTTGATTAAATTGTTCAAAAAGATTTAAATCATAGTTCATGTTCGTAAGCGCTACGGCTGAGCATGAGGTCCTGGATTCGATTCCCGGGTCGGGCAAAGTGTGGGGATATTGAGGATTTCCACCTGGAATTTCTCAGTAGCAGCCCGGATTTTGGATTTATTAGATGGGAAATAACCATTACTGGCGAAATGTGGGTTTACTAGATAGGTATACCCCTGCTACCCTTTTGGGGATTACGGGCGTGATGTTATGCTGTGTTGCATGTTCTAAAAAATCATAGAGATTCAATACTCTACTAAGCTAAACCAGACTTCAGTATATTGTTCAAAATCGAGATTCATTAATTTAGTGAGAATCAACATATTATCGTTCTTAAACACGGGCCTAACGCTATCAATCATCATGTTTATGACAGGTTTATATTAAATCAAGTATAGAACGTTTATAAATATACTTGCTTTTGCCCGCGACTTCGCCTGCGTGGATGTCGGATATCGACCCACGGGAACGTACTACCGGGATACTTTAGAAATGCTGGGTTTCCTGTACAAATTTTCAACCTCTATAAGATTATTCTTGAAACAAAAAGTCAACAAAAGCCTATGTCCTTCCCCAGGATGCCATCTATCTCCTTGCCAAATTTTGTCGACATCCGTTTAGTGGTCTAGGCGTGAAAAGGTAACATACAGACAGACAGACAGAGTTACTTTCGAATTTATAATTTACCAGCTTCCGCCCACGGCTTCGCCCGCGTGGTATGACGATAAAAAGTAGCCTATGTCCTTCCCCGGGATGCCATCTATATCCTTGCCAAATTTTATCGAATTCCGTTCAGTGGTTTAGGCGCGAAAAGGTAACATACAGACGGACAGACAGAGAAAGACAGACAGACAGAGTTACTTTCGAATTTATAATTTACCAGCTTCCGCCCACGGCTTCGCCCGCGTGGTATGACGATAAAAAGTAGCCTATGTCCTTCCCCGGGATGCCATCTATATCCTTGCCAAATTTTATCGAATTCCGTTCAGTGGTTTAGGCGCGAAAAGGTAACATACAGACGGACAGACAGAGAAAGACAGACAGACAGAGTTATTTTCGAATTTATAATTTACCAGCTTCCGCCCACGGCTTCGCCCGCGTGGTATGTCGATAAAAAGTAGCCTATGTCCTTCCCCGGGATGCCATCTATATCCTTGCCAAATTTTATCGAACTCCGTTCAGTGGTTTAGGCGCGAAAAGGTAACATACAGACGGACAGACAGACAGAAAGACGGACAGACAGAGTTACTTTCGAATTTTTAATATTAGTATGGATTATGGATGGACCGAGTGTTCACAGTGACAAACTATTGCTACTAAACGGAAAAAATAAATTTACACTCGTTCAATGGATTTAAAACTCATAACGTCAGTTAATTGCAGATCGATCGCTTTTGGAGAAATAAAAGCATTGAATGGGTATTTCGTTTGTAACTGATGTCGGCGTTTGTGTAATTTATGTGTTTGTTCTAGTATTGTTCTCAAATTAGTGATATGTATAATGTCTTTATTGTCAGTAATGTTTCTTTAAGCGTGAAGAACTACCTAGCTAAATTAAAATTAAGTAAACTTAGTAATTAACATATCTTTACTTACTTAACCATTTCTTGATCAAAACTTACCTAAAATTACCATCAATATCTATAAACCTAGTTACCATCTCAAAACATTAACGAAACTATGAAACTACATAAAGAATCACTCTAACGCTTAAGACCTAAGTGAGGTATGGTAGCTTATAAAACTTTAATCTAACACCTCGTTCTAGAAAATTTATAAAGTTCGCCTTAACATGGATCCTTGTGATCGAGACACCGAAACTTTTTCAACTAACTAATTATATAAGTCTTTAAAGGAAGTAGTAGTGAAGTTACTTGCTATGCTGATCAGAAGGAAAGTGGATATCTTGCTTGGAATTTCTTTGAGCAAAATGTCACTGGAGATTTTAATAATTATACGATAGACTTATAATTTTCTGCGATCCTGTAGTTAATTAAATAGTTTGCATACTTGGCATTTTTTCCGTGGAAAATAATATGAATAGTTGAATGTGTCTTGCATGCTTCACTACAAGGTATAAATATTTTGTAATTTTCAGTAACAGATGCATACTTTTGCATCTAATTCTGCCACTGTAGTACTTACTAAAAAAAATCTTACATTATTCTGATTCAGAATCAGTACACTCTCATTTTTACTTATTGAAACAAATGACGTAACAAAACGGACATAAAACAAATAAAACACTAACGGAAACTAGATTTCAAAATACGAACAAATGAAATGCCACTACAAAAATATCGGAACAAAAAAACCCTAAACTGCCTACCGCACAAAAAAAGTAATGATTTCGAAATTCAAACGTGAAAAAAAGAAGTCAAGCACATAACGCGTCAGGCGTTAGTCATTGACTCTACCTTTTTACCAAACACTCGATTCAGCACCAACCGATTGAATCAAACGTTAACGAACTATAGAAACGTGACAACGGCCGGAATCTTTTTTCGCATTTTCGCATCAAACATTTTTCGCATTCGCATTCGTGTAGTGAATTTGAATAGTGTCCCTCTAGTGTGCTTTACGGTACAAATTCGTCTCATTCACTTTGATTCATTAAAGTGGCATACATCCGATGTGTAGGTACCATTTGGCAGCTTTTTCTGCAGAAAATAAAAGTGCACCATGTGAGCGTGATAGTCCGTTCATTGCAGTGACAGTCAAAGAGCAGTACAGAGTGTTGTGTGGTGAAACTGTTGTTTCACTATCTATTTTATTCTTGCGACTTTTAACCTATATCGCCAAACAAAATCAGAGGTTTATGAGATTAAATACATAATTGTAGAATACGTTCAGCTTATCAGTGAATGTTTTCCATTAATCGACTCAGCCTATCGCAGTCCACAGCTGGACTAATTGGACATAGGCCTTTAGAACAAGGAGGGAGTAATCCTGACCGTTTATTCTGAAAGTTGGCAACGTCACATATAACTGTCAAATATTTACCTGTTTTGATTAACTTGGCAATTACTGTATGGAAATATTAAATATGGCTAGACAAACTGTCTAAAATATTGATTATGAATTGCAATAATTAGAATAATTATATAATTATTATAACACTGAATTTAAGTTGTAACCGGTTTTAGGTGTAAAAAAGACATTTGGAAAGTTTCCAAATCCTTTTTTTACAACTAGAGCTAAATATTCGGGTTTACGATATTATTCATTGCATTTCATAATCAATATTTTAGACAGTTGTCTAGCCATATTTCATAATTATTCCATACAGTAACATTGCCAAACTAATTAAAACAGTGAAATATTTTAAATCTATTTGCAACGTTGCCCACTTTGAGAATAAACGCTCTTAATTAATTACGCGTAACTTCCAACACTGGGAACGAATGAAACGAATATTTTTGAATGGTTTTGCATACAGATACAAGTAGTAGATCCAGAGATTCTATCACTCTGCAATAACCTAGTTTCCCTAAGGGATTGCTGATGAACGGTCAACCAATTACTTTGAGTAAGAGGGGCTAGAAGTAAATAGCTAAATAGGTCGGTATTTTAAAGAAGGTTCTTTCTTCGCCGCTAATAATAGAGAGAGAGAAAAAATAAAAAGTGTTCCAATTTATTACATACAAAGGCAAAAATGTCGCTCATTATGTTATACGTCCTTTGAGTTTGTTTCGAAATATTTTCTGCTCACGGGACCCTTGGCAACAGGCAAGTGAAGGACCACGGGTGGGTTTTAGTCAGTAAAAGCCTGACATGCCCTCCTGCTCCGCCCAGAGCGGGAGAAGTCATTTGAGGATGTCCCACCCTCAAAAAAAAAAAATATAGTCAGATAAGAAATGCAGTCGCCATCTAGTTTTCAAATAGTGACCAAAACAATGACGGATAAAAATGTCTTAGTTAGAAATAAACTTAATTTAATTTCATTTTAATTCATTTCATAAAAACATTATTACTTACAGATGAAATACTTGATGAATAATATTTTTATTGAATACTTGAGCTTAAACGAAAAATTAGCTGAATATTTTGTTATAATGTCAAAGAGAATGATGTTCCTTGATAAGAACTAGGTACTCTGGTTTAAGGAGTAGATTAAAAATACCTTTGCCAGTGCCTCCTTTGTATAATATTTCTTCTATCTAAGAAATCTAATAATAAAAAAGTATCACCATCTGATATTTCACTCCAGTTGTAAAACTTTATGGTTTCATAAAAAGTGAGATATCTTATCAACTCCTAACACTTCAATATTTATTAGTACGAGTATCTAACTGATATTTTCAAACTCAGATTTTATGTGTCAGTGTAAAATTTTCGCGTGGTTTTGGGGCAAACTTATTTTTTAAATTTTCACAACATTATTTTTTACTTGCAATCGGCACGCTTAGATAGAAAATACACTTGAATGCTTGTATGTAGAGTACTGTATCGTTAAATAAAATATAAAATAAGTCACCGAGTAGGAAGTAAAGTGTTTGTGGGTATCGTAAAAAACAAATGAAGGAATATATCCAGAAGATGGACGAATAGCGATTTCCTTTATTGGCTAATAGCATCAGTAATAAGGCTAATAGTAATATCATCATCATATAAAAACTCCATATACCTAGGTAACATAACATTCATATTACAAAATAAATGTTAGTTTGTTAATTAATAAAAAAAATGAATAAAACTTAAATTATGTAAGTATTGTTAGTGCCTACGTTTACGCAACCGATGCCTATGGCGGTCCTTATTCACAGGTTTACAACAGGACGATCAAAACGGACAGCAATAGCATTTACGATGCTGTTGCTGCTTATTCGTAGATAAATAAAACACTATATTTTGTAATGCATTTTTGTAGGTACTGCAAAGGCTATACTCTGCATGGTCTTAGAATAAAACCTTAGTGCTTTCAAATTGATGGCATGTTTAGGAGACAGACGTCAGATTTGTATTAAGAATAGGTAAAAACAGATGAGGTGTGCCCGGAGAGCTGTCAGGGCTCCGAGCCAGAAGATTTAAGTAAAGTAATATAAAAACATACGTAGCTCCTTTATAGGAATAATTATCCCCAGCTAACATACAGTGTTTTATTAGTACCAGTGCCGTAGGCTCACCTCGGAGTTCTACAGCACCTAGGTATAGTCGAAAAAAATTAATTCTGACCCACCATAAGCTTATTTTCTTACAGACATTCAAATACAATTAGGTCGACATTCGCGTAAACATACATTTCCTTGGTAATGAATTTGTCATCTGCCATCTTTGTTATTTTGACGGTTTCAATCGATTTATCGTCAAAGTGGGTCATGATTCACTTAGCCTGACTGTACATATACCTAAAAAATATATGTATTGAGTATTGAAAAAATAAAAACTTTAAGGATACATTTTTTATTTTTGCGAAAATTTTATCAGCATGAAAACATCCGATATTTTGCGGCATCCACAGCAAAGTGTGAATTGAGATTAATATTATGCTGAGCCACAGAACACCCCAGTTCATTGTGAGTTATTGGCTTATTTCCAACGAAAATGGCGATTATCCCGTGTTCTTCAACTAAATGATATGCATTACGCAGAGTGAGTTCAGTTTTCTTCATTCCAAAGTCAGTAAAGTGATAATAAAACCTAAAATTATTACGAGTTGTTATAGAAATTTTGCTGTTTTGATATTCGTGAGTAAAATTTTATGGATTCGAAAGATACTCTATTCTTAATTAATAAAGCTGAAGAGTTGGTTCGTTTATTTGAACGCGCTAATCTCTGGAAAAACCAGTTGGATTTGAAAAAATCTTTTTTGACGAAGCAGCACGCTAAGACAATGAGGAGCATTTAAAAAAAAAACAGAAATAATTCTAAGCAAAAATGAAGGAAAAGCTCGGGCAATGCGGTGCGACGTCGAGGGTCGCAGCAACAAGAAATTTCACGTGAACAAAGTCGTGGGCTTCCAGCTAGTGAATTATATAATCTCTGAATAATTAACTGTTTACATTTAACAGTCTAAGTAAATTCAAAAGTCTTACTGCAAATTAGGTTCACACTAAACGCGGCCTAATACCGGTAAAAATAAAAATAAAGTTTCATAAAACTGGGTGAATATGCGGTATCTATCCTTGAGACGAACACTTTATGAATAAACATCAAATCTATTCATCGAATAGAAAGACGTAAAATCGTGGAAAGCCGAGAAAAATAAACATCGATACGTATGAAAGGTCGTAGTTATTTCTGAATATTGAATAGTATTGTTGACAAAGGTTTTATAATGTTTCCATTTATACCTACAGTCAATAATACAATTATTTTATTGTCACAAACATGTATTTTTTTCATAGGTTTAGTAGTCTGCATCAATTTTCCGTGACTGGTTTTTTCAGAAAACATAGATTATAATAAAATAGTTATTATAAAAAAAAATTACGAGCGCGCTATGTTATACCAGTTCAAAAATTATATTTTAATATCACCCAGAAGTCGTATTTGTCTACACTACACTTTAATCAAGTACGAGTACCTGTGCTGACCACTTAAAACTCCGCATCTCACAGAACTCGCAAAAACGAACAAAGCTTAGAACATACAAAATAACATCACTATAAAATGGACAACACTCGTCCAAACGCTACAATGCACAGTGTTCACAAAGCGTTAAATAAACGAATTTTTCATTACGCCTTTTATGTGCACTCTCGTAAAATATTACACACAATATATTACCTACGTACTGCCTTATAAATTCCCTGTGCGTCCGTAAAAAAGTACACACTATGTTTACGCCAAAAGTCAATTTGTCTCACTGTGTAGCCAGAGTGATATGCGTCTTTTGTGAATTGACATAAACCATTGTGGACCACAGGGGAGACCAAGATGTGAGGCCACTTTTTTTTCATCGGCTTTTTATTACAAAGAATAATGTTGAGGAAGTTATTTTTATAATAGGTATTTTTGTAAAATATTTCAGTGTAGGTAGGTACATTATTTGTATACCACAGTTATATTTCTATTCTCACAAGGAAATTGTAAAATTGGGTTGTAAATATTTTTATTAAAATTCCATATTTTTTTTAGGGTTAGGTAAGTATTTTATAGAATTAGGTATATATTAAAATGTTTTCTACAAGGAGTTCACTTGACTTCAGGAGGATTCACTTGTACATAACATTTCTCAAACTTGAAATGTTGCACGCCTCACATAACAAGACTTTGTTATGTGAGGCGTGCAACATTTCAAGTGCAACATATCTTTGCTTTTACTACACGTAAAAGTAAACAATATTGCACTTTTGGTTTAACGATATCAATAAACTACCGATATCGTCTATATTAACCTAAAACGACTTTACGATTTGATGTCATTATTGGAAAAACGATAAAACTTCTAGGGCGAGCAATTTGATTCGAAATAAAATCAACAATCCCTTTCAGTCCACGATCCAATCGCGATACGAATTATATCGATAAGAATCCAGCTATTGCGACAAAAGGAACTACTAAGAACACTAAAGGAGAAAATCTTACCCAATTAAGTAGCCTTTTAAAACTCTCCGGACGACAAAAAAACTCGTACACGAAACAGTACTGGCAAAGAAATTAAAACAAAACTGTCACAAAGTTTGTAACAAAAAAAAAGTTTCACGCTATTTTAGTCAGCACTAATTTGACAGCACTTTGAAAACGGAACACTGGGTTCCGATTTTAAAAAAAGAATCACTTCACACACGAACTTTTTAAAAATAGGGTTGTAACTCACCGTGCACTTTTTAACGTGTTCGTATCGCGAAGGTTGTGAGTGGTGCGAGACTACGAGTGTTCGCGGCGTCACTAGGGCTGCCACTGCGATGTCGGGTACGCAACGCGCCTGCGTAGCTTTGCGCACCGGCTCTGCACTCTTGATACATTTCTGCTTCAATTAATCCCCGCACTGTACTCAATTATACCTAGTAGTAGTGCTTCGTGGGTGGCAAGTTCAAACTGTTAGCCCGATATTGGTATTAATGATAGACTATCGCGAGTTTGTGATAGGACATTGTTTCATTGTTTGTTTCATTGTTTCCCTGTAGATCCTGAATGCTCTTAAAAATGCAAAAAAAATTGGGTGACTAAAATGAAAACCATATGGAATCCGGCTAGTTATATAGTTACCATACCAGTCTATTAATGTCGATACTTGTTGTGCAAGTGATAATTGTACAATTTAACTTGACTTGACTTCAAAAACGGTAAAGAAAAACATCGTGAGGAAACCGGCATGCCTGAGAGATATTTCTCGACAACATGAAGCCAAGTCAGAGGCCCATCGGCGGCATAAAAACTGACACGTCACTAACCACACTAAAAAGAAAGAAGATTTTCAATATTACAGTAACACTGTAGAACTATAGGAACTATACGAATCTTTTGCTTCCAGAATTATATTTTTTACCAAAATATAATTCTGGAAGCAAAAGATTCAAAAGTCATGTTTTGGTTGCCATATAGGGTTGCCAAGAACTTGTTTGCAGCTCAAATCATTGAAATAATTAACCAAAAAAAAAAAACCTTTGATACACAAAAAATATGTATATTCATCAGTTAAATCAATAGATAGCAAGGTCTTACAGCAATGCATCAAAGGATACATTGCAGAAACTATTCGACCAAATAGTAATAGTTTACAATGGTGACAGTATACCGTTCATGATTGGCGAATTGCGGTATTCCAAAATTAGTCTCAGTACCATTGAATGACCATTCAATGGATCATTCAATCAGTTTCCCTTTAGTTGTTTTCCTTGCCCGTATATTTTTTTAAAGCAATATCTCAAATTCTCCGAGACCAAGACCACGGAACACATTAACCGCTGCCCATTAGAAGGGGATGGTTTGTTAGGCCGACGCCTTTTACCACTTAAGTGATTCATTTTTCTCGAGTGAATTTCATTTTGTGGGAAATTAAGTGGTTTATTTTTCTGGTAAGTTAATGTGTCTTGTGTTTTCCATTATGGTAAAGTTTTACATTTACATTTTTAACTTTACAGTCTTAAAATAAACATATTTTTATAAGCTTTATATTAGCTTGCTCTGTTCGTATGTGTTTCCGGTTACATCATCATTGTCATCCATTTTTCAAGCACTTCCCGGCATTCGATTGAGCTGCAACTTGGCATACTTATATAACTACCGAGACATTTTGAAAAAATGATACGATGGAGCTGGTCTGATGATGGAGTCGGAAGTTGGCCATAGGAACTCCTCAATCAAACAAGATAGCATCGTGTTTGGACTCATTGGTCATGTATTAACAAGTGCTTTGACACTAGGTTGTGTTCAGGATCTGATGATGGAGACCATGGGAAAATCGGTTTTAGTTCATGAAAAGCTTGTTTTTAAAAAGATTTTTACTTCTATTTTTAGACTAGTAAAAACCTAATCACTTGTGATCCCTGAGTTCAGCCTTTCTTCTCGGAGTAGTCAGACAGGAAACGTTGACCTCATCTAGTTTTTAAAATATTTTTGATTGATTTGTTAAAGTGTTTGTTCAAAATTACTTGCCGAAATACAATCTTCGCTAATCTTACCTAGCTTATAGACAGGTAAAGTCAGTGACATAGGTCGTTAATACTGCTGTTTTTACACATATAAATTGACCCAAATTTATTAGATCCATTGACATTATTAATTTAATATTTAGCTGAATAATTAAGATGAAAAAAAAAACTGAAGTGTTAATCAACATTAAAATTTGTCGCTGACTGTACCTTTCCGTGAACAAAAACTGACTGTATGCGATGTTTATACCTACATATTTAGCATTGAGATTTTTAAATGACAGTTAGAAGTTACTGGTTAATTTTAATTATTACATAAAGTGACGTGTCACGTCTAGTGTCAAGCGATTTAGAACTGTGTTTTTTACAGTTATTAGTTTATGGTACCTACAGGATCTAGTCTAATTATGTAGGTAACTTTTACCAGCATGAATGACATAAATAGATATAACGCACATTTGACATCTACCAACCCGCACTGGGCCCGCGTGGTGGATTATGGACCACTCCCTCTTGCAGAGAGGAGGCCTGTGTTCCAGCAGTGGAAACATTATGCATAGGTTATGCTAAATAGTCTACTGTAATTTCTGCCTACCCCCAAGAAGGCATGTAGTAATAAATTTATAAGTAACCTAGATTGACTTTCAATAAAGGGGCACATTTAATTTTATAGATGCCTTAAATTACATTTATTATTGTCAGATACCGTACAGTAGATATTTAATTTGAATACCAATCACAATTACGAATAATCACGCATCACTAGACCATAAAGTAAAGCAATGAAGCAACCATTAAATAATTTATACGTCTTAACTAATTTCACCCGAATAATTATTACCAAAATCGAGTTATTTGAAACGCCCATTAATTAACCCTTATTTAACCGTCACTTTGAACCCAGTGTATTATGTTAACACATAAGATGGGACGACGTTGAATAACGATATAATTTCGCAAAGCCATTATTTGATAAAGATATTAATATCGATAGCGACCTCATCATTTCTTAACACTAGTTGAGGTAGAGTCAAACACGAGCTAGGGAAGTACCTATAAAATTATCTATACATTCATCTTCTATAAAAATATATAAAATTGAAATGTGTTTGTAATGTCAAAATAAAGCTTTTTATACTAAATGTATATAAAAGCATACATGGTAAATAAAAAATAAAAAATATTTTTGTCCTTCTGTCTGTCTGCTTATTTGTTCCGGCTAATCACCGAAACGGCCGGACCGATTTTGACGGGATTTTCACTAGGAGCTAGCTGATGTTGTAATAAGTAACTAAGTCATTTATTTTAGAAAAATAATTAGGTTCCACGCGAGTGAAGCCACGGGCAGCAACTAGTTATAAGTAAAATCAAAGGATTAAGACTAAGGCCCTTGTAAATAAATTATGTAAACTCACGAGATTACTATTGATAGATCGACAATAATATTAGAATTCGTGATAAATAATTATATTAATAATTGATATTAATTAAAACATCAATATTATTAATGGCAATTCCCGTATTTTTAAAAACATTCGAATTCTAATCTCTGTCTCAATCTGTCAAAATTTCCTCGAATACCAAAGACTTTGATGTCGCTGAAATGAGATTGCGACTAAATTTTGAATAATTATTATGGTTATAACGTTTTGTTTGTGATGCTCCTAACTGTACTTGTGTAAGAATGTCACAAAATCGTAGGTACATTTTATTGCGGAACACAACAAAAATATTTGAAAATTTTAAAAATGACAGAACACGGAAACAGTCGGATTTCTATGTGCATCGAACATTGTGTGCGGCAGCGGACAAGCGGTAAACTCGTGAACATCGCTTGTCTCTGGCTTCTCGCTTCGCCATCGCTATCAACCCGCTCTACTTTCATCATAATATATGCCGCCCTCAGAGTTATTTTATTTACACTTATCTACCCTTGTAGCAGGAAGCGCAGCTGTGAATGATATATTTTGATCTTGATAGCGACCCCTTTCATTCGAGGATCCTCCTTGGGTACCGTTTTTTAATTTTGGTTGAGAACTGTATCTAGTAAATGGCGATATAGATGCTCCTTTCACATGGGGCCAAACGACATTTCTTTAGAAACCACGAGTTCTTGGTGGAATTCTAAATAAATCAGCTGTTCTATACAAATACCTAAGTTTCTGTTCCCTGTTGTTTCCTAAAAGTTTCATCGCATCATGTCTAAGTCATGTCTCGCATCATTTGTACTGAATGCATGATAAAAGTATTTGACATGATGTCCCTTCCACCATGTTTGTATACCTTATCAGAACTTTTTCGGGAATGAAATGAAATTGTTTATTCTATAAATAGGATATCAGAATCACTTTTACGCGACGAAAAAATATTAAAAATAAGCTAGATGAGGTCATTACGTTTAGTATCTGACAACTCTGAGAAGAAAGGCCGAAACAAACTCAGAGGTCGCAGTCTCTTTTGAAGGACCATGTAGATTAGTGTCTGAAATGATCTTTTGAGGAAAAAACCACATAGATTTGAGTGGAACTGAACAGTCAGTGCAAGCATTTGGAGCTCAACTCAGAACTAAAGGAGCTCAACGATTCGAACAGAACCGACACAGGTGGTAATCCTAACGCTTTTTTCCCCCAAGATTGGTCGTTACAGTAAATAGCAGTCATGAGTTCCCCTTGCAACGCTGTTTTAACTCAATTTTGTTTACCTCTTAACTGACTTGAGAGCTTTTACTAATCATGAACTTCCCCAATCTTATCGCTGTACCTTTTAATAAAATTATAAAAGGTCGGCAACCGAATGCTTTCACCGTCACCGTTTTATGCCACAAAGCAGAATTTTCGTATCGTTTTTGAAAAGGTACCCGAGAAATAGTAATTGCGGTAACACACATAAAATGCAATTGATCGCAGTGGATTTAATTCTGACAGTTTACCCACGTTCATTCCGTTATTTACGTTGTTGAGGAGACGAATTTTTCAAACATCAAACAATGGTTTAGCAATATCCTTCAAAACTCTCGGATTCTCATTGAAAATGTGTTACGTAATTAGGGTGAAGGTTAATAATTTGTGACTTGTACTTACAAGTAGCCTAAAAAATTCAAACTTTATTAGATCGGCCACTGGCGCGCACTAGCGTCCAGGTCGCAGCGGCCAGTGAGATAGTCAGTAGGGCCGCTAGCCGCGTGCGGCCAGGTGCACGTGCTCCATGGCGATTTCATACAATGTATCCATCTCGCTGGCCGCTGCGAGTTGGCCGCCAGTGCGCCCTTGCCCTTATGCAATACAATGTACAGTCCATTGACCAGAAGGACCATTCTCGTATTTGTTTGTTTATTTGCTGTCAATTGCCAGTATTGTAATACAGATAATCGTCAATAGTATTACGCAATGTAAATTGTGATTGGCCCTGACATCAAGCAATAGACAAAATTGACAAACTTACTTTGCTTACATAAGAAGCTTTTGACTGCTCTGTATTTGTGTAATTTAGTTTTTTTTTTTTGTAATGTTCATTTTGTTTTTAATAATTAACAATTTTTCTTTCTTTCTACTTAAAAAACGTTCACATTCAAGTCGCAATCTGTCAAACTTGTTAAAAATGTTGGTAAATTGATTGTATTTTTGACAGATTGTGAATGAGATGCGAGTGTTCTTAAAAAATAAGGGTATTGCCTCTCAAATCATCGTATGGTTATTATCAAACATTGCATTTTATGAACAACTATGCACTTAAAATACTCTCATGTGGTCAATAAAAATGCTCTTAAAATAATATTCACCTGCTTTATACTTACTACTCACCTTCTCCCTTAAAAGGCTTCGCAAACATTAATCAAAACTAATTTTGGAGGACTCCTTAATATCCCTTTTGTGACCTCTACAGCGTTACTCACTCTCTCGTTCATTCATTCTCATGTGAGCGTAAAATTACATTCAGCCATTGTAATGAGAACCTGTCTCAAAAAAATATTACCATTTTTCATAGTTTTACTCTAAAAAATAGCTATTCGAAAATCAGGAGACAGAAAATAATAAAAATAATTGAACAATATGTTTATGAAAATTCAAAGTATGTTTGGATTAAAAATAATTCCTTTTTGTTATTATGTTTATGTTAAATAAATATAAGAGAAAGATGTCAGGGAAAGATGTCTCTGTGTGGGTGGGTGTCCCCGCTTTCATCTCTATTTAACCTTTTATTTAAATGAAAAAAACAAGATAGGTTTTCCGAAAAAAAAACTGAGGCTTTCACCCTGTTTTCCTTTTAGGTGATGAGAAAACACGGTCGGAAAAAAAATTCTAAACATTGCTATTTTCTTTTCTTTGGTCTTCTGTATCTACATTTTAACAAGTACTTTATAGAGAAGCACGTTTGTCGAATTTCGGTGAAGATAAAAATAAAAGTTTACGCATATTAAATTGTGTTTTCTTAGTTTCAGGAGCAAGTTCAATGACCGTATTTCATTATTGTTGAATTGTATTATTTAGGATTTATGCGTTCATTTTAACATAAAATAATATTATCATCACGCCTGTATTCTCCGAAGTTAGTAGGTAGTTCTCCGTTAGGCAGAGGTGCATCTACAGGGCGTCCCACGGATATGCCACATGGAAAGTAACTTGAATATTGTAGATGGAACATGAGAAAAATAATCACCCTGTAGCTTTATCATATCGATCGAAAGGCTTCATCCTATGGATTATTTTTTGCTAAATAACATAGTGTCACAAATAAAAGGAAGACTATGAATTTTAACATTTGATGTGAAGTGTTCAGAAAAATGAAAAGCTGACATTGCCCTATACATACCTTCAATTACATACCTACATTTAGTTTACAAGAACCAGTATGAAACTTAGAAGAAATTAGACGTATTATTCTAAATATCCACCACAACAAGATCAAAAAATCGACAGGGAGCGAAATAATCAAAAGAGTGCGACTTTGTATTCAACAGGAAGGGACTCATTTTGAGCATTTCATAAATTGATTAATTTTATATTAACACATGGGATACTTTTAATCTTGATATTCCCACGGGATAGAGACTTATGCAGGTACAACCACGGGGTGCAATTAGTATAAATATAAATTGTGTTCACATAACATAACATCCATTTTGCACATGGTGCCTAGCGCTCGTGTTAAGCACCATGTGAAAAATAATGTATTCAAAACCACTCAGGTTTATTTTAGTACCTTTGTTCTTCAATAATGAGCATCTTTAGTTAAGGTTAGTCTAGACTGATAACTGAGAAAGCCTTAGGGGAATTATACTCCGCTTATTTTATGATATCTGTTATGACACAGCTCATAAACAACCCTTCTCACACATAGTGTCACGTTAAAGCAAAATCAATTAATAAACAAAAATATAATTGAAGCGAAATAAACAAAATATAATTAGCCAACTTCAATTCGTGTTTTGCCAGTTTCCAATAGTTAGTGTATTGTGTCATTAATCATTATTTTGATAAAGTTAGCACCTAATTGAACAGAGTATAAAATATGAAATATGCATTATAATTAATATGTCAGTGTTAGATTGTACGTTATACACTAGCTGCGCTCCACGGTTTCCCCGCGTAAGTCTCGATCCCGTGGGAATACCGGGATAAAAAGTATCCTATGTCCTATGTTAGGTCATGGTCTATCCCTGTGCCAAATTTCATCCAAATCCGTTCAGTCAGCGTGAAACCGTAACAAACAAATAAACAAACAATCGTCGTTTGTATTTATAATATTATATAGTGTACCTGAATAAAATGATAGAATATTAAATTTATTTTAAAATAAAATTAGCCTTAATTGAACAGAGTACTTATAATTTATTTTCTCTCTTACCGTGTCGATAGCAAACCAAATTGAGTCGGCCTAGAATTTGCCTACGAGTTTGGCGGTTTCAGTAGCGTCCAACATAATCTTCATCCTATTTTTTTTAGTTTATAGATACACTTGTATCGTATTAGTGGATTGTGGAGGTCTAATAAGCGGTCGCTCCATGTAAAAAACTGGTATTCAGCTGCATCCGGTTAGACTGGAAGCCTACCCCAACATAGTTGGGAAAAGGCTAGGCAGATGATGATATAGATACCCTTCTTGTAACCCTTTCGTAATTTCACGTTTTATTTAATAACGATTGTAAAATTATTGTGTCTGCTTTGTAGAAAATGATGTTAGGAGCTCTCTCTTGTCAAAACCGGGAAAAATAAGGAAGGAGTGCGCATCGTTCATTAAACCAGATAGCCACTATACCGTGACAGATGAATGACGAAATATTATTAGTACGGAACCCAAACTCATGGTCGAATAGACAAATCAGGACCAGTCTTTACGCCCCGTTTGTTCGTACTCGTTATATTGGATTCTTTTTTCCCTTTCTATATTATAAAGAGCCCAAGACTCATCGTTTCGCTTTATAGACTCTTAGATGTCTGCGGTCCAAAGATTAGACCCTTTTATATAGCCGATACGTGGCCGATATTTTAGACCATATCCTGGCTAGGTTGCTGAAATAGAAAGAATTTGTAGGAAGGCTGTAAACAGTTTTGTAGGTCGGTTTCTTTGTGATAATTGGGAGAGGGTAGTTTTGATTTTCACTAAGGGGTTTGCCAAAAAGTAAATAAATAGGTTTTTTTATTGAACTCCGTTTTGTTATTTAATAGTAGTACAACGTACAAGTTAATAGTAGTGCATAGTTGGACAACACTAGCCAAGGATATGACAGTAAATGCATTAAAAGAAATTCTAAAAAGTAAGAGTTTAAATAGCTGCAAAGATTACACCATTATGTAATCCGACGACCGGCAATATTGCAGACGGACACGCACGGCAGACGACCACAGACCGCCACGCGCCGCGCACCGAGGAACTTCTGATGTCTGCGATACCCTGTACGTACACCTTCCCACGATCCGTCGTCCGGACTCGTCGGTGTCCGTCCGCAAAATCGCGGATCGTGGGATTTCGGTATAAGACATCAATTCAATGAAAAAGCTAATATCAAACCAGTTTAATTACAGACAATTATATGACATTGACTGCTAATAAAAAGGTCCTCCATCCGAACCACTTTTCCTCTTAAATGACCCATTATTGCTTCATTGCTAACTGTGGGTGGAGGCTTGTAAATGGCTTGTTGTCAATTACCTCACTCTTACCTCTGAGTTGATAGCGATATCCGTGGCTGTAAGCCACCCAAAGACAATAAAATAAATGACCCATCCATATAAGTAACATCGTGCTACTCTAAAAAAAATTAATTATGTCAATACTGATACGCCATCCTTTTTTTTAAATTCTTCTTCTTAGACATCATCATCATCATTTCAGCCGAAAGACGTCCACAGCTGACATAGGCCTCCCCCAAGCACCGCCACTTCGACCGGTTCTGTGCTTCTCGCATCCAGCGGATTCCCGCGGCCTCCACCAGATCATCGGTCTACCTTGTGGGGGGCCTTCCAACGCTATGTCTTCCGGTACGCGGTCGCCACTCCAGAACCTTTTTTTTTTTTTTTTAAAGAGTAACGGTTGTGTTTCTTGCCCATTCTTCTCCATACGAAAACTACCTTTTGGAAGGGGCAACTAGAATCAGCTCTATTTCTATGTATTTGTACGTTCAAAAGTGCCTTTAATGTGCCTACTTGAAATAAATTATTTGACTTTGACTTTGACTTTGAGAACCTTTTGGCTTTTCTTCTTAGTAGCGTCTAGCGTCATCTAATTATCACTCACTAACCGAAACTTCACGTAGTGCACTTTGACGAGGTCGATATAGGAAGTGGCAACACTGGGTTGACGGCTGTCGCTTGTCAGTTGACATTTGATAATGTTGAAGTATGTGAACGTTGATGTTAGACGTAAGAGCTCACTTTGTGTCACGAGACGAGATAACGTGGAAATCAAATTGCCTTCATTATATAGATGAAGCGGAGGAGCTCGTGGCTAATTAATAACAGCCGCACGGGTCAATCCATCAGGTTAAGCTAAGCTTGCCAGAGTTGGTCTGTGGATGGGTGCCCATCTTTACATACTGACTGAGACTCCTCCATGCCTCGGAAAGCACGTTAAGCCGTTGGTCCCGGCTGTCATTTGTGGAAGCCCGAAAGTCGAGGTATCGTATTACCCAGTTACTGGATTGTGGAGGTCAGATAGGCAGTCGTTCCATGTGAAATACTGGTATTCAGATTTATCTGGTTAGACTGGTAGCCGACCCCAACATAGTTGGGAAAAGGCTAGGCAGATTGGTATAGATGAAGCGCTTATAAAAGCGCATAAGATAGTTGAGAAAAGGATAAGCTTCATTTCCTGGAAACACATTGACATAATTGAAAAATCACGTCATTTGGAGAAACCACGAAATAAGCACGGATGTCTACTGCCGTTGAAGTTGCTATAAATCTGTAACTTTCTCAAGCGCTCTGATTTATTTTTTAACTCAGGAGCAAAAGAGAATTTGTACGCTTTTTTTTATTACACCAAGTTCAGTAAACAGTTTTAATTAAAAATACTGCAAATTAAGTTCCCGAGGTAATACGGAAAGAACTGGGATGTAGTTATTTTTATCATTGTTTTTTGTTAAAAGTACTTTATAATAATAATAATATACCATTTATTTCAGGCGACACAGGCCCATAGAAAAATACCTTAACCTAGACATACATACTTTTATAAAAACTTGTGTTAATAAATAAGGCTTAAGACTATGTTAGTAGCACTTCACTTTGCACTAGCTTAACTTCGTGCTGTCCTGTGGTACTTGTCCGCGGCAGCGACGGAACACCACGTCCTGCGGCCAAAAGTCTTCTTCCATGACGAGGGGCAGATAACAATAACTTTATAAAAGTGTAACGGTCACTGTTGTCAACATTATTCTAATCTTCGAAAGATATCATAAATTATCCACACAGACATTCAAGATGACAATTGACACTAGCCGAGACTGGACCAGCCGGCGATCAAGTGGAATGGCGCGGCGGCGGGCGGCGCGGTCGCGGCGTGGCTGTGGTGCCGTGTGAACAGTATAATATATTCCCCAGCGTTTCCTTCTCGCCGAAATAGCAAAATCTTCAGTCGCCTTCAGGAAAATAATCTCTTTATGTAGGAGACAAAATGCAACGCTCTGGCTTTGCATGTTTTTGAACATTTTTTTCAAGCGGTCAGTTAATGTCTCAAAACAAATTAAAATTATTAGACCAAATTGTTCAACACAATGACCTTTCTTTGTACATAAATCTATAATTTCTCCTATGTAATTTCACTAAAATAATGCCCCTAATAAAATTAGAAGTTCATTAAAATTGATTGAACTTTAGAAAATTAAGGTGAAAGTTTTTGTTATAATAAAATTTTATCGTAATGAAAATTAGTGGCTTTGGAAGTAAGTTATAATTTTGCGATCGAATTTGTAAAGAATGTTTGTTTGTTTCCAAAGTTTTTTTCTAAATTCTTAAGCGACCGTGTTGTTTTATTTGCCTTTTCCCAACTATTTTGGGCCGTGTTTCAGTCTAACCGGATACAGCTGAATACCAGTATTTTATATGGAGTGACTGCCTATCTGACCTCCATAACCCAGTAACTGAGTACGATAATGGGTATGATGCCCTATGGTAAGACTGGGTGTTAGACTTTTACGGTTCTAAGAACCCCTAATGACTGTCAAAGATCTACGAATGACAGCTGGGACCAACGGCTTAACGTGCTTTCCAACACACGAAGGAGTCTCGATATGTAAAGATGGTCACCCATCCCCGGATCAACCCCGGCAAGCGTAGCATAACTAGATGGATCGACTCGTGCGGGTGTTATTATTTAGCCACGAACTTCTCATGTGTTACAAGTGGTTAGTATTATTACAATAGAAACAATTATGGAACCTGTCGGGCACAGCAAAAATTTAAATAATTTAGAGGTCCTGAACGATTTAATGATTTCCCATATTACTAAATATTTAAATTATTTCCTATCAATCTGTTTTTTTTACAACAATATTAGTTATCAATCATCTTTGAAAAGAAATGCAGGTTCGCAAATGATGAAGCATTTCCTCATAACAAAATATCAAGTTCGCGCCATTTCGGACGATAACTTTTTGTTTAAGGAAGTAAAATATTCTGCCTGCTGAACAATCGATTCCGTGGTGTTGTTTCTTCATTGTTTCCTTTTGAGAAAGTTACTTTCTTTTGATTTGGTTTAGATTTGTTCAAAATTGGTTTCGATTTAAAACTTTTTTAAGGCTGATTTGTGTCCCTGCTGCTGGGCAAAGGCATTGCCTTCCAAGCCTTTCCATACTATTTTTTTTTTATACTTGGAACTTAAAAGTCATTGATCTAAAGGTTTCTAGTAGATTTGAATTCTAGTTGGTTAGGTACCAACATGAATAAAAAGTAAACATATGTATTCGACTAGATTCTTCTTCTTCTTTTCGTATGCTGGTGTCAGAGTTTTAAAGCCGCCCAAGGGCCTCCGACTTGGCAGCACATGTCGTCAAGAAATATCTCTCAGACAAGCCGGTTTCCTCACTATGTTTTCCTTCACCGTTTTTAAATCAAGTGATAATTATAAAATACGCACATGAATCCGAAAAGAACTCAGAGGTCTTGGGTTTGAACTCGAGACCTATGACGTGGCAGTCCGACGGTCACACCACTAGGCTATCACTGCTTACTACTACTTTAAAAGCTTTCTACAAAATATTCAATTTACTGCAAATCTTTGTTCAGTTTAAAAATTTCTTCACATAATTTAAATCTTAACCAGGGTGACCGACCATACCAGAATTTCTCATACAAATAGGTTCATTATGCCTAATGAATAAAATGTACAGTTTGGTGTTAACAAATTATGAATTTTACAACCACCCGCGATTAGTGTATGCTTAAGTAAATTCTGTATGTGGCTTGGAGAACCAACTCTTAGTTCAAATAAAGTTGGTTCTAAATTGTAGGCAAAGCTGTGGAAAGTTCTACTGGAATGTGTATTATGTGAAGTTACGAAGGTATGGCTAAAGTGGTCAGTCGTCTTTGATGTGGGCTTTAAAACTAACCAGGAGGGCCTACCACCATCGTACAGCAGTATTGTTTTAATATTACTTCAGTGTACGAAAGAGATGAAGCTCTACAGGACGTATAGCTCCATCTCTTTCCCCTACTGGAGTAAGATTAAAATAATACTGCTGTAAACGGTGGTGGTAGACCCCCTATTCTAGCAAAATTATGAGGATAATAAGTTGTTAATACCCTAATTTCGGATTCTTATAAAATTCTAAACACAATTTAGCAACTATTCGTGTCAATCTGCCTAGCCTTTTCCCAACTATGTTGGGGTCAGCTTTCAGTCTAACCGGATGCAGCTAAATATCAGTATTTTACATCGAGCGACTTCCTATCTGACCTCCACAACCCAGTAACTGTGTAATACGATACCCCTTGATAAGATTGGTTGTCAGATTTTCGGGCTTCTGACGACCCGTAACGACTGTCAAAGACCTACGAATGACAGCCGGGACCAACACCTTTCCTAGGCACGGAAGAGTCTCGGTATGAAAAGATGGTCACCCCTCCACGGGCAAGCGTAGCTTAACCTGATGGATCGACCCGTGCGGCTGTTATTAGGTACTTAGGTACGAGCTCCTCCAGCAACAACTATTCATGTAAAACATAATATTATTTAATACCAGTTCTCAGTAAGTTAGTTTACTGTTACTACAGAGGCCTCAATTTGATATTATGGAAGTTACTGAGAATTTGTAGGCAGTAGGTACTTATTTAAATTCTAGTTGTCGTCCTACATTACTAAAAACTTAAGCCTGATTTATACGGTGCTATTAAATTGCCTGTAGCATCCTAACTAGAATATTATTATAGATGCGAAAGTGAGTTTGTTTGTTTGTTACGCTTTCACGCTAAAATAGCTATATAAAGGATTTGGATGAAAAATCGGACACACCTTGACCTGGCGAAGGACAGGCTAATTTTCATCCTGGATCGCAGACGAAGACGCTGGCAATAACTAGTATATTATTATAAATGCAAAAGTGAGTTTTTTAGTTTGTTTGTAACTTTCAAGCTAAAACGGCTGGACGGATTTGGATGAAATTTGGCACATACGTAGACCATGACTTAGGTTAGGACGTAAGATTAGTTAAAGGCCTTTTAACTCGGTAGTACGTTCCCGTGGGACAATTTATGACCTCCACGTGAGCGAACGCTAGTAATACTATACAATACCTAACATCTGCCCACAAAAGTTGTCAAAGCAATCCAATTTTTGCTTTATCTAACCAATTCCTAAGAGATCCCGGAGTCAATAAAACTTTTTCTAAGAAATAATCTCTGAACTTATAAACCAACTTTCTTATTTTGAGAGCCTAGAACATTATTGTTTGAGGCGAAATAAATAAAATTTCCGTGATTTTTTTTTCTGTGCTTTCGTAAGTTGTTATCTTTTTAAGTCTCGCTTGACTTTGCGAAATTCTTTGAGAAGTTCAGAAAGTGTTTCGTCCACTTCTTCGGGTGTTGTTCGAAAAGTTTCTTGATCGAGTAATGAACTGAATTTACGAATTTGTTCAATTCTATTAGTTCAACTATGAATAATAGCAATTAGAATGAATCACAATGAACACTCGAGACATCTTGAAAGTTTTCTATTGAATTGTATTTGCATGATTTAAAGAAAATTGAATATTTGATTGATTGTTGACAATCGTAATAATATCAATTTAATTAGAAATCAACTAGAAAATAATAAGTATTAGGTATTATTTTGATAGATTATAATTTGAGTTGAGGGAATGTGTGTTCTTCAACGTCTAAATATTTTGTTGTGTAAATAAACGTTTTAGATATATAATCAGTATAATCTAAGGGTAGTCAGAAAAACTTTTCACAAAAAAATACTTTTTTTATAAAAAACAAACGACTTCTAAAAAAAAAACTACAAAATGAGAAATAATTTTCGTATTTTGCCGTCGACTTTTTTTGGAAGTCGATTGTTTTTTGTTCAAAAAGTTTTTTTTTTCATGTTTGTAGTACCTACCCCAAACAAATTCGAATACCACTATCTGCAATGTAACAGTGGAAAAACTCGTAATATTGGAGCTAACTCAAAAACTACCCAAGCAAAGTTAATAAAATTTATATGGGACGTCTAGCACGTATGACTTTAAAAAACAAATCTAAATCAATTTATGAGAACCTCCTTCGTTTTGAAGTCGGTTAAAAGTAGCTCAATACCGATTACAATCCTAAAATAAAGCAATTACATTAATCACAGAACATAATTCCTTTCAATTCAATTCAGCTAAATCTAAGGATTCTAAATCAAAATCTAATTTTGAGCTGAAACTTTAAATCCAAATTGCCTTGTAGAATTGTTAAAATGCCAAATTCGGAATGCGAATTAAGGCCTTCAGGCTTCTGTAAGATTGGCCACTCGATATAGTGATTAGGTGAAACTTGGTCCGGTTAGTCGTTAGCTAGACTTGGCTAATAGGGCAACAGAAATTGAATTTTCGATCCTTTCGGGTGTTATGCAATGTAGGCTAAATGGCTGAAAGTTTCGGTTGTAGTTTATCTGAGTGTTAGGAGTTCATTTTCATATTCTGATTTTGGGATTAAAGAATATAATATTTATATACAACATTATTTAGCTGTTCCATACATTTGTGTTCACTTAAATCGACAAAATGTATGAAACAGCTGATTTTTTTTTTCGCGTATTCAAGTTTAGTCCCATAGAAAAAGTTGTTCAAAATTATGAGTACAATGACCCCTTTTCGGGTTTAGCACCAACAAAAAATAATGTTGTATAATATAGTCCTCCAGACCGTATGTCGGCCACGGCGGCCAATCTCAACGGAGACTAGCCTTCGGCGCGGGAGATATTAATAATGCACAGGTGTGCGCGTAGACACAGGTGCACTCTCTCTTCCTTCACCCTCATAGTCCGATGGGACGGAAATCTGACACGATTGGAGAGAGATCAGGCGCAGGACCAACGGCTTAACGCGCTTTCCGAGGCATGGGGGCATCAAACCGCCAACTTCCAAAATTCCGGGCTGTTACTAAAAAAATCCTAATGGAAAAATTCAATACCACTTTGCCATACCCGGGAATCGAACTCAGGACCCACGTTCAGTAGTCCCACTTGCGACCACGAGGCCAACGGGGATTTTGATTTTGTCTGTGTATTCAAATCAGAACTGTCATTCTTTGACAGTTGTATGAATTGGCAATAACGTGGTTATAAATCAAAATTGACGTGGGGTGTTATTTTAATTATCAATTTATTAACGCCTCTGATGGTACTACATACTGTAGATAGCGTTGAAAATAAAGCACCATTCAAGATTCACTTTATGTCTATCAATCAAGCATTAGCAAGAGACAAATCGTTTAGAAATATTACACAATTTACAACTGTTTACCATACTATAATTACGGCCAGACAAATTGTAATGGATTAACCAAATATAATGTTCCTCACAGAAACTTTTAGTCACATTTTCAAGTTTCAATTTATTTGTCAATCCAAAGCGTGCCAACTGTTGAAAGTTTACTAAATACCTCTTGCTGGGGAATAATAAAGCTTTTCTTGGATTGGTCGTTTGCCAGGAAAAAATGAAATAAGTTTTTGTATTGTACCTATCGGTGAATATGCATGGAAGTATTGTAACACAATTTATGGGTTTACTGTGGTACTGTGAGAAATCCGAAGAATCAGTTGAATGATTTTTGTGTGAGGAAAGTGAAAAAGTATCTGAAAGACTTCTGGTTGAAGTAACTTTATCAATCAATCTGCCTAGCCTTTTCCCAAATATGTTGTTCGGCTTCCAGTCTAACCGGATGCAGCTGAATACCAGTAGGTATTTTACATGGAGCGACTGCCTATCTGACCTCCACAACCCAGTAACTGGGTAATACGATACCCGTACGATACCCTTACTGGCTGTCAGACTTTCGGGCTTCTGACGACCCGTAACGACTGTCAAAGATATGAATGACAGCCGGGACCAACTGCTTAACGTGCTTTCCGAGGCACGGAGGAGATTCGGTAAGTAAAGACGGTCACCCATCGACAGACCAACCCCGGCAAGCGTGGCTTAACCTCATGAATCGACCCGTGCAGCTGTTATTACTTAGCCACGACCTCCTCGTCCTTGAAGTAACTTTATGTATAAGATTATTTTATCAGAATTAAATTTTCTAATTCACATCTTCGTGATCTTTTCAGCAGATTGTGACCGGGCTGTTGACTGTACAGAAACCCTTATCTACTATCTTATTCAATATTCTTTTACACACAAATGAGAAAAAAGTACAAATAAAAATGCAAGCACTTTCAAACGAGACCCGTACACAATGACAAATATATTTTGTGGGAACGTTACCAAAACGAACTGTGCTGCCATAAAATACAGAATTTATTGAACTTTTTAGTTCAACAGCAGCCCAAGGGAACCACATGTCCATGAAATGAAACGTTATTCTATGTTAGGCGATCACTCGAAATTCTCACAAACGGAACCACGAGAGTCAAGTTACAGTAAGTAACAGTTAGGTATAGAAAAGGCACAATATTTTTCCATTCAAAAGGAATTTGTGCTTTTGTTTGGAACCAGGGAGTCGTTGAATGCAAGGACAAAGTTGTTCATTGCAGTTTATAGGACTGTTTCAAGCAGTCTCTTCCGGTTGATAATGATACTGTACCAAATTAATGAGACAGCAGAAAAGCTCTTGTTTTGGTCGAGTAACACTTTTTGAACTTGAATTGAATATACAGAAACCTCTTGAATTCTCTTCTCTTGAATTTTTAAACTTAAGTGGCAGTGGGCAGGGCACATTGCTCGCAGAACAGATGGCCAATGGGGCTTAAAGGTTCTGGAGTGGCGACCGCGTACTGGAAGACGTGGCGTTGGAAGACCCCCCACAAGGTAGACCGATGACCTGGTGAAGGCCGCGGGAATGCGCTGGATGCGAGAAGCACAGAACCGGTCGAAGTGGCGGTGCTTGGGGGAGGCCTATGACCAGCAGTGGACGTCTTTCGGCTGAGATGATGATGATGGTGATGAACAATTTTTGGTGTTTTCCAGGCGTTCTCAGACGAATTATGTCAGCAAAGGCTATCTATATCCTTTTCTGATATAATTAGTCTGATACGGTATACGTTAAAAAATAATGCAAAAAAAAATAAGAACGATACATACAAAAATATTGTGCTACGACGTAAGTCCCTATAAAATAATACAGAGCGAGTTCAGCATTTAATGAAACTTCACATTATTATAGCAGTAGAATTTATTATTCTTACATTTCAGGGAATGTTTTTAAGAAAACTTACGTTATCATAATAAAATAAAATGATAATATTCATAATCTAAAACTATAATAATAAGAAAACTGTGTGTGTGTGTGTGTATGAATTAATAATACAGCTATTTTTGGTAAATTAACCACATTATTTTGTGAATGCAAATGAAATTATTGCCGCAGTATGGTTGCATACATGTTTTGGCACTAACTAATATAAAGTGTGATTTCAAATTTACGACTGATTAATCAAAAATCTCATTAATAATTAATTTTATGTTGATAATTTTGTAGTTTCAAATTAGGGTGAAAGTATAAAGTTATGTATTTTGTTCAACCGTGGTTTACCAATAACTGCGGCTAAAATGCATTGTCTAAAATTGCCGCTCACTAAAAAGCTTTGTTAGTTATTTGCACGACTGAAATCGTAATTATAAAAGAAGTAATTTTTTTGTTATGAACCAAAAAAAATAACACAATTTTTTACACTTTAAAAAAAAAAAACACTTTTAAATAGACCAATTCAAATTAGGTTTGCACAAATTCCTAGTTGAAAAATGTTACTATTCTATTAATGATTATTTAAATGAAAGATGACTGATTTTATCTGAAATGACCACAAATATCCAATAATTAATATTGTAATTCTGATTTGACTTATGTACTTTTATTTTGACATTCTATTTTTAATGTAATGTTATTCTGTGTATTTAATGTTGCTATTAGTACCTAATATATTAATTTGCACACCTCATTAGGTTATAATACAATGTACCTTATATACCTGTAACACCTTTTGACATGTATTATGCAAATAAATGATTTGATTTGATTTGATTTTCTTTTTACGTCTGTTTTATCGTCTTTCGGCATCCGCAAATGCAACGTTCATCGAATTTTACAGGAAACCAAAAAATCTCTGCGTGTTGCACTTGCGATGCGCGCATATTCGCGGATTTGGTGGCGGAATATTACGATCGCGGTTTTGGATGACTCGAATAACAATATCACTGGATAACTTTCGGTCAATTTTAAAATGTAGGAACACTTATTTGAACGGGTAGAATGAAATAAAACAAAAATATGATTTTAGTCAATGTCAAATATCATATTCGCGGTATTGATGCCGAACAACAATATGAATAAGTTAACGTTATTAAATTATGCTTTAATCTAATCTGTGTCTTCTATTTAACCAAGCTTTTGACAAGACACAAGATATTAAGACGTTGCTACACCCCTTTTCTTATCTTAACCTCACTATTATAATAACATACGAACAATAAGGCTTTCAGATGAATTTTGACAAAGATAAGGACCGATATGCAAAGTCAGCGAACTGACAGACACTATCACGTGATACCATTTGTATGCCTCCAAGTGTACCTATAGATCTTCAAAATTTAATTAACCAAGTAATATTCAACTTTATGGTTGAAACTTTAGGGTTTGGAATGGATTGGGAGGAGTAATAAATAGTTAGTTATGAACATTATCCAGTTACTCCGACCAATAATATGTAATGTCCGTGTTTCTCGTAGAATGCTATAAATTGGACATAACGCGTAATGCCCAGACAGGTCACATGTGTTTCACATTAGGCACAATAAATGTTATTGTTGTCTACTGAATACGTAATAGGGATTAGTCCTTTGTTACCTAGTTTTATTACCTGCCTACAACATTTCGACAAATGGTCCACGAGTTTCAAGCGAATAGGTAATCTAGTTTTGAATTGAAATTGTACACGTACTGCTATAGAATTATCTGATCATTTGCAGGTGTACAAAATGATCAGATTAGTAATTACGCAATATTGTCTTTGGTCCCTGGCCTTGACATCAACCAATGAATAAAGTCAAGGAAAAATACTGTCAAACTTTTGTATTGATTGAATGAAGGCTTTTGGCTGCTTTTGTATTATTTTTTATTTTGTCTTTTTTGTTGTGTGCGTTTTGTTTGTGCAGAATAAACAATTTTTCTTTCTTTTTTTTTGAGATAATTCTATAAATATTCTGTGGGATATTTCAATGATAGTAGATTCCTTTACTTAAAACAAATTCAAAGTCAAAACACTTATTTGATGAGTAAAAAGAGTAGAGTAGAAACTTTATGTAAAAACCCGCGGTCCAAATTATTTTTTTTTGCGCTCCGTCTGTGAATTGTCACTTTACACATTTTACGGAAAAACTATGAAAAGATTCGCGTTTAAAGACGATACGGTAATTCCGGTAAACATAAGCTAATAACCTTAAACGTGCTTGAAACTACTTGAAGCATACACCACACTTTAGTAAAAAAAAAACATAAACAAAACATCTACAGCATAAACAATACGTTGAATAAATTTTCCTTCCTGTACCTACATAATATTGTTATGAAAATATTTATGTAAAAGAATAAGGAAAACCGGCAAGATATAAAAATCAGATCACATGGCCCTCGTTTATGGAATAAAGTGTGGGGCTTCCAAACGAGAGGAAAGATGTTCATTATGAGGCATTTCTTGTTGTATAGATAAGTTTTATGTACCTGTAGCTTGAATGTGGTGAGGAGATATTTCTATCTGTATTTACCATCATCGAAAGGGCTGTTCTATTGATTGTCTCTTGAAAACAGATAGGAAGTCATCTTCGAGAGATGTTTACAATCATGTAAGGCCATATCACTGATGATTTACGAACGTGTTGCCGGCGAGGAGATGGTTTTACACACTCGCTACGTGTGCGTAGCGAGCACGCCACATGTGCGCGACGTGTTCGCCACGTTTTTGGAACGAGAGCAATTGACGTGACAGTACAAAAAGAGCGAGACAAGCGAGTGTACAATATTGTGAAAACGCAGGGAATTGCCTCGCTGGAAACATGCTGACAAATCGCCAGTGTGATAATGCTCTAAGATGATTTTGTCTGTATTTTTGGGGAGCTGTACGCTTAAATGATGAGTGATTCATAAAGGTGTTCCATTTTTTTGTTATTTTACGTCATGTCAACCTATCTTATTAGACTGAGGTCGATGCTTTAAAAATAAACTCAAGTAAATAAGTGTGGCATTAAAAAGTATTGCGGAAGCCCTCCACGTGTACGTAATACGGATCCGTATTACGTGCACATAGAGGCTATTTTAAGTTCTTCCAATAGAAATCTACAATAATATTTACCCACCTCAAGAAAACATCTAATAAACAATGCTTAAACCCACTACTTAATCTTGACGCTTACATAATTTTTCAAAACCAGACTACAATACAGAAGGTCAGCTCATGATAGCGAACAAAAAAGCAACGCACACATAGATACGCTTCATGTACAGCGACTACAGGCGCACTCGAGGCTGGCATTTGTTTCAGATCTCCTGACGTACGCGACCACAGATTACTACACGTAAGTTTGTAGTTCTTAAAATGGCCTTTACTACCTCAGCTCAAATTCACGCGGCTTGAGTGAGAGCGAGACGGAGTGGGGTACTGGCGGCTCCAAGCCTCGTAAAGTTTAGTTAATTGCTTTTGATGGTGAAAATAATGGTACTTAAAAAAAATAAAAAACATAAGACCTGCTTTATAGTTCAGTTATTATACAAAGTTTCATGATCTAATTTGAAGTATTTTATTAATAAAAGCGGTATATAGCGTGTTTTCGTCAAATATAGGACCTAGCATCAATCCTCAACTTTAACATATATATTATTTCAAAATTAATGCTACAGTGTAACATTAATATTTATTAGAAAATGCATGCGAAGTAATTTGAGGTTGGGTAGGGCCTTATCAAACCAGGATTTCCGATGCGTATGGTGTGGCGCACTGCTGTTTTCGTATAGATATTGGCTATGTTTCAGAACGGTAAACTTACATGATGCGAACGATATGTTGTATGCAGCAGTCCTTCTGTACCTATATTATTTTCTGTGGCCAGACTAAGTTTACCTGTCGACAAACTTGAAAGTCAGTTCGAAGTGACGTTTAAGTAATGAGACGTACTCAAAGTTATGTAAAAGGTACAGACGCCAGCACATCAAGCTACTACAATCTGTCAAATTTCTTTAATAGATTTTCAACTTTATCGCTAAAGCATTAAGGTTCAAGGTTGATTGGGAAAATCTGACAGTTTCGGGTAGCTTGACCTGCTGGCGTCTGTACTTCACATTCAGTGTAGAACTTGAAATGTGAAGCATTATGTCAGCGTTGTAGTTCTTTGATATTTTTTATTTGGATTATAAGTTTGTTGGCAGGTGATATAAATTATATTTTTTGTACTTTTTATGAGATGTTTTTGAATCCAGGTTAAGGTTGAAATTGATTTTTATATTCTTTGAATTAATTAATGGATAATTTAAGTTATACGTAAATACAATTTCTGAGGAGCTCGAACAGCCACGTCAGTGGTCTCACAATGATCAGTTTTTGACAGATATGCCATACAAAATCTGTCAAAAACTCATCATTGTGAGACCACTGACACGTTTGTAAATTAGTAGACTTGGCCCGCTGGTCGATCTTTAAGGTTAAGCAACGCTTTCCGCGGTCGGTACGTGGATGGGTGATCATCCATTATACATCGAGACCCCTCCGTGTCTTGGAAAGCACGTTAGGCTGTTAGTCCCAGTTGTTATTTGTAGATCCTTTACATTCTTTACGGGTAGTTACAATCCCAAAACTCTTACCAAGGGGTATCGTATTACCCAGTAACTGAGTTGTGGAAGTCAGTAAGGCAAACGATCCATATAAAATACATAGATGCATCCGAATAAACTGGAAGCCAACCCCTTGAGAAAAGGCAGGCTAGGTAGATGATGATGACGTAAGTACAGTCTTGTAGCGACATCTACACGGCTACATTGATACTCCTACGCTAGTCAGAGATGATACTTTGTCGCTACATTTAGTTAAACTCATTATTCTTCCTTTTATGTAGTCTGTTAACATTTTACTTTAGCACGATCGGATTGACATCGTCGCATATGCGTATAAAAACTCCTTAAACAAAAAAGGAAATTAGTTTATAAAAAACGCAAATAGGTATAGATTTAGCAAATAGGTTGGGCTGTCCTTATGTGTGACACTGCTGTGACAGGCAAGTTACATACATATAGTGGCACACGTAAGTAACTATTGTAATGATATTATTTATTATTTTAATTATAATGAATTTTATTATTTTGTATTTATTGATGATTTTTTAGTTTTAAGACATTTTCTGATATGGGTTATATACAGGGTGGCCGGAACAATGACGTCCAAAAAAAAAAAATCAGTCCCTCGTGCCGTGGGGTATCCAAATCACCCCCATGTATGTTCCACGATTTTTCATAGTTTTCCGATTTTTTGACTTACGAACGAGAAAGTGGTAAATTTTTTAAATTGCCTACTTTAGTGAATTTTCCACCTCGCTGTCTTTGAAGGCCAATTTTAGCTACATTAAGTACAACTTTTTTATTTGATTATGAAAACTGAGAACATAATCTATCAATTTATGTTCAAAAACTCGAAAACTAAGAAAAATCGCGGGGTGATTCGGATACCCCACAACAAGAGGGACCAAAAATTTTTTTGGACTTTAACTTCCTGCCATCCTGTATATTACCTGAAAAATAAAAAAAATTAAAGGCACAATATATTTATTAGATTCTCTAAACTAATAATCACGGTCTCAACTAATTAGTAACAGAATTTCTGCTATAATTATTGTATCAATTATATCTACAGAAAAATATCATGTAGACACACTACACCTACCTGTAATTAGCGGGCGGTAGTTCTAAGAAATAAAATTAACTAATTATCTGGATCTTATTTAACATGAAATCGGTGTCAAAAAATGTTTGTCAAACTAATTTGTAACATAATTACGGTTGCGTTGACGTGTATAACACTGCTTATAAAGTTTCTACCGTGTAAAATCGTGTTACACCTACTTATGGGGTAGTACGCATGTAATTTTGTTTTTCACTAAATTAATTAAATACAGTAATAAATCATCATCTGCCTAGCCTTTTCCCAACCAAGTTGGGGTCGGCTTCCAGTCTAACCGGATGCAACAGAACACCAGTATTTTACATGGAGCGACTGCCTATCTGACCTCTACAACCCAGTAAATGGGTGATACGATAACCCCTTGGCAACACGGAGGAGTCTCGACATGTAAAGATGGTCACGCATCCACGGACCAGCCCCGGCAAACGTAGCTTAACCTGATGGATTGATCCGTGCGTAAGACAATAAAGTATTAAAAGTTAAATGTCGAATTTAACTTAATACTTACTAACAAACCACCACTGCTTGTTGCTTAAAAAATTATGAAATTACAAACATTTTCTACTACAGTTCAAACGTCCGTTTCTGTCGCGGTCATAATGTGACGTCATTTACCATGTCACTGCTTTTTTTTACCATCTGTTTTAAAGGTTTTTTTTGGCCCAAATCATATTATTTTTTTTGTTCAAGCAGAAATCGCACTTACTAACCTTATTGAGATTTCAAACACTTTTTACATGCACATAACTTTTGAATTACATCCATTATTACGTAACATGAAATGGCAATTGATTGCTATGAAATTCATAGGTTTGAAAAATTTGAGAATACCGATTTTCTTATCAGGTTTCCTTCACTGTTTTGGGAGCAATTCGCTGATGACATTATTTACTCAAAATTAAGCGCCTACTTTACAACTCGTCAGTCGGGACCATTAGCACTGGATAACCACTGCTCCACTGGGCCACCACTGCTCTAATTTCACTCAACATTTTTGATTTAAAATACCTCCATTTTCCGGTTTAACATAAAATTAAAAGCAAATTAAAGCTAAACCACTGAAATTGTTTTAACTATTTTGAAGTGTCATATTTATTATTCATCATGCAATGCGTGTTAAACAATTCAGTTGATATTAATTTACCTCTGCAATACAAATAATAGATTGTGACCACGCCTTCTAATTTAGCCAAGACAATTTCTTATTTCCTACTTACTTTAGCTTGTCTTCTTTATTCTCATTGTTTACCTACCTTACCATTTTATATTTTTCACAGAATTCGTCGTCTTATAAGAAAACTATATTCATTTTCACCTTTCTTATCTAATTCGCCTCATTTTTTTGCATCACATAATTATACCATACGATGACAATCAGTTACTGTTGAAAGAATAAATTAGAAGTAGCAGGTATTGAATTTTATTTAATGGAATCAAATTAGAACAGTACAGTTTTTAAAGTAAGAAAAATATATGCATTTGACAAGAACAGAGTAAAGAGTACAGTACCATAGCTTTTTGTATAAAGGTACACACCTAACAGTATGAATAAACAACAGTTACTCCATAGATTTTCTGTCACCAGAGCTACTTTCTCAGTATCGCGAAGTTGCTTGAAGTTGGCTACGCCGTAGCAGTAGCTCTGTGCTACGGCGTAGCTGATTCTGTGCTACGGCGCAGCTCACACTATACTAATTCATTCCTTATCCATTTTCCTCGCTTTGATAAAATATACCAGATCTTTAAGCTGACCACAAAAAAAAAACAAGATAAACTACAAAGCACGCTATACTCCTATTTGTTTTCAATTTGTATTGTTCAGTGAAACTTCAGTCTGTGAGCACTTTTTAAGTTATGATGTTGTACTAATTGCCTAGATACTACCTTTTCCATTCACCTGTAAAAGATGACGGTTTAAGCGATACAAGAATTAAGATCAAGGAAAAGGAAGTTCTGTTAAGGATACGACAGGTTATACAACCATAGATTTAAGTATTACTTTCTTTTTTTTAAACTTAGGCCTTAGTACGAACAAGAACGTAAACGTAACATAAAATCAAACAATTCTACAATTGAAAATACAACTATCCTGTAGCATTCCGGTTAAAATCTATGCGAGTATCACCCATTAATATGAATAAAGTCTTGAAACTAAGTAGATATTATGTAACTGGCGAAATGTGTGTACTATGGGAAAACTTGTGTCTTACTGTGGCGGCATCTACATCACCACATGCGAACTACGCATCAAAAACCTGACGTCACAAAAAAATCCTGACGTCACATAAATCCTGCATCACGCAATTAGAGTTTACCGCGCGATGGACATATTAATATACAAGAATCCAACATCAATCATTGGGCAGTTGCCCGCCAGACACAACACCCGTCTGGTCGGAGAATCCTCCCTTTTCTATGGTGGCTGAGTGAACTTTACACCCTGTTCCTAATACCCCTAAATTGATCCCCTTTCTGGGATTAAAGTGTGATATAATTATGTATGTATGTGTAATTATTAAGTGCAACACGAATATTTCTAAGTTTAAAATCTTTCGAATTTACGTTTCGTTTACTCTGGGCTTTCGTGATAGGCCCACTAATCTCTTGATTGTATGGAATTATTTATTTAACAAAGCCGTTTTCCAATACGATGCACGGCTACACACTGTCCACAAACATAACAAAACAAGCACGCGAAGCACCTATTTATTTTCAATTCGTTGAGATACGAGCTAAAGCACACTGCTCACCGCTCTGTGTGATTAAAACACACGGATTTCCGGCTGCGTTCGACATGCAAACAATGTGCCACTGCCCTTAGTTGATGGTTAAGCGAACAATTTGGTTTTAATAGGTGATGGAATGCGTAAACTTTAAATTTTACGTTTTACTTCTAGTAAGATACATTTTCTGGCATAATGTTTTATACTAAAACAAGTTTGTTTTTATTATTGATAGGCTCGCATTTGACCATTATCTCGCCTCATGGTTATGTGTGAGCGGACAGATTATGTACCTACCTTTTTATTACAAGCTTTATATTAGCTTGCTCTGTTCGTATGTGTTTCCGGTAACTCCAATTGTCATCAATTTTGCAAGCACTTCCTGGCATCCTTCCTTTTGGCATGCTTCACTGTATTTTGCGCAACGCTCTGTCTTGGCTTTTTATTCGGTCTGAGGTACACATGAACAAAACAAATGAAAACTCGCCAAAACAGCTTCCACACAACTTTACTAGATGGCGTTAAAGTACCTCCAAAACGTAAGGAAAACTCTGAAAATGGGAACCTAACACATAAAAGTTAACGATAGTACTATGAGGATGGTTAACAATGTAATAGTGATTGTTCGCCCGTTGTCTTAGACAGGTAATCACATAGCGAGGCTTATCTGTCGAGTTATCTCGAGTGATTTGAGGATTAATAACCTAATAGACTGGCAAGACAAAAGTAACCTTTTAAATTAAATCTGTTCTTTATTTATGTATTTAAATAGCGGATATGTATTTATTTATTTATTGATATGGCACTTCAACGACTCATATTTTATGAATTGTGAATTCGTCACAAAATTGCACAGTAGGTACTAACAGAGAAATGAATAATTGTACAAGATATCGTTACTTGAATTAAATATGAGTTATAAAATAAAATAAAGTTAAAAATAACACCCTCTTTTTCTGTCGCCCCCGACGGATGAGCTATGTTGGAGGAGAAACAGCCAAGCTGAAGTGGGAGTGGGCCGAACATGTTGCACGAATGCACCCGAAGAGATGGGCAAAGATCGTCAGTCACTGGACGCCTGAGGGAGGACATCGCTGTCGAGGTACATCACGATGAAAGTGGTGTGATGATCTAATAATTTTTACAAGGCTAATTGGCCAGAGATGGTTTAGTCCACGTTCAACCCTTACAATCTTTAACCCCGACCATGTTGAACCACTAAAAGTTGCCCAGATTCTACCCTTGAGGGGTTAAACAATCGCACAAGACAGTATGCCTCTTTTGTCTTAGCCAAAAATGGACAGAAGTCCGAAAATTCAAGGTTTTTCGAGCACCCCGCAATTTTTTGCGACCATGACTGTACTAAAACTCAAACTTCAATATAAACATAAACGATATAAACCGTACCTTGAACTATGCGTAAGTACTTGAAAACTTACAAAGTAGATAAACCACGATAAGAAGATGAGGTTAGTTAAGTTTAACTTGGTTCACCCCACTATTTAAGTTTGCCGCGTGCTTCTAGACTAAGTATTAAATATCATAGCATTATTATTAAAGCTATCCTAGAACCTTTATTTACGTCGTAGAAAAACGGGAAACGGGATTATATTTCAGGAAAATTTATTTAAAAATGAAGAAATGCCTTGTGAAAATGTTTGGATAACAGAGCATATAAAGATAAATATCTTGTTTTCAAAATAAGCCTTCTTTATACGTTTCTCGACTCCTCCGCCAGCTACTGAAATTTTCCTTATGGAAAAATAATTGGATTTCTACCTATTGAATCTGTGTCACTGTTATTGAAAAGTACCACGGTGATTAAGCCCATTACCTATTATGATTCCTGTTCAGTTAATCTACCTAGCCTTTTCCCAGCTATGTTGAGGTCGGCTTCTAGTCTAACCAGATGCAGCTGAATACCAGTATTTTACATGGAGCGACTGTCTAGTCTATCTAACCTCCACAACCCAATAAGGGTAATACGATACCCCTTGGTAAGACTGATTGTCAGACTTTCGGGCCTCGACTCGTAACAAATGACAGTCGCCGAGGCACGGAGGAGTCTCGGTATGTAAAAATGGTCACCCATCCATGAACCAACCCAACGCCAAACAGGCATAGCTTAACCTGATAGATCGACCCGTGCGGCTGTTATTATTTAACCACGAGCTCTTCTCCGGGTCTTGTTCAACTGTTGAGAAATGTGGATGTAATATAGGTGCACCTCTGCTTAACCCTTCAGGAAATATAGGCGTGATGTTATGTTATGTAGAAAGGAGAAGGTCCGTTTGGCAAATACAGTTACCGTTACAGGTACGGCACAACTTAGATGTAGCATTGACAAAATTCGTAAAACCGATCACCATCTGAACTGAGTGCACCTTCAAAATCTCCAATCTTTATTACTGCTTTAGGTGAAAATGACCTTTACGCAAACGCAATAACCTGTAAAGTCATATAATCAAATACATTCCAAAAGAATTATGCTACATCTAAGATGTGTTGTACTAAACATAGTTTTACAATTTGTAAGGACTTGTGTATTATGGAACATTTGTGAGGACACTTTATTCTAAGATTTTTTTCTAGGAATATTGTGCTTCTATTCGAAAAATTGCAGTAATACTGAAGGTACTTGCGAACATCTGGGGCCATATTAACTGTAAGTGTTATCTTTTTATTACGAGGGAAAGAGATGCACAACTTAGTGCATAGTTCTGTACACTCATGTGCGACCATCTCGCTCTTGCAAGGTATAATAAGTAAGCTTATGTGTTACTATCTCGCTCTAGCAAGGATATAATAATAACCATGAAGTTCCATGCTGTAGCAACTGTTTCTCAATTTGTGGGAATTTGTAATGATACTTGTAAGTTTTGGTTTCCACTTGAATATGAAGCAAACGTTTGATTACACTTGCGAAGTAGCATAGGTTTTTTGTATCATGCCTCCTATTTTATATGTTCCAGATTATAAAAGTTGAGCGATATTAGTCTCTCAATTGATTATTGTAGTATTAAGGTGAGGGCTGCCGTGACGCGCTCGCTAGAGTGGGGCGTTACGTGAACAGAGTTGAGTTAAGGGAAGTGGCTGAGCGACGAGTTAGTGTTATGACTCACAACACTGATTTGTGAGGCCAACGAACGGATGCAGACCTCCACTTCTCCTATACGAAACTGTCGGTTTGCCCGAACGTAGAAAGTAATACGTGGACAGTATTAGAATTGTAACTACTGTGATAATTATTCTGAAAATGAAATACGAACTGGTTTGCTATATCATCGTGTTTGATTGTAAACCTGCACTATGGATTCCGTACCACCGAACCGAGATGATGACGGAACTGTCAACTATCGCTGACGCCGTCATATATTTTATTAGGGAAAATACCTCTATTGTAATCATCTTAAAGTTACTGGCCTAAATCTTTATGTAAAGCGGTAGCATCTGGCAATGACTGCAAGATTTAATATAATAACATGCACTCTACAACCCGGTTGAGTTAAGTTTGCACCTGACGTTGATGGCCTCGAATTTCAGCGAGGTGCATACTTAACATAACTGGGTTGTACGATGTGAACGAAGCTTAAAAACGATTAGGTCATTTTTGCCCCTGTTGGACACAGCAATACCTTTATTACTTCCACACTAATTTATAAATGCAAAAGTAACTTTCTCTCTGTGTGTCTACATAGTCTGTCAAATTGCTTAACAATAATAGTTATCGTTATGGACCTGGACAGGCGACTTTTCATGCAAGATATTTTTATTAAAAAAATATGAAATACAAAATACACGCAGACAAAGTCGCGGCCAACAGCTAGTTCTTCATAAGTTACCGTCTCAGAGACTGGTGATTGACCACTTTTCAACCTTAATGCTTTAGGCACAAGGGTGAAAATGTGTTCCACCGCCATTGTCCGCTTTTGTACGTCCACCCTGAACGACCTACATATTTTTGACATAATTTAATCTGGTGTCCAGCAGACTTTATGTGACTAGTAATCTAACGCACAATGGTTGAATATTAACACATTTCTATATTCATGCGTATAGTGCTGAATTTAGGTCCCTTCCTTTTGCTTTCGACATTATTTGATTTAGAAGAATTTGCCTATTTCTTGAACAAGCACTTTTTGGACCCAATGGCGTCAAGATAAAGTTGAAAACCTTAAAATGTTTATTGTAGTGTAACAGCTCAACGTTTGTTTTGATTGAACCCAAGTATGTACAATTATGTGTGCAAACAGTCACTGTCAATTCCAAATCCGAGAACAAACAGTCTGAAACTAGCCGAAGGTATATACGACTAACGTAGGATGTAGGTCCGCATCGCATCGCATAGGTCCGCATCAAATTCGATTTCATCATCATCTGCCTAGCCTTTTCCCAACTATGTTGGGGTCGGCTTCCAGTCTAACCGGATGCAGCTGAATACCAGTATTTTACATGGAGCGACTGCCTATCTGACCTCCACAACCCAGTAACTGGGTAATACGATACCCTTTGGTTAGACTGGTTGTCAGACTTTCGTGCTTCTGACGACTCGTAACGACTGCCAAAGATTCACAAATGACAGCCGGGACCAACGGCTTAACGTGCTTTCCGAGGCACGGAGGAGTCTCGATATGTGAAAATGGTCACCCATCCACGGACCAACCCCGGCAAGCGTAGCTTAACCTGATGGATCGACCCGAGCGGCTGTTATTACTTAGCCACGAGCTCCTCCTCCGCATCAAATTCGATTTGTCATCTTAAATATCGCACCGACTTGTCTCGGACCAATAGTTTCTGAAACCAGAAAACAGTACAGGGGGCTTAAAACGGTCACTTTAAAATATTATGAATCATCGTAAAATGTCACAAACTGATAATTATTAATATGATCTGCGTGCGATTCATATTACGAAATAATTCATCTGCTTGACAGTTTTATATGGAGATTCGTAAAATGGTCCACAAATTATGAATTCTTTTATGTCAAATCAGAGGAATTGCTAATTTAGGCCCACAGCGCAAACATGAATGTATTACAAAAACCATGACGTATTTCTTACAAGACATTCCTCTGCATTTGTCAAAATGGTTATGTATTAGTTTCAATTCCTAGGTCGGGCAAAGGGTTATTGGGTGTTTCCATCGGGAATATCTCAGTAGCAGCCCGGAGTCTGTTTGTGCCCGATTGACGGGAATAAGCTCGCCCCTATTACATAGGTCTTAAACATAACTGGCGGAATGTGGGTGTACTAAAGGTGCAGGGGCACCTCTGCTTAACCCTTCAGGGAATACAGGCGTGAGGTTATGTTATGATTCGACGATGTTAAGGATAATCCTTACATATTATAAAACAAAGTCCTCCGCCGCGTCTGTCTGTCATCCTGTTCGCGATAAACTCAAAAACTACTGCACCGATTTTCATGCTGTTTACACCAATGGATCGAGTGGTTCTCGAGGAAGGTTTTAGTATATAATAACCGACATCCACGCGGGCGAAGCCGCGGGCATCAGCTAGTTTATATATAAACAAATTACTCTGCATGACATTATTCCTGATTCCTGGTACAGAAACGTGTACGTTGCTTTAATTTAACTCGAATGCAACGACTCTTGTCATAGGTAGTTTATCATCTTGGCATCTTAAACAGACATGTCAGTAGCATACACTATATGAGCAGCTAACATACGGCTATCGATAATAGCCAAAGCGTGGATAGGCTACCGAAGGATGCTTGACACCATCACACTACAGGCTGCAAACGGTTCTCCTCGCACAAGCATTGGGACGTAAACGTTACGACATAAATTCGAACGATTTTTGAAGAACGCATTTTGGTTTAACTCATCCTTATTTGCTCTACTGCTGAGTATGTGGTCCTGAGTTTGATTCCCAGGTCGTGAAAAGTGTTTTTTTTAAAGCGAATAATCAATATTATTATCAACTAACTATTAAGGCCGCACCTTATTTCAGATTTTATTCCGCTCGCACCATACTACTCGCGACCTGAGTGAGAACGAGACGGAGTGGGGCGCTAGCGGCTCTAAAGCGTCGAAAAATTGAGGTCATTGCTTTTTACGTTGAAAATAATGGTAATTAAAAAAAAATTACACACATAAGACCTGCTTTATAGTTAGGTCAGTTATCATGCAAAGTTTCATGATCTAATTTGAAGTATTTTTTGAATACCAGCGGTTTATAATTCTGTGCAGAGGTAACTTTGGTTTTTTTTTCTATAGAGAAAATTTTATGTAATCGTGTTTTCGCCTCACATAAGACCTAGCATCAATCCAATCGACTTTAACATATATTTATTTCAAAATTAATGCTGCAGTATTTTCGGCATAACAGAGGATCATGCTAAGCAATTTGTGATTGGGTGCGCCCTTAATTATTAAAAATTTATCAGTAGCAGCCCGGAAGTCTGGAATTCTGCCCGGTTGATGGCAACAGGCTCGCCCCCGATTAAATGGGACTTAAACATAACTGGTAAAATGTGGTTGTACTATAAGTACCTACCGCCTGGCTTTTTGTTTTTTTTGAGGTTGGTAACTCATCCAATGACTTCTCCCGCTCTGGGTGGAGCGGAAAAGCGTGTCAGACTTTTACTGACTAAAACCCACCCGTGTTCCTTCAGTTGCCGGTTGCCAAGGTCCCGGTATCCCTTTCGGACTTTCCCGCAACCCTGGGCCTACACCCTGCCTAACCCATCTTTCTTTCCTTCGAAAATAGTCATGATGGTATGCTTTTTGTTATGTTATTTGCAAAACAAGTATTTTCAGTTTAGTAATCCGAAGTGTGTGCAAATTGGTATGTTCATCCTAAGTTTAAAATCGTTCGTATTAACAATACGTTTAATCCGTGCGTTCGTGCTAGACACAGCCTGCTGAAGCATGCTTGACACCATGACATTCCAGCCTGAAAACGGATAGAACACAACGGAATGTATGCTATTTATCTGGAGGGTTTCGCTTTTTCAGTGAGCGCGTGGATCAAAGGTTTCATTGACGTCCAATGTTGCAATAGGTACATGTATTGTAAAGAATGTTATATGCGAAAAACTCGACGCTGGTCCCCTTTTATTTTGAAGCCTACTTGGGTAGTGCCTGCGAACTTTAATTAGGTTTTTCTTCAATAAATCATTCTCATTTAATTTAAAAAAAATGTAGGATGTTAAGACACGCCCCTCTGAATTTTCGGATTCATGTGTATAATAATATGTATTGTAGTCACTTGTTTCAAAAACGGTGAAGGAAAACATCACGTTGAAACCACCATGTCTGAGAGCTATTTCTGATTAAACATTTCCGACAATTATTATGACAATTATTATGGCGCTCAAAAGTTACCTACGTACTCGGAAAATATATAATTTCACTGAAAATTGTATAACTATCAATCAACAGAGCAAATACAAAATGTTTTTCACGACCCAATAAATACAAACTACCACAATGCCAACTTTTCAAGTACCTACTGTTTGAATACATCGAGTGACATTCGATTTGAACCCAGCACAATTTTATTTTAAATCAATTTTATTTTATACATAAAATATATATAATTTTCAGTACTTTTCACAATACCAGCTGTTGTCCGTGGTTGACCTGAATAACAAGTATTTTTTGTGTTAATCCAGGTCAAACCATGAATAAACACACAATTTTTAATAATTTTATATTTATATTTTTTTCTGGTATAATGGGATAAATCTTCTCTGCAGTCGTAAGTTTAAGCAAAAAAATACTGAGATAGGAAATTTTTTGTAAGCAAGCAACGGTTACTAAAATTATTCAGGGCCCAAATATATTGAGCTTTATAACATTATCAACACAGGTACGGCCGTAGGGATTTGAGATTAACAAGCAATTCGGCTCAAGGAGGTCGCAGAGAGCAAATGTTTGATATTATATCTCTGGTATTTGTGCCCTACAAGGTATCATGCATCAAATTATTTGATTTATGACATGCTAACTAGCGAACCGCATGGTTTTTATGACTTTACAAAACATCGAGATTTTTAAACTACATTTTACCTTAATATTAATGTACCAGAATAAATTCTCTAAATGATTTTGAAAACTGCATCAGAATCCACAGAAAACCGATTTCAATTTTGTAGTAAAGTTATAGGCGTTCCGAAATCGATTGAAACATCGGCTTCGGTTTTGTTAAAAATAATTCCATGAAAATTGCCCTAATCTGCTTAGCTGATGGATTGGAGTTCTTGCAACCTAACGCTGCTGTCTATACCTACCGTCTTCAGCTTCTACGATTTTACACATTTTTGTTTTTCACTGAAACCCACCACTTGTTTACTTTTATATTTGAGCCCGTGTGTATCAAGTGAACTTTTTTTTATGTACCCGCAAAAAAAATACTGTACCGATGTCTAGTTTTGGTAATACGCCCAAAATATTGATTTATGTTTAGGCTTTAATGTATCATGGAAGTGAACTAATGTATTCCCTCGGTAATAAAGTTATCTCAAATCTTAAAAACACGAAATAGTCTTAGCTCGACTTTTGGGCATAATTTCTTATCCGATACAGTTTCTACTAGAGTTATCTAAAGAGAAAAGAACCTTATGCAATGCACCTTAATCTATGAGACTGCACCACTTTACCTGCGAATAAATTCTTAAAGCTCCATCTTAGATATGCAGCGTACAATGTACGAAGTTCATGATATCGCATTTCCGTTCAGCGCTCTGCACTCCGACGGGACGGGTGCGGGACAGTGGCGGAACGGACGCGGGACGGGTGCGGGACGATGGCCTCACGATCACTTGATCATATTAGCGATGCTCGTGTTGCGGGAAAACCATCCGGAAAATATAGTTCGGAAATTCAGATATTTCCAGAACTGCTGGTTTTGTTATGACGATCTGCTGTAGAATTGAACCTGACTAATAAGTTCTGCTATGAATATGCTGTATATACCCAGCAAAAGTTATATTTATTACCCTTATTTTGTTTTTTTTTTATTTTTTTTAGGGTGTGAAACACGGATATCTATGGTGGGAAATCATCGAATGACTTCTCCCGCTCTGGGCGGAGCGGAAGGGCGTGTCAAACTTTTACTGACAAAAACCCACCCGTGTTCCTTCAGTTGCCTATTGCTAAGATCCCGATATCCCTTTCGGACTTTCCCGCAGTATTTATCACCCTGCATTCAACATTAGGTTTTTATTAATTGAATGGCAATTCGGTGTCTACTCAGTGCTGTTGACCCACATCTTATGTCCAAATCCGTCCAACGAAGTTGTGCTCGGCTTAAGGCTTAACGGGCACGGGTACTAATACCTAAATACTTATCATGATTAGTTGTAGAGTTAGATGCTCTAAACTCACGCAAATGCCGCTTAAGGCCGGCTTTTTTCAAGCTTCTTAGGTATCAAAGCAGTACCTCAGCCCCCGCAATCGACAAGCCATCGTAACAAATGACGAAAACACTGCACAACACACACAACGTACTCATAAATCAGAACGTACCATACAATCAATAATAAACCTTATCCCATCAAACACAGCGTGCATTTACCATGCGCCGTAAATACTCACACTTAAACATAGATACGGCACACTAGATGCGTTTTCCGCGCTCACAAAAACATTTGATGCTACGTAATGCACACATGCTCAAAAGGGGCGGGCATTAAAAAGTATAGGTACAGCGACTGAACACTTGTGTGTGTTCAGTCGGGGTTCTTTACCTTCTAATGCCCGCCCCTTTTGAGCATGTGTGTAACTCTAGGGAAGAGGGGTTGATATTTATAAATATTTGATCGATAAAAATATCGATGAAAACTGGATATTATTATCTATGATGAAAACCGACTGCAAAAAAGAGAAGTATTTTTGGGGCGTATTTTGACATCATTAAAACCAAATTAAGTAAAATATAATTCAAAATTCAAAAGTCATTTATTATAAAACTGAAATAAAATGCATATAAACTCTAAAAAAACTAGATCTATAGGTAATTATTATATACTAACGGCTGAAATAACTAGAACGAAGTGTGAAATATGTACCTACTATGTTTAAAAAAAAAAACATATCCGTGTTATTTATGAATAAAACAAGTGTTACACTTCTATAAATTCACTCCACATAAAATTTCCATACCAGGGGCCTTTTAGGAAAATCGATTCTTAAAGAGTAAACTCCAATAATATTATTTAATATAAATAAGCAAATGTAAAAAAAAAACACCGTAACAACGAGTAACAGTTATCGATATACATATCTCAGCGCGGTTGACAAATTGCAGAATAAACTTTCATAGTAATATAAATTCATACGACAATCGACATTATTGTCGATAGCCTACGTTAGAATGTCTCACCACATCACTAACTTGTCGCGCGCCGCCCGGCGTACTACGCGAGCTAACGCTTACGTAAAGTATCGTTTTGTGAGTTTTACATTGCTTTTCCAGTCCCTTATCGAAACACTTAGGTAGTAGTTAAGAAGCAATGTATTTACTGCAAACATAGTACGGTCGCTATGATATTTGAAAACAAAAATAATGTAGTAAAGTATCGTTTTGTGATTGTTACATTGCTTGTCCAGTCACTTAGTGACACACTTAGGTAGTAGTTAAGAAGCAATGTATATACTGCATAAATAGTACAGTCGCTGTGATATTTGAAATGAAAAATAACGTAATAGAGGCAAGAACTCAACCGGCGGGGGTGGCGGGCTCGCAAAAATTGGCACACGTCCGACCTCCAACACGTTCCGCTCGGGACTAAAGGACGCGTGACGCGCGCATGAAAAGATGAAACCACTTAGTTTTGAAATTAGTGGTATAAATATTTTAATATTTCACATTATGTCAGCACATATTTAACAAATTTTTTACGACCTTTATTATGGTATAAGTTTTATTATTCAAAGCCTAATAAAACTCAAATAAAATAAGAAATTAGACCGAAATTAGACTTGTCTTTGCGATTTAATTGGATGCAGTAAAGTGCAAGTAATCGTGTATCGCATAGCCGGAATCTAAAGATCGAAGTATGAATTATGTAATATGTTTTTTTCAAAATTTAAATCCGTGCTATCTACGAACAAATCACAATAGAAAACGACGGTTTTGAGGGTAACATCGCCTTTGAAGTATTTATATTTATCCTAATACCCAGAGTGATACAGAGTGTACAAATTAGTTCAGATATTAAGTTGGTTACCCCAAAAGAAGTATCTAGAGAAATTAAGAGAAATTTTAATCGGAGAAAATCCCCTGGTTACGACTTAATTACAGGGGAAGTTTTACAAAATCTCCCACGCAAAGCCATAGTCAAGCTTACCACGCTCATTAATGCTGCATTTCGATTAAAGCACGTTCCTGACATATGGAAAGTAGCTGAAGTCATAATGATAGCCAAACCTGGGAAGCCACCTCATGAAACAACATCTTACAGACCAATCTCACTATTGCCTGTGCTGTCAAAGCTATTTGAGAAATTATTTCTAAAGAGATTGAAACCTCTAATCGAAAGTGAAAATCTCATCCCCGATTACCAGTTCGGATTTAGAGAACAACACTCCACCCTCGACCAAGTACACAGAATTACAAGTATTATTGAAAGAACACTAGAGGAGAAGAAGGTGTGCTCCACGGTTTTCCTCGATGTAGCCCAAGCTTTTGATAAAGTATGGCACGAAGGCCTCGTATATAAACTAAGAACGATGCTGCCTCAACAATTTTCAGACATCCTAGAGTCTTATATATCAAACAGATTGTTTAGGATAAGACAAAGAAACGCCTACTCAGACCTTAGGCAGATAAAAGCTGGAGTACCACAAGGGAGTGTACTTGGTCCGGTCCTGTACCTACTATACACCTGCGATATTCCTGAGCTAGAAAATAATTTCATTGCAACCTTTGCTGACGATACAGCTATCATGGCTGTTGGAAACTGTCACGAGGAAGCTGTAGAAAAGGTTCAAGATTCCATAAATCGTATCTATGAGTGGACTACAACATGGCGTATCAAACTAAATGAAACCAAGTCTATCCACATTGACTTCACGAATAAAAAGCCGAAATACTTCCCGGTATTCATCAATAACCAACAAATACCATACGCGAATAGTGCTAAGTATCTCGGCATGACCCTGGATGCAAAACTGCGCTGGAAAGAGCATGTCAAGAAGAAAAGAGCAGAATTAGATATTCTATACAAAAAAATGTATTGGCTACTTGGTAGGCAGTCGCCATTGTCAATACCTAACAAGTTGTTGTTATATAAACAAGTTTTAAAGCCTGTATGGACCTACGGTATTCAGCTGTGGGGCTGCACCAGCCAAAGCAATCGTCAAATCGTACAACGTTTTCAAAACAAAGTACTAAGGGACATAGTCAATGCTCCTTGGTATATTAGAAATAGTGACCTTCACCGGGACCTCAAGATGGATGTCGTAAACATAGTTATACAAAAATATGCAGAAGCTCATGAACACAGACTTCATCATCACGTGAATGTTGAGGCAATTCAACTCCTTGACAACACTGAATTAGTGCGAAGACTAAAAAGGGTAAAACCTTTCGAGTTAGTTTAGTGCAGTGTAAGTGACTGTAGTGCAAATGCTGACTTTTATAAAGAACACGTGAATCAAGTGTCTTCCCCTGTACTTATAGTGAATAAGAAAGACGTTATTGGACGATTTCTTAATTTTATAGTTACTTAGCAGTTTAAGTTATATTTAAATTACTTATTAGCTAATAGGCTAGATTGTAATGTGAATAAAGTATTACCAACCGTGATACTTTATAAAGGGAAAAAAAAAAAAAAATCCTAATACCCAGAATCTAGTCCTGTCCTCCTGAGACATGCTTACTAAATGTTCAAAACACCAAATGGAGGTTTTTAATTTTAGGAAGTTAGGTATACCCTCCTAAAATTGGAAAAAAGCATAAGCATCAAAATCATTAAAATCCGCCCAGTAAAATGGCCTTAAATTAAAAATTCTAAAGGCATGCAAGACCCGGTCAATAAGCGTATAACTCAATTATTCAAATGGAATTCATCTTCATATCTCAAGCTGCCGACGACGTTATGAATCGGGCTTTTGCGTGCTCAATGTTTGACGTAACGAGCCACTAAAGCAGTGATTCCCAAAGTGCTCCAGATGGACCCCCAGGAGTCTACGGGAAAATCAACGGGTCTACGTTGGCGAGAAAAAAAATGGTGGTTCACAAACTGCAAAAATCTATCTGGTTTCGATTGTAAAGAACAAAAATGTTGGTTTGGCTTTACCTATCAATGTAGGCAAATAATAAATTAACAAAAAAATAAGGGAGCAAAAAAAAATCATTTTTTGCTTCCTTATTTTTTTTGAGTAGCTGTAGTTTATTGACACTTTAAGAAAAGCATTATAAAGCTAAATTTTTATAGAAGCTACGGTTCTCTTGCGTTCCTAACAGATAGCGCGAAAACTTAATATGGCAAATTTTTTCTTTTTTTTTTGGTCTATGAGCTTGAAAAAATTTTTTTCTTTAAGTTTTTGGAAATGCCTATGGCATAAAGTCCGCCTCTGTACATTTGCGTGCTTAAAGTATTAAATAATACTAAATAATAATATTGTAGAAATGTAGCAGCAATTTCCACCGAAACCAGGAAAACTTTGAAAGTGGTCTACGAGAAAAAAAAGTTTGGGAAGCTCTGTACTAAAGTAACGAATTTCAGGCGAAGCGAGGAACGTCTAAATTAGCCATTATGTTTTTGGGTAAAGGAGGTGAAAATAGGAGTTTGTACGTAACACGCGAGTGCGTTTCCTGTTACCTGGTGTTGCTTACAGCGTTTTGTTAGTTCTTTGTTTACAATTTCTTTGAAGTGGGTAGGTAGGTGTATTATTAGAATGATTGGGTTACTGTGTAGGTGGACTTGATGAAAAGTTAATTTTAGATTAAAATTGAACTGATAGTAATAAACCTTAAATTAAACCCGTAGTGGGTGTGCGTGTAAGGATTAATTTAAGTATAGTACTATCCTAATACTCTTACCATGTCAAGTAGAACAAAACTGGACGTGTGTTCGCGAAATTAATAACAAAACACAGCATCATGCTTGTAATCCCCGAAAGGTTAGGCAGAGGTGTACGTATAATAGTACAACCACATTTTGCTAGATAAGTTTAAGTCCCATGTAACAGGCCAGGAAACGAGCTTATTACCAACAACCGGGCATAACTCCAGACTCCGGGCTGCTACTGAGAAATTCCAGATGGAATAACCTAATAACACTTTGCCTGACTCGGGAATTAAACCCAGGACCGCATACTCAGCAGTAGCGACAACTACACCAACGAGGCATTGCCTATATTTTATCATAATTATCTAGTCATTGTTATGTATTATTAATAAATCACAGTATTTACAATATTCACTTTCGTATTCTACTCTAATATTTACACTTCAGAGTACATTATGGTACGAGTATGGTACAATTATGAGTAATGTAAGCAGTGCTCATAGCTAATGAACCGGCAATCTGTCACCTCAAACGCAATACTGCGGTTTACTGATTCAGCTACTAGAGATGCTAAATTAGGTATCTACCTTCACTGTAATACCTACCTTGTTACGGTAATTAACCTGTGAATTGACAACGTTTTCAGAGGATAAAACAGAATATTATTTTATTCACAATCATATTAGGTGCATTTTTGTTCAAATTATTTTAAGAGCATGTCAATCTGCCTAGCCTTTTCCCAACTATATTGGGGTCGGATTCGAGTCTAACCGGATGCAGCTGAATTTCAGTATTTTACATGGAGCGACTGTCTGTCTGACCTCCACAACCCAGTAACTGGGTAATACGATAAGACCCCTAACCTTTACCCTTAGTAAGACTGGTTGTTAGACTTTTGGGCTTCTGGCGACCCGTAACGACTGTCAGAACGGATTAACGTGCTTTCCGAGGCACGGAGCCTCAGTATGTAAATATGGTCACCCATCCACCGACCCACCACGGCAAGCGTAGCGTAACCCGATGGATCGACCTGTGCGGATGTTATTACTTAGCCACCAACTCCTCCATATTTTAAGAGCATGTGTGGTGCAACTATCAATGATAGGCTGAGGATTGATGTGATGAGGTAAAGGAGCGGTTTAAAAGAAGATGTTGTGACAATACTTGACAAGAGTATGCTTAGACGGTTCAGTTATATTGAGAGGATAAATGAAAGGCGACTAACAAAAGGTAAACAAGGTAAATGTGACTGGAAACGCCCGAAGGATACGCCATATAAGGACATAATAATGACCTTATTGGTGATGTTGTTCAGAATGGTCAGGTGCGTAATACTCGTAACCGGCGCGCGTGTAACGTGTATTACAAGATGTTTGAACGCGTGGTGGCATCTATGTACATCGCCACATGCGAACTACGCATCAAAGACCTGACGTCTTACAAAATCCTGCATCGCCCAATTAGAGTTTACCGCGCGAACAACATATATAAAAGATCCCGACATAAATCGTTGGGCAGTTGCAGCAAAAGGAGTATCTAAGGATCGTAACAGGTGGTGTTCTGTAATTTCTGCCTAACCCCATGGTAAGATGGCGTGAGTATATTTACGTAAGTATGTATTTTTAGAGATGTGCGCGAAATTGGTAGGTAATTAAAACTCTGATGAATGAACTTTGAGCTTCCAAACCCGTGTTTACAAAGAGGTTCAAAAAGATTAAAAGAAGCTCCTAAACCCTAAAGAAAATATCGGGAAAGTATCCAAAAATAACAATTAAGCGGGCTAACGGGCACACGCGCGCCCCACTGCGTCCGTGCACACATAGAACCGCAGGAAATTGCTTTTAACAACTTTAATTGGACTCTCACAAGAAAAAACTTTTCCAATCTGCCTTTGTAAGTGGCAAAGCTTTAAAAGCCGAGATTAAAACGGTTATTAAGCACAGTTTGTTTATGGAAGATACATCTATTATTCATGTCGTTTGACGCTCCACTTTGGATTAGCCTGATATTGTGGGTGTTACAGTGACCTTTCAAAGGTAAAGGGAAGCCATTAGCATAAAAAATACTTTGAACTAATTTTTTTGTGAGCGTTTTTAGTTTTCGTAGGATTTATTTAAAATATATAATAGAGTTTATTTGCTTCATATGTAGACGATAACTTTGATTCAAAACTTATTGTATTTATTTAAATGTTTATAAAAGAAGTCCAAGATCAAACTCAAATTTGGCATGGCTATAAACGACTTGCGATTGATTCATATTTCTTATGTAACATTCCGATAGATAATGATATACTATACATCTATACAAATAAATAAAATTAAAGAGCCTGTTTGTAATGTCAAAATAACAGCTTTTTACTTAATTTTAGACGTACTTTAGACGTACTTTTTACTAAATTTTAGACGTAAAAAGTTTAGACGGTACTTAAAAAAAAAAACTTTTTTTTTACTTTTGTGTTTGTTCCGGCTAATCTCCAAAACGGCTGGACAGATTTTGACAGGACTTTCAGTGGCAGATAGCTGATATTATGGAGTAACGAAGGCTCTTATTTTAGAAAAATAATTAGGGTCAGCAGCTAGTTCATTCCTACAAATAGGCCTTTACAGTAAACATATTGCTTCCTAATGACCGCTGCAATTCAAAGAATATCGATACCGTGGGAGTTTGATTATGGATTAATTTATATAGCCTGTTTAAAAAGTGTTTGATAAACATAATAAACAATCCTTGTTCGGGTAAATTTTTTACACAATTACTCACTAAAGGGAATCAGTAACACATTCTCAGTATTAAGACGGTTTGAACTTTATATCTCACCACTTTTTCCAGTAATTATTGTTAGAACAATCGTTGACAAAAATTGAAGTTGTAAAATAAAAAATAAAAAAATAATAATATAATAGTGTATTTAACCCTAACAATATATAATTTAAATTTTAACTTTAAGGGTTCCGTTTAAATTACTGTTCGCTTGTTTTTATTGCATGATGTGATCTCCTATAATTGAGGGAGCACATAGATTGTTGTTCTTGTCTTTTTATTTTAGCATGTAAGGTGTATTCTTTGTTGGAGATCCTAATAAAATAAAATTAAAATTTAAATAAGCCGCAATTGTCAAATGAAAAACATCGACAAGGTTTTAGGGGTATGAGGAACAGGGTTTAAAGTTCTCTCATCCACCATAGAAAAGGGAGGATCCTCCGACCAGACGGGTGTTGTGTCTGGCGGGCAACTGCCCCACGATTGATGTCGGGTTCTTGTATATAATATGTGTCGATTGCACGGTAAACTTTAATTGCTCGATGCAGGATTTATGTGACGGCAGGATTTTTGTGTAACGTCAGGTATTTGATGCGTAGTTCACATGTGGGGATGTAGATACCGCCACAAGGTGATTTAAAATTAGAATGTTGGATTTAAGCACTCAAATACCCAAAAATCAAAGCAATCAAATTTGTAAGTGGCACAACAAATTGGCATCCACAGGTACGTTCTCTGATTCATTTGTTTACATTTTCATCAGATAATTTTGGAACAGATCATACACTCACTTTTACCATTGTGAGTGTGATTACACATAATCTAGGTATGTGTTGTATACTGTTGCATATCCAGCGATAGCCTTAGGCTCCTCTTTGTAAAGATGACACAGTATTGGGTCGAGTGCGACTATTCTTTATTGTTCCCTTTGTTTCCATGCGAACAGTTTGAATACTTGCGGGAATTAATCATTGTTGCTTGTGGGTTTATTTTTATTTTTTATTAGCCATTAATGGTCCCACTGCTGGGCAAAGGCCGCCCTCCTCCTTTCCACCTCTCTGTTCAGAGCTGCCAAGGACCAATCTTTATTCAAGGAGTCCAGCTCATCGCGGCATCTCCGTCTGGACCTGCCGCGATATTGTTTGCCATTAAACGGAGGAGCTCGTGGCTAATTAATAACTGCCGCACGGGTCGATCCATCAGGTTAAGCTACGCTTGCCGGGGTTGTTCCGTAGATGGGTGGCCATCTTTACATACCGAGACTCCTCCGTGCCTCGGAAAGTACGTTACGCCGTTGGTCCCGGCTGTCATTCGTAGATCTTTGACAGTCGTTACGGGTCGTCAGAAGCCCGGAAGTCTGACAACCAGTCTTACCAAGGGGTATCGCATTACCCAGTTACTGGGTTGTGGAAGTCAGATAGGCAGTCGCTCCATATAAAATACTGGTATTCAGCTGCATCCGGTTAGACTGAAAGCCGACTGGTTAGAGAAGAGGCAGTTCGTTTTATTTGTGATTAAATAACAAGTACACAGGGAGCTTAAAAAGGCCACTTTGGCAGAATCATAATAGGAAAATATTATGAATTATCGTAAAATGTCAAAAACTGATAATTCATTATGATCTGCGTGCAATTCATTTACGAAATAATTCATATGTTTGACAGTTTTCTATGGAGATTCGTAAAATGGCCCAATATTATGAATTGCTTTTGTGTCAAGTTAGAGGAATTGCTAATGACAGCTGGGAATTCAGGAAATGAATTGCTTTTAGTGGTATTGCTAATGTAGCCGTTTTAGGTCCCTAGATCATTGCATCTGCAAAGTTATGCTGCGCTTGCAGCTGTCGTCTGAAAGTTACTTGTAGACACAATACATTAACGCATTTTCCTTTCTTTCTTTCATTCAATTATAGAGAATCAAGCAACATAATTACATTGCACTTTCCTATTAAAATAGTGCCTTGAAGAGAGCTCAAAATGTAATTTGATTACTTGACTTGCCATGATAAACTTAACTAAAACAAGTTCATACTAAGTTCCATTTATAAACTACTTATGATAAATTAATTTGAAACAAGTAACTAGTCTATAAACAAACTATACTTCCACATATGCATACATTTCTGAGAAATTACCGAATAAATGAAATAACTCGAGAACAGTTCCGTACGAAGTTGTAGAAGCGGATTCTTGTGTGCATATATTTTGCATATCAGTAGTAGATACGACTGCGTTGCGATGAATGCGTTGAGTCTTGAATGTTTCAGCGGACTGAACACAACTCTGAATAGAAAACATTCTGCTTATACTGAACAAACATAGTTTCAGAGAAGCAGGTCATTGATGTCCAACGTTCTATTGCAGTGGATACTATGAACCTCTTTTCATAATCCATTTGTAATTTTTTATTTAAACCATAAACGCTACAGTTTACCAGAGAGGTCTATCTGTGCAGTACCGGGCCAGGACGACCACATGCCTTTTGTTCCAAGATAAGGGGCCAAGTCTTCTTCAATTTTTTACAGATTTTCCACACAAAATCTTTCAAAAACTCACAACGGTGACACCGCGACGACGCCATCACCGCGCCGCTACCGCGCCGCCGCCGCGTCTCTAAGCTGTTTACACGGCATGGCACTGCGGCACTTAAAACACCCACCTCATGTGTTTATAAAATAATTTACAGTAAAAAAAATTAACGCAGCTAGCTGGAAAACTCACCTACTCGAAATCTTAACTTTCCTATTTACCATAATTGGAATTTCGCGAAACTGTTTGTTCCCAATAGAAAGACTATGATATCGAAGCATCCACCTGTGACCAACAACATACACCAACGCATTTGCCAAACGTGGGTTTTGGCAAGATCACCCGCAATCCACATGTCGTTACTTAAATAAGAAAACTATAAATTTTCCAAGAAGTTCTACATCTAATAACCTGATTATACTATAAGAAATACGTCTCTAGCAGAGACGTATTTCTTATATATATTATAACACAAATTAAAAAAAATGGGATCAGAAAAATATTGTCAAAACATACTTTTTCATTTGTTTAACACAATACCTTTTACCTTTACCTCTGGGCGGAGCGGAAGGGCGTGGCAGACTTTACTGACTAAAACCCACCCGTGTTCCTTCAGTTGCCTGTTGCCAAGGTCCCGGTATCCCTTTCGGACTAACCCGCAACCCTGGCAGGATCTCTAAATTCAAATAATGAAGAACAATATCAGAAGCTATAAAACAGTATCAAATGTTGTGAAAAATAGAAATGGTAAAACACTGTTCAGGAACAACGGTAGTTTGAAACGGTTTTCTAAATAGAAGTTTCGATAATATCTGTGTTTATACACGATATTCCTAGAGTTTGCTGTTCAAGGTAATAATACCTCAGGGAATTACTGTTTGTTAACTCATATTGAAAAACGTAGAACTCTTTTGAATAAAGACTTTGAACACATTGTTTCGTTGATCTAATAACGGAATAAATCTTTTTCCTTGCCTTACATTTATACATATTTTGGAGAACTCTCTTTATTATTCGAGTCCCTTCTTAGTCATACAGATTTTCTAAATAATGTTGGTGGCCTTTCAGCATACTGCTGTCATAGAAAACTCAATATTTCGTGCATCCCTAACCTCAGCCAACGTAATCATGGATTCGGGACACAGCTAAATAGTTAAGAGCTGAAAAGCCATCTATGATGGACAATTCCACATCAAAATTACATTCCAGATACACAAATACACATCTCGTTACATTAGGGTTTGCTGCAGCACATTAGCAATGCCTTGTGATTCGGCATCACAATTCACGATATACCATCATGTCAAAGTAATTGGCCACCGTGTGGTGGCAATTATGCCGCACGTCCAACTTGGCCAGATTTGCATATTACCAAAGCAGCAGTGGTGACAGGCGGCCTTGTACACCTATGTTTTGGTTAAACACACGATGATGCACCGTGTACGCAAACTGCATTATATATCCTAGTGATATCCTAGGGGAAGTAAGGGACTTTAATGCAATATAGGACACGTATTTCTCAGTATTTGCTGATGGAAAACAGATGGTTTTGGCGTATCGCCAGTACATGCAAGTTTAGTGCACTATTGATTCTGTTTGCTGTTGTGACGCTTTGTAAGTACGACGTGGAGGTAAATTAATCGGTTCAATTGACATTGACAAATGAATGTTAAGTATCCGATTTGTTTGACATTAATTCCAAAGTTAACGAAGAACGACGGTTTGAATTTTTAAAGAACATTCTAGAGTCGACCGTTTTTAATGTTAATCATTGCCATACCTACCGAATTGAGGTATTTTTATCAGTAAATTGAATAATATTTTCGTTTCATTGAAACAATTCACATTCAGGAATAATTTCTGTTCGTTAATAAATAATGTCGATAAATATACAATATTATGAGCAATTTCATCAAAATTGAGTTGTAATTTAAATGTTTTGAAGAATTACCTTGTCGTTGTTATACATTTCGTAAATCAGAACTAACCTATTGAAATAACCAAGCACGTTAGGTTATTTTACGTCTTTTGTGAATAAGTATATATTCACAAAACTAGAAAACAATAACGACAGAACTAGAAACCATTCTAAAGACTAAATTCCAACATTCGTTTACATTAAATTCCTAAGAACAAGTGCGCTTGACACCCGATTTCATTTCATTGCAAACATTAGCACTCAACATAATGTAATTGCTGCCTTTAGAGAAATAATTACTTAACAGTTAACAGCTAAAACTTTAATAAATTGTCGCGTAGGCAAGGCAGAGTTTGTACGAAATGCAACTGCATTTGGCGACCAGCCAGAGTTAGTAAGAAAACCTGTAAGTATCGATTTGGTAGTGAGAACACAGAATAGTACATGCATACAGAAGGTCTGGGGGCCTAAAACGGTCACATTAGCAATTCCTCTAAAAGCAATTCATTTCCCGAATTCCCAGCTGTCATTAGCAATTCCTCTAATTTAACACAAAAGCAATTCATAATTTGTCGACTATTTTACGAATCTCCATAGAAAACTGTCAAACAGATAAATTAATTCGTAATAATGAATTCATAATAATGAATTTTCTGCTGAATACCAATATTTTACATGGAGCAGCTGCCTACCTGATCACCACAACCTAGTTACTAGGTAACACGGTCCTGCAGGTCTACAGGTCCAGACTTTTGGGATTCTGACTATCTGTAACGTATGTCAAAGATACTAATGACAGCCGGAACCAACGGCTTAACGGGATTTCCGAGACCCGCCCTCCGTGCCTCGGAAAGCACACTAAGCCGCCTCAATAAGTAATGGATGGTTACCCATCCACGAACCGACCGACAAGCGTAGCTTAACTGACGATCGACCCATGCGGCTGTTATCGTTTATGCACGAGCCTGCTTTATTTAATGACTGGAAACAGGCGCACGCACACATGGATGCGTGCATAGTACATACAGCTATCTTGGTCGAATGACAGTCGCAAGTGCACTTGCGCTCGCCGTACGTGAAGCATGTCTATGTGTGCGTGCGTTCTCGCTCATCGAACAGAGGTGACCTTCTGTAATACAAACTATGTCACCTAAAGGCTAAGCATTTGGCAAGCATAAACAATTTGTGTTATTTATTGTTCCGAGTCAATGTCGTATACAATACGGGAATTATTGTGGTTACAGGATTTCTGGGTGGTTACAGGTTCACGTCGATGTTTACTTCCCAGGTGGAATATTAACACCACACCACACCACATTGTTATTATTTGGGTTGACTGGTAGAAAATGCCTATGGCATTAAGTCCGCCTCTGTACATTTGTGTGCTTAAAGTATTAAATAAATAAATAAATATTAAGTTTTGTTTGTCACGTGTGGTTTTAAATCACGAACTATACCTACTTGATTGAAGAATTCAGACCAGAGGACCGTATTTCTAAAACGGCTCTCAACAGGATTGACAAGCTCTTCGGTAGCTTATGTCAATGCAATACATTTTTGACTTTTCCATCCTCGTCTCGGCTCTCAGATTATGAGTTGTAGCATTGCATTCCCTATGCGTAAGTATAATAGGTAGGACCTCCATAAGTAAAGTTACATCTGTTTGAAAATACCTTTGTATGTTTGTTTTCCAGATTTTAATTGACATCAATGCTTCGCTCTCTGTATGCTCTGTGTATACAGAATTAAAGCTCTATTTGAAAATGTATTTTTGTTTGCCAGATTTTATTTGATATTACTTATGCAACGTTAATTTACGCGTGAATATCATCCCTTTTTGAATACTAAAATTGTATTGACTTGAAACGGGTGCTGCATATAAAACTCAATATAACTTTTTTTTAAAGAAGTCAAACAAAACCAGTTTAAATTCTAAATCGAAATCTTTTAAAACACCATTCAAACAGTCTCAAAAAAGACTTTCCGGGCAATCAACAGTATCCCCATTTTAAACTTAGACGCTTTCTAGATATTATAGAATCAGATGTTAGAATAAAAACGTTGCCTTTAAAATGAGCCCCAGACTTAGTGGCATCGTTAAAGTCGTTTTTTAATTAAAGAAAGGTCTTAACGACCAAACTCCATCTGCCTAAGTATCTGCAGGTAATTATTACGCACTTAATAGCTAGAACTCAGGCCTTTATCGAGAAGCGAGCTGAGATTCATTAATGCTACTCCATTTTAAATTAGGTTAAGTGTATTCGCACTCTTTTTTGTTCACAGTAACAATACAAAGCGAATTGGAATAACGGTTAAGTTTGTTGGCACTTCCAGAAGTTTTGTTCTTTTGTTTAATGCTTCACAGCTTTTGGATTGCACGTAACAGCACATATCTATATAACGAAGGCATTTCGGTCTCCTCGTTATCAGTGTTTGGCCATGCTGGATAGGTAATCTAAATAAAATTCAAAGCACTTCGTACATGCACCTATTGAGGCGCTACAGTTCAACAAGTTATAATAATGTCCCGAAACTAGGTGGACGCAATCGGACTTGGGAAAAGTGGTGAATTCAACATAACAAGGGAATCTCTCGCAAGGGCCTCTCGACCAATAAATACGTTCCGTCCGCTCCGTCGTCTCATAATCTTCCTTGTCAACCAACCATCGACAGACGTCAATCCAGTGTTACCGCTGTACCACTTGACGTTTCTGGATCAGTTGCTGCTCCGTATATAAAACTGCTAAGCAATCAAGAGCTTGCTTCGGTCATATTTTATGAATAGTTAACCTAATTCTTAACGTATTATAGTAACATGACTTTTCTACGCTAATATTATACAGAGATTAGATTTGTATTTTTGTTTGTGAATGAATCAGAAAAAACTCAGAAACTGCTGGACTGATTTAAAAATTATTTCACCAGTACAATCCTATTTATCACTGAGTAACATATACTATAATATGAAGAATAAATAAAGAAATAATATATTATTATAAATATTAATATACTATAATTTATAAAGATGTTACGCGGGTGAAGTCGCTGGCGGAAACCAGGATGCAATAAATACCAAAAACTAACTCGGTAAACTAGGTTATGGAGGTCAGATAGGCAGTCGCTACATGTAAAAAGAATACTGGTATTCACTATTCGTTCCATCTATAGAGACCGGAAGCTGACCTCAATATAGTTGGGAAAAGGCTAGTCAGATGATGAAATACCAAAAAAGGTATTGTATAATAACTCTGAAAGTGAGGTAGCTAATGCTAATTTCAGAATCATTGGGTGGAAAATGTATACTGAAATTAGCATTAGCTACCTCACTTTCAGTATACATTTTCCACCCAATGATTCTCGTGCAAAAAATATAATAAACGTAATACATTCTATAATTTTGATACAATAAGTAGAACGATAAATTATTCAGCGTAATTCCACATACATTACAAAACCATCATTTCGTGCTTAAAATTGTAATTTCGCATGACCAAAAGTCATAAATCAGTTTTAGATACGGGAGTTTTCCTGATAATCGTTATTTATGTTTTATTTACATTTTGTTTGTTTTTAGAAATAATGAAAATAAGCATGATCTAGTATTAGCACGCAAGAGCTATGGCATGCTACATAAACTATGTGCTTTGTTGTAATATTTAAAGTTTGATCATAATTTGTACACTTCCTACCTAACTACATAAAATGGTGGCTCAGTGGTGACCCAGTGGTCTCGGACCTATGAATTGTAGTCAGTGAGTTCTAACCCGAGCAGGCACTTTACTTTGTGTATTTAATTTCATTTCTACTGCTCTCAAAACGGTAAAGGAAACCGGCATGTCCTAGAACCTTCAAATTTTTACGAAGATAATCATGTGACATCCACCAACCGGCACTGGGCCCGCGAGGTGAAATATGGCCCACTCCTGTGCCCCAGCAGTGGGAACATTATAGACTGAGTATTACATAAACATAGTCCTCCAGTCCGTACTTCGGCCACAGCGGCCAATATCAACGGAAACTAGCCTTCGGCGCGGAAGATATTATAGTGGTTAAGTGTGAGCACAGACAAAAGTGCAGTCTCTCTTCCCTCATGTAGGTAGTACATAAAATGAAGTTAAAACCACAAACTAGTGTTAGTACAAATATCAATGCAGAATCAGGTTGGATTGATCAAGTAGGTGTTTTTATGAAGTAACTCAAACGTTGCGTATACGTTTGTCTAAATGCAGTCAAACTCAAACTCAAACTCAAAGCATTTATTTCAAATAAACCAATTACAGGCACTTTTGAATTGTCAAAGGGTCGGTCAGTCAGAAAATATGAAGCTAGTTGCCCATTCCAAAGCGTAGTAGGTTCCTATGGAGAAGAACGGGCAAGAAACTCCACGGACACTCTTTTAAATCAGAATATTGTTACAATATGTTGTTTACATCATTCATGTTGGAATCATACATGTGAGTACAATGTAGAAAAACGTGCAGGTTAAAAGAGCCCGTAAATAAAAGATAAAACGATACAAAACAATTCAAAAATTAAAATAAATCAAAATAAGCCGTGGCAGCTAATAGATGACCAGTCCCTACTGATGGCGCCCGTTCACGAACATGACGCATGGATCAGCACCATTCAGCTCAACCATTTTGAAGGGGAACTTAATGATCCAACACACAAGCCACCACCAGCGAGACATTAAAGTGAGCATGACATGCTTTCAGCCGCCAGGGCACATTCAAGTCAATGAAAGACGTACCTAGTAAATGGTAGCTTTAACGTACTTAGGTAAGTACATAGTGCTCACACACATGTGCTATGCAGTTATACAATACTAGGAGATTGAATTTATACAATGTAAAAATAGTTTTTACAATCTTCAGCAGCTCCAACAATATTTTCGTATGCTAATCAATTAGTTGTTGCGCCCTGTGGAGCTGGACCAGCGCTGAGCCAAGCATTTTTGTCAGTGATGTAATCCCCCAATTTATAATATGCTTGGCGGCATAGTGTGCGTTTTATACAAGATTTAAATTTTGTTTCATTCAGTTGGAGTATGTGGGGAGGTATTTTATTGTAACATTTTAAACAGTACCCCATGAAGGATGAGTCTACTTTAGCCAGTCTGAAGCCCGGTTGAACTAATTGGTCCCTATTCCTAGTCCTATAATTGTGTTTTTCACCTCTTTTACTAAAAAGACTTAGATTTTTCCTTACGTACATGATGTTTTCGTAGATATATTGACAAGGTACCGTCATTATGTTAATATCTTTAAACAGTTCCCTTAGAGAATCGCGCATACGGAGCCAATATATTGCTCTGATAGCTCTTTTCTGCAGAATAAAAATAGACTCGATATCTGCAGCCCGTCCCCATAGTAAAATACCGTAAGACATGATACTATGAAAGTAACTGAAATAGACTAGCCTCGCGGTATCTACATCAGTGAATTGACGGATTTTCCTCACAGCATATGCTGCTGAACTTAGCCGTCCTGCAAGAGATGTTAAATGAGGACCCCATTGCAGCCTTGAGTCGAGTGTGATCCCCAGGAAAACAGTCTTATCGACGAATTCTAGTTTCTCCCTATTCAATATTATGTCACAATCACTACTTTTAACATTCGGTAAAGCAAATCTCATGCATTTAGTTTTTTTCCCATTTAATACTAAATTATTAGCAGTGAACCAATTTTGGACCTGCAGTAGGGCGTTATTTACGTCGTCAAGATTTGATGCACGTCTATTTATTTTAAAAATTAAGGAAGTATCGTCAGCAAATAACACCATTTGTGGTTGGTTTTTTAATAAATGGGGTAGATCATTAATATATACTAAAAAGAGGAAAGGACCCAATATCGAGCCTTGTGGAACACCCATTTTTACATTTAAACCGAGTGAATTGACACCATTTATTTGAACTTGCTGTTGTCTATCAGTTAAATAAGATTTTACTAAACTAAGCGCAAGTTTACCTAGTCCGTAATGCTCAAGTTTTAACAGTAAGGTTTTGTGATTTACGCAGTCAAATGCCTTGGAGAGGTCACAAAAGATTCCTATGGCATCTTGGGCCTCCTCCCACGCAGTAAAAATGTGTTTTAATAAGGTGACACCGGCGTCAGTCGTACAACGACCTTTGGTGAAACCATACTGCTGATCGTGTAAGATTTGGTTGGTGTTAAAATGATTAAGCATTTGATTGAGCATTACCTTTTCGAAGACCTTGCTGAACACCGGCAGAACAGACACTGGTCTATAATTGTTGGTGTCTCTACTGTCTCCAGATTTAAAAAGTGGTATAACCTTACTGTATTTCATTAAATCCGGAAAGACTCCTTGATCCACACATAAATTAAATATTAAAGCCAAGTATGGTGCTATAGTCTCGATTATGGATGTACAAACTTTGATAGATAATCCCCATAGATCTTCGGTTAATTTTATTTTGATTTGTCGAAAAGCTTTTATAACTATCATAGGGTTTATATGCTTAAATTGAAATTCAACTGGGCAGCCTGGAACGTTCGCTCTTAATAAATCAATTGAGACGTCGGGTGAGGAATTTAAAACTTCCGTCGTTTTAGCTGGTATGTTGGTAAAGAAGTGTACAAATTCTTGAGCTACTTCTAAATTAGAGCTTATGGCACCACGTGAAGTCTCCAATGTGTAATCAGTGTTTCGTATTTTATTCTTATTAGTTTCACTATTTATAACTTTCCAAACTGATTTTATTTTATTTTCTGCTGATTTGATCTTGTTGCTAATAAACAGGGCTTTAGCTATCTTGCAGGTATTTCGAAAAATTTTGGAATATGTAGCAACATACTTATTGAAAGTTCCAGTGTTAATGTAAGGCTTAAGGCCATACAGCTCGAACAGTCTTTCCCTACTTATCCTAATACCTCTAGTTGCCCAGTCACTAAAAATAAAATTAGGGCAAATATTTTTTGTTTTCTTTTCAAAAGTTTTATTGAATTCAGTGTGCACTACTGAAAAGAAATCCTCATACAATTTGTTTGCGTCGTCCATATTCTGGCCCAGGGCATTTAACTTCATCTCCTCGCGCCACTCCCATATGTGCGCGAGGACCTTCGCCTCCAGATCCCATGGCGGTAATCCGGCCAGGAGGCTCGCCGCCTCGCGGGAGACCGTGCGGTATCCCCGGGCCAGCCGAATGGCCATGACCCTTTGGGACGCGTTCAACCGGCGGGCTGGCCGCAGCCTAAGGGAACGCGCCCACACCGGTGCCCCGTAAAGGGCCATGGACCGCACGACCCCCGCGTAGAGCCTCCGGCAGGAGGCGTTTGGACCCCCCAGATTGGGCAGGAGACGCCCCAAGGCAGCTCCAGCCCGGTCCAGCCTGGGAGCCAAACGTCGGAAATGCTCAACGAAGTTCCACCGGCTGTCGAGGACGAGTCCTAGGTACTTCATCGTCGACTCGACGCCGATGTGAACCCCTCCTACCGTAATTTGGGAACCCGACGGTGGCGCGTTCCGAGGGCCATGAAAACACATGACCTCGGACTTGTGCAAGGCCACCTCGAGTCCCAGCTGCCGGATTCTATCGACGATTGTCGCAACCCCGCGTGTCGCTAGTTCGGCCACCGCCTGGTGCGACCTCCCCTGTGCCAGGACCAGCGTGTCGTCAGCGTAGCAAACTACACTGACGCCACTGGGGAGGTCGGCGCGCAGCACCCAGTCGTAACCGATGTCCCACACATGCGGCCCCAGGACCGATCCCTGTGGGACACCGCACGACATCTCTCGCCGGTTCCACACTCCCTGGTGACCGGGGTAGATGACGGCCCTGTCCGTCAGATAGGCCTCGACCACACGACAGAGGTAGGTCGGCATCCGGTGGTACCGGAGTGCCTCCCTTATGCAACTCCAGGGCAGGGTGTTGAAGGCGTTGGCGATGTCGAGAGACACCGCCAAGACGACCCCACCCCGGGCCACAGCATCCCCCGTCGTGAGGGCCCGTACGCGCATGATGGCGTCCACCGTAGAGCGCCCTCTGCGGAAACCAAACTGGCTCTCCGCCAAGTCCGGCCCCACCCGCACCAGCCGCCCGACGAGGCGGTTTGCAATTACTCTTTCAAAGAGCTTGCCCACCTCGTCGAGCAGCACGATGGGCCGATAAGCGGACGGAGAGTCCGCAGGGCGCCCCGGCTTCTTTATGAGGACCAGTTTCCCCGTCTTCCAGCGAAGTGGAAACTGGCCCCTCTCCATGCATGCGCTTAGGAGACCCCTTAGTCGAGGCCCGAGAGCCTCCATGGCCAGGACCCAGGCCTTCCCAGGTAGGCCGTCAGGTCCTGGGGCGGTGTTTTTGGCATTCAGCCTTCGCACCGCCACTCTCATTTCTACCTCGGTCACCTCCGGAGCATCGTCGTCTTCGTCGGTGTTGTGGTCCGCATCAAGCACCGCAGTAGGCGGAGCCATGAGCGGGGAGGTATGTTCCCCTCTCAAAGGGAACAGAGCGCTCACCACGTCCTCCACAAGCTGAGGCCGGAGACTCTGCGTCAGCGGGGGAGCCCATGGGCGGAGTTTCTCCCGCACCATCTTGTATGGGCGTCCCCACGGATCTCTGTTCAGAGTCTCCAGCATCTCCTCGCGGTCCACTGCCCTGGCCCGCAGGATCACCGCCTGGAGGGCGGTCTTCGCCGCTCTGTACCCCTCATACAGCTCCGCCTCAATGGCTTCCGTATCCGGAGGGCGGATACGGAGCCTGCGGTGCCTGGTGTACTGGTGTCGCGCAGCAACACACGCATGGCGCAAAGCCGTCAGCTGCTGCGACCACCAGCTCACCTGGCGCGAAGCACGTCCGGGCTGGGCCCGGGGCATTGCCACGTCACAAATATTGGACATGGCCTCCCGGAACCACTCCGCCTCGTCGTTGATGTCGGCAGTCCTGTCCGGTGATGACACCCAGGCCTGCACGATCGAGGCTTCCAGGAGGAGCTCCCGGTCCAGCTGCTTCAGCGCCCACCGCGGACCACTCGGGGCCTGTCGGACCGGCGCGCTCGAGGACTGGGCGGAGACGTCAAACCGGATATACCGGTGGTCGGAATACGTCTCCACCCCCTCCATGACGCGCCAGTCAGTGACACGCGGTGACAGAGCGGGGCTGGCGAACGAGATGTCCACCACCGACTCACCCCGCATCCGCACACACGTGGGGACAGAACCCCGGTTTAGGACGACCAGGCCTGTCTCCAGAGCCCAGTCCTCCACCATCCTGCCCCGTGTGTCCGTATACCGGGAACCCCAAGCCACATTCTTGGCGTTGAAGTCCCCGAGGACGAGCACGGGGAGGGAACGGAACCCGACGACGACGACTTTCAACTCCGCAAGGGAGTTGTGGAACTCGGCGAGAGTTCGGTTCGGGGAGAAGTACACCCCTACCACGACAATCTCCCCGAACCGTGCTGCCACGCAACCCCGTCCGCTCTTGACAGCCTCGAGGGACGGGGTACCGGCGGCGGCCGACGACATAGGCGCGGGCTTGCGGACGGCGAGCAATGGGTAGCTCGCCGTCCGATCAGGACCAGGCCCGGGTCGATGGCGCGTCGTGTTCCACGCGCGCCTCAAAGAGATGTCAGCACAATTGGCGGGGTCCGATGCCTGCCAGGGTTGTGGGTTAGTCCGAAAGGGATACCGGGACCTTGGCAACAGGCAACTGAAGGTACACGGGTGGGTTTTAGTCAGTAGAAGTCTGACACGCCCTTCCGCTCCACCCAGAGCGGGAGAAGTCATTGGATGATTTCCCACCCTCAAAAAAAAAAAAAAAAAAAAAAAAAAAAAAAAAAAAAAAAAAAAAGGGCATTTAACTTATTATTTAGGGTACTATTGAATCTATTTAATTTGCCTGTTGTAATCGGTCTAAATTGTATTTGCATTTTTTGCATTGGTGTTTTAAACTTAAAAGTTACCGTTTGTCCACTATGATCAGACGGCAAATAGTTTACGATGGCTTTATCTAAATAATCACAATCGCAGAAGACATTATCGATACAAGTAGCAGAAGTTGGAGTTACTCTAGTCGGTTCTGTAAAAACATTCGATAAATTGAACGATTTAAAAAGGCTTAACATTCTACAGCTATTTGAATTATTTTCCAGAATATTAGTATTAAAATCACCACAAATAATTGCGGGTTTGTTACTGGATGCAACTTTCGCTAGGACATCTTCCATTATTGACTCAAATAAGGAAAAGTTCTGATAATTAGGGGGTCTGTACACGCACACTACGACATGCTTATCCAGCTCAACACAGGACAGTTCGATGCAATGTTCAACTGATAAACCAACTATGTCATTACGTTGCTTAGATTTTAAACAATTTTTTATCAAGATCAGAGAACCTCCGCGTAGCATAGATTTACGGTTAAAACAACTGCCCACACTGTAGTTCTTATAATTAATTAGCATTTGGTAATCCTTTAGCCAATGTTCAGTAAAACAAACAATCTCAAACTGTGTTTTTTCTAAAAACATTTCAATTTCTAATAATTTGGAAGAAATACCTTGAATATTTTGATGAAATAATTTCAAGGCATTCTGCTGATCTCCTTTTTGATAATTACTTATATTAGAGCAAGAAGACACCTTGTTGTTGTTAGTTATAAGAATATTCTTACTGGTACCTTCTGTTGTCTTATAAACTAGTTTAACTGACTATCCGGAGTTAAACCCAAGACTTCAATGTCATCACCAGGCAGTGAGCTCATAGTCAGTGAGGGACATGGATACTGTGAGTGAGGGACAGTTATTAATTTATGTTGAAAATAACCCAAACGAAAGAAAAACAAGGGAAGAAGAAAACAAATGCTACATAAAAAATGATTTTCTATTTCATAATAAACTAAATAATTTCAAGTCTTTATATTTCAAATTACAATTCTTCGTGGTCAATATGGTCATATTGGTTAATTTCTATGAAATCATCTACAATAGTTCCATTATCATTCAATAACCTATGGAATTCTTTGTTAAAATAATCTGAAATCATGTTCCATACATTTACTGAATACCATACAACTACGCTTAGAGAAAATATCAAACGAAAAAGTAGACCAAGCATTTTCACAAATATATTCCAATAGATAATCTTCTTTATATATCTAGGGTTATAATGTAATGTACTTGGTAAAGTATATTATAAATATTAGTCAACTAGCAGTCCCTTATCAAATAGTTGATCAGATCTAAACATTAATAATATAAAATCCGTGTAATCAAAATCTATAAATATATATCTTACATATCTTAATATATCTTACATAAATACAACTTAATAACTCATGTATATTATTTTCACCTAAATTAAAACACTTTTTGAGATCAGTTCCCAAAAACGCAAGGCAAATTACGATTTCTTATCTAGACAATGTCATCTTAACTTTAATGGAACGACGTAGAATATATTTTATATAATATAATTACAAACTTCTCTTACCTAAACGTTTTAACCGAGAACTTATAGCCCACTTTAGTTTAAACGCAAGAGAAAAGAAAGTAACAAGCGCACAAAGAAATTCAAGTTATTAGACAAAAGTTTTTGTAATGTGCTAAAAGTAGCTAAATGTTTAAAATACTAAGGTACCGAGAAAATTGCAGTTGTAATAGTGATAAGTACATTTTACACTCCACGTGCCTGGGTTTAAATTAAATCTGAGTAGTACAAAGCTAATTCAAACTTCGCAGAAACGTACTAGAATATTATCTAGATGGTAGGCTTACCATCACAGATAGGCAGTGGTTAGAATCAACATAAATATAATATAAAGTATTCAGACAGCGCCCACTATTCATTCAAATATATTCCATAAATATAAAAATACTGAATACAAAGAATGCGCCGATCCAATGGTACAGACAGATCAAGAATTCGTGTATTAAATAGGTTTACGTAATAATTCAATCGTCGAACAAAATGTCAGTGCCGTAAAACATATCGGAAACAATCTCGAAGACTGCATGAGCATGCGGGTACACGATGGTCGTAAGCATCACAATACTATTTGCTATCACAAACAGTTTCATAGTCTCCAAGCCGTCTGATGATCTGAAAATGGCAAGTCAATCGTAAAAGTACCGTTAGAATCTTCAATAGCGAATAAAAACTTTTGTATGGACCCTTTATTGAGTCATTTGGAGAAAGCGGATTCTTGATCTGATTGAGGACTGGGTTGATAGATACGATATTGGATCTTTCGTGATATTGTTCTGGTTTCATACGGTTTTTTACCACAAAAGAGAATCCTTGGGATGATTTTTCTGATCTTACGACCCTTTCTTCAATTTTCTCAGGAATCGTTATTCTGATTGAAACCATTTTCTGATTCGGAAATGTATTCAAACAATTTGGGCTAATTATTTTCTCTTCCCGAACAAAGATTTCAAACACTTTATAGCAACGATTACATTTTGATTATAATTGAATTTTGAAGGAATTTATGTAACAAGCTCTGATTTTTGGTGTTGTTGTTTTGTTAACATTACAAATTCCAAAATGATATTTTCATTTAGGAAATTGTAATTTTAACAAAATTACCAGAAACGTTAAAAATTGCAGAAGGAATTTGGAACAATGGTTTACAAAGCTCCCAAATATGAGAGAAATTCTATTTTATAATAACAATAAGCACTTGGAATATCCTTATTTCAAATATTATTGCATTTATATTTGAACGTGCTTATATCCAATCGCGGCAAATAACTTCTCCGCCATAACCGATTTTAAACGATCACAACCGAACGCGTTCGTTCAAAAGCATTAGCGTTCGCGTGGATGAGTTTCGAGTTACTCGAAGTGCCGGAACATTAAAGGCTCGTTTGGATCTGATAGGGAGATTTCTTTAATTTTTTGAACATCATGAGTATGTATATTAAAGGTATGACAGCTTTCAAGTACTTTTTTATCGGAGACAGGATATTGGAAGATAAAAGAGTCGTGTTTTATAATATATTTGAATGTTGTCATTTATTTGTTGTGACTCAATGTGTTCCCAAAAAAATATTTATGAAATATTTAATTGTATCAAAAGCAATTATTTTTAACCAACTTAAAAAAAAGGAGGAGTTATCAATTCATCTGTTCTTTTTTTATGTTTGTTACCTCAGAACTTTCGACTGGGTGAACCGATTTTGATGTTTTTTATTTTTATTTGAATGCTGGTGCTTCCTGTGTGGTCCCATGCTAGCGTAGTTTTTGAGTTAGCTTCAATAATAACGTATTTTCCCCACTTAGTCTGTGTAGATGATATTATATTTGACTCCGCCACTGTTATTTTTTTGGAAGTCGGTTGTTTTTTTTTTTTGTAAAAAGTTTTTATTTAAGTGATTTCTTCTGCCTTGCTACGCTGTTGCATAATTACCTCAACCATCCACCGAAGCCTTGTTCTTCATCGTCCAAAGGATCAACTGTCGCTGGTACGTTTTCAGGAGTCTCTGATTCTTTTTCTTCAACTTTGACCTGTGTTTTTTTCTTTGCTGTTCCAGAATTAAGTTTATTTTTCTTCATAATCTAAAAAATATCAATTTTATAATCGATATTTGTATTTAATTGAAAAATAGCTTCCAAAATGTAGGTGCAATGGATTGGTTAAAACTTAAAACCCATTACTAAAATAAATTCATAATAAAATTTCATTAGAAGTCTATAAGTAGGTATAAATAAAGCACACAGTTAGAACAAATTGAAATGAATAAAAACCATTTCAACCTCAATTTGTATGTGCCACAAAACTGTCTGTAGTGCATACTGTACTGAATATTTCAAAAGTTTCGTTAAAAAACGATTCAAAACGTTTATCCAGGCGTAACTTTTGAATAGGCGAACCGATTTGACTGAATTTTTTCCTAGTTGGGAGGTAGTTTCTAGTGCTCGGAATTCGATGAGCGATACATAAAAAATGTACTGTGTCAACAGCTAGGTAGCTATATAATATAAGGTGTATCTTCTCAAACACGAAATATGCGAAAAAAACATTAGCTGTTCCCTACATTTATGTTCGCATAGCTCTTCAAAATGTAGGGCAGTGATTTTGCAAATGTACAGCTGATTTTTTTTTCGGGGTTAGTCGGGGGATTTCAGGATTGGTCTCATAGTGAAAGTTGTTCATAATGATGAGTACAATGATCCCTTAAAATATTTCGTGTATGAAAAGATACACCTTATATTAAAAAACTATGATCATTTAAAAATGTAGATTTATTTGTGCAAGTACAACTCAACTAGCTAGAAAAAATAAAATCTGAAGTATGGTCATTTGAAAATAAGCAAACGCTTTTTATTCTCTAGAAAAAGTTTAATTAAGTTCAAAACGGGCTCGCGAAAGATGGAAAAAGTGGAGGGACATCTTTGCCCAGGAGTTGGAAAGTGTAGGCTAGTAAAAAAATAAAAATAAGGTACACTGTGTACACAAAAAATTATACACTGAATAGACAGTTCTCCTATAGAACTCATGTCTCTAAAGCTGCATTAAACGACGCAAGTAGACGCATCTTGTCTGTGGCATACCTACAAAAAAAAATTAAGCAACTAATGACTTGCACCGTCTAAACACTGTTTAGATGGTGCAACTTTTATTGTTGCTTTAACTAAAACTAAGAAAACTTCACGAACCAAAACTCCTAAGAAGCCACGTAACGAACACAAAGATACAAGTACTTTCCCGAGGCTAAACAAAACACTAACACGGGAACACCTGTGCCCCTAATCAAATATTATTTGATTCAATATTACCTCAGTGGCAAAGGGTGTGCGGTGAAGAAACAAGTGCCTCGGTCTCCTCACACTGAACACTAACAGACCTAACGAACCACATTCAGCGGGAAACCTCTCAAACGCTGATCGATACTTTACGTGGTGCAAGTCTTTGAGGCAAAGGTGGGTATAGACGGAGCGATTAGCGGATAGGTAAGTACTAATGGTTAATTTGAGAAGGGGTCGCGTTTATAGATAAGTCGGTTATAGAGGCAGATTTTGAAATTGATGGCCAATCTTTTGAGGGGATATGAAAGTAGATACTTACTCATGTTTTTGTTTGTATTTCTTAATCATGTAGCCCGTCGGTGTTTGCCTTCTCATAAAAATAAACATACAACAGTACTGAAATAGCGAAAAAAGGAATATGTTTCATTAATATTGT